>CM066314.1:118808250-119422000 GCA_033807775.1 Saussurea involucrata
ATGATTCGATAGAAGTGTCGAGCCTCATGGTAGCCACAATGATTCCCGAACTCCAAGAGATTTTCGAGAATCACACAACATTTGACATGATCAATCAGCTAAAAGAAATGTTCCAGCAACAAGCCCGCACTGAACGATTCGAAACAGTTCGATCGTTACATGCATGCAAGATGGAGGAAGGAGGAAATGTGAGCAATCATGTACTCATGATGAAAGGTCACTTGGATCATTTGGATCGTCTTGGCTCTAAATATCCAACGGATTTGGCTACGGATATTATTCTGAATTCTTTACCTAAATACTATGACCCCTTCATCATGAACTACAACATGAATGGTTGGGAGAAACCTATCTCAGAGTTGCATCAGATGCTCAAAACTGCTAATAAGAATCTCCCAAAGAAAACCCCTCATGTGCTCATGATTCGGGAAGGTAAAACCAAGAAGCCCAAAACTACTAACTCCAAGGCTATGTTTGTGAAGGGCAAGGGCAAGAAGGTTGCCCGAACCCCACCAACCAAAAAGAAGGAGAAGGTGGCCAAAGAAGACGCATGTTTTGAATGTGGCGTGGTTGGTCACTGGAAAAGGAACTGTCCTACTTACCTTGCGGAGTTGAAGAAGAAGAAGGCCGGCGAAGGCACTTCAGGTATCTATGTGATAGAAATAGATCTATTTACTTTTCACCTAACACTTGGGTATTTGATACTGGGTGTGGAACTCACATATGTAACATGTTACAGGGGTTCAGAAGAAGTAAGCAACTGAAGACGGGTGAAATCGTACTCCACGTTGGAAATGGAGCAAGAGTAGAAGCTCAAGCTTTAGGAGATTACGATTTACGTTTACCGAATGGCCTGTATTTGACACTAAACAATCTGTGTTATGTCCTTGGCTTGACCAGGAATATTATTTCAGTTGCTCGTTTAAAACAATCTGGTTTTACTTATCGTTTTAATGACGATGTTATTCATGCTTACAAAAATGATATGTTCTATTTCGAGGCTAGACCTCTAAATGGTATATATGAAGTAAAACTAGATGGTTCCATAAATGATAGTTCTATATACCATGCTAGCACCAAAAGACTCAAGAATGATTTGAGCGACTCTTATTTATGGCATTGTCGTCTTGGCCATATAAACAAGAAACGCACATCCCAACTTCAAAAGAGTGGTATTTTGAAGGCAAATGAGAAAGAATCATTTGATATATGCGAATCTTGTCTATGTGGAAAGATGACTAAAGCCCCTTTCTCTAGTTCTGGTGAAAGGGCTAAAGACCTGTTAGGAATCATACATACTGATGAATGCGATCCTTTCAGAACCATAGCAAGAGAGGGTGCTAGATTCTTCATCACCTTCACTGACGACTTCAGTCGATATGGTTATGTTTATTTAATGAAACATAAACATGATGGATTTGAGATGTTCAAATTGTTTCAAAGTGAAGTTGAGAATCAACTCAATAAAACCATTAAAGCCCTTCGTTCCGATAGAGGAGGTGAATATCTAAGTGATGAATTCCTAAATCATCTAGAAGCTCGTGGGATTGTCTCACAACTTACTCCACCTAGAATACCACAACATAATGGTGTGTCTGAGAGGAGAAAATGAACCTTACTAGATATGGTTCGCTCTATGATGAATAGGAGTACTCTTCCCTTATCATTTCGGAGTTACGCCTTAATTACAGCTACCCGTATTTTAAATATGGCTCCAACCAAGAAAGTAGATAAAACACCTTATGAGATTTGGCATGGAAAGATTCCATCCTTATCTTATTTAAGGGTGTGGGGATGTGAGGCTTATGTGAGACAAGAGGCTTCAAACAAATTAGATCCCAGATCCACTAAATGCATCTTTGTAGGATATCCTAAAGATTGTATAGGATACTATTTCTACAATCCCGCCGAGAATAAAGTCTTTATTGCTCGAAAGGCTGAATTCCTGGAAACTAAGTTCCTAATGGAAGAAGCCGAAGGGAGGCAAATGGTACTTGAGGAAGAACCATTAGCTGATGCAACTGAGGTTGGCACTAGTACTCAACAACAAGATGTTGAACCTGAACAAATGGTTGGTCAGGAAACAAATGAGACACAAAGTGTTCGCAATTCTGGTAGAGTACGACAGGAACCAGAAAGATATGGCTTTTCCATATCTTATGATGAATGTTGTTTCTTGGTGGATACTGATGAACCCACCAACTACCAGAGTGCCATGACAGGTTCTGAATCTGATCATTGGCTCGAAGCCATGAAAACTGAGATGCAATCCATGTATGTTAATCAAGTGTGGGACTTGGTTGATCTTCCTCCCAACAGCAAGTCTGTAGGAAGTAAATGGGTTTTCAAGAAGAAAACCGATATGGATGGAAATTTGCACACATATAAAGCAAGACTTGTGGCGAAAGGTTTCACTCAAACTCATGGTATTGACTATGATGAAACCTTCTCTCTTGTGGCCATGATCAAGTCTATTAGAATACTGTTTGCCATTGCGGCATACTATGACTATGAGATATGGCAAATGGACGTCAAAACGGCTTTTTTAAATGGACACTTAACTGAAGATGTCTATATGGTTCAGCCTGAAGGTTTTGTCGATCCAAAGTATCCTAATAAAGTGTGTAAACTTAAGAGATCCATTTATGGACTAAAACAAGCATCTCGAAGTTGGAATCTTCGTTTCAATGAGAAAATCAAAGAGTTTGGTTTCATTAAAAATGAAGATGAACCATGTGTCTTCAAGAAAGCTAGTGGGAGCATTGTAACATTCCTTGTGTTATATGTGGATGACATACTGATTTTTGGAAATGATATTCCTTCTATGAAAGGGGTTAAGGCTTGGCTTGAGAAATGTTTCTCAATGAAAGATCTAGGTGAAGCAACCTATATTCTTGGTATAAAGATCTATAGAGATAGATCAAGAAGACTTATAGGACTGAGTCAAAATGCATACATTGACAAAATCTTGAAAAGATTCAAGATGCAGGACTCTAAGAAAGGGTCATTGCCGATGCCATCTGGTACCATATTGAGCAAGTCTCAATGTCCTAGCACAAAAGCTGAGCGAAAGAAAATGAATGGCACTCCATATGCTTCGGCAATTGGATCTATCATGTATGCTATGATATGCACAAGACCGGATGTATCGTATGTTTTGAGCATGACGAGTAGATACCAACAAGATCCGGGAGAAGGTCATTGGATAGCTATGAAAAACATTCTAAGGTACTTACGGAGAACCAGAGAGATGTTCCTTATCTATGGAGGTGTTGATCCAAACCCTCAGTGATTTGATAATGACCCTCTCTTATACTTAGTGAAAATTGTAAGTAAACAATATGTATCAGAGTTTCTCTATCGCTGATAAGTACTAAGATCTTACAGTACCGCTGATAGGAACTCTCGCTCTTTAAGTTAAACATTCAGCGAACACTGTTCACCATAAATGCTCTGAGTCTGTTCAGTCATTATGATGATCGCTGATAAGTTAGTTGTTTACTTATGATCCCTGAAGACAAGTTTCACGTCAATAAAGGTTCTACGCTGAAGTCGAAGATCAAGCTCAAGAACCAGCGACAAGTCTCCTAATGAACTGATGCGGATCAGCGAAGACTCAGATTTGTCCACTCAACGTGAAGTATCAAGTACAAGACTTCAGCTATTGCTGAACTTTATCATTCGCTGAATAGAAAATGATAATGCTCTGAATCAACGAAAGCTGATCATGAAGTCCTCCGTACAAAGTACTTTTGTCTTAACCCCCCTTGCACGACTCCGTACGAAATGTCAGAAAAGAACCTCCGACTGTCTGAAATCGTACAACCACTCTGATACTACACTGTTCATCCATGCGGCTACTAAGGTTGTCAACCAAGGTCAATGACATGCAACCAACCAGCTGATGATACGTGTAAAGTGTATACTGACTTGCATTAAATGCATGCAGTATATAAAGAGATGAACCCACTTCATTTGAAGTAACTTGCTAACTCTGGACAAGTTCAATCTCTTATCTCAAGATAGGTTATTATTAGTAATTTCCTTATCTCTCTTAGTGCAAGAAACCTTAGTGTTCCAACTTGTTTAGATTTAGGTTTATCTTTAATCTTGTTTCCGCAACAAGCTGTAAATTGTTAATGATTTATCACTAAACAATTTAGAAAAGTAAAATCTGTGTGTTTGTATTCAACCCCCCCCCCCCCCCCTTCTACAAAGTTGTATAGGCCTTCGGGACCAACAAGTGGTATCAGAGCGGATTTGTTTAATCTCATAAACAATATCTAATCTAAGATATTTCTCTTCCTTGCTATTATCTGAAAATGGCCACCAACACAAACACAAATTATATAGACAAATTATGGTGGTTTCGAACTCGTGGGAGGAGATTATGGATGATATTCATCATAGACAGTGGCATCCGGGTGAAGTTCGTACGAAGTTATTATTTGCGGCAACTGTTTATTTTATTTGGCAGGAACGTAATCAACGCTTATTTACAACTAGTCGTAAGACTGCTGATCAGCTCGTTATGGAGATCAAGAAGGTGGTTATGTTGCGTATGGTGGGGATGGGTGGTCGAAGCTCTGTGACCGCGAGAGATATTGCTACTCGAAGATCTGTTATCCATGGTGTATCTATGCAGTAATTATTTTGTTGGCATTTTATGTTTGTGGGTCCGTTATGTTGCTGGTGTTCGTGTTAGATTGGGCTTGCCTGGTGTTATTTCGTTATGTTTATTCTGGTTGTTAGCTCTCTGGTATTTTTTGTCGAAGTTTTTTGATCTTTTAGTTGGTTTCTTCTCCGCGTATTGGGTTTGTCCTTTACTGTGGGTGGAAATCCTCTGTGGGAGGGAGTCCCTCGCCGTTTAGGTGTATTTTTTCTTTCTTGTATTTTTGCCAGGAGTGCCGCCTCCTTTCCAAAAAAAAATTATATAGACAATGGTTCTCTTGCTAAACCCCCTAGATTTTCCAAAGATAACTTCAACTTATGGAAAAATAGGATGACACTCTTCTTAGAAGGTGTAGACCCTACTATGCCTTACTATCTCGAGAATGGTCCATTCATCTCTGTAAGAATTGATGCTGCTGTTCCAGCCGCTGAGAATAGACCTGCTATTCCAGAAAGGCTGGTACCTAAGGAAATCTTTCAATGGACTGACGAAGATAAGAAGAAAGTGGCTATAGATACAAAAGCCAGATCCATACTATCCATGGCTCTTCCTGACGAAGTCTACCATTCCGTCATGAATCTGAAAACATCAAAAGCCATGTGGGACACAATATGTGTTCAGTATGAAGGAACGTCTGAAGTCCAGGACTCAAGAAAGATCAACCTGGTAAGACAATACGAAAGCTTCATTTCTGGTAAGAATGAATCTCTCTCTGAAGTTCACCAACGTTTTAATTGTTTAATTATAGATCTGAAAACTGTTGGTAAGGAATATTCTAACTTTGAAGTACTGACAAAGTTTCTAGAATGTTTACCTGAAAGCTGGGACAATTATGCTATGTGTCTCAAGCTGTCAAAGGATCTAAAATCAATGACCCTTTCAACCTTATATGGCACGTTGCTGAATCATGAGCAATCGAGCCATCTTAAGAAGAATCTTGTAAAAGATTCCAAAAGCATCCCTGTTGCTTTAATCTCAGAGGAACCTTCTACTCAGCGACCCTCGGTCACTATCACTGAGTTAGAAAGTAACTCTGAAAGGTCATCAGATTCTGATTATTCTGATGATGATGAATCTTTGGCTCTCCTAACTAAGAAGTTCAGGAGATTTGCCAAAAAGAAAATGCTTAGAAAGAACAAACCTCTTTCCATAACTGACAAGCCTAGATCATCAGCTTTTGTTGATAAGGCTACTGCTACTTGTTTTAACTGCGAAAAGACAGGACATTTCGCTAACGAGTGCAGGTCTAAGAAAGTTTCTAGACCCTCAACTTTTACAAAGAAACCCTTTGTTCCAAAGAATAAAGATGACAAATATTCAAAGCTGAAAGAAAAATATGCTAAGCTGAAAAGCTTTAAGAAGAAGAGTAAAGGCCTGATGGCTAACTATGATTGGGCTGCTTCTGATGAAGAAGCATCATCATCTGACTCTGAAGATGATGAAGCAAATCTATGTCTTATGGCCAAGATTGAAGAAGAAGAAGAAGAAAGTTCAGACATTCCCTCCACTTCAACATCTGCTATTCAGGTATCACCTTCCTTCTTTACCAACATTGCAAATATTGATGGTAACCTTCCCTTCCATTTTGGGTCTGTCCTTTATGGTGGGAGTGGCTCTTGTTTGGGAGGGAGTCCCTCGCCTTTTAGGTGTATTTTTTCCTTTTCTCAATTTATCTTTGCCAGGAGTGTCGTCTCCTTTCCAAAAAAAAAACATTGCAAATATTGATGAAGCTGATAGTCTCCGTAAGATCGATCTCTTGACTAGAAGTTTATACGAAGCCATGAACGACAAAACTGTGGTTGAAAACCAAAACCTTGATCTCGCTGAAAAGCTTAAAAACTGCCACCTTCAAATAGAAAAGCTTTCTAAAATTGAAGAAGATTTTAAAGATCAAGTATATTTAAATCAGCTAGTCAAAATCGAACGAGCAGAAGCTATCGCTGCATTAAAAGCTGAAAAAGCTACTGTTGAAGGATGGTGTAATTCTTCAACAAAGATCACTGAGATAATAAAGTCTCAGATTCCATTGAGTGATAAACGTGGTTTGGGTTACAAATATGATACTCCAAAACCAACCACTGAACGTTCGTATCCTCAGTCGCTGATACTTCATCTTCTCAGTGCTCCTCGTCCATTACACCAATCCCTGAGGAAACTCCTACCTCCTGAAAAGGCAAGGAGAAAATGGTTTATTCAAAACCTACCTCTGTCTCTAAAGACAAAGGTAAGGGAATTGTTATTTACCAGAATCCTCAGAAGGGTACCTTAGTACCAAAGCTGAATGCTTCTAAAGCTTCAGTGGCTCATTCCTCTGGATCAAGGAAGCAGATCTCTGGATCTATTCAGCGATCTACTCCTAGACTCAGAGTGGATGTCCTTGGTAAGAAATTTGAAGAACTGAATGTTCGTCCCATTTCTAAAACCAATAGTTTACTTGGTGCTGGCACTTCTAATTCAAAATTAAAAGCTTAGCATTCAAATGGTCCTAGAACTACTTTTAGTTATAGGAAATGTTATCACTGTGGACTTACCGATCATATTGCTAGTAAGTGTCCCACAGCCACCAAAGCTGAAAAGATAGCTAAGGTGAAGATTGCCCCCCAAGGCAAAGAAGACCAACCCTGGTGCAAATCAGGTCAAGGTGAATCCTACCACTGAGGTTAAGAAATTAACCAAAGTGAAGAAAGACAAAGCTGAATCTTCAAATGCTATGAAGACTGCTGAATCTTCCATTCCAACTACTTCCACTGACAAATGTGTATACATGGTTAAGTGGGTACCCATGAAAAACTAATCTTCTTTTGTATTGCAGGTTAAGAAGGGTATCTGGTATCTTGATAGCGGATGCTCTAGACACATGACTGGAAAGAAAAGCCTGCTCGCTGAATACAAGGAAGAGAAGGGTCCCTCTGTAACTTTCGGTGGAAATGGAAAAGGACATACCCAAGGGTATGGTGTACTTTCAAATGGTACAACCTCTTTCAGAAGAGTCGCATATGTTGAAGGGCTGAAGCATAATCTTCTAAGCATCAGTCAGCTTTGCGACATGGATAACAAAGTAATCTTTACTAAGGAATCCTGCTTTATCGCTGACAAAAGGGAGAAGATAGCTCTCAGCGGTTATCGTTTGGAAAATGTTTATGTAATAAACATGGACTCAACAACCACTGAGAACTCCTGTTTCTTCTCAAAGGCCTCATCTGATGTCAACTGGCTATGGCATAAGAGGCTATCTCATCTAAATTTCAAGACACTGAACACTCTTTCTTCAAAAGAGTTAGTCACTAGTCTACCTCAGCATTCATACGCCAAAGAGTCTTTATGTCCAGCGTGTGAAAAAGGGAAGCAGACCAAAGCAAGCTTTAAATCAAAGCAAGTTTCTTCAGTGTCATCTCCTCTACAACTACTCCATATGGATTTGTTTGGCGGGGTTAACAAACATTCCATCGCTGGAAAGAAATATACGCTGGTCATAGTTGATGAATTCTCTCGCTTCACTTGGGTAATGTTTCTCCGTTCTAAGAGTGACACCCCGGAAGATGGAAACCCTGAACAATCTGACCGTTCGCTCAATAAGGAGTGATCATGGGACTGAATTCAAAAACAGTTCTCTTGATTCCTTCCTTGAGAGTAAAGGTATTTCTCACAACTTCTCTTCAGTGAGAACACCGCAACAAAATGGAGTCGCTGAAAGAAGAAATAGAACAATTATTGAAGCTGCACGTTCAATGCTCAGCGATTCTCACCTGCCTACTCAGTTTTGGGCAGAAGCTGTCAACACTGCTTGTTTTACGCAAAACAGGTCGCTGATAGTAAAAAGATTCAAAAAGACAGCCTATGAACTCTTTCATGGGAGAAAGCCTTCAATCAGTTTTCTTCACATCTTTGGATGTCAGTGTTTCATACTGAACAACAGAGATGCTCTTGGAAAGTTTGATCCTAAGGCTGATGATGGAATCTTTCTTGGATACTCCTCAGTTTCCAAAGCCTTCAGAGTCTTCAATTGTAGAAGACAAACTGTAGAAGAAACTATTCACGTCACGTTTGACGAATCCCGTTTAGCGAACTCTAAACCGTCCGATGATACTGAAGAACTGAATCAATGGATGTTTTCTCATCTCGGTGATTCAGAAGATATTCCCACTCCTCATGCTCATCCAGTAGAAGATGATAGTCCTATCATTCCAAACATGCAGAATAGTGAAGCTGAAACATCATGGGTCTCAGCTGTTCCTATAAACACTATACCTACCGCTGAACCAAATGCCTCAGACATTTCATCTATCTCTCAGCAATCAGTAAATGAAATGACAAATGCAAGTATTCCTCTCTTAACTGAAACTCCAGAAGTAGCTGAAGCCTCATCTTCAGCTCCTCCAGTTCAAGATGAGTCAGCGACTTATGCTCCGGCTCAGCGATGGACCATAAATCACCCAATTGATCAAATTCTTGGTGATCCAAACGCTGGTGTTCAGACTCGACGAAGTGCAGGTAATATTTGTTTATTTGTTAACTTTATTTCTCTAACTGAACCAAAGAAAATAGATGATGCCCTCAAAGATCCAAACTGGGCCAGCGCATTGCAAGAAGAGCTGACTGAATTCGAAAGAAACAAAGTTTGTAAACTTGTTCGGAGACCAACTGATAAAACAGTAATAGGCACTAAATGGGTCTATCGAAACAAGTTGGACGAACATGTACTGTAACCCGCAACAAAGCTCGTCTTGTTGCTCAGGGATACAGACAAGAGGAAGGTATAGATTATGACGAAACATTTGCTCCAGTAGCAAGACTTGAATCTATTCGTCTATTCTTAGCATATGTTGTACACAAAAACTTCAAAGTACATCAGATGGATGTTAAATCAGCGTTTCTGAATGGAAAGCTGAATGAAGAAGTGTATGTGGAACAACCTCCAAGATTCTCAGATTCTAAGCGTCCAAGTTATGTTTATAAACTGGATAAGGCACTTTATGGCTTGAAGCAAGCTCCTCGTGCATGGTATGACACTCTTTCTTCTTATCTCCATATTGAAAATTTTGAGCGAGGTAAGATTGACAAAACTCTATTTTTTAGAAAAGTGAAAGGTCATATCATTCTAGTTCGAATATATGTTGATGACATTATATTTGGTTCTACTAACCCTGAGTTTGTACTCGTTTCGCTGATAGAATGAAAGATGAGTATAAAATGAGCATGATCGGTGAACTAACATATTTCCTTGGTCTTCAGATTAAGCAAACTGAAAAAGGAACTTTTATCAATCAGGGAAAGTATGTTAAAGATATGCTGAAGAAATTTGATTTAACTCATAGTTCAGCTATGAAAACCCCTATGGCACCACCGCTGACACTTGACAAGGATTCAAAGGGAATACCTGTTAATGTCACGCTGTACCGTGGGATGATCGGCTCTCTCTTGTATCTTACAGCTAGCCGACCCGATATTATGTATGCAACATGTTTGTGTGCACGATATCAAGCTGAACCTATGCTATCTCATATGAAAGCTGTAAAGCGAATCTTTCGATACCTTAAGGGTACAGCGAACCTAGGTCTTTGGTATCCCAAAGATTCAGGATTCGATCTAACCGCCTATTCAGATAGTGATTTTGCAGGTTGCAAAATGGATAGGAAAAGCACCACAGGAGGATGTCAGCTCCTGGGTGGAAAGCTGGTAAGTTGGACTAGTAAAAAGCAAAATTCAGTGTCCACTTCCACAGCTGAAGCTGAATATGTAGCTGCTGGAAGCTGTTGTTCTCAAGTCTTGTGGATGAGAAATCAGCTACTAGACTATGATCTTCAGCTCTCCAAAATTCCAATCTATTGCGACAGCACAAGTGCCATCGCTATAGCAAACAATCCAGTACTACATTCAAAGACCAAACACATAGAAATCAGATATCATTTTATCAGAGATCATGTGATGAATGGTGATATAGAACTTCATTTTATCCCAACTGATTATCAGTTAGCTGATTTATTTACCAAACCTCTTGATGAGACAAGATTCAACTTTCTCATCAGCGAGCTTGGAATGCTGAACTTTGAAGGGTAAAATCCTCAACGGTTCACATTGACGTTCGAGATATGGAGGGGTGCTTTGGGTTTGATCTGAGATGGGTTCATGCCAGGCTGGGTGCAGTGGCCAGTGAGTATCAGCGAACTATTGGAATAAAAGATAAGCGGTCGAAGACCTGTGAATAGAGTAGACTACCAACCCGAAATAAGCCACCTTACATTTCCATGTGCGCCTATCCTTGTCGAAAAGAGAACAAGAGAGCGGTGGTAGAAGAGCTTGTCCTCAGCTTGGTTCAAGGATGATCTAGGATCACCCCGGGTACTCCCACCTCCTTTATTCACCTTAGGAGATAAGGAAAGTTCAGTCGTTGAATGACAAATGGGGATTTTATAGAAAGTTACAATCCCCACCGCGGAATAGCGAACCTACACGTCTTCATCGACGTTGTTTTATTGATCAGCGATAGGATAAAGTCAACTCGTATAACCTATTCAATCATCTTCTCTCTGAATAAAACTTGGTTAAAGCTGATATCAAGGTATGTTTTCTCTCTCTGACAATCGCATGAAAATGCAAGATTTCAAAACAAAATGCATCGCTAAATATCTCTTCCTTAACAACGATATTTTGAAAATTCTTAAAACCATCACTGATATTTTCATTCAGTGCTTCATGTTTATAAAAGAGTCCCTGAGTTTTTCAAAAACCTCAGAGACATCCTAAAAGAATATGAAAGGACAGTTGTGACGTCATTGCAACGGATAAACCCCGGCACGTTTTCTCTTTCTGACACACGTTTGCACGTCTCGTTCAAACTTCCAATCAAATGCAAACACGTGTCCGTGTCATGATGAAAATTTTTTCCCGCTCAAGATTTTCTCTCTCTAATCTCTCTATATAAACAAACTCGTGGTTTATATTTTTCTTTTACGCGATCAATCTTCCTCCGCAAGAAAGAATTCACTGTTGCATTTGTGCTTTCTAAAACTTCAAAGAACTGTTCATCATCTTCTTCATCAAACATCAAGGTTAATATGTTCTTACTTATTACCAAATGCGTATAACTTGTTTCCGATCTTTTCCTTGTTTTAACATGATCAAACAAAAGAACTTCTTAAAAATGAAATCATTTTCTTTCATGGTTTTATGAACACAACCATTTCATGGTTGTTCTTCAAGTTTAAATGCGAAAAACTTAAACTTGTTCTTCATTCGTTTCCAGAATCTAATTCTTCATAGAAAACTGGATAACAAGAATAAATGGGTTTTACATTTCGTTTCTTAAAATCAAGAAAAACCCTAATCTTCATTAAGACATTTGTGTTTGAATGAAATGGATAAAATTTGAACCATCTTAATGGAAAATCTTTCCACATTAAGATAATTCTTATTTGTTAACATCTTTGGTTGAACTGATAATACAGAGAAATGGCTTCGTCTGACATTCCTGCTACCGCTGAGAACATCTCCGCTGATTCTGAGGAAGTGGACATTCTCAAGGCTCCTCAAGTCAAGTTTGCCCTTGACAAACTGGATTGGACTAAGGTGAACAACCTCTATGCGCTTCTCGAGTTTCCTCCTCGAAAGCAAGTCACATATCTAGATGATGCTGTGAAATTCCTAAAGAATTGCTGCATCTCCACAGCCCTGACCATAACACCTCCTGCACATCATCTTTTGCTCTCACAATTCTGGTACTCAGCCAGACACTCTCAACTACCTTCAGCCAAAGACCCCTCCAAAACAATCGATTGCATCCTCTGTGATATCGAATATGGCACCATGAAGATCACCCCTGCCATTATTCGCAAAGCTCTCAGCCTTCCCATCGCTACCAAGGAAAAACCATTCGTTCCCCTCCCCGACCCTAAGAAAAACTCAGACAGGGAAGCCATCATTGCATTTTTCGATGCAACGGGCTATGTATGGGAAATCGGCAGAGACATGAAGGCCGAGAAGAAGCTGACGATTATCAAGAAATCAAAAATGCCCAGCGAGATGAATTTCATCTTCGCTCATCTAATCAGCTGCATGACTGCAAAGAGCGGCTCCTCTAACCAAGCCGCTAAACCTCAGCAAGCAATGGGATATGCACTGCTGAAAGGTCTCAACATAGACTGGGCATCGATTATCTATGATGACCTAGTTCTAAGAGTGGACACCGTCGCTGACAGACCTCCATGGGTTCCTTACCCCCGATTCATCAGCGCCATCTTCCAATATGGCCTGAAGGAGAGCTACCCAACTGATGGTGACCTAAAACTCTCTCAGGTCGGCCCAAAGATACTCGACTTCAAACCAATGGTGAATGAGGTACGTCTTTCTACACTCTTGACTCTTCTCAACCCTTCTTCTTCTAATTCTATGGCTCCTTCAGCGACAATACCCATCGCTGATACCCTGGCCACAAAATCCTCTACTTCTAAGAAAAGGAAACATTCATCTACCCCACTTGGTTCTAAAAGGATCAAGAAAACAAAGGAGCAACCCCAACAATCTCATGCTGAAGACTCCTCAGCTCTTTCTGCAGAGCTGAAGGAACGTTCAGTGGTACGCTCTGCCACACCTGAACAACCCATCCATTCCATCCCAACTTCAGCGTCTCTAAAAGCTGAGGTTACAAACTTGGAACCTACCCAACCTCCTTCAGTCTCTCAAAAGACTGATGAAGTGATTGTCAGCGAATCCAACGCTGAACTCAGAACCCAACCCCCATTCTTATCCTTCGCTCCTCCCTCTACTCATTTGGTCTCTCCTCCAGATCTCGCTGGAGCTGCCATCATTTCTACGGAACCTAAAGCTGATTCTCCAGGAATGATGAAGACAGGACCTGCAGGACAATCCATTGGCACTTTTGAAGATGACATGGAACACTTTTCAGGAACCCGTAATTTTGACGAGTTCATCAATCCTCCTGCAGGTACACACCAACCCATAAACACTGTCACTAAACCCCAAACTTCTAAGCTTTCCTATGTTCACAAGTTCTTATATGTTACAGGTCCTAATTTGGGAGACATCAATGCCTCTCTGAAAGATGTGGAGACAACGCTGACAGATCTCACCACTACTCTTTCTAATAACTCTACAGCTGTAACAAACGCTGGAGAGAATCTGAACAAGCTGACAACGGTGGTGGAGAAGAAGGCTTCCACAGATGACTTGAAGCAAGTTGATAACACTCTCAGCGACTTCGCCAAGGTGCTCGCTGACATCTACACAGACTACACCTCTCTCAAAAATTCAGTTTCATCCATGTCCAGCGAGGTCACAACGCTGAAGACATCGGTTGGACAACTAGAGGGAGATATGTCTACTGTAAAGACTGACTTAGGCTCTGTAAAGACCGATGTTAGTTCGATGAAATCGATGATCGATTAGCTACTACAGAAAGTGAATACTCCTGCTCCTGCCCCTGTCCCTGCATCTGACAACTTCACAGCGGCGGATCGCACTGAGCTGGAAAAGATCAATCCTGCTATCTCTGGTCTTCAAGACAGAATAGCAAAGATTGAAGATTTGATAGGTATCTCTGGCCAAGAAGACAGAGAACCTACCAACGCTGCTGAGTCAACCCATTCCTCCCCCACTCATCATGAAAAAGAGGGGGAGAAGAGCGCTGAAGATCTCTCCAAGAGCGCTGAAGACCTTTCCCATGATGAATCTATCAGGGGAGAGAAGGATGCCGAAGAAACCACCGCTGGACCTCAGGGAGATGAAAACCCTGAGGGAACCGAGAAGATCGCCTCTGTATCTGAGGGGGAGCAACTCGAAGAAGAAGCTGATAAAACCGAATCCGAAGCAGAAGATGATGAAGTCGTCGACATCCCTGATAATGAACCATCCTCTTCTTCAAAGAATAATGATGATGATGACGAAGATGACGATGACTTCTTTATCGTCAAACCTGCTCCGAAGATCAACGTTCTTAAGGGAATCTCGATAAATGAACCTACAGGGGAGCGGACAAAGACAGAGCCCTCAGCCTCTGGAGCTGAGAAAGGCAAAGGCAAAAGCGTCGCTGAAGATGACAATCTGACGATCTTGCTTGAAAATCCGGTTTGTCAGGTACACTAAACATCTCTCACTCCATCCCTCCTCTATCATACACTATCAGTTCTACTACCCAAGCCTATACACTTGAACCAATTCTCTATATCTGATTCTACCCAAGTTCTTACTCGTAAGATCGCTGTGTTGAAGCTAGTCCTCTCCCCTGTTTAAGGATATCGCTGAAGGCTCCACAATTGCGACTTCACCAATAATACCAGCTGCTGCTGAAGAAATAATCCCAGTCTTAGATTTAATCTCTGAGACTGATGGACCTGAAGAACAGCTACTCTCGCACAGAGGCAAACCTTCCTTAGCTCTTCAAAAGCTAAGTGAAGAGGATCAGAAAAGAAGAGAGGAGATAATAAAGCAATTCGAGGATCAGCGAATCATTCTGAGGCGTGATCAACTTCCTTCAGTTCCTCCAAAGTTCAGAATTTCCAAAAAGGAATACAAGGATCACCTCAGAGCTGAAAGATTAATCGCTGAAAGAAAGGAAGCTGAAGAAAAGGACAGAGAATACGCCATCCATCTTTCTAAACGATCAATAAAAGACCCCAAGCTGAAAAGAGTTCCCATTGATGTTCAACGTCAGCTATGGGATGATGCTCAAGAGATCGTTAGAGAAAAGACTAAGGTCTCTGATACGACTTTGGAATGGGCTAAACAAATGCTGACCTATCGATCTAGACCATCCAAAATCATCAAGGCAAACATCAGAGGAAGACTGTACGCTGAAGTTCCTGTTGTTGAAGTGGATGTCTACAGAGATGACAAAACCAAGCAAACCTTCTATGCTGCTACCTTAGAAAAGTTTGGTCTCTCTGAATGGTTAGAAACAAAATTAGCCATTCAGGGATCGCGCTCAAAGTTCAAAAGCCATGTCGAGAAGATCTTAAACAAACAGATCGACCTGCTTTCATCTGCTGTGGATATTCCTCCTACTCTTCCTCAACCAAGAAAAGTCTCTGATAAGAAAAAAAAGTCTCTGGTTCAGGTCCTCCTATTCGGAATGAAACGGGCATTGGTTTCTCTCGTGCTGAAGTTCTTGGCCCTGATGCCGATCTCTCAATGCTTGACACCTCCCTACCACCTGGAGAAACATTCATTCCTGGCACAGTTGTAAGTGATCCCTATGGTATATTCTTTTTAGACTACTATGGAAATCATCACTTTCAACGTATCTCTGAGCTCCACATCGCTCCCATCGAACAACTCAGAGATCTCGTATACTGGTGTGAAGTCAGACGCGACATCAAAGCTAGACACCCAAAGCCCTTGATTTTTGAAGTAGCTCTGATCAAAAGAAAACAAGGTGTAACCGTCCCTGACTGGATGATTCCCCCATCAAAGACCCTTGATGAACTTCTCATCAAGGAAGAACCCTTTACAAGCTGATATGATCGCCCTTTTTCTCTATTGTATCAGTTATTCTTCTGTACTTATAATTTATTTCGCTTGTACTTATAATCTTTCCATTTCTCTTTGTAACCCGATTCAAAGTTTTTAAAGAAAGATTTCAGCGAATGTACTTTACTCCATCAGTACTGAAAAGATCCCAGAAAATAGTAAAAGGGACAAATATTTTATGAGTTCTTTTTATCCTTTTGTTTTCATTAAATAGCAATTTTCTTTGTTGCTATGTCATAATCAAATAGGGGGAGATTGTTGATCCAAACCCTCAGTGATTTGATAATGACCCTCTCTTACACTTAGTGAAAATTGTAAGTAAACAATATGTATCAGAGTTTCTCTATCGCTGATAAGTACTAAGATCTTACAGTACCGCTGATAGGAACTCTCGCTCTTTAAGTTAAACATTCAGCGAACACTGTTCACCATAAATGCTCTGAGTCTGTTCAGTCATTATGATGATCGCTGATAAGTTAGTTGTTTACTTATGATCCCTGAAGACAAGTTTCACGTCAACAAAGGTTCTACGCTGAAGTCGAAGATTAAGCTCAAGAACCAGCGAAAAGTCTCCTAATGAACTGATGCGGATCAGCGAAGACTCAGATTTGTCCACTCAACGTGAAGTATCAAGTACAAGACTTCAGCTATCGCTGAACTTTATCATTCGCTGAATAGAAAATGATAATGCTCTTAATCAACGAAAGCTGATCATGAAGTCCTCCGTACAAAGTACTTTTGTCTTAACCCCCCCTTGCACGACTCCGTACGAAATGTCAGAAAAGAACCTCCGACTGTCTGAAATCGTACAACCACTCGGATACTACACTGTTCATCCATGCGGCTACTAAGGTTGTCAACCAAGGTCAATGACATGCAACCAACCAGCTGATGACACGTGTAAAGTGTATACTGACTTGCATTAAATGCATGCAGTATATAAAGATATGAACCCACTTCATTTGAAGTAACTTGCTAACTCTGGACAAGTTCAATCTCTTATCTCAAGATAGGTTATTATTAGTAATTTCCTTATCTCTCTTAGTGCAAGAAACCTTTGTGTTCCAACTTCTTTAGATTTAGGTTTATCCTTAATCTTGTTTCCGCAACAAGCTGTAAATTGTTAATGATTTATCAATAAACAATTTAGAAAAGAAAAATCTGTGTGTTTGTATTCAACCCCCCCTTCTACAAACTTGTATAGGCCTTCGGGACCAACAGGAGGTCAGGAAGAAAGCCTTAATATAAAATGTTATACTGATGCTAGCTTCCAGACGGACATAGATGATTGTAAGTCACAATCTGGTTTTGTCTTTATAATGAATGGAGGCACAGTTTCTTGGATGAGTTCCAAAAAAAGTGTGGTTGCACAATCCACTACAGAGTCAGAATACATCGCAGCATCACAGGCTGCACAGGAAGTTGCTTGGATGATAAAATTCATTGAAGGTCTAGGGGTAGTTCCTACCATTCAGGATCCCCTATAAATCCTTTGTGACAATGAGGGTGCCATAGCCATAGCTAATGAGGCCATGACACAGAAAAGGACCAGACACATTCGTCGGAAATTCAACTACATACGTGATGAAGTTGAAAGCGGTGAAATAAGTATTCGCAAAGTTCATACAGATCAGAACTTGGCAGACCCATTCACGAAGTCCCTTCCATCAGCTAAGCATGAGGATCACGCTAGAGCTATAGGACTACGTTACTCTAGTGAATGGATTTGATTTGGTTTAGTATTTGGGTTTTGGAATAATGAAAAATAACAAGTATTATATTCAATTAGATATATTAGATATGATCCTTTTAATACTCGTTGTGTTCTATATTAGCATGTTTAAATCCTTGAATAAATTGATTATTCTAAATGTCCATAGTCAATCATAGTTGTGGGAACAACTATGAAGTAAGACTAATATGAATTCGATTGGTTGACTTTTAAAAGTAAAAGTGGCAAAGTGTTGCAACCAAGTTCATAGGTGCTTGTTAAGGGAACAAATACTGGACTTGACCCGCTTCAAGATCACTTCATGGATCGTCATTATAAGTGATTCTTGAATAGAAGGTAGTATCTTTATGTCCTTCGACCTGAGATGCATATTTGGGACTCAAGTGTAGGGAGTGTTATGTTTTAATATGGTTAACCGTTGCTCTTGAAAATGGCAGCTATAAAGGCCATTATTGGGCAAGACATGAACTGCATAAGAGGCGTATGTAGTCAAGATGGAATTTGTTTCTCTTAATATGTTAAGAGTGAGATCTAAGGCGCCTTACCAAAAGTTGAACAATAAATGAGAATGATTGTGATCCATGTCTCATGCTCAACATGATGTCTAAACAAAGGGAAATACTGATACCACACCTTATACATCAATTGAAGATATGAGCTTGTGGGAATTGAATGTTGTTGAATGGCACTTACCGTCATACATTACTGGGGGCAGTGAGATGTTGCTAGACGTCCACCACTGTCTATATTATTTTATAAGGCAATCTTGAGCAAGTGGGAGATTGTTGGTTAAATGTGCTCAAGAGTAATTGTAAACTAATATTACCGGTAATATATGATCCTATAGGGTCACACCGAACAACAAGTAGACACTAAATTGATATTTATAAGAATTTGATTCTTGATAAATATTATTTCTTGATGAATATTATTAATTATATTAATAAATATAATTTTAATATAAGATGCAAAAAGGAAATCTAGTTTATTAAAATATGATGATTTTAATAACTAGTGGATACAAGGAGGGATTACAAGTAGCAAGTTTAAACAATTTTAAACAATTTTAAAACTAAAGGGGCTTGAAATGAAATTATGCATGGAAAGCTCAATTTTCATTGGACCACTTTATGAGCCAATGAAAATTACTTAACTTGACTTGTGTTTTGAGAATAAAAGGGATGATGAATCCTTTCAAATGAGACACTTGATTTTTGCTCTCTCTCTCCCTCCTCTCTCCACTTTCGGCCGAACACACACACATAGTGTGTGTGTGTTTTGTGTTTTTCCATTTACAACTCTATTCTAGAGTTTTGAAGTCTTGCATCAATCTTCAAGAAGAAGTACTAGCATACAATAGTGTTGGAACTTGTTGGTGGACAACTAAAGAGGAATTCTTCTTGAGTTCTTGCCATCTTCAACAAATCATCTCCAAGGTCTACAAAGGTTGTATTTTCTAAAACCTCCTTGCTTAGTTTTAATCTTTCATGTTTCATGCAAATGGATCCTTGGTGGGTGTTAAACTTGCTTTAATGTTGTTCATTTTTAAAAGCTTCCATTGCAAATGTTTTATGTAAAGAAATCGTTTTTGAACAAAACCCTACAGAATTTACATCCATCTGAAAGACTTTGAAACCTCTGTGGGCAGCGAAGGCTAAGAAGATCCTTATTGCTTCGAGCCGTGCGACAGGGGCAAAAGTTTCATCGTAATCAATGCCTTCTTCTTGGCGATATCCCTTGGCCACCAATCTTGCTTTGTTTCTAATTACCACCCCATCCTCATCCTTTTTGTTTCTGAAGACCCATTTTGTCCCTATGGCTTGTTTCCCTCATGGCAGAGGTACTAGGGTCCATACCTTGTTTCTCTCAAACTGTAGAATCTCTTCTTGCATAGCATCTACCCAGTTTGGATCATCTAGGGCTTCAGAGATTTTTTTTGGCCCGATCACACTGACAAAATTTGTAAAGAAACAAAAATTAGCAGTGGCTGATCTTGTCTTGACCTTTTCAGAAGGGTCACCAATTATAAGACTTGGAGGATGGCTTTTCGTCCACTGTGTTGTTCTTGGAAGATGGTCATTTGAGTCATCAAGATTAACTTCTGTGGTTGCACACTGCAGTTCTGGTGCAACCTCTGTTGTTGATGGTTCTTCTGTGCTTATGCTTGGTTCTTCAGCTTGTGGGAGGATTGGAATGAGAGTTGGAATTTGTTCCTCTGAGGAAGCAGAGACTGAGTCTTCGTTTTCCTCTGGTATTGATTCCTCTGTAGTCGCTGGAGTAGGTATTTTAGGAGCCTCTGTGGTTGAGTCCTTGGTTGTGTTATCTTCAGCTTCTGTTCACTCCCCCTCAGCATGTGCATCTGTATGATTTACAGAAGAGGATGAAGTATTTAATGGATCAGTTAGAGAGATACCTGACTCAGTCTGGTTTGCAGAAGATGTTTCTCCAGAGGCTCTGACGTCTCCAGCAGAGGGATCAATATCATCAATAGAAGATTTAAGTCTTCTTCTCTTGTCTTTGAGATGCCAGAGGATTCCTTCTTTAGACCGAGTTCTGAACTGATTTGTTCAGAAGTCTTTTGAAAGGAATCGTCAAAAGACACATTGATGCTTTCTACAATGGTGCGTGACTGCAGAAGATAAACTCTGTAGGCCTTAGAAGTGGCAGAGTACCCAATGAACTTTCCTTCATCTGCTTTCACTTCAAACTTTCCTCTTGCTTCTCTGTCGTTTAAGACGAAGCACTTGCATCCAAATACATGGAAGAACTTGATGTTTGGTCGTCTTTTGTTGATCAAATGATAAGGTTCCTTGATGTGCCTCTTTACAATGGTTGATCGATTTTGGGTGTAGCAAGCGGTTGACACTGCTTTTGCCCAAAAAGACATTGGTAATCCACATGCTGTCAGCATAGTTCTTGTAGCCTCCACAAGCGTGCGGTTCTTTCGCTCAACCACGCCGTTCTGTTGTGGGGTGCGTGCAGCAGAGAAGTTCTGTGAAATGTCTTCTTCTGTAAGATAGGCTTCAATGACAAAGTTTTTGAATTCTGTGCCATTGTCGCTTCTTAGTTTCTGAATCCTGCACTCATACAGAACTTGGATTCTTTTCATTGAATTTATCAGAACGTTTGGAACATCTGATTTCTTTCTGACAAATTCAACCCATGTAAATCTTGAATATTCATCGATCAGAACAAGTATATATTTCTTGCCACCTAGGCTCTGTGTAGCAATGGGACCGCAGAGGTCGACATGAAGCATGTACAGAGGCCTAGTGCAAGATATATCAGTTTTGCCTTTATGGGAAGCTCTTTTGAGTTTTCCCATTTCGCAAGCAGAGCACAAATGATCTTTATTAAATTTAACCTTTGGCAGACCTTTGACTAGATCGATTTTGACAAGCTTATCTAGAGTATGAAAGTTTAGGTGGCAGAACCTGTTGTGCCATAACCAGGCTTCTTCGCTTTTACAGGCTACAAGGCAGAGCTTGTCTTCCTTGTTCTTGGCACATAAGTTCATGAGGTAGAGATCGCCTCTTCGTTTGGCTCGCAAAAGTTCGACTCCTGTGTCCTCACCTTGTAGAGAACAGAAGGTTCTTTTGAACATTACGTTGAAACCCGTATCGCAGAGTTGGCTAACACTGAGAAGATTGTGTTTAAGGCCATCCACATATGCAACTTTGCATACGGTTATGTTTTCCTTCTTGATGACTCTGTAACCTTTTATATACCCCTTTTTGTTGTCACCAAAGGTCACAGATCCTCCATCGAGTTTATCTTTGTAGGAGGATAGTAGTTCTCTGTCGCCAGTCATGTGCCGCGAGCATCCGGAGTCAAGATACCAGATTGGCACATACAGCTTCTGCAAGACAGTCAGAGAGTTTTAGGTACCCATATACAAATGGGTCCAGCTTTGTTAGAGTTCTTCAAGTTTGCCTTAGCATTCTTAGGTTTGGTTTTAGCTTCTTTTGAAAAACCATTTTGTTTCTTCTTACCCTTGAATTTAGTGTTCTTTTTGGGTGTAGAGAGGAAACAGTGTGGACTTGAGAAGTGTTGATTTAATCGATACATGAGATCAAAGCAATGACAATAATGAATGTGCGTAGAGATTTGCTTGAACGTTTCATTGAAAACATTAAATGGGGGCACAGAGGCATTACATTCTATCCTAACATTTGACTTCCTATTACAAGAAGACCTATGTAGGCTAGATTGTTGTTTGCAAAATCCTTTGTTGAGAGCAGTCTTCTGTGGACCCCTTCTGTGGTGAACTTCTGCGGGTTTCACTGTCACAGAAGAAAAAGATTTGTTATTTTCAACCCGTTTTCCATTCTGTTGCCATGTTAGTTTTTCTTTAATAGACTTTAAGGGTTTTGAAGTCTTTGAATTTGTTGGATTTTGAGAGGACATTTTCTTTTGTTTTTTGACTTTTTCAAGCTCAAGCGAGGTTTTGGCCTGTATACACATGTCTAAAAAACCTGGACATATAGGAACTCTTGTGATTTTCTCCTTGGGAGGAATAGTTCTGTTAAGAACTCCAGAGGGTAGTTTAAAATCCTCTGAGTCACAAGGTACTATCTCTGACTTAGAGTCAGTCTCAGATTCGTCAGAGGATGAATCGTCCTCATATACAGAGGTTGAGTCACTTAGTTCTCTTTCGACAGAGGCTAGATTTTCCGAGCATGTGCCATACTCGCTTTTTTTCTTTCTTTCAGGGATATCTTCTAAGTCAACAGAAGTTTTCATCGAGGTTTCCTCATAGAGATTATGGCCATTTTTGAAAGTACTGGGACATTCATAAAAGTTGTTTTCACCGATTTCCAATAATTCCTTTTCAGAAATATGAGTCAGTTTTTCTTCTGTTGAAGCAGGAAGAACTCAGGTGCCTCTACCGATAGTTTCGTCTCAGAATCTATAGTGCAGACAAAGGCAACCTGTGATTGAGTCTCGGGATTACCAAACTTAAAGATTCCTATCTGATCTTGTGTTTTCAGATATTTCTTAGGTTTGGACGCTCTTTTGACAGAGGTTGATGATGGTAGATGTGTATTTTCAAACCACACATTCACCATCTTCAGAGGTTTCCTTCTGTGAGGTTCACCAGAGACTTTTCGCCTTTTTCTTACAGAGAGTAAATTTGGAAAACCGGGTTTTCTTGTACTTCCAATATGAAATAGAGAGGACAGAGACTTGTTTCTTTTGTTTCCAGTGTATGGATCTATATCACAGAAGCCAATTCCCCGTCTCCCTATTTGTGTATTAATTTTCTTATACACCTTCTGTGCATCTTGATATTTCTTTATTAACAGATCTCTTCGGAGTAAATCTTGACAGAGGACTTCTCTTTCCTTTTGAAAATAATGTTTCAGAGCTAAAATGTTCATTCTGTCGGTCTCAACGTCCATAAGTTCTTTAGATTTTGTTTTTAATGCGGAGTTAAGTTCAGAAATCTTGTCTTTCAAAGGATTTAGGTGTTTGTTCCAATTTGTTCCTTTTCTTGAAAGATTTTAGCCTTTTCTTGAGTGAGAAGTCTAGCTTCTCTCTCAAAGAAGGCAAGCTTCTTTTGAACACTTTCGCAGGTCTTTTTAAGTTCTATGTATTCAATGTTTAGCTTAAGCAAATCAGCCTCTGCTTGACTAGAGTTAGAGTCAGAAGTGGATACCTCACTATCGGAGTCGGATGAGCTGACCTCTGCCATTCCACAGAACAAGGCGTTTTTGTAGCCTTCATCTGACGATTCGTCTGACAGCCAGTTCTCCTGATTCACCATTAGCGACTTCTGAGCATAAAACTCCGCTTTCTTTTTGTAGTAAGTAGAGTCCCTCTGTGGGCGGTTTGATTTGCTCCTGCAGTCAGCGGCATAATGATCTGACTTGCCACTGTTTAAACATCCTTGGTTCTGGGAACCGTTGCCAACTCTGTCGTCCGACCTATGTCGGTCACCACCTCTTTCAGTTCTACATTCATTGGCGTAGTGGCCTGGCTTACCACAGTTGTAACATACATGGTTATGTGGAGTGTTGCTAACTTTATCGTCTGACCTCTGTCGATCACCACCTCTGTCAGTCGACCTCTGTTGGTCGCTACCTCTGTCGTTCCTTTCATTTGACCCTTCTCTTCCTCGATCATCTCTTCCATAGCGTTCATTACCAGACTTCTTCTTGTAACCTCTGCTGAATTCCCTTGTCAAAAGGGCTAACGATTTAGCAATAGAGGCCATTGATGTCTCTTCTTCTTCTACCACCTCCTCATCTTCAGTATCAACGATCAAGATCTTCTTCTTTTTCTTTTCTTCCACTGCTTTCTCCTTTTTCGGTTTCTCTTTATCTTCTGTAGCCTTACCAACCAGCGCAAGAGGTGCACTGATTTGAATTTTTTCTTGTGCAATCTGAGGCTCTTGGGCTACCAACGTTCCATAGAGATCTCACAGAGTCTAGGAGTCTAAGTCTTGATTTGTATGCAGAGACATAGACAACTGGAGCCATTCATCATTGAGACTCTTTAGGAACATGACATTGTTTTCCTTAGAAGTTCTGTGGATTCCGAACTTCTTGCACTTGTTGATTAGAAAGTTGAACCGATCATATGTTGTCTGCAGAGGTTCTGTCAGCAGAGCTTTGAATGCGTAGTACTCGTTGATGGATTGGGCTCTGCGGTTTTTCTGAGTTTTGGCCCCACCCTCCAGTTGTTTTTTCCAGTTCCTTCCACAGATCGTATGCAGATTCACACGCATCTAAGGATTGGAAAAGGTCATTGGGTATGGCCATTATCAGAATTCTCTTAGTCTTCTGAGCAACTTCATACTTTGCCCAATCAGGATCTGACCACATGTCCTTGGTCTTTGGTTTCGTGTGCTCAGGGATTTCAGGAGTGTCGTCTGTGGCAGGTACACAGGGTACTTTGATCATTGGTACGAAAGGAGGATTGTTGATATAGTACATGAGTTCTTTGTCAGTACCCTCGAAGAAGTGAATCATTCGTATCTTCCATTGAGGGTACTCATCTCTGAGTAGTGTGGGTGGTTTGGTTAAAGAACCAACGGTGAAGAAGTTGTTTGTGTTTGTCATTTTGAAAAGGGTTTGAGAAATCAAGAAAAATAGGGTATGAACAATAAACCTTCAGAGAATGAAGTGGATGTTTCTAATGATTTTTATAAGCTTTAAAACCTTTGAATAATGCACTAAAATGGAGATTTAACCAAAGAAACAGATTCTGTAAGTTTACCAAAGTCGAAACAGGTCGAGAATGGCAGAAAAACAGATGTTGTTTTGAAAGATATGAAAAATAGGTTAAAAGTCCAAGTTTCTACCAAAAATCATTGTAAGTGAGGATCTCTTGATATAGAAAATCAAGAACCGCTCTGATACCAATTGTTGGTTCTTGTTTTGCTTAACAATGAAGATTCTATCTAATTAGTTCAAAAAATATATAATGCGGAAGCATTTTAACGAACTAACAGATATAATGAGGTAGAATAACACACAATATCAAATATATAAAGTGTAAATAACACAGATAAATAGCTCAATGATTCATTGTATTTGATATAATAAGAACACCAAGAACACCGAAAGGTTTGATAAGAATCTGCTCTAAAGGTGTGTGTGTGTTGTGCAAGGCTTAATAGAAGAACTCAATATGAGTTTTCTATTTATACTACTTCTAAAGGGGACAAGATCTGGATAACAAGGACCGAAGGTACTATGATACAGTTGATGAACAGTTGTTGGAATGTACTAATACACTATTCTGTTACTGTTGATACAACGTGCATTAAATGCTCCGTATTCTGCTTTAGGCTGAAACCTATCAGAGTTTTACACATGGAGTTGTCAGGTCACGCCTTGTCAGAATGATCTTCAGAACCTCCGAATGGCAGATATTGTAAGATGCACCTTTGTCCTTGTATAGATCTTTTGCGTAGATCTTCTTTTTACCACAGAGGCTCTGTCAAGTATGACAAAAGCTCTGTGGCCTTGTCCGTTTAGAAGAGTCTTCTGTTGCTTCTTTACTTCAGCCTTCTTGGCTAACCCGGCAGAGCCACTGTCGAAGACTTCTGTCTTCTCGGTTACTCGGCTACTCGGCAGAGCCTCTGTCGACGACTTCTATAATTGGCCTATTTTTCAATACTTCTATTAACAGAAAGATTGGAGCTAACACTCTATCTTCTAAAGAGTTAGTTACTGGTCTACCTCAACACTCATACGCCAAAGAGTCCTTATGTTCAGCGTGTGAGAAAGGCAAGCATACCAAAGCAAGCTTTAAGACAAAGCTAGTCTCCTCAGTGTCGTCTCCTCAGTGTCGTCTCCTCAGTGTCATCTCCTCTACAACTTCTTCATATGGATTTGTTTGGCCCTGTTAACAAGCAATCCATTGCTGGAAAGAAATATACCTGGGTAATGTTTCTCCGTTCTAAGAGTGACACCCCTGAAGAAGTCATCACCTTTGTTAGGAAAATGGAAGTCCTGAACAACATGACCGTTCGCTCAATGAGGAGTGATCATGGGACTGAATTCAAAAACAGTTCTCTTGATTCCTTCTTTGAGAGTAATGGTATTTCTCACAACTTCTCTTTAGTGAGAACACCGCAACAAAACGGAGTCGCTGAAAGAAGAAATAGAACTATCATTGAAGTTGCACGTTCAATGCTCAGCGATTCTCACATGCCTACTCAGTTTTGGGTAGAAGCTGTCAACACTGCTTGTTTTACGCAAAACAGGTCGCTGATAGTCAAAAGATTCAAATAGACAGCCTATGAACTTTTTTCCTGGGAGAAAGCCTTCAATTAGCTTTCTTCACATCTTTGGATGTCAGTGTTTCATACTGAACAACATAGATGCCCTTGGAAAGTTTGATCCTAAGGCTGATGATGGAATCTTTCTTGGATATTCTTCAATCTCCAAAGCCTTCAGGGTCTTCAATTGTAGAAGATAGACTGTAGAAGAAATGATTCACGTCACCTTTGACGAATCCCGTTCAGCAAATTCTAGACCTTCTGCTGATACTGAAGAACTGAATCAATGGATGTTTTCTCATCTTGGTGATTCAGAAGACATTCCCATTCCTCATACTCATACCGTTGAAGATGATGGTCCTACTATCATCCCAAACATGGAGACTAGTGAAGCTGAAACTTCATGGGTCTCAGTTGTTCCTCTAAATACTATGCCTGCTTCTGAACCAAATGTCTCAGACATTCCATCTACTTCTCAGCAATCAGTGAATGTAATGACATCTGCACCTACTCCTCTCTTGGCTGATATACCAGAAGTTGATGAAGCCTAATCTACAGCCCCTCAAGTTCGGGTTGAGTCAACGACTCATGCTCTGGCTCAGCGATGGACTATTAATCACCCAATTGATCAAATACTTGGTGATCCAAACGCTGGTGTTCAGACTCGACGAAGTGCAGGTAACATTTATTTATTTGTTAACTTTATTTCTCTGATTGAACCAAAGAAAATAGATGATGCCCTCAAAGATCCAAACTGGGTCAGCGCTATGCAAGAAGAGCTGACATCATTTGAAAGATACAAGGTTTGTAATCTCGTTCCAAGACCATCTGACAAGTCAGTGATAGGCACTCAATGGGTCTATCGAAACAAGTTGGATGAACATGGAACTGTAACCCGCAACAAGGCTCGACTTGTTGCTCAGGGATACGGACAAGAGGAAGGTATACATTACGACGAAACCTTTACTGCAGTGGCAAGACTAGAAGCCATTCGTCTATTCTTAGCTTACGCTGTACACAAAGACTTTAAAGTGTATCAAATGGATGTCAAGTCAGCGTTTCTCAATGGAAAGCTGAATGAAAAAGTCTACGTGGAACAACCTCCAGGATTCTCATATCCTAAGCATCAAGGTTATGTTTATAAACTGGATAAGGAACTCTATGGCTTAAAGCAAGCTCCTCGTGCATGGTATGACACTCTCTCTACTTATCTCCATATTGAACAATTTGAGCGTGGTCAGATTGACAAAACTCTATTTTTCAGAAAAGTAAAAGGTCATAGTATTCTTGTTCAAATATATGTCGATTAGATTATATTTGGTTCTACTAACCCTGACCTTTGTACTCGTTTCGCTGATAGAATGAAAGCAGAGTACAAAATGAGTATGATGGGTGAGCTATCATATTTCCTTGGTCTTCAAATAAAACAAAATGAAAAAGGAACTTTAATTAATCAGGGAAAGTATGTTAAAGATATGCTGAAAAAATTTGATTTAACTCAGAGTTCAGCTATGAAAACCCCTATGGCACCATCGTTGACACTAAACAATGATCCTTCTGGAATACCTGTTAATGTCACGACGTACCGTGGGATGATCGGCTGTCTTCTGTATCTTACAGCTAGCCGACCTGATATTATGTACGCAACCTGTTTGTGTGCACGATATCAAGCTAAACCTAAGGAATCTCATATGATAGTTGTAAAGCAAATCTTTCGTTATCTTAAGGGTACTCCTAACCTAGGTCTTTGGTATCCCAAAGATTCAGGGTTTGATCTAATCGCCTATTCAGATAGTGATTTTGCAGGTTGCAAGATGGATAGGAAAAGCACCACAGGAGGATGTCAGCTCCTAGGTGGAAAGTGGGTGAGTTGGACAAGTAAAAAGCAAAACTCAGTGTCCACCTCCACCGCTGAAGCTGAGTACGTAGCTGCTGGAAGCTGTTGTTCTCAAGTCTTGTGGATGAGAAATCAACTACTGGACTATGACCTTCAGCTCTCGAAAATTCCAATCTATTGCGATAGCACAAGTGCCATCGCTATAGCCAACAATCCAGTGCTACACACAAAGACCAAACACATCGAAATCAGGTATCATTTTATCAGAGATCATGTGATAAATGGTGATATATAACTTCATTTTATCCCAACTGACGTTCAGTTAGCTGATCTATTTACTAAACCTCTTGATGAGACAAGATTCAACTATCTCATCAGCGAGCTTGGAATGCTGAACTTTGAAGAGTAAAATCTTCAACGGTTCATATTTGATCATTGATAACAATGAACTTGTATAACCCATAAATCATCTACTCTCTGAACAACCTTGGTTCACTGATGTTAAGGTACGTTTTCTTTACTCACTGACGTTCGCAAATGAATGCAAGATTTCAAAACAAATTATATCGCTGAATATCTTTTCCTTATCAGCGATACTTTGAAATTTCTAAAACCTAACACTTATATTTCTATTCAGTTCTTCATGTTTTCAAAGTGTCCATGAGCTTTCAAAAACCTCAGAGACATCCTAAAATGTGAAAAGACGTTTGTGACGTAATCAAACGGATAAACCCTGGCACGTTCTCTTTCTTACACACGTTTGCACGTTTCGTTTCTCATCCAATCAAATGCAAACATGTGTCCGTGTCATGATGAAAAACTTTTCCCGCTCAAGTTTTTCTCTCTCTATTCCCACTATATAAACACATACGAGTTTATATTTTTCCTTTACGCGAAAAACCTCTTCTTCAAGAAAAGAATTACTGTTGCATCTCGAACTCAAGTTTCAAGAACTGTTCATCTTCTTCAAACTTCGAAAGGTTAATATTCTTATTATTTACCTTTTATTAACTTGTTTTTATCTTATTCTTGTTATTAACAGATCAAACAAAAGAAACCTCTCTAAAATAAAATCAATTTCTTTTCATGATTTTATGAACACAACCTTCATGGTTGTTCTTCAAGTTTGAAACAAAACTCTTAAACTTGTTCTTCATATGTTTTTCCAGAATCTATTCTTCAAATAGAACTGGAAAACACATACTCTCCATGTTTTGTATTTCTTTTTCAAAACAAAGAAAAACCCTAATCTTCATTAAGACATCTTTGGTCTGAATGAAATGGACAAAACTCAACAACATCTTATTGGAAAATCTTTCCACATTAAGACATTGTTCTTTATCTCTTCTTCATGTTTATATGTGATTAACATAAATGGCATCTACTGAATCTCCTGCTGATAAGACATCCATTGGTGCTGAGGTCACTGAAATCACAAAGGCTCCTCAGGTTAAGTTCGATCTCAAGAAGGTTACTTATCAACAAAATAATCCTTATGCTCTCTTCGACTTCCCTGAAAACAAACCTGTCACACATCTTGATGGTGCTGTGAACTTTCTTAAAACTTGCCCCATTTCATACGCTCTCACCATTGCACCCCCTGCTCATCGTTCTCTACTAGCTCAGTTATGGTATACTGCCAGATGAGCTCAGGTTCCTTCACCCAAAGACCCAACGAAAATGGTCGATGTCATTCTATGTGACACAGACCATGGTACTTCCAAGATCACCCCTAACCATATCAGACGTGCTATAAAACTCCCTACCAGTACCAGAGAAAACAGTTTTGTCCCTCTACCAGATCCCAGAAAGAATCCTACTGATCGAGCAACCCTGATTGCATTCTTTGATGCAATGGGTTACGCATGGGACACAGGGGGAGACAAAAACCCTGACAAAAAGCTAACTTCCATCAAGAAGTCGATGATGCCTAGCGAGATGAATTTCATCTACGCTCATCTGATCCGCTGTCTAACAGCTAAAGTCGGGTCAACTGACCAAGAATCCCAACCCCAACAGGCCATGGGATATGCTCTGCAGAAGGGACTCCACATTGATTGGGCGTCAATCATCTACGACGATTTGATGTTTAGGGTGAACATGGCTGAAAGACCAACTTGCGTTCCATATCTAAGGTTTATCAACGCCGTCTTTCAACACGGACTTGGGAATGAATACCCAAAGGTAGGAGACCTGAGACTCTCTCAGGTTGGCGCTAAAGTTCTAGATTTCAAGCCCCTGCCAAATGAGGTACGTCTCTCTGCACTCTTATCTTTTCTTAATCCTCCATCTCCTACTTCTGCGTCTACTTCAGTGGTAATCCCAACCGTTGATACCCAGGCTGCACCCTCCACTCCTTCTCGTAAAAGGAAACACTCATCCTCCCAACTTGATTCCAAAAGGATCAAGAAAACCAAGGAGCAACCCTCCAAGCCATCAACGGCTGAAGACTCCACGACTCATCTTATACAAGAGTTGCTGGATAGTTTCGTGGTACGCTCTGCCACAGCTGCTCAAGCCACCTCTTCCATCCCAACCTCAGCGTCTCTAAACACTGAGGTTATAAACTTAGAACTGAACCCACCTCCTTCAGCCTCTTTACAGACTGAAGTGATTGTCAGCGGATCCAACGCTGGACTCCGCACCCAACCAATCTTCTCATCCTTCACTCCTCCCACTCTTTCTTTGGACACTCCACCAATTTTCCCACCGTTCTCAGGAACGAACGTCATCGTTCATGATTCAGCTGCTGATACTCTACATGCGATGATGGAAACAAACATAGGATCTGCAGGCACCTCCATGTGCCAAGGAACACTCGAAGGCGACATGGAATACCATTCAGGGTTACAAGGTTTCGACAACTTCGCCAACCCGCCTGCAGGTATACACATAACTCAACCTACTCCTCTCTCAAAACCCCAAACTTCTGAGCTTTCCTCTGTTCATAAGTTAATAACTGTTTCAGGTCCTAATCTGGGGGATATCAACACTTCCCTGAAGGCCCTGGAAACAAAGGTGGAATCCCTCACCACAACTCTCTCAGCAAATTCTTCAGCGGTTACAAACGCTGGAGATAACCTCAAAACGATGACTGCTGAGGTTGAAAAGAAAGCCTCCAAAGCTGATATGGAGAAGGTAGATGGTATCATTGCTCAGTTTTCTACCACTCTAGCCAACAACTTCACAACCGTCAACGATCTCAACCTCACCAACACCACCCTCGCAACAAACTTCAACACTCTGTCCAATGAAGTTACATCATTGAAGACAGAGGTAGGTACTCTTAAGGGTGAGGTCTCCACGGTCAAGGATCTACTTCAGCAAGTCCTCGATCGCCTGAATGCTGCCACTTGTGCTCCTTCGCACTTTACTCAGGTGGATCGAGAAGATCTTCAAAGACTCAATCCTGTTATATCTGGCCTAGAAGACAGATTAAGCAAGATTGAAAACTGTGTTGGGATCTCTGGCCTGGAAGACAGGGACCCAATGCATGCTGCTGATGCTGAGAATGTTGTATCCTCCCCCATCCATCATGTGGAAGAGGGGGAGAAGACTAGAGAAGACCTTCCCCATAATGTTGAGAGGGAGAAGAATACTCTAGAAGACCTTCCCCTAGCTGAGGGGGAGACGAGTTCTACTACTGCTGCTGCTGGACAACCTCAGGGAGTTGAAAACCCTGAGGGAAATGAGAAAACTCCCTCTGCTCTTGAGGGGGAGCAACTCGATGAGGAAACTAAATCTGTTGCTGATGTGACCGAACCTTACGTTGATGATGTCGAGTCTGAAGAAGAAGCTGAAGACGATGAAGCTATCGACATCTCTGATGAAGAACCATCATCATCCCATAAAAACGATGATGACGATGACGATGATGATGATGATTATTTCAATAAAAGAACCATCAGGGGAGACGACCAAGACGAAGCCTGCAGCGTCTGAAGCTGACAAAGGCAAAAACAAAGGCCTCGTTGCAGAAGGCAATATGGCCACCCTTCAGATAAAGCCAGTTTGTCAGGTACAATATCTCCTCTTCCCTTACTCTGCATCCCTCCTCTACCCCTTCTTAATCTCAGTTCTCCTCTCCATAAAACCTCTATACACTTAACCATATTCTTTTCTCTATCTCTTTCTTCCCCAACTCTTCTTACTTAAACAATCGCTGCTTTTCAGCTAGTCCTCTCCCCTATTTGAGGATCCAGCTGAAGTCCCCACTGCTGCACCAACAATAATCCCAGCCACAAGAGCTAAAGATATAATCCCATTCTTGGATTTAATCACTAAGACCGATGAACCTGAAGAACAACTTCTCGCTCACAAAAACAGACCTTCCTTAGCTCATCAAAAGCTAAGTGAAGAGGACCAGAAAAGGAGAGAAGAAATGATCAAGAAGTTCGAGGATCAGCGAATCATCCTCCCTCGCTCCAAAGTCCCTGTTCCCACAAAGTTCAGGTTATCAAAGAAACAGTTCGCTGATCATCTTAGAGCCAAAAGATTACTCTCCAAAAAGAAGGAAGTTGAAGAAAAAGATAAGGCCCTCGCCATCCAGCTTGCCCAAGAATCGGTGAATGACCCCAAACTGAAAAGAACTCCCATCGAAGTCCAACGTCAGTTATGGGAAGACGCCCATAAGATCGTTGAAGAAAAGACCAAGGTATTTGATTCTACCCTGGAATGGTGCAAAGTGAGACTACACTATCGATATCGGGCTGCCAGAATTCACAAGGTGATCATCAGAGGAAAAACGACCATAGATGTTCCAGTTGTTAAGGTCGATCTATTAAGAGAAAACGGTACCAAGGAAAACATCTACGCTGCTATGATCAAGAAGTACGGTTTCTCTGAATGGTTGGAGATGCGAATAGCCATTCAGCGATCTAGCTCACAATATAAGAGCCATGTTGAGAAAATCATAAATTCTCAGATCGACTTGGTTTCTTCTGCTGTGGATATTCCTCCTCCTCCTCCTCTTGCCACTCAACAAAGAAGGGCCTCTGTAAAGAAAAAGTCAAAACCTTCAGATTCAGGTCCTCGTATCCAGAACGAAACAGGAATTGGTTTCTCACGCGAAGAAGTACTTGGTCCTGAACCTGACCTCTCAGCGCTTGACACCTCCCTGCCTCCTGGTGAATGATTCATCCCTGGAAAGGTCATAAGCGAACCTTATGGTATCTTCTTTAATGACTATGATGAAGGACAACGTTTTCAACGTGTCTCTGAGCCTCCCATCACTCCCATTGAACAGCTCAGGGATCTCATCTATTGGTGTGAATTCAGACGCGATCTTCAGGCACGATATCTCAAGCCCTTAATCTTTGCTGAAGCAAAGAATAAACGAGATCAAGGAGTAACGATCCCTGACTGGATGATACCCACAACAAAGACCCTTGATGAACTTCTCATTAAGGAAGAACCTTTTGAAGGCTGTTAGGATTTCCTTGTAATCTTTCTATCTTTATCAGCTTACCTCTTTTGTACTTGTAATTTAAATTTGCTGTACTTGTAATTTTCTACTTCCCTCTGTAATCTTATACGAAGTTAAAAGAAAATTTTCAGCGAATGTACTTTACTCCATCAGTACTTAAAAGATCCCAGAAAACAGTAAAAGGGACAAATATTTTATGTGTTCTTTTTATCCTTATGTTTTCATACTTAGCAATTTTCTTTGTTGCTATGTCATAATCAAATAGGGGGAGATTGTTGATCCAAACCCTCAGTGATTTGATAATGACCCTCTCTTAAACACTTAGTGAAAATTGTAAGTAAACAATATGTATTAGAGTTTCACTATCGCTGATAAGTACTAGGACTTTACAGTACCGCTGATAGGAACTCTCGCTCTTTAGATTAGACATTCAGCGAACACTGTTCAATTAGTAGCTCTAAGCATGTTCAGTCTCTGTGATGATCGCTGATAAGTTTTAGTTGTTTACTTATGATTCCTGAAGACAAGTCTCACGTAAACAAAGGTTCTACGTTGAAGTCGAAGATCAAGCCCAAGAACCAGCGACAAGTCTACTAATGAACTGATGTGAATATCAACGAAGCAAGACCTGTCCGTTCAATGTGAAGTATCAAGTAGAAGACCTTAGCAATTGCTGATCTTTCTCACTCGCTGATAAAGTACTTTTAAACGAACGCTGATCATGAGGTCGACTCTACAAGTTACTTTTGTTTTTCCCCCTTGCATGTCTCCATACGAAATGTCAGAACGGACCTCCCTTCTGTCTAGAATTGTACAACAAACTCTGATTCTACACTGTGCACCATGCGGCTACTAAGGTTGTCTACAAAGGTCAAAACATGCAACCACTCAGCTGCTGCCACGTGTAAAGTAACACTGCCATGCATTAAATGCATGTAGTATATAAAGAAGAACCCTTCTTCAGAATTGAAGTGCTCGGCCATCTTATTCTTTCTCTCTTAGTGTTAGAATATTATTCGTAATATTCTTATCACATTTCTATCTTATTTCTAGTGCAAGAAACTTAGTGTTCTTAACTTGTTTAGATTAGGTTTATCCTTAATATTGTTCCGCAACAACTTGTAAATTGTTTTAAGATTTATCAATAAACAATTTAAAAAGTAAAAATCGTGTGTTTGTCAATCCAAGTCAAAAGAGAAGAAATCTGAAAACATTTCTCAATTCAAGACAAAAGAGAAAGGGGCTGAAAATATGTTTGAATCCAAGTCCAAAGGAAAGAAAAATGAAAATGTTTCTAAATCCAAACCAAAAATTTTAAAAGAGAGAAGAAACAATTATGTGAACAGAAAATGTTCTGATTTCATAAAAGTACAAGGAAAGTGGTGCTTAAAAGAAGATTTTGAATGGAAAGTAAAAGGAACCTTTGTTAAATCTGATATTAAAGCTAACAAAGAAGGACCCATTCCTATATGGGTACCTAAATCTAACTAAACTGTTTTTGCAGGGATGTCATGTGTGGTTTTTAGATTCTAGAGCATCAAGACACATGACAGGTCATAAGTCTTCTCTGACAAATTTCACAGAAAAGGCTGGAGGAGCAGTTAACTTTGGTAATAACAGTAAAGGGCAAGTTTGAGGCTGTGGGGATTTAACAAAGGGAGATTTAACAATTCAGAAAGTATTCTATGTGGAAGGTTTACAACACAATTTGTTCAGTATAAGTCAGTTCTTGGATAGTTTTTGTGATATCAAGTTTAGCATAACAGGGTGTTCAATTCTGAGTGAGAATGGAATAAAGGTGTTCTGGGCTAAGTGACACATGGACTTATTTGTGGTTAATTTTTCAAAGATTCAAGCTTTAACTCTAGTGTGTCTACTATCAAATGCAACTGCAAATGAATGTTGGTTATGGCACAGAAGGTGTTCTCACTTGAATTTTAAGGAGTTGAACAATCTAGGTGGAAAACAATTGGTCAAAGGACTGCCAAAGATCAAGTTTCAGAAGGACTCATTATGTTCAGCATGTGAAATAGGCAAGATGAAGAATAGTTCTCACAAGTGGAAAATGGACTATTCATGCATATCACCATTAGAGAAGCTACATACTGACTTATGTGGTCCTATTTCAGTTCAATCAATGGGAGGAAAGAAGTATATACTTGTCATTGTTGATGAGTATTCAAGATACACATGGGTTGAATTCTTAAGAGCAAAATCTGAGGCTGCTGAAACATTGATTAATTTCATCAAAAGAATTCAAGTGTTCTTACAACTTCCAGTTCAGAAAATCAAGAGTGACAATGGAACATAATTCAGAAATGAGACTCTTCAGAACTTTTTACATAGTTCTGGGATTTCTCATAATTTCTCTGCTGTCAGAACTTCTCAACAAAATGGTGTTGTTGAAAGAAAGAACATAACACTAGTTGAAGCTGCAAGAACCATGTTGGCCTGTTCAAATCTTCCAACCTTCCTATGGACTGAAGCAATTGTCACTGCTTGTTTTACTCAAAACAGAACTTTGATTAATAAAAGATTAATTAAACTGCTTATGAACTGATTAACAAAAGAAAACCACTGATTAAATTCTTTCATATTTTTGGATGCAGATGCTATATTCTCAAAGACAGAGAAAATCTTGGTAAATTTGACAAGAAAGCAGATGAAAGATACTTTGTTGGTTATTCACTAACTTCCAAAGCATTCAGAATCTATAACAGAATAACCAAGAGGATTATGGAAAGCATCAATGTTACATTTGATGAGTCAAGATTAAAGACTTCTGAACAAAACAGTTCAGAACTCAATCAGGATAAGACAAAAACAATGACTTCTAGTTCCAATTCTAATCCTAATTGTTCAGAACTCAATATATTGTTTAAGGATGCATTTCTGGAACTAACTTCTAAATCTTATGCAGATTTTGTAAATCCTAAAATGGTTCATGAAATGAAAAAGGGAAGTTCAGAGGTTCATAAACCTATAATTTCTGACTTTGGTCCATCTGAGGAATGTCCAATTTTGGTAAATAAAAGTGATTTTTCTGAGTCTGGTACTCAGAATTCTGAACAAGGTATTCAGAATTCTGGACAAGCTACTCAAAATTCTGAACAAGGAACTCAGAATTCTGAACAAGGTACTCAGAACTCTGAACAAGTTGTTCAAAATTCTGACTCTACTACTCATAATCCAGACTTGAATGTCACACCTCAAAGGAATAGTTCAGAATTACATGCTGTTACAGATGAGAATAATACAAACAACAATCTATCAGATATTGAGTTGCTTCCAAGTTCAAACAAATGGACAAGAGACCATCCTATTCATCAAGTGATAGGAGATCCATCAGTGGGAGTTCAGACAAGATCAGCAACATCAAATGAAGCAATGTTTGCAGGATTTCTAAGTATGATGGAACCTAAGAAAGCCACTGAAGCCTTAGAGGATCCAGACTGGATTTTAGCAATGCAAGATGAATTGCTAAAGTTTGAAAGAAATAAAGTTTGGAGACTCATTTCAAGGCCTGAAGGAAAATTAATAATTGGAACAAAATAGGTGTTCAGAAACAAGAAAGGTGAGTCAGTTGTTGTTGTCAGAAATAAGGCTAGATTGGTTGCTAAGGGGTATTCACAACAAGAAGGAATTGATTATGATGAGACATTTGCACCAGTTGCCAGAATTGAAGCAATTAGAATATTCTTGGCATATGCTGCACATAAGAACTTCAAAGTGTATCAAATGGATGTCAAATTAGTTTTTTTGAATGGTATACTCAATGAAGAAGTTTATGTCTATCAACCTGAAGGGTTTGGTGATCATGAGTTTCCAGATCATGTGTATGTTTTATATAAAGCATTGTATGGTCTGAAATAAGCACCAAGAGCTTGGTATGACACTCTAACTCATTACTTATTAGAAAATGACTTCAAGAAAGGTAAAAGTTATACTACTCTTTTCTTAAAGAAAGAAGGTGATGATTTAATTCTGATTCAGATATATGTAGATGATATACTATTTGGTTCTACAAATGCAAATTTATGTGATGAATTATAACGACCCGGTTCTCAAACATGCTTCAAATAACATATATTGCATAACATCATTACATAAACAAAGATACATCATAAAACAGGTACGGTCCCTTAGTCTTTACAACCATAATAATGTTTGATTACAAACATTTTGCTAATTAAATTACACTATGACTAACAACAAGGTCATTTGTACAAAAATACTTCTTAATCTTCATAACATAAGTCTTCCCAAAAGCTATTTACTGATTATCCTTCTTACTTGCTTTTACTTGATCCACGACCTGGAATACATATTTTTAAAACAAAATGAGGGTTAGACCTAGTGGTGTAAGTGAGAAAATCCCTGTCAGTTCAAAATCATTTGCACAAACACCATATACATCATTCAAATATAAATACCAATTACAACTCATGCATCGTGTAGTTTCCTGTCTCATTTCCATGGCCATATTAGATGGTTGCGAGCCAACTAATAAATTTACTCCGCTGTACTAAAATACAGCCAGCACCGTTGTCCCTCCGTACAGCCAACTCCACCGGTCCTAAGCCCGACCAACGTGCACTCGTGTAGTGTAATGCTCATATAAATATAGTATACATCTCAACATATTATATTTCAAACATAAGCACATAATCACCCAAATTATCACATTCTCAATCCATATATATGTATTCCAGTTTAAAAATATTTTAAAAGAAAAACCCACCTGTTTGCTTATCAACACGCTTCCAAGCCTTCCCAAACAGATTCAGTCTTTTACCCAGAATTCACAGAATCTGAAACAGTTTAAATACAATTACTTCTTTACCAACCGTACACATATGACTTACTAGTAAGCTAAGAACTCTAGATAACTCTAACTAACTCTTATCCTCAAATGTTTCCCCAAACCCGAACATAAGTAGAGTTCACAGTATATCCAATCCTCATTCAAAAATTATCCAAGAGTCAACAACACAAGGTTACTGGATACTCAGACGTATCTGAAATCTAAAAAATGACTAAACAACTAAAGTTTCCGGATACTACAAAACAATCCGGACAACACAGCTTTCCTGACAACCTATACAATCCGGACAATACAACTTTTCAGACAATATAAACAATCCGGATGACATCCGGAAACCAAAGCAATCCGGACACCATCCGGTAACTAATTCATTCGGAAACTATAGAAAAGAGGAACTTACCGGGTAATTGACTCGTCCGAACACCATTAGAACATCTTCCGGGCACTATTAACCAAAACTACCAAACATATTCAAAACGTCCGGCAACCTCTGTCTGTATACTAATTTCTACCCAGAAATCGACTGAAATCATTACCAGTCGTGAAATCGTTTATTCTACTCCGATATTAACTATCTACTAGCAATTAGAAACATAAAATGTAAAGGAACATACCTCAAATTCACTTCCAAGTACACCAATTTGAAGCCCTAACCTTTCTTTCCTTCTTCTTCTTCTTTTGTCTAAAAAACACATACACACACACACTATCTGATCTTTTACTGAATTATGAAAATATCTGGATGGTTTAAGAGATAATATCAAACCAAATTTACACTCTTGGCTTAAACTATTCCATAATGACCAAAACACCCCTAAACTTATAAATCACCCAAACTTACCCTAAACATCCAATTTTAATGTTAACTTTATTTAACGGAAAGGGAATTTAACTAACGAACTTACCCGAGGTATTACATCATCTCCCCCTTAAAAGAATTCCGACCCGGAATTCGGTTAGGCAAAGAGGTACGGGTACTTAGTTTTCATTTGTGATTCCGATTCCCAAGTAGCATCCTGCCCTTTATGATGTCGCCACTCAACTTTTACTTGCTTGATCTCCTTACCATTCCGCAAGACTTTGACTTTACTGTCAACAATGGCTTCAGGTTCTTCCACGTAATTCATCTTTTCATCAACTTGTATATCTGGTAGAGAAACTGCCTGATCTGGCGTAACTAAACACTTTCAAAAATTTGATACGTGAAGCTACTTCCCCGATTCTTTAAGCTACTTCCACGATTCTGTAAGCTACTTCCCCGATTCTTTCTGTGATTGCAAACGGTCCGATGTACCTTGGACTGAGCTTACCTTGTTTCCCAAACCGAATGACTCCTTTCCAAGATGAGACTTTCAGCATTACAAAATCTCCAACTTAGAATTCTAACGATTTTCAGCATCGGTCAGCGTAGTTTTTCTGTCTGTCTTGAGCCACTTTCAATCGTTCCCGAATCTGAGTAATCTTATCCGCGGTTAACTGAACTATACCAGGCCCTGCTAATTGTTTCTCTCCCACTTTGTTCTAACACAAAGGAGTTCTACATTTTCTACCATATAGAACTTCAAACGGTGTCGCTTGTATGCTGGAATGATAACTGTTCTTGTAGGCAAATTCAATCAATGGCAAATGCCTATCCCACGATCCCCCAAAGTCAACAATGCAGGCTCGTAACATATCTTCCAAAGTCTGAATCGTTCGTTCACTCTGACCGTCAGTTTGAGGATGATACACTGTACTTATCTTTATTTGTGTTCCCATTTCTTTTTGAAAGCTTCTCCAAAATCTTGAAGTAAAACGACTATCACGATCAGAAATAATCGAGATTGGAACTCCATGTCGAGTTACTATTTCGTCGATGTACAATTTGGCTAGTCTTTCTAATGAATAGGTTTCTTTTATCGGTAGAAAGTGAGCAGACTTTGTCAACCTGTCAACGATCACCCAAATGGCATCAAATCCTTTCGGAGTCCTTGGTAACTTTGGGATGAAATCTGTAGTAATCTGATCCCATTTCCACATAGGTATTTCTAAACGTTGTAGCTGACCAAAAGGCTTTTGATGTTCAATCTTTACTTTCTTACAAGTGGAGCAACCTTCCACATGCTAAGCAATATTTCTTTTCATTCCCGGCCACCAGTAAAATTGTCGTAGATCTTTATACATCTTATTCGTACCTAGGTGAATAGAGAAACGAGATTGATGAGCTTCTTGTAGTACCCGATCACGTAAATTACTCAGACGAGGCACCCAAATTCTGTTTCCCAGACATAGTAATCCATGATCATCTTTTACAAGTGATGTTGATATACCCACTAACCGTTCTAGTTTCAAGTGTTCTTCTTGAAAGCCTTCTACTTGACACTTCTTCTATTCGTCAAAGATGTTAGGTAAGAGTTCAGCTCGTAGTGCAATTGCTTTTATTGTTCCACTTCTTTCTTGACGACTCAGTGCATCAACTACCACATTTGCCTTTCCCGAATGATAGAGAATTTCACAGTCGTAGTCATTCACCAGTTCTAACCATCTTCTTTGCCTGATATTCAATTCCCGCTGATCGAAAAGATGTTGGAGACTCTTATGATCGGTAAAAATTTGACATTTAGAACCGTAGAGATAATGTCTCCAAATTTTTTGCGTGAAAACAACTGCTGCAACTTCCATGTCGTGTGTAGGATACTGTCGTTCATGATCTTTCAGTTGACGAGAAGCATACGCAATAACTTTCCCACGCTGCATTAGTACACATCCCAATCCTAGTTTGGAAGCATCACTGTAAACAACAAAATCGTTGGAACCTTCAGGTAGTGACAGTATCGGCGCGCTACAGAGTCTCACTTTCAATATTCGAAATGCTTCATCCTGTTCTGCTTTCCATTCAAACTTTATATTCTTTCGAGTCAGCTTGGTCAGAGGAGTAGCGATACGAGAGAAATCTTGTATAAACTTTCGATAGTAGCCAGCTAAACCCATAAAACTTCGTACTTCGGTTGGCGTTCTCGGCGGTTCCCACTTTTCAATTGCTTCTACTTTCATCGGATCAACTTGAATGCCTTTTTCTGAAACTACATGCCCAAGAAATTAAACTTCCCGCGGCCAGAATTCACATTTAGAAAATTTAGCCTACAACTGTTCCTTCTTCAACAACTCCAAAATCAAACAAAGGTGTCTTGCGTGCTCTTCTTTGGATCGGGAATAGATAAGGATATCATCAATAAACACAATAACAAATTTATCGAGATATGACTTACATACCCGATTTATTAAATCCATAAAGGCAGCTGGGGCATTCGTCAGGCCGAAGGGCATTACTAAGAATTCGTAATGACCATACCTTGTGCGGAAAGCAGTTTTCAAAAAGTCTTCTTCTTTAACCTTCTGTTGATCCAAACCCTCGGTGATTTGATAATGACACTCTCTAAACACTTAGTGAAAATTGTAAGTAAATGATATGTATTAGAGTTTCACTATCGCTGATAAGTACTAAGACTGTTTCAGTACCGCTGATAGTAACTCTCACTTTTTAAATATAAATAGTCAGCGAACTCTTTTCATCGAATAGCTCTGAGCCTGTTCAGTCTATGAGATGATCGCTGATAAGTTAGTTGTTTACTTATGATCCCTGAAGACAAGTTTCACGTCAACATATGTTCTACGCTGAAGTCAAAGATCATGATCAAGAACCAGCGACAAGTCTACTAATGAACTGATGCGGATATCAGCGAAGCCAAGATTTGTCCACTCAACGTGAAGTATCAAGTAGAAGACTTCAGCAATAGTTGAACTTTATCATTCGCTGATAAAGAACTGTTTCAACGAAAGCTGATCATGAAGTCTACTTACAAAGTACTATTGTCTTACCTCCCTTGCACGTCTCTGTACGAACTGTCAGAATGGACATCCTTTTTGTCTATGATCGTACAACAACTCTGATTCTACACTGTGCACCATGCGGCTACTAAGGTTGTCTACAAAGGTCAGTGACATGCAACCACTCAGCTGCTGCCACGTGTAAAGCAATACTGCCATGCATTAAATGCATGCAGTATATAAGAAGAACCCTACTTCAGAAATGAAGTGCGCTCAACCATCTTCTTATTGTTCCTTACTACTGTGTGTTAGGTTATTATTCGTAATTTCCTTATCTCCTTTCTATCTAATTCTAGTGCAAGAAACTTAGTGTTCTTAACTTGTTTAGATTAGGTTAATCCTTAATCTTGTTCCGCAACAAGTTGTAAATTGTCTTGATTTATCAATAAACAATTTAGAAAAGTAAATATCGTGTGTTTGTATTCAACCCCCCCCCCTTCTACGAACATGTATAACCCTTCGGGACCAACAAGTGGTATCAGAGCAGATTTGTTTAATCTCATAAACAAGATCTGATCTATACTAAGATTTCTCTTCCTTGCTATTTCTGAAAATGGCCACCAACACAAACACTAACTATATTGACAATGGTTCTCTTGCAAAACCCCCTAGATTCTCCAGGTATAATTTTAATCTATGGAAAAATAGGATGATTCTCTTCTTAGAAGGTGTAGACCCTACTATGCCTTACTATCTTGAAAATGGCCCATATATTCCTATAAGAATTGATCCTGCAGTTCCAGCCACTGAGAATATACCTGCTATTCCAGAAAGGCTGATTCCCAAGGAAATTTATATGTGGACTGATGAAGATAAGAAGAAAGTGGCTATCGACACCAAAGCCAGATCCGTACTCTCCATGGCTCTTCCTGACGAAGTCTACCATTCCGTCATGAACCTGAAAACCTCAAAAGCTATGTGGGACACAACCTGTGTTCAGTATGAAGGTACTTCTGAAGTCCAGGACTCTCGAAAGATCAAGCTGGTAAGACAGTAAGAAAGCTTAATTTGTGGTAAGAATGAATCTCTCTCTGAAGTATGCCAACGTTTTAACTGCTTAATAATAGATCTGAAAACTGTTGGTAAGGAATATTCTAACTTTGAAGTATTGACAAAGTTCTTAGAATGTTTACCTGAAAGCTGGGACAATTATTCAATGTGTCTCAAGCTGTCAAAAGATCTTAGATCTATGACTCTTTCTACCTTATATGGCACGATGCTGAATCATGAGCAATCGAGTCATCATAAGAAGAATCTTGTAAAAGATTCCAAAAGCACCCCTGTTGCTTTACTCTCAGAGTTACCTTCCACTCAGCGATCTACGATCACTGTCACTGAGTTGGAAACTAACTCTGAACGTTCATCAGATTCTGACGCTTCAGATGATGATGAAACTCTGGCATTCCTGGCTAATAAGTTCAGAAGATTTGCTAGAAAGAGTAATTTCAAGAAGAACAAACCTCTTGCTATTACTGACAAGCCAAGATCATCAACCCCTGTTGATAAGGCTACTGCTACTTGCTATAACTGTGAAAAGATAGGACATTTTGCTAGCGAGTGCATGTAAAAGAAAGTCTCTAGACCCTCAGCTTTTCCCAACAAAAACTTTACTCCCAGGACTAGAGATGAAAAATACAAAAAGCTGAAAGAAAGGTATTCAAAGCTGGAAACCTTTAAGAAGAAAGGCAAAGGCCTTATGGATGACTATGATTGGGATGCCTCTGACGAAGAAGAATCATATGACTCTGAAGATGATGATGAAGCCAATATATGTCTCATGGCCAAACTTGAAGATGAGTAAGAAAATTATGACATTCCCTCTACTTCAACCTCTGCTACTAAGGTATCACCTTCCTTCTTTACCAATATTTTAAATATTGATGAAGCTGATAGTTTTCGAAAGGTCGATCTCTTGACTAGAAGTTTATATGAAGCCATGAATGGCAAAACTGTTGTTGAAAATCAAAACCTTGATCTCGCTGAACAGCTTAAAAACTGTCACCTTCAAATAGAAAATCTTTCTAAAATTGAAGAAGATTTTAAAGATCAAGTTCACTTAAATCAGCTAGTCAAAATCGAGCGCGAAGAAGCTATCGCTGCATTAAAAGCTGAAAAAGCTACTGTTGATGGATGGTATAACTCCTCAACAAAGATCACTGAGATAATAAAGTCTCAGATTCCCCTGAGTGACAAGCGTGGTCTTGGTTACAAAGCTGATACTCTCGAACCAACCACTGACCGTTCCATGCTTAAGTTTGGAATGTCCGTATCCTCTATCCCTGACACATTCTCTTCTCAGTGTTCCTCTTCAAACCCTCCTATTCCTGAGGAAATCTCTACCTTAACTTCTAAAGGTAAAGAGAAAATTGTTTATCCAAAACCTACCTCAGTCTTTAAAAATAAAGGTAAAGGAATTGCTTTTAACCAAAATCCTCAAAAGGGTACCTTTGTTCCAAAGCTGAATGCTTCTAAAGCTTCAGTGACTTATCCCTCTAGTTCAAAGAATAAGATCCCTGGATTTATTCAGCGTGGATCTACTCAGTGATCTACTCCTAGAATCAAAGTGGATACCATTGGTAAGAAATCCGAAGAACTAAATTTTCTTCCTATTTCAAATACCAAAAGTTTACTTGGTATTGGTCCTTCTAATTCAAAATCAAAAGCTCAGCATGCAAATGGTCCTAGAACTACTTTTAGTTATAGGAAATGTTATCATTGTAGACTTACCAATCATATTGCTAGTAAGTGCCCCATAGACACCCAAGCTGAAAAGATAGCTAAGGTGAAGATAATTGCCCCCAAGGCAAAGAAGACCACTGAGGTTAAGAAATTAACCAAAGTGAAAACTGAGAAAGCTGAATCTTCAAATGCTGCGAAGACTGCTGAACCTTCCACCTCCTCTTCTACCCCCACTGACAAGTGTGTACACATGGTTAAGTGGGTACCCAAGACAAACTAATCTTCCTTTGTAATGCAGGTTGAGAAGGGTATCTGGTATCTCGATAGCGGATGCTCTTGACACATGACTGGTAAGAAGAACCTGCTCACTGAGTACAAACAAGAGAAGGGTCCCTCTGTAACTTTCGGTGGAAATGGAAAAGGATGTACCCGAGGGTTTGGTATACTCTCTAATGGTACAACAACCTTCAGAAGAGTCGCATATGTTGAAGGGCTGAAGCATAATCTTCTAAGCATCAGTCAGCTTTGCGACATGGATAACAAAGTAATCTTTACTAAGGAATCCTGATTTGTCGCTGACAATAAGGATAAGATAGCTCTCAGCGGTTATCGTTTGGAAAATGTTTATGTAATAAATATGGACTCAACAACCACTGAGAACTCATGTTTCTTCTCAAAAGCCTCATCCGATGTCAACTGGTTATGGCATAAGAGGCTCTCTCATCTAAACTTAAAGACACTGAATATTCTTTCTTCAAAAGAGTTAGTCACTGGTCTACCTCAACACTCATACGCCAAACAGTCCTTATGTTCAGCGTGTGAGAAAGGGATGCAGACCAAAGCAAGCTTTAAGTCTCCATATGGATTTGTTTGGCCCTGTTAACAAACAATCCATCGCTGGAAAGAAATATACGCTGATCATAGTTGATGAATTCTCTCGCTATACATGGGTAATGTTTTTCCATTCTTAGAGTGACACCCCTGAAGAACTCATCACCTTTGTCAGGAAAATGGAAGTCCTGAACAACTTGACCGTTCGCTCAATAAGGAGTGATCATGGGACTGAATTTAAAAACAGTTCTCTTGATTCCGTCTTTGAGAGTAAGGGTATTTCTCACAACTTTTCTTCAGTGAGAACACCACAACAAAATGGAGTCGCTGAAAGAAGAAATAGAACTATTATTGAAGCTGCACGTTCAATGCTCAGCGATTCTCACCTGCCTACTCAGTTTTGGGCAGAAGCTGTCAACACTGCTTGATTTATGCAAAACAAGTCGCTGATAATCAAAAGATTTAATAAAACAACCTATGAACTTTTTCATGGGAGAAAGCCTTCAATTAGCTTTCTTCACATCTTTGGATGTCAGTGTTTTTTTTTGGAAAGGAGGCGGCACTCCTGGCAATATATAGACAAGAAATAAGGAAAAAACACCTAAACGGCGAGGGACTCCCTCCCAAAAAGGAATTCCACCCACAGTAAAGGACAGGCCCAATACAAGGATGAGAACCCCACTATGAAACCAAACAATTTAGCCAAAATATACCAAATAGCTAACAACCAAAATAAACATAACGAAACAGCACCATTTAAAACTAAAAAGACAAAATAAAAACCCACCCACAGGTCCCACACAAGACCAAAAAGAACCAAAGAATCAGCGAATCTGCACTCCATGGGACACATGACTCCTTCGAATACCTTCTCTCGTAGGCCAACTCCTACAGTCGACCAAACCCAACATTCGCAAACCGCCCTCTTTAATGATCTCCATAACAACCTGATGAGCAGTCCGACGTTTCGTCATAAATAACCGGTTATTTCGCTCTTGCCAAATCAGATAGACCGTAGCTGCAAAAAGAAGCCTTGTTCGAACCTCCCCCGGGTGCCATCGTCTATGCAAAACATCATCAAGAATTTCCTCCCAGGTATTTGAGACCACGGGATTGTGCATCTCCAACTTGACAGCTTGCCAAACGTTAGCCGAAAATGAACATGAAAAAAATAAATGGTTGTGAGAATCCATACCATTCTGGCATAGACAACAACGCATTTCATCATTTCTCCAAGAAATCATGCGATCTTGGGTTGGCAGTCGCATACGAAAAGCCAACCATAAACAGAAAGAGTGTTTTGGGATATGTTTCGGGAACCAACACAATTGGATGTCAGTGTTTCATACTGAACAACAGAGATGCCCTTGGAAAGTCTGATCCTAAGGCTGATGATGGAATCTGTTAGCTCCAATTATTCATAATATTAGAAGTATTGAAAAATAGGCCAAGTATGAAGGTATTCCACAGAAGCTCTGCGGTGTTTCACAGAAATTCTGCCGAAGCAAACAAGATCATTCAAGGAACACCAAGTCCCAAGAATCTATAGAAGACTACTCATAAGGAACCAAAGAAGGATCTACAGAAGAATGCTCACCAAGTCCCAACCTCTGTTACCCTTGACAGAGCCTCTGCGGTTCAGACTGAAGACTTGGAAGATATTTATAATATCTTGCCACTGTTGCAGAAATATCTTACCACTGTTACAGAAATATCTTGCTACTGTTCCAGGGTCCGTTCATCAACTTGTACAAGGCATGGTCCGACAACAAACACGTGTCAAACTCTAATAGGAATCCTTGCAAGTTGATATTAGCGCATTTAATGCATGCAGATTTCCAACTGTTCATGCCATCCCTTCTTTTCTGTAGCAATAGTCCTTTTGTCTAGAATAGTTCTTTTGTAGTAGTATAAAAGGAAGACTCATGTTGAGTTCTTCCTTACCAGAAAATATACAAGAAAAACACACACACACAATTAACGTCAAATCTATTGTTAGTGTTCTTCATCAAATACAGTAAACTTTGAGATATTCATCTGTTCTTCATATACTGTTTATTTGATATTTTGTATTGTTTCTATAAAAACATATTTGTTAGTTCTTCAAATACGCTTTCGCAACACATCTCATTTGAACTAATAGAAAAGATAATATTTGTTAATCAAATATGGGAACCAATAATTGGTATCAGAGCGAAGCTTGGTTTTCAATATCAAGCGATCCTCGTTTAACAAGATTATTGGTAGAAACATTGTCTGATTTTAACCTGTTATTCGTTCCGTCATACAGATTCTACTTTTCAGCCATTTTCGATTTATTCGATATCTGGTAAATTAAGAGAAACTGTTTCTTTAGTTAAAACTCTAATAAAAGTGCACTATTAAGAACTTCCAAACCCAGAAACTCCTTTCAGTTTATTCTCTCGTACTTTTCGTGTCATATCTTCATTCTGAATCTTTCCACTCTTAAAATGACAATCACACAAAACTTCTTCACAGCTGGTTCATTAACCAAACCACCTTCTCTTCTAAGAAATGAGCATCCTTAATGGAAAATAAGAATGATCCACTTCTTTGAGGGTACTGATAAAGAGCTCATACAATACCTTTATAATCCCCCTCATGTTCCTATGTTAATAGTACCTCGTGTACCATCGACATCTGACACTCCTGAAATCCCTGAGCATCAAAAACCTAAAACCATGGATGGTTGGTCAGATCAAGACAAGGTAAAAGATGAACTCGCGCAGAAAACAAAAAGAATTCTTATTATGGCAATCCCCAACAAACTCTTCCAGTCTTTAGATGCATGCGAATCTTCGTATGATCTTTGGAAAGAACTGGAAAAACAACTTGAAGTGGGAGCTAAAAGTTTGGCATCCACGGAAGTTCTGAAGAGAATAATGTCATGTTTCTCAAAAGTCTGAACGAAGAATGGCTCCAGCTATCTATGTCTTTACAAACCAATCAAGATTTAGATTCCTGGACTCTTTCAGACCTCTACAGAACATTAGCTGGTCAAGAGCCTCAAATCGCACAAGCAAAGACACTAACCACTGCACCTCTTGCCTTGGTTGGCAAAACTACAGAAGATACAAAGAGGCCGAGGAAAGAAAGAACTATAGAGGAAAAGAAGAAGGAGAAAAAGAAAAAGATGGTAGTGGTTGACAGCGAAGATGAAGAGATTGTGGAAGAAGGAGAAATTACTCTGGCATCAATAGCTACATCCTTAGCTCTATTGACAAGAGAATTCAGAGGAAACCAAAAGAATTCTGGTAATGATAGATATGGTAGAGAGAGAAGAGAAGATTGGAATAGAAGGGATCATGGAAGAAGAGAAGAATCAGCTGACCGACGGAGGTCAGACGACAGAAGTAACGACCAACAGAGGTCGAGTGAAAGATACAACAGAGGAAATGACCGACAGAGGTCAGATGACAAGGCAAGCTACACACCACAAGAATGCTACAAGTGTGGTAAGCCTGGTCATTATGCAAATGAATGCAAATCGGAAAAGGGTGGTGACCGACAGAAGTCCGACGATCGTACTGGTAATAATTGCCAGAACCAAGGTTGCTACAACTGTGGGAAGCAAGGCCACTTTGCCAATGAATGTAGAAGCAGGTCAAATCGCCCACAGAAGGACTCAGCTTTTTACAAAAAGAAAGCTGAGTATTATGCTCAAAAGTCACTCATGGCGAACAAAGTGGTGAACAAGGAAGATTGGGAGTCAGATACAACCTCTGATGAAGAATATACCAAAAATGCCTTGTTCTGTGGCGTGGCAGACATCAGCTCCGACTCTGACACTGAGGTATCTACTTCAAACTCCACCTCTAGTACTACAGCAGTTGATTTGCTTATAATTAAAACTGAAAATGTTGAACGGAAAAAGACTTGTGATGATATTCAGAAAAAGCTCACTTTTTATGAAAGAGAAGCTAGACTTCTCACTAAAGAAAAAGCAAAGATTTTCAAAGAAAAGGAAGAATTAGAAGCACACTGGAACAAAAATCTATTTCCTTTAAAAGAAAAAATTTCTGAATTAAATACATCTTTAAAATCCAAAACAAAAGAACTTTCAGATTCTGAGAGCGACATACTTAACATTTTAGCTCTTAAGGAATATTTTCAAAAGGAAAGAGAATTCCTTTGGCAAGATCTACTTAGAAGAGATGTTTTAATTAAAAATTATCGTGATGCTCAAAAGGTGTATGAGAAAATAAATACTCAAATAGGAAGGCGAGGTATTGGGTATAGTGATATTAATCAAGGTACAGAAAACAAAAAGAATAAACCTCTGTCATCTCTATTTACAGTAGGAAAAGTCAACAAACCTAATTTTCCAAACTTAATCTCTGTAAGTAAGAGAGTAAAAGTCTCTGGGGAACCTCACTTAAGGAAACCCATGAAGATGATAAATGTGTGGTTTGAAAACACAGACTTATCACCTTCAACCTCTGTCAAAAGAGGATCCAAACCAAAGAGATATCTGAAAACTCAAAATCAGATAGGAATCTTCAAGTTTGGTAAACCAGAGACTCAAACTCAAGTTGCCTTTGTCTGCACAATAGATTCAGAAAAGAAATTATCTGCAGAAGCACTTGAGTTCAAACCAAACTTTTCAGAAGAAAAACTAAGAAATATAATTGAAAAGGAAATTATGGAAATTGGGAAAATAGATATGTTGAAAAATTCATATACACCTTCTGTAGATCAAAAACTCTCTGAAGAGATCTTGACAGACACCTCTGTTGACTTAGAAAGTAATTTTTCAGAGGAAGAAAGCAAGTATGGCACATGCTCGGAAAGTCCAGCCTCTGTCGAAAGAAATATTGATGACTCAACCTCTGTATATGAGGACGACTCATCATCTGACGAATCAGAGGCTGACAGAATAGAAAAGTTTCCTTGTGACACAGAGGTTGTTAAACAAACCTCTGAAGTTCTTAACAGAACTATTTCTCCAAAAGAGAAAATCACTGGAATTCCTATCTGTCCAGACTTTATGGATATGTGCATACAAGCCAAAACCTCTATTGAGCTTGAAAAGTTGAAACAAAAGAAGTTAATGTCCTCTCAAAATCTAAAAGATTCAAAAATTTTAAAACCCTTAAAAATAAAAGAGAAACCAACATGGCAACAAAAGGGTAAATGGACAAAACCTAACAAATCTTTTTCATCTGTGACAGTGAAATCAAAAGAAGTTCACCACAAAAGGGACTCACAGAAGGCTGCTACAAACAAAGATTTTTGCCAACAATCTAATCTACATAAATCTTCTTGTAATAGGAAGCCATATGCTAGAATAGAATGTAATGCCTCTGTGGCCCAGTTTAAAGCTTTTAATGAAAATTTCAAGCAAATCACTTATGATGTTCAATATTGTCATTGCTTTGATCTAATGTTCAAGTTAAATAATCGTTTCTGTAGTTCAAATTGTTTTCTCTCTGCAGTTAAATAAAATATAAAAGAGAAACAAACTGATTCTTCGACAAAAAATAAGATGTATTTCAAGAATGCCAAGGCAAATTTAAAAAATTCTGACGAAACTGGACCCATGTGGATATGGGTACCTAAATCTCTGTGATTGTTTTACAGAAGCAGTTTGTGCCAATATGGTATCTAGACTTTGGATGCTCAAGGCACATGACTGGCAACAAAAGTCTTCTATCCACATTCCAAGAAAAATAAGAGGGTGGATCAGTGACTTTTGGAGATAACAAAAAGGGGCATATCAAAGGCTATGGAGTCATAAAGAAAGAGAATATCACACTACACAAAGTTGCATATGTTGATGGCCTAAAACACAACATACTCAGTGTAAGCCAACTTTGTGACACAGGATTCGATGTACTGTTCAAAAGAACATTCTGCTCTCTACTAAGTGAAGACACAGGAATTGAACTTCTGCGAGCCAAAAGAAAAGGTGATATGTATCTAATGAACTTCAATGCCAAAAACAAGGACACCATTTGTCATGTTGCAAGCAAAAATGAAGAAGCCTGGCTATGGCACAACAGGTTCTGTAACTTAAACTTTCATACTCTAGATAAACTGCTAAAATTTGATCTGGTCAAAGGTTTAGCAAATGTTAAATTCAATAAGGATCATTTATGCTCTGCCTGTGAAATGGGAAAACTCAAAAGAGCTTCCCACAAAGGCAAAACTAATGTGTCTGTCCTAGACCTCTGTACATGCTTCACGTTGACCACTGCGGTCCAATCGCTATACAGAGCCTAGGTGGCAAGAAATATATACTTGTCTTAATTGATGAGTTTTCACGTTTTACATCGGTTGAATTTGTCAAAAAGAAATCAGATGTTCCATGCATCTTGATTAATCTAATGAAAAGAATCCAAGTTCTCTATGAGTGCAGAATTCTGAAGTTACGAAGTGACAATGGCACAGAATTCAAAAACTCTGTCATTGAAGCATGTAGAATCCAGATCCGTGCAACAATACAAAAATCGAATAGGATATGCAATAAGTAATATGATTTCAACTGGTCATCCCTTTCATTAATCTTTCAGAGAGAATATTACAGTACAGTGCTTGAAAGTAAAAGAGATGATCAACTTATTTTTCCAAGCTAATCAACATTAAATACAATGGGCCCGTGGTTAACAAGCCCACGACCCGTTCACTAAAAGGCTCAAAATAAACTATTACAAAACAACCCTTGAACTTTAAATCAACTATTAAAACCTGCCCTAACAATCCCCCCCTTTGATTTGAAGTTCGAGTTCGCGCTCTAGCTCTTGCCAGTTGAATACGTATCGTTTGCGCAACACGAAGTGAACCTCAAAGAATCTGATAGTACGGCGATAGTCGATGCGGTCTTCAATCATTTCCAAAGCTTCCGGAGCAGTTGTTTCATTAGGATTTGGGACATACGAATGCTTTGGATTCTCAGACTCGTGTTGAATAATCTTTCGAAGAGCATCTCTGACTTTTAGAAGCGTGCCGTCACAAAATCTGTCTACCTGACTGAAACGCAGAAAATTCTTTTCGTTCTGTTCGTTGTTGTAGACTATCCCGAATTCAGGTTTGTAGAAGCAGAGAGTTCTCGGGATACATATTCATTTCAGGAGCTTTCAGATTTGGTTTTATCAGATTGACTTTCTTAGCCCTGTTCTCGACAGCCATTTGAAAATCCGTTAAGTATGACATCATGATAGTACGGACTAGGTGTCGACGAACGGCTTCGAGCGACTTTTTAATCTCTAGCGGTCGGACAGTTCTTGAACGTAAGTCTTTCAGTAATACCAGAAAGTCGAGCGGTTGGAGGTTCTTGAAGTCGGCTTCATAGAATCTCCATTCATTACCATCTTCGCGGCGAACGGTGAAGACTGGATAGACGATCATCATGATGTGGCGTGAATGGATGTTAAGAACTTCTGTGATCTGATGCTTTGTTCTGACTTGACTGACTGGAAGGCACCGCTGCATTGCAAGTATATAACGCCGTTGGTATTCTGGGTCGAGGTTGTAAATACCAAGGAAAAAGGTTGGCTCAATCGGGCGAAGTTTGTGGACGAACAGCTTTTTCAAAGATTCCTCCAGATGAGGGATAAGTACCTTGATCTTCTCCCAGCGGTTTTGTTGCTGTTGAGGAAGGGGAGGAAGATCAGAAGCTGTAGTTGGAGGAGTAGTTGTCGGTTGATCGGAAGTAGTAGACTCGGGTCTAGTTGATGATGTTCCGGCGGGTTGAGCATAGTGAACGGGAGTTGCTCCATATAAATTTTGGAGCAGGAACTGATCGTAGTCAATATTGTCGTCCTCATCAGTAGGGAAGACCAAATTTACCTGGAGATTTACGGTACTGGTGGCTTTTTCGTACCATACCGTCTTCGGTCTCCGGGTTGGTCTCATACTCTGGATCTATCATGTCCAGTATCGGTCTGTCTGACGAGTCAAAATCGACCAGTTCCTGTGTTGAACCCTCGGGCTTTTCAACCGTCGGGTCTTCTTCATCTAAAATCTCCATATCTATAACCATATCTGCTAGTGGTAACTCGGCTTCGGGTGCTTCTGATGTAGTTTCCGCAGTTGGGGGTTCCTGTTGAACCACTGTTGTAGTTTCGGCAGTCATGATCTGGGCGGTCTCGGTTTGGCGTAGGCGCTTCTCCCCCTCACGGTGATCAGGATCATCCTGGTCATCGTGCTTGCGTTTGAGACCGCCGGCTTGACTCTTACAAGTGTCTTCTAGTGAGCGGACCCTCTCAGACAGCGTGGCGAGCGCTTTGTTGTAGTCGTTGAGGGTCGAGTCGATGGAGTCGAGGCGAGACGTGATAGATGAAGATGGAGCAGTGACCTGGGATCGGAGAACTGAGATCGGGTCTGCTTCAGTCGAGGCGGTTGTATCGGATTCCTGGAGCAGTTGGGCCAATAGCATCGTCTTTAAGGTATCCACCGAATAGATAGGTTGAGCAAATGTCGGTGGATGTGGTGGTGCGGTTTCGGCTTCAATGATCATTGCTTTGCCTTTGATGACTTTGGTGATCTCGTCGGTGACATGCTGTTCCAGTGCCTCGCGGACAGCCTTGAGGGTGCTGTCCATGGACCCTTGCGACACAAAGTCGGGGTGAATAACTCCGGGACCACTTAGGTTACCCGTTGAGGCGTCTACCACAGGGGTAGAGCCACCTACGTTCACAGTTGGCGTGATGTTAGCTGTGGTAGGATTTCCCGCCGATCCTTGTGTTTCACCAAGAGGTGAAGACACTACGGTGGTTCCGGTCGAGTCACGAAGAGTCTCGACTTGGACAGCTCAGCTTCGAGTGTCCTAGCCGAAGAATGTTCAATATCAAAAGGTGCTAGACTCGATGGTGCACGAAATGAAGGCGAGACCGGGGGCTGCTGGTCTCTTATTTCAACACCAACACTCTCCGAATGAGCGGCCGGTGGAAGTTGTGCTTGTTCCCCGTGTAATATTGAAACATCCGTCTGTCGTGAGATGGATGAATGGATGAGGGGGTCGTGCTATTGCTCCGCTGGGTCGACGGAGTCTTCTTCAATACCCCGTCCCAACAGATGAGACGGTGTAGTAGATGTGGCTACCCGGATATCACTCGGTTGGGGTCGCTCAGGAGCCTCGTTATCTTTAAGGCTCAATCTTTCCTGGTTCAAATTTGAACGCAGTTCTCTCCGGCTCGCATGTCCTAACTCCTCTACTTGTTCTCCCTCAGATGTCCTAATGGGTTCGGTTCTAGTATGTGGAGGTGAAGCAAGTGGGATTCCAACGGTAAAATCAGGGTTGGGTCCGATACCACGAGGTATGTGTGTCAGGCGTATGGTACGGGTGGTATCGGAGTCCGTGGAGTCAGATTCCACGTCTTCAACATTATGAGATGGTGAGGGGGGTTCGGTGATATACGGCTCGGTCGAGTGATGTAGTATCGGTCTAGAGGATGGACCGGCTTGGGCTGAGCTGGAACCGGGTTGCGATTCCACTGCACCACCTACTCTCGTTCCCCTTTCTCTCACAACTAACGTTCACCGCCCGACATCACCTGCTTGTCCGGCCCTTCCACCTCTCACTCTCGGACCCTCACGTCTCTCGGGTCTAAGTCCCTGGGCAGGTCCCTCCGGCGCTAGCTGGACCATGGGATTACCTAACGCTTCCCTATATGCTACTACCCCTGGTGCAGTGGGATCGGCGATGGCTAGTAGTGGTTCAGGGATGGGCATTGCTACCGCATCAGATGGATTGCGGATAACCATGAATTGTAAGTGGTGATGGAGACATACCGGATGGTTCAGGCGGCGAGGAATGGCAGGATTCGCGTCCATGTGTTGACGCACAGCCAGCGAAAGGAAACGCGGATACGGAAGAAATTTCTTCTGTTTGGAACCTCCGATTTGGCGAATAGCCGCGACGAGCTCCCTCCAAATAATCATCACAAAGTCGATGTGGCAGTTGTAGCACATAGCATGAACTTGGCGCCGGAAGTCGCCGGTGCACTGATCAATGCCTCTCCATCTCGATGAAAGGCAGCGGTTTAGGATTGTAAAGAGTGTGTACCATATCGGAGCAAGGTACTTGCGATTGAAAGCGGATGGCCGGTTTAGGTCATGATTGTATCCAAGTGCGCGAATTTGAGCGCAAAGCGTATCATTATTTACGGCAGGATCATACCGTAAATGATTGTTGGTGGTGGCTTCCGGAAGAGAGAGAAGGCGGCGGAATGAGTCCGGTGTGAGAATGAAAGGTTGGTTGTCGATCTGAGCGGTGATCGACTGCGAGTACCAGCTGTGACGACTCGGGCGGTGAGCTATACCTGTAGAACGTACAGAACTGGGACGTCGACTGTGCTGGTAAGGGGCTCACGGAGAGGGTGATTCGTGAGAATGTCCAGGAGCACTCGTTGAAGTGGTTGGGGCCTGAACAAGGTCGTGTCCAGGTGGTGGTTGTTGGCCTCCAGTTCAGTGCCATGGTCAGGGTGAACCAGGGCAGCATCGGCTTTCTCGTCAATGACATCCGCCTCTTGAGGTACTTGCTCTTGAGGAGGCGGTTGTTGGTCTCCTGGTTGTTCGTGAGGGTGTTGTTGATCCGCCATAGATAATCTGTGGAAAACAACATAGTTAGTAATTAAGATGGAGAAACAAGTGACGGCGCGTACATTTGCTGTGATCGGCTCAATCTGAGATAGATCGAGGACTGGCAGTGACAAAGAAGGTACAGAAGGGACACAACAGCGGAGTTTTCCGGATGAAAGTGCCAAGGAGGCCGGACAACACATGGTGTCCGGGTACATGGGTTTTCCGGATAAGATAAGCAAGTGTCCGGATAAGATAAGCCAAGTTTTTCGTACCTAGTTGTTTTCGGACAACACATGTGTCCGGATGTCAGAGGTATTCGGATGAAAAAAAGGAGTGTCCGGATAAAGTGGGGACTCCGGACAGGAGAGTCATGGTGTCAAGGGTGTCCGAGTACACTCTTCTTCCGGATAACATTAGTGTCCGGACACCAAACTACCCAGTAGTTGAACATACCGGAAACCCTAAGGTTTTCGGACAACTAGGTCTATGGGTGATAGTAGTGTCCGGATGGATCATCATGTTGGTGAAGGTGTCCGGACACGACGAATGTGTCCGGACGAAGCCTCAATCTTCATATTGGCAAACAGGTGATCCCAATCAAGTGGTAGGTGCGTAAGGGTTGTCCAGAAGAAAAGATCAGCGTAATGGAGTATTGACAACCCTTGAATCGCAACCATTGAAGCTAAACCGATGAAAGAACCCTTGAGGGTTTCGGTCACTGTTGGATCGACCCAATTAGAGGTCGGTTTGTGGTGCAAAGTATGTGAAACGCGAGGATATATGAATAGTAGTGACAATCGAGGAACATACCTGATTTTGGGAACGGAAAACACTGTGAAACTTCGATCCGAGAGGAGTCCGTGTGCGAGAGAGAGAGAAAAGGGTTTAGGGTTTTGCGATATCCGGATAAGTGAGGTATGAGAAGTCTGGATACCAATATATACTCGGGAGGGATCCGGGACTTATCCGACCCGGAGAACTATCCGGTCCGGATTGTGTCCGGAAACCAAGAGTTTTCCGGGTGCGTGAGGTGTCCGGATAACTCTGGGTAGTTCTGGTCTGAGAAGAATTGCACTGAATAGTACTGGAAAAGAACTTCCTCTCGCTCCCCCTCAAGCAAAGCATGGGTATATCTTTGCTCCCCCTCGGATTGTGCAGTATAGTGCAGGGGAGAGTTCCGGTACACCAAAGCTTTTAGGTTTTGTAAGTAAGAACTGTGCCGCTCCCCCTCAAACGATGACCATAACGTGCACACAGGAGTGCCCACACACACAAAAACTTTTGACATGTAAGAGAAAAACTGTGTGTGACGCTCCCCCTCAAAGTATGAGGAAACTTACCTGATATTGCATTCTGCTCCCCCTGAACACGAGAAAATATGATGAAAGCACAAAGATAGTGAAAGAGAAAATATAGACGACAGTATGAAATATTGGAAACACACGAAGAAAGAATGAAAAAACAAACGAGATCTACTTAATAAATACCTAGACTAAATCTAGCTGTGTAACTAGAACAAGTAGAATACAAGTGCGAGGAAGTGTGTGCTCATGCATCAGGAGGTTAAACACCGGATGATGAGTAGACAGTTTCTCGTATATGTATGGAACTTGTAACGGGCACACAGTTGGATTACGTCTTCAGATTCAGCATACCTAGCTTGAACACAAGAGTTTTAAAGCGTTTTTCGTCCAAGGCTTTGGTAAAAAGGTCTGCTAACTGATGTTCAGTATTTACGAAGTAGAGTTCGACTGTACCTCTTTCGACGTGATCCTTAATAAAATGATACCGAACGTCGATGTGCTTCGTCTTGGTGTGTTGGACCGGGTTGCTTGATATGGCAATTGCGCTCTTTGAGTCACAGTAGATCAGGACTTTGACATACGTAAAGCCGTAGTCTTTGAGTTGCGTCCTCATCCAGATTACTTGGGAACAGCAACTTGCGGCGGCTACATACTCCGCCTCAGCAGTTGATGCTGAAACACATTGTTGTTTCTTCGAAGCCCAACTTACCAGGCTATCTCCCAAGAACTGAATGTGTCCCGAGGTGCTCTTGCGGTCCAGCATGCATCCCGCGTGATCCACATCAGAGTAAGCGGAGAGGCCAAAACCTGTCTCTTTCGGGTACCAAAGGCCAAGATCAGCAGTACCACGTAAATAACGAAAAATTCGTTTAACAGCATTGTAATGAGACTCTTTAGGGTTTGACTGATAACGGGCGCAAAGAAATGTCGAGAAGATGATGTCCGGTCTACTGGCAGTGAGGTACATTAAAGAACCGATCATTCCCCGATACAATTTGGCGTTGACAGCCTTTCCGTTAGGATCGGCGTCTAGCTTGGTATTGGTTGCCATGGGAGTTTTCATTGGTGAACTGGTCTAATTGGAATTTCCGAAGGATATCCCGAATGTATTTGGACTGGTTTATGAAAATTCCTGTCGACAGTTGTTTAACTTGAAGACCAATGAAAAAATTCATCTCACAAAGCATACTCATTTAAAAAAAATTCCCATAAGAGTGGCAAAGTTCTTTGCATATAAAGGACTAGTAGAACCGAAAATGATGCCATCGACATATACAGGGACTAGAATTGTGTGACCCTTTTCATTCTTTATAAACAGTGCAGAATCAATTGTACCTCGAGTGAACTCGGCTTCTAACAAGAACTTTGATAGTGTGTTGTTCCATGCTCGCGGTGCTTGCTTCAAGCCGTATAGTGCCTTGTCTAAGATGTAGACATGATCAGGCTTCGAGTCATCTACAAATCCGTCGGGTTGCGACACGTAAACTTCTTCTTGGAGGTCGCCGTAAAGAAAGGCTGTCTTCACATCCGTTTGGAAGACTGTGAAGTTCTTGTGCGCGGCATAAGCGAGAAACATACGGATTGCCTCGATTCGCGCTACCGGAGCATAGGTCTCATCATAGTCAATCCCCTCTTGTTGTCGGTACCCTTTGGCCACAAGACGCGCCTTGTTGCGAACAACGATACCATCTTCGTCCTTTTTATTCTTGAAGATCCATTTGGTCCCGATTACCGTCTTGTGCTTAGGACGTGGAACCAGGCGCCATACCTTTAGAGCCTCGAATTGATTTAGCTCTTCTTGCATGGCGATGATCCGGTCTGGATCTTCGAGCGCTTCGCGTACGCTCGTTGGCTCAATCGTGCCCAAGAAGCCCGAGAATAGGCAGAAGTTTGCGGAAGCGCCTCGTGTACGAACATGAGTCGAGGGATCACCGATGATCTGATGTAGGGGATGGGCCTTCGTCCATTTGGTGGAGTGCGGAAGCGGCTGCTGAGTAGAGTGAGATGTGTCCGGATCCATGTATGAACCTGATGGAAGGTCTTGAACTTGTTCAAGAGTAGCAGTCGTGTTTCTTGGAGGAAGTGGGGGAGGATTCGTCGATGATTGAACAACTTCTGGTTCCGAGGTCGTTAGAGGTTGAGCATCGGTTGTAGCAGATGACGAATCAGTAGGAGCGATCTCCGAGAGTATGAGCTCCTCCGGGGGGGGGGGGGGTTACAGTACCAGGTGCAGTCGTATCAGATGATGACGGTTGGGTTGTCTCTATAGATGTTGACGGCGTACTCGTAGACGGGGGCGGACCAGATAAAGCGGCCGAATCCATATTGCGAGCAGCCTCAAGTTGCGGTTGCGCTGAGACAGATGTGGAAGAATTAATAGTGTCATCATAAAAATATTGAAACAGTAAATCTAAATCAGAAGAGTCAGCATTCGATGAAGATTCATGATTCGGATTTACTGTGGCTTGTGCAGATCCCGAACTTAAAGGTCCGGAAGCTAGCACTCCAGTTAAACCGGGTTCTGAACTGAGTTGTTCAGAAGCCAAATCTGCGGCTTCGTCGAATGTCACGTTTATGCTTTCAACAACGGATTTGGTCCATTTGTTGTAAACGCGATACGCCTTAGCCTGCATGGAGTATCCGATGAAAACTCCTTCGCCCGCTTTGGGGCTGAATTTCCTGAGATCATCCTTGTCGTTTAGGACATAGCAAGTGCATCCAAACGCATGGAAGTAGCCGACGGTTGGAACGTGATTATTCATGATCTCGTAGGGTGTTTTGTTAAACCGCTTGAGAAGGATAGAGCGGTTTTGCGTGTAGCATGTCATAGACACCGCCTCAGCCCAGAGATATAGCGGTAGATTTGCTTGGGATAGCATTATTCGAGCAGCTTCAACGAGGGTACGGTTCCGTCTTTCCACTACTCCGTTTTGTTGTGGATTGCGTACTGTAGAGAAAGTGTGTGTGATGCCCACAGTTCTTATATAGTCATCCACCTTTTGATTCTTGAACTCCGTCCCGTTGTCAGTTCTGATGGACTGAACGTGTTGAAGCTTGTTTTGCTGGACAGTCTTCAGGTGATCAATGATGAGCTCCGGAGTTTCGTCCTTCGAGCGTAAGAACCTCACCCAAGTGTAGCGCGAGTAGTCATCCACCATCACGAGCACGTATTTGCGTTTATTGATGCTCGGAACACGCATTGGACCACACAAATCCATATGAATGAGTTCGAGAGTCCGGGTCGTGCTCGGAGTTGCCTTCGGCGGATGTGATGCACGCATCATCTTTCCCTTTTCGCATGCTCCACATAGACGATCCTTCACGAACGGAAGTTGGGGCACGCCTCTGACGTGTTTGCCTAGCACCAGTTGATTTATACTTCTGAAGTTGTGGTGCGAAAGACGTCTATGCCAGAGCCAAACTTGGTCGGAGTCGGCTTTTGACCAGAGACATACTGGTTTATTTGTATTGAGAGCGGCAAGATCAATGGTGTAGAGATTGGTCTTGCGAGTTCCAACCAGAAGTTCCTCTCCTTAGTTGTTGAGGATTCTACACCTTGTGGCTTTAAAGCTGACCTCGAGATCCTTGTCGCAGAATTGACCGATGCTGAATAGATTGTGTCCTAATCCTGCGACGTGGGATACCTTCTTGATTGTTATCTTTTCTTGGATGATGTCGTCGTAGCCCACGATCGGCGACTTCTCGTTATTCCCAAATCTCACGTCTCCGCAGTATTCTTCCTTGTAATTCGTGAGAAGCTCCCTTCTTCCGGTCATGTGCTTGGAGCATCCAGAATCTAAGTACCACACATGAACGTTCTGCAAAACAAGATTAGTGACGTTTAGGTACCCAAATTTGTTTGGGTTCTGGGTGTTAGATTTGGCACTGCCTTGGGAAATCTGCTTTGACTCAGCTTTCCCTTTAGGTGTAGATTTTACACCGTTGGAGGGAACTGGTTTTGGCACTTGTTGCCTCTTTGGTGCAGAATTTACACCTTTTGGAGGAACACATTTTGGGGCAGATTTCCACCTGGGTGCCGGTTTAACCTCAGTTGGAGTATCCCGTGTAGGAATGGGTCGGGTCTCCCGCTGTGGTTTAACCGTTTGATTGAAACCTCTTTTGAAATGATGTTGTTGCTTGTTATTATGGGGTTTGCGCTTATGAAATAGGTTACCAACAAAGTAAGGCGCATACCAATCATTATTGTGAATATCATCAAAATCATTCCAACCACAATTAGAACAACATAAACAATCATGCGATAATTGAATCAATTGATTAAGAGAGTTAACTTTAACGGGAAAAGAAACATCAAAATGGTTCCAATGATTGCAAGCATAAATGTCTTTGTCTATTCTAGAATTGAAAACAGGTGGGGAAGACTTTGACGCATCCTTCTTGACTGATTCCCTCTTTAGCCACTTTGGTGTTTCTTTATTAGCGCGACCATTTTTATCTGAAACAGCAGGGACAGTATGATCAGTGACTTTTGAGGAAACAGGAGTCTTAGTGGTCGGCCGTTCGGTCTTTTGCGTCGGCTGTGACTGTTTTTGAGAATTGGAAACATTTTGAAGAATCTTGATCACAACCGGAGTCTTAGGTTGAGAACAGTCGCCCTTTAGAAAATTGACCGGACGATTAACCACTGGAGATAAAAAATCAGGTTGACTTGGAGAAATAGTAGTGTTGGCAGTCAATGGTCCGGTCGTTTGCCTTGGCTGTGATTACCTTTTGGAAACAGGTTTCGAGGTTGGTTTTGACTGGGAAATCTTGATCACAGCTGAGGCCTTTGTTTGAGAACAACTTTCTTTTAAAGAATTAACCGGATGATCGACCACGGGGGATAAAAAATCAGTGTGATTTGGAAGAGGTTTGTCGAAGGGAAACAAATCAAACTCTTCTTCACTGTTACCTTCAGAGTTCATGTACTTTGAAAATCTATTTTTGGAATATCCAGAATGGGATCATGTGTGGAAGGCGAGGAACATTTTGTGTTTTCGGTTGTGTGCTTTGGGGAATTCGGTGCAGAAGCGTATGAAAAATCAGTATTTAAATTCCTTTTAACACACTCATCTTGAGAAACTTCATTTTATTGCAAAGAAATATTTCCGATGAAGGCTTTACACGAGGATGTGTCAGATGAGTTAGAGGAAAGTTCAGGTGAAAATTGCTTCGCAGTTTGGAGCAAGTCAAGCTGCACTCGGAGTTGACTATTTATCAAATGCTCTTTCATCGTTTCTCTTGTCATTTCAGACAGTTTTGATGAGAGCGTATTGATTTCCCACTGAAATTTTTCCTTTTCCTCACTTGACACACCGTCGGTTTTCTCAGATTTGAGTTTCTCAATCTCAGAGAAGAGCACTTTCTTTTCGTTTTGAAAGGTGGACCTTTCTTTCTCAATCGACTCCTCCAACTCGACAATTTTTGCTTCTAATATGAGAGGAGGAACATAGAGTTTAAACTCATCCGTCTCAATCTTGGTTGCAGGTGCTACATCCTCGTCCTTCTTGAAGGAATCCTTGGGTGTAGCAACCTTGTAGGGGTCGAAGTAGTCATTGGTAAGATACTTTTTGTCCTTTTGATATGAGTAGTTTAAAGGTTCATAACAAAATGGAAGTTGAATTCCTCGTTTGTGTGTGCGTTTATGTTCCTCGGTTTCCTCCTCCTTTTCTGGTTCAAGAGGACCAGTCCATTGAATTGCGTACTCTGGATACTTTTTATCTAATCCATAGCAAGCAAAATCATACAGAGTAGGGACTTGATACCTTCCCTTTTTCAGATAATGTGGGTTGTCATATCCGATTCCCCATTCTTTGTTAAAGTACGTGAACTCTTTGGGTTTGTTCAAAAAATGGTTTGATCAGTTTGACCCCTTTTGTGGAGTTTGGTTTCAAGATCTAAAATTTTAGCTACATACTCCTTGTGTTGAATTTGAAGAGAAGAACATTGATAAGTAATGTCTTCTTTCTCATTCAAGCACTGATCAAACTGACGTTGGAGATCAGATAATCTGGCCCTTAAGTCTTTAGGTGCTAATGAAAGAATTTTGCATCTGTCTTTTAAATCAGCATTTTCAGACTTATACTTCTCAGTTAGTTTCATTTGAACATTAAGCTTTTCAGTTATTCAAGTAATTTCAAGCTTTTGTTCTTCATTTGTGGCTTTGAGGGAGTTTGCCTTTTCTGTGATGGTTTGCAGTTGATGTATGAAGTTTTGTAAGCAAGAGTCACATACCTGATTTGTTGTTGCCTTGTCTTCATCTGTAGACGATTGATATCCCATGAAAGCATCAGCACCTTCATAATCTTCCTCATCATCAGATCTGCCTAGCCAATACTCATTTTCTGCGAACATTACCTCCCCAACCTCCTTCTGTCTGGCCAGTGCAAGCTTAGCCTCATAATAGCGAGAGTTCTTCATTGTAGGTTGACGGCAATCTTTAGCGAAGTGACCGAGTTTCCCGCAGTTGTAGCATTTCACAGGTTCAAATCGCTTCTTCCGGTCACCTTTCTCCGTCTTCTACTTCTTCTAAGATCTATCTTGCTCCTCTACCTTCTTCTTTCCTTCATACCGGTCCTTATAGTCGTGACGCTTATTGGAGGAGGTGGAGTAGCGTTGACTATTGGAAGAAGGCTTCTTGTAAAACTTTTGTTGTTGAAAGGATTTAGTTAGAAGGGCAATAGTGTAACATCTCGAATTTTCATATATAAAGATGATGAGTTTTATTAATTAATTGAGTATAATTATTTGATAAGTCGTGATTTTTAGTTGATAAATTAATTATTAGAGTTTAACCCTGAGTAAGTTATGTTAATCGTTTTTATGGAATATAAAGATGAGGGGTAAACTTTAATTTTAATTGTTAAGTTGGAGGGTGAATTGTGTTAAATGGGGTAAGTTGAGGGACTAGTTTGGTGAAGGTGATTAAACTTAATCACCCACCGCCTCTTATGTGTCAAGTGGAGAAAGATGGATATTTTTACCACTCTCTTTATTTGTGTGTGTGTGTGAATCGGTGTCAAAGAGGGAGAGAGAGCCGAGAAAGTTTAACAAGAAAAGAAGAAGGAATTCAGAAGGAAATCAGTTTTAATTCAGTTTGGAGGCAAGAATCATTCAAAGGTAAACATCTCCATAATCCTCTATCTTTTAGTTAAAAAGTATATATGATTTAGAAAAAGGGTTTTGGATGATTATGGTAAATCTGAGTTTATAGATATGTTATGTTAGAGGTATTAAACGTATCTGCATGTTTACAGAAACAAACGTAGCTGAAAAGTATAAATCTGGGTTTTAGATAAATTGCAGAGGGTTGCAACATTCAAGCAAGTCGCAGTAGTGCATTGCGACATTCAAGCAAGTCGCAATAGACGGTTGCGACTTGGTGTTGAAGTCGCAATAGACGGTTGCGACTTGGTATTGAAGTCGCAATAGAAGGTTGCGAATTTGCATTGGAGTCGCAACAGTTGATTGGGACTTGGTGTCGAAATCGCAATAGAAGGTTGCGACTTGGGTTTGGAATCGCAATAGTGGGTTGCGATTTGGTGTTGGAGTCGCAGTAGTTGGTTGCGACTTGGCTTTATGCATTGCGACTAAAGACTTTATTATTAGTTGGTTGCGACTTGAGACGAAGATTTTAGATATTAAGGATTCTTAGTTTTAGAGAGTCTTGTTCTGTAAATTAATATCAGTATATTTGTATATTGGGTATTACAATAAACTGTGGTGGTGAAGATAGAGGTCCTTACGTTTTTAAAAGAATTAAAAGAAGAGTGTCTTCATACCAGGTGAGTTTATTCAACTCTCTTTAAAATTCAGCAATTAATATTGAAATAGATATGTAATAGGTATGTCTGCACATGTTGATAAAGGACTCGTCTTAATCAGTAATGAGTCCGAGTAGATAATTAAAAGTTATGTTATGTTGATCCCCGTGCTAAAAGGCAAGAGGGGATAGCTAAGAAGTTGAGGTGTTACAATTTTGAGATTCTTTATAAACGTATATGTAAAATATATATTGAGATGTATTACATTGTGTGTGTACGCATATACACTGATAAGAGTTATAATACTTATGTATTATGTTGTAATTGCTAAAAGTAGGCATCCGGTCATCGGGGGCACCTTAGTACGGTATAATGGGAACCGCTTACTAGCCATTGACAAAAGGGATGTAATTTTTAGTAATTGAGTGTACCTTGAATCATCGGGGGTCCCGGTTGTTTATCGCGATATAATAATCCCATTGGGACCATTGATTCTGAGGTGAGGAAAATATGAAATGTGGAATAGGCAGATTTTGATTTGTAATTCCTATTTCAAATGGAAGATTGGAGATTTCCGTTGTTCAGGGAAGATCAGAGATTTCCCAATTATGAAAAGAGGAATTAGAAATAGGCAGGTTTTGACTTGTAATTTCTTAGATAAGAGTTTTGACTTTGAATCTGGGATGATTTATAGTAGACTCTTGGTAGTGTGGTTATGGCTAGTCGAATTAGTCATAAGTATGGGAGTGGGGTAGATTCCCAGTATTGAAATGAGTTATTGTACGGTAAGATGAGCGAGAACAGGTTTGATGTATCTGTTGAGATTTTAATTGTCTAACATTAATTTGATTTGAATATTCTCACTAGGCGAAAGCCTAATGTTTCAAGTTGAATTTTCTTACCAGGTACAAGCTCCGGGAAGTAAGCGGGAAAGTGTGATGAGGATTTTTGGAAAGACTCAAACTTAGTAATTTGGACGCTTTTGGGACAAATGATTAGATAACTTAATTAACCTGATTTTTATGTATGATTAGATTAATAGGTTATTTGAATTAGACGTATTGTATATAAAATTTTTACATTTGATCCTCAGGTTATAGAAGTTTGAAGTTTTATGATCATAACTTGTGGCAATTTTTAAGTTTTAAATTGGCCCTATTTTTAGGGTGTTACAATATGGTAGCAGAGCATTAGTTTAAGCGAACTAGGTATGAATTTGAGATACCTAGACTTAAGCTGTGATGAATTAAGTTATGATTCGTGAGTTATGGGTAGAAGTACTAAGATTGGGTAGTCTTAGAGTCGACAGAAATACGCGAGGTTAGTACTGTAACAATGGTAATGAGAATTCTCATGTATGATATGTTCGCAATTTCAATTGGCTACTGTTATTATGAATATATTATTACACAAGCATACTTGTTTCTAAATTGTTACAGTGACTGATTAGCGGTAAAGTACGTATTGTATGTCTAGTTGTATAAACCATTACTGATGAGTATTCTGTTGCGCTCATTTAGATCAATGGTGAATACACCTCCGAGGTCTCCAAATTCTTCTATGAATTGGAATTGGTTAGACGATGCGGGAGAAAGGCAAACTGGAGTAAGCGGAATTCAAGAGACGCCTCCAGATTTTCTTTCCTTAGGAGGAATGCGAAGTCGAGTACATCGAGGGGGTGCTAGTACTGCCGATCAAACGCCATCGGACTCAAGCATGGAAGGCCGCATAATGGATAACGTGACCAGACTGATGAATGCATCAATGGAGAGGCAAGCGGAAATAATGAATACCACTATGGGAAGACAGGCTGAGATGTTTATGAAAATGTTCAACGATCGAGGTACGGAACCAAGACGAACGGTAGTTGATACCAGTGTGATAAATCCAACTGGAAACCCAGGATCGGGGGCAGAAAGAAGGGTTGAAAGAAACTGCTCCTACAAAACCTTCCTGAGCTGTAAACCGCCGGAATTCAAAGGAGATGACAATCCAGTGGCTTGTATGAACTGGATAAGAGAAATTGAACAAGCCTTTTGGGCTTGTGAATGTAGTGATGAAAGGTCGAAAGTTCGATTTGGGTCACAAATGTTACGCGGTAACGCGTTGCAGTGGTGGAACATGTTGTCATCTTCTGTGACGGAAGCAGTTCTGAATGCCGTGACTTGGGAACACTTCAAAGCAAAGATTCTGGAAGAATATTGTAACGAGACCGAAATGGACCGAATCGAAGAAGAGTTCAGAAATCTCAAGAAAGGTAACATGACAGTGAGAAAGTATACCGAATCCTTTATGGAAAAGCTGAACCTCGTGGGGCATGTGGCTCCAGCTGAGAAAGACAAGATTAAATATTATCTGAAGGGTCTACCGGCGGATATGATGACGAGGGTCCGCAGTTCGAAATCTGCTACTTTAAGAGAGACGATTGAAGAAGCAAAGGTGATAGAAGAGATGTACGTTAAAGACAAAGAGGAGAAAGCGCAACCGGGGGAAAAGAGAAAGTGGGAAGGTCGTTCAGAATCTTCTCAAAAAATAAGGTTGTTTGGAAAGAACATTCGTTATGATTCTCGTAGGGAACCAAGTTGGTGTTCTAAATGCAAGAGTAAACATTTTGGTCAATGCCGAGTGGTTGGAAATCAATGTTTCAAGTGCGGGAAGGCAGGGCATATAGCAACAAATTGTACAGTACCAGGATCAGTTTGTTTTGAATGTCAACAACCAGGTCATTTTCGGAGAGACTGTCCGAAGTTGAAGAAGGGAGGAGATCAGGGAAGAAAGTTGGTTATTCCCAAACCAACTGGACGTGCATTTCAAATGACTACTGATGAAGCGAAAGGATCAAGAGATGTGGTCTCGGGTACATTTCTTATAAACTCCATTCCTGCATGTGTGTTATTTGATAGTGGCGCAAATTATTCTTTTGTATCCAAGTTGTTCCAGCGTAAGCTAGCTATGCCTGTCACTACTTTAGGAGATGCTTTAGTAGTTGAAATAGCTAATGGAGTGCAGTCTTTGGTTAGTAAAAGTTTGGCCGATTGTACCATTTCGATAGAGGGGACAGAATTTCCGATTAACTTATTGTTAATGGAAATTGGGGGTTTTGATATTATTGTGGGTATGGACTGGTTGAGCAATAACCAGGCGGAAATAATTTGTGCAAAGAAGCCGATTCGAATTCCGATGACCGACAAAGATGACGTATTCGTATTTGGAGAAAAGCAAAAAGGAGATGTTCCGTTGATTTTAGTGGCAAAGGCGCGTAAATGTTTATCGAAGGGGTGTTGGTCTTATTTAGCTTATGTTATAGATACGAAGTTAGAAAAGAAACATATTCAAGATATCAACGTGGTGCGTGAGTTTCTGGATGTATTCCCGGATGATCTTCCAGGTCTACCGGCTGAAAGACAAGTAGAGTTTCGCATCGATCTTATTCCTGGAGCAGCACCAATAGCTCGTGCACCTTATCGCCTAGCGCCAGCTGAAATGACAGAAATGAAGTCACAACTGCAAGAACTGTTAGATAAGGGTTTTGTTACACCAAGTTCTTCGCCTTGGGGAGCTCCGGTATTGTTTGTTAAGAAGAAAGATGGCACTATGAGAATGTGCATAGATTATCGGGAGCTGAACAAGGTAACAATTAAGAATAAATATCCGCTTCCAAGGATAGATGATTTTTTTATCAACTCCATGGAGCGGGATGTTTTTATAAAATTGATCTAAGGTCGAGGTATCACCAAGTGCGGGTAAGAGAAGAAGACGTTCCAAATACGGCGTTTAGAACAAGGTACGGGCATTATGAATTTCTCGTGATGCCATTTGGGTTGACTAATGCTCCAGCTATATTCATGGATCTGATGAATAGAGTGTGTCGACCATTTCTAGATAAGTTTGTTATCGTTTTTATTGATGACATACTCGTCTATTCGAAGGATGAGAACGACCATGAACACCATCTTCATGAAGTTTTAGAAGTGTTACGAAAAGAGAAATTGTATGCAAAATTCTCTAAGTGTGAATTTTGGTTGAAGGAAGTACAATTTCTCGGGCATGTGATTTCTTCGGAAGGGGTGAAAGTATATCCAGCAAAGATAGAAGAGATGATGAATTGGGAGACTCCGAAAAGCGCATCTGAGATAAGAAGTTTCTTGGGTCTCGCAGGTTATTACAGAAGGTTTATTAAAGACTTCTCAAAAGTTGCTTCTACTTTAACGATGTTGACTCGTAAGAATGTGAAGTTTGTTTGGACCGAAAAGTAGGAGACAGCTTTCAAGACCTTAAGGCAGAAGTTGTGAGAAGCTCCTATTCTTGCATTGCCAGAAGGGACTGAAGATTTGGTAGTCTATAGTGACGCATCTAAGATGGGTTTAGGATGTGTATTGATGCAACGAGGCAAGGTGATTGCCTATGCGTCAAGACAGTTGAAAGAACATGAAAAGAATTATCCTACCCACGATTTGGAATTAGCAGCGGTTGTGTTTGCTTTAAAGCTGTGGCGTCATTATCTCTATGGAACGAAGTGTACACTCTTTACTGATCATAAAAGTCTGCAGCATGTTTTTGATCAGAAGGAGTTGAATATGAAGCAAAGGCGATGGCTTGAATTGTTGAAAGATTATGATTGTGAATTGCATTACCATCCAGGGAAAGCAAATGTTGTAGCCGCCCAAGTGGAAAAGAGTATAGTGGGTGTGTGAAATCGACAAACGGCAGAATTGATGTAATGTCAAGTTTGATTGAAAGAATAAAAGCCGCCCAAGTGGAAGCTCTGTTAGAAGAAAACTTGAAAGAAGAAGTTATGAGCAAACAACATCTTCAGTTGACTGAAGATAGCCGTGGAATTAAGTTGTTCCAAGGCCGTGTTTGGGTACCAAAGATAGGTGGAAACGGGGAGTTGATTCTCGAAGATGCGCATAGATCTAAGTATTCTATACATCCGGGAAGTACCAAGATGTATAGAGATTTGAAGTTGCATTATTGGTGGCCGGCTATGAAAGTTGATGTGGCACGAAAAGTAGAGACATGCGGAACTTGTTCGTTAGTAAAAGCAGAGCACCAAAGACCATACGGAAGTTTTCAATCTTTGGAAATTCCGGAGTGGAAATGGGATAAGATTACCATGGATTTCGTGACAAAGTTACCAAAGACGTAAAAAGGTAACGATACCATTTGGGTAATCGTCGATCGACTGACGAAGAGTGCTCATTTCTTAGCTATGAAAGAAGCATCACAAATAGATAGATTGGCGAAACTATACATTGATGAAGTAGTGTCACGACACGGTATACCGGTGTCTATTGTGTCCGATCGTGACAGTCGGTTTACTTCTAGATTTTGGCAGTCGCTTCAAGAAGAGTTGGGTACGAGGATTAATCTGAGTACTTCTTATCACCCACAGACTGACGGCCAAAGTGAAAGAACAATACAGACTTTGGAAGATATGCTTAGATCGTGTGTGCTAGATTTTGGAGGTAACTGGGATTCTCATCTACCGTTAGTAGAATTTGCTTACAACAACAGTTACCATTCCAGTATTGGAAGAGCACCTTTCGAGGCATTGTATGGTAGGAAATGCAGAACTCCGGTGTGCTGGTTAGAAGCCGGGGAGAAACAGTTCGCTGGTCCGGAATTTGTGCAACAAACCGCGGACAAAGTAAAGGAAATTCGGCAGCATATGAAAGCGGCTCAAGATAGACAGAAAAGCTATGCCGATCCGAAAAGAAGACCAAAAGAATTCCAAGTTGGGGAGCGTGTGATGCTTAAAGTTTCCCCATGGAAAGGAGTGATACGGTTTGAAAGCGTGGGAAGTTGAGTCCTCGTTTTCTAGGACCTTTCACTATCACCAAACGAGTTGGTCTACAAGCGTATCAATTGGATCTTCCACCTGAGCTGGAAGGGATCCATAATACATTTCATATGTGTTATCTTTGGAAATGTTTAGCCAAAGAACAATATGTGATTCCACTTACTGATGTAAGGGTAGATGAAGGGAGCCGATGTGTAGAGGAACCAGAGGCAATTCTGGAAAAGTCAGTTAAGAAGTTACGAAGTGGTAAAGAGATGGTAATGTTGAAAGTTCAATGGAAGCATCATCGAGGTGCTAATGTGCCTTTAGAGTCAGAAGAAGATATGAAAGTTAGATATCCCCATTTGTTTGTTTAGCTTTGATTTCGAGGACGAAATCATTTCCAAGTTGGGGAGTATTGTAACATCTCGAATTTTCATATATAATGATGATGAGTTTTATTAATTAATTGAGTATAATTATTTGATAAGTCGTGATTTTTAGTTGATAAATTAATTATTAGAGTTTAACCCTGAGTAACTTATGTTAATCGTTTTTTATGGAATATAAAGATGAGGGGTAAACTTTAATTTTAATTGTTAAGTTGGAGGGTGAATTGTGTTAAATGGGGTAAGTTGAGGGACTAGTTTAGTGAAGGTGATTAAACTTAATCACCCACCGCCTCTTATGTGTCAAGTGGAGAAAGATGGATATTTTTACCACTCTCTTTATTTGTGTGTGTGTGTGAATCGGTGTCAAAGAGGGAGAGAGAGCCGAGAAAGTTTAACAAGAAAAGAAGAAGGAATTCAGAAGGAAATCAGTTTTAATTCAGTTTGGAGGCAATAATCATTCAAAGGTAAACATCTCCATAATCCTCTATCTTTTAGTTAAAAAGTATATATGATTTAGAAAATGGGTTTTGGATGATTATGGTAAATCTGTGTTTATAGATATGTTATGTTAGAGGTATTAAACGTATCTGCATGTTTACAGAAACAAACGTAGCTGAAAAGTATAAATCTGGGTTTTAGATAAATTGCAGAGGGTTGCGACATTCAAGCAAGTCGCAGTAGTGCATTGCGACATTCAAGCAAGCCGCAATAGACGGTTGCGACTTGGTGTTGAAGTCGCAATAGACGGTTGCGACTTGGTATTGAAGTCGCAATAGAAGGTTGCGACTTTGCATTGGAGTCGCAACAGTTGATTGCGACTTGGTGTCGAAATCGCAATAGAAGGTTGCGACTTGGGTTTGGAATCGCAATAGTGGGTTGCGATTTGGTGTTGGAGTCGCAGTAGTTGGTTGCGACTTGGCTTTATGCATTGCGACTAGAGACTTTATTATTAGTTGGTTGCGACTTGAGACGAAGATTTTAGATATTAAGGATTCTTAGTTTTAGAGAGTCTTGTTCTGTAAATTAATATCAATATATTTGTATATTGGGTATTACAGTAAACTGTGGTGGTGAAAACAGAGGTCCTTACGTTTTTAAAAGAATTAAAAGAAGAGTGTCTTCATACCAGGTGACTTTATTCAACTCTCTTTAAAATTCAGCAATTAATATTGAAATAGATATGTAATAGGTATGTATGCACATGTTGATAAAGGACTCGTCTTAATCAGTAATGAGTCCGAGTAGATAATTAAAAGTTATGTTATGTTGATCCCCATGCTAAAAGGCAAGAGGGGATAGCTAAGAAGTCGAGTTGTTAGAATTTTGAGATTCTTTATAAATGTATATGTAAAATATATATTGAGATGTATTACATTGTGTGTACTGCATACACTGATAAGAGTTATAATACTTATGTATTATGTTGTAATTGCTAAAAGTAGGCATCCGGTCATCGGGGGCACCTTAGTACGGTATAATGGGAACCGCTTACTAGCCATTGACCAAAGGGATGTAATTTTTAGTAATTGAGTTTACCTTGAATCATCGGGGGTCCCGGTTGTTTATCGCGATATAATAATCCCATTGGGACCATTGATTCTGAGGTGAGGAAAATATGAAATGTGGAATAGGCAGATTTTGATTTGTAATTCCTATTTCAAATGGAAGATCGGAGATTTCCATTGTTCAGGGAAGATCAGAGATTTCCCAATTATGAAAAGAGGAATAAGAAATAGGCAGGTTTTGACTTGTAATTTCTTAGATAAGAGTTTTGACTTTGAATCTGGGATGATTTATAGTAGACTCTTGGTAGTGTGGTTATGGCTAGACGAATTAGTCATAAGTATGGGAGTGGGGTAGATTCCCAGTATTGAAATGAGTTATTGTACGGTAAGATGAGTGAGCACAGGTTTGATGTATCTGTTGAGATTTTAATTGTTTAACTTTAATTTGATTTGAATATTCTCACTAGGCGAAAGCCTAATGTTTCAAGTTGAATTTTCTTACCAGGTACAAGCTCCGGGAAGTAAGCGGGAAAGTGTGATGGAGATTTTTGGAAAGACTCAAACTTAGAGATAACGGAGGATCTAGTAATTTGGACGCTTTTGAGACAAAGGATTAGATAACTTAATTAATCTGATTATGATGTATGATTAGATTAATAGGTTATTTGAATTAGACGTATTGTATATAAAACTTTTACATTTGATCCTCAGGTTATAGAAGTTTGAAGTTTTATGATCATAACTTGTGGCAATTTTTAAGTTTTAAATTGGCCCTGTTTTTAGGGTGTTACAAATAGCTTTCATTAAGTCGGATGCTTCATCATCATCATCATCATCATCACCGTCTTTCTCGTCTTCAGGTTCTGACTCTAAGGAGCTGTGCTGTGGACCGCGTCTGGATTGATTGCTTGAAGATTTCCCTTGTTTGGAAGTGATGATTGCAATTGGATCAGCAGATGGTTTTGGCTCATTCTTCTTCTCTCCCAGAAGCTCATTCACTTCATCTTCGTCTTGGATAAGTGTCTCATACAGTTCATTGATGCTGATGTTCTCTATCAAGTTGTTGTGCTTGACATGAGAAGCATACACTTTCCATTCAGGTAGCAGGTTGTTGAGGAACTTTAGTGCATTCTCAGTATTGGAACGAACAATTTTATTCTTTTCAGTTCATTGAGGAGTAGACAAAACCATTCATAGGTCTGGGTAAGGGACTCACCGTTGCGCTACTTGAACCCATCGAACTTGGTTATCGCACTGTTTATCTTCAGCTGATTTCCTACAACGCTCCCTCGCATCATTTTGGCTACTTGGTCCCACATGCCTTTAGCCGTGTCTTTGTAACTGTCTATGGCAGTGTAGATAGAATTAGGAAGGGCTTGAATCAGATATCTCTTTGCATGCTTTTCACCTTCAGTCATGCCTCTTTCAAATTCTGTCATCTCAGCAAGAGTCTTCTTCTCACGTCGAGCTAATGCAGTTGCAGTTGCAGCTATGTCCTTCATTGGCTCGGCAATTGGGCCATGATCCAGAGCTCTCTTGATGTACTGATAGTTGTCCTTGGACTCTATGAAGATCATGAACCTATCTCGCCATTGGTTGTACTCGTTCGGATAGAGACACGGTGGCTTGGTGTCAGTGCCAATTGCGAGAGCATCACGAGAAGTAGACATCTTCGGTTGCAACGGAGTGATCGTTAGACGTGTAGATTGATTCAAAGTTTAAAACCTAACGCAAGGAACTAAGAGTGGAGTCCTAACGCAGGTTCTATGAGTGGTTAGATAATAACTTAGTTTACTGGATATGAATCCAAATAAGTTATCTGATCTGGAAGTGTCCGGATCAGAATCGAAGAAAGCAGTTCAAATATGCAGAGTTGTCCGGATAAGCAAGGGAGTCCGGATAACTTGAGTTGTCCGGATAACCAAGGTTACCGGATGGTCTTAAGTTATCGGATAGAGATCAATTCAAACAGAAGCTTACCGGATGCTGTGGATTCTGGACAGTATTAGGTTTCCGGGTACGATGGAGTTTCCGGATACCATGAAGTTTCCGGATACCATGAAGTTTCCGGATAAAATTGATTTCCGGTTACTTTGAGTTATCCGGAACAATATTACCCGGATAGGTTTGAGATTATGGGATACTTACCCGGATGGTAGACTTACCCGGAAGGAACTGGTTGTCCGGAAAAGTTGGAAGAATCCCGATGGAAACACAAACGTCCGGACAAAATGAACTTGTCCGGAAACTGCGGCTGGGTTTGTGCGAACACTGCGGCTGTTTACTCAGTTCGATCGATTTCTCAACTAGGGTTACTCAAGATTGTTCCTGAAAGATTAGAAACAATACCAAACACAAAACTAACACTAACCCAATCAATTTCTAAGCAAAAAGAACATGTTTTGATGGTAAAAATTCGATTTTTGTTGAAGAACACTACCAAAAACTTTGATCATAAATTGCTAAATTGACCAATCAAACGAATGAATAAGGATGTGAAAATTTGCAGAAACACTTATAACGATAATGCTAACACAACCCAATAAGAAAAAACAACCAATTTCGACAGAATCAAATTTTCAAGAATTCAAGAAAAGTCAGATGGGTAAAAGTCAAACTAACCAGAAATTGATGAATGAAGCTTTAAATCGAATCCGTATGTCTGCTCTGATACCAATTGTAGAATCCAGATCCGTGCAACAATACAGAAATCGAATATGATATGCAATAAGTAATATGATTTCAACTGGTCATCCCTTTCATTAATCTTTCAGAGACAATATTACAGTACAGTTCTTGAAAGTAAAAGAGATGATCAGCTTGTTTTTCCAAGCTAATCAACATTAAATACAATGGGCCCGTGGTTAACAAGCCCACAGTCCGTTCACTAAAAGACTCAAAATAAACTATTACAAAACAACCCTTGAACTTTAAATCAACTGTTAAAACATGCCCTAACAAAGCATATCTCACAGAAGAAGGAATATCCCAAAACTTCTCTGCCGCTCGCACCCCACAACAGAATGGCGTGGTCGAACGAAAGAACCGCACGCTAGTGGAGGCTGCAAGAACCATGCTTTCTGCATGTGGATTACCAATGACCTTTTGGGCAGAAGCAATTTCAACTGCTTGCTATACCCAAAATCGTTCAACAATCGTGAAAAGACACATCAAAACTCCTTATTAATTTATCAACAAACGGCGACCAAACATCAAGTTTCTCCATGTGTTTGGATGCAAATGCTTTGTCTTAAACGACAGAGACTCAAGAGGAAAGTTTGAAGAAAAGGCTGACCAAGGCAAGTTCATCGGGTACTCTGCCGCTTCAAAAGCCTACAGGGTTTACCTTCTAAAGTCGCGCACAATAGTAGAAAGCATCAATGTGTCCTTTGATGACTCTTTCCAAAAGACTTCTGAACAACACAGTTCAGAACTCGGGCTAAACATGGAAACCTCTGGCATCTCAAAAACAAATGAAGATTTAGGTCTTCTATTTCAAGAGATGTTCAACAACGACGTTGATCCCTCTGCTGGAACAAAAAGCACCTCTGCAGAATCACCTATAAACGAAGTAAGTATCTCTCTGTCTGATCCATTTAATCCCTCACCCTCTTCTACAAATACTACAGGTACTGAAAATCTAACAGAAGATACGACGACAAAAGATTCTGCCACAGAGGTTATCCAAATTCTAACAAATCCAACAGAGGAAGCAACAACAGAAGAAACACCAGAGGGAACTGAAGATGAAACCACAATACCTACAGAGAAGGAAATCCCAACTTTAATACCCATTCCTACAGAAGCTGAACCATCAACCACTTCAACTACAGAAGTTCAACTTGATGACTCAAATGATCATCTTCCACGAACAACTCAATGGACAAAAAGCCATCCTCAAACACAAATCATCGGTAATCCCTCTGATAAGGTAAAAACAAGATCAGCTTCTGCAAATTTTTGTTTCTTTACCAACTTTATTAGTGTGATCGAACCGAAAAAGATTTCTGAGGCCCTGGACGACCCAAACTGGGTGGATGCTATGCAGGAAGAGCTTCTGTAGTTTGAGCGAAACAAAGTATGAACTCTAGTACCTCTGCCACGAGGGAAACATGCCATAGGGACTAAATGGGTCTTCAGAAACAAAAAGGATGAAGATGGAGTGATCATTAGAAATAAAGCAAGACTGGTGGCCAAGGGATATCGCCAAGAATAGGGCATCGATTACGATGAAACTTTTGCCCCTGTTGCACGGCTCGAAGCAATAAGAATTTTCTTAGCCCTCGCAACCCACATAGGTTTTAAAGTATATCAAATGGATGTAAAATCTGCCTTTCTCAATGGTGAAATTCAAGAAGAAGTATACGTCCAACAACCACCAGGATTTGAAATCTCAAAGTACCCAAGGTATGTCTATCACCTCGACAAAGCTCTATATGGACTGAAACAGGCTCCAAGATCATGGTACGAGAGACTTTCCACTTTTCTTCTCAATAACGACTACAACAGAGGTACCACTGATACAACTCTATTCTTTAAAGGTGAAGGAAATGAGCTTATTCTTGTACAAATATATGTAGATGATATTATTTTTGGGTCTACAAATACCCAAAAATGTAAAGATTTTGAAAAACTCATGCAGAATGAGTTTGAAATGAGTATGATGGGAGAATTAACCTTTTTTCCTCGGACTTCAAGTCAAACAAACATCAGAAGGAATTTTCATAAACCAATCAAAATATGTCTCTGACATACTTGAAAAATATAGCCTCTCTGATGCCTCTGTCATGAAAACCCCAATGGCCACTGGAAATAAACTTTTTTCAGATCCAAATGGCATCTCTGTCGAGTGCACGCTTTACAAAAGAATGATTGGGTCTTTATTATACTTAACAGCCAGTAGACCTGACATAATGCATGCCATATGTCTTTGTGCAAGATATCAAGCTAATCCTAAAAAGTCACATTATATTGCTGTAAAGAGAATCTTCAGATACCTCAGAGGGACCAAAAATCTTGGCCTCTGGTATCCGCAGAACTCTGGTTTTGGACTAAAAGCATACACAGATTCAGATTATGGAGGATGCAAACTCGACAGAAAGAGTACCTCTGCGAGTTGTCAATTCCTAGGTGGGAAATTAGTAAGCTGGACTTCAAAGAAACAAAATTGTGTCTCAACATCTACGACAGAAGCTGAATACGTTGCTGCTGCTAGCTGTTGCTCTCAAGTTCTGTGGATGAAAACTCAGCTACAAGACTTTGGTCACATCATTTGCAAAATCCCCATCTTCTGTGATTCCAAAAGTACGATTGCCATCTCTGCAAATCCAGTACAACATTCAAAGACAAAGCACATAGATATCAGGTATCACTTTCTGAAGTATCATGTGGAAAATCAAACCATCGAGATGAACTTTGTACCAACAGAATTTCAGCTTGCTTACTTATTCACCAAGGCACTTGATGAAAAAGATTCCTTTACTTGGTGGGTAAATTAGGAATGATAAATATGGATTAAACTCTGTAAGTATCCTATCTTCATTTGTAAAATAATGCTTTCTTTTATTTATATATATATACTTAATAAATAATTCAATTCTGTATGTAAATTCTAAAATCGCTTTTCTGAAAACAAAAGAGCTTCTGTAAGTCTCCTCAGAACCTCTGACGATCCTTACAGAACCTCTGTTACATGACCTATGTTATATACATTTACTCCTGATTATTTGAACCAAGCATAGGTCAAGGGGGAGCAGAGGAAAACAATCTTGATCTACAGAGGTTGATTAGATCAAGGGGGAGTAAAAAGGAGACCTTGCTTAATCTACAGAGATTTATAAGTCAAGGGGGAGCAAAGGAAGAGATAACAACAACAGAGGAAAAGAACATTGCCGAACAATGAAGAACAAAAAGGTTAGTATCACGAACAAATTCTTTTTGAAAATAATTTTCTAGGACACAAATTTCTAAATATGCTCTAGAAACATTATTAAACACATTCCAAATTAAATTTGATCAAAAAGAATGTTGAGTTTTCCATTATTAGAAATTTAAGGTCACAGACCCTCTGCTGCGTCCAACAGATGTTCTGCAGACAAAAGCTCTGATCTTAAATCAATAATTCTTGGAAACTCTGTAAATCTTTTTAGGTATCAAAATCAAAAAGAATCATCGCATATAAACACTGCAGAAGAAGTCATCGGTTACAGAGTTCTCTCCACAAGAAAGAACTTCTGTAGACCAACACTTGTTTTAAAAGGACTTTTTGCTGCACAAAACCTTTTTCAAAAACAATTTTCTAGGACACCGGCTTTCAAACAGGTCCTAAAAACATTGTTAAAAACAATCAAAAACTTGGATGATCAAAAATGTTTATAAATTATTAGATATGAGAAATTTCTTGTCTCAGAGCCTCTGCTGGCTCTGACAGAGGTCCAAAAACCTCTGTAAAGGAAATTCTATGCTAATAACTTATCGATCCTCTCCATGGGCTTTTTAACATTTCTTTGTAAAGATACAACCCATAGAGGCAAAACAAACAAGTTCTTCAAATCACAGAGCCTCTGTCAGTTTTTACTTTGGGCATTTCTGTAACAGTAACGGTAACTTTTCTGCGAGTGAGAATCATGTGGAGGTAAAGAGGCCCACGCGCCTAGCATTTAATAAGGCCGCCCACGACGTCTCGTCATAACTGACACAGAGGACGTGTCATCTTTTCATTGAACCTACATGCAACACGTTCCTATGGAAAGTTGAACCCGCCGTAACAACTCAAGTGCGGACCCCAAATAATATTTACCTCAAAATATTAACCCTTTCAGATTCTACGGCCACAAACTCAGTATAAAACCCAAGTTACCTTACCTCACAAAAACTTTACTCACTCTCTTCTCCGGCGAACCTGCAACTATATTCAAACCATCATTTTACTTTGCAAAATGGCTTCCAGTTCCCACGCTGCTCAAAACTCTCCGGCGAACTCTCCTCAACACTGTCCAGTGCATTCAGAGCACTCCCATAACCCAAACATCGCCGTAAATGCTGAAACAGAAAACTCCGGCGACTCTGCAAACTTTGCACCAACCACCAACCTTCAACACTTTCTGAACAAAGAACATTTTGAGGATGTTCTACCTTTAAAATCCAACAACTGCTACCTTGTGCCCTCACCAACCGCCTTCGGCGAAGCCCATTCTCTTCTCCTCAATATCATGGAAAACCATATATTATACCCTCTCCTTTCCAAAACCCCAACCAAAATCCCTGCACGATATCTGAATCAATTTTGGCAAAGTTGCCGTTTTGATTCAGATGATTCTTTGATTAAGGGCTACATTTCAAAACCAGACAAGTCTGACTACCTAGAACTCATGTTTAACAGAACCATGTTCTCACTGGAGTTCAACCTACCAACCAGAGGTCTACTTGGAATCAAGAAATATGCTGAGGTTCCTACGGACGAAGAGCTCTGCCGATTCGTCGAAATGTTAGGGTATAACACAACCCTGAGGAAACGCAATGATTTCCGCAGAGGCAGACTACCACCTCTGTGGAATACCCTGTTCTCCATCTTAAATCGTTGCCTCACAGGGAAAACCGGTAGCCCTGACCAAAGCTCATTCCAGATCCTGACCATCATGTATGGAATCTATTACGATATTCCACTTGATTATGCCACCATCATGATGCAGGAAATAGTGAATACGATCGACAGAAAGCTCGCAACTCAAAAGGCCAAAAAGAACACACCAGGGTATCTGCCTCCTCTACAATATCAGAGAATTCTAGGAGTAATCTTCGAGCCACTACTTCAAATGCAGAAATGGCCAATGGAAGGGCCATCTGTAAAGCTTTACCAAATGAATAAAAATACTCCTACAGAGCATGAAGACAATTACCCCCACTGCAGACCTCTGTCGAAGAACCTTCTGTCGTATGCAACCGATGAGGATAGGAAATTAGAGTATATACGCGTCCACAGGACTCCAGAACCAAGTCCTGTGACACCCTTAGGTGTAGATGTAGTTGAGAGGATGACAGAAGAGGAATGGGCTAGAGCTTTAGAGAAACACTATTCAGTACAAGACCGTTTCAAAGCCCAAAGAGAGAGCATTTACCCCTCTTCTCCCAAAAGAAAAACCTCTGCAGCAACACCCAAGAAGAAGAGCAAGAAAAGAAAACCCACAGAGGAAACTACAACCTCTGCAGCTCAACACTCTTCTCCACCACAAGCTGCAGAAACAAGATCTTCTGCACCTCCCTCCCCTCCAAAACAAAAGAAAAGGAAAACCAAATCCACAGAAGAAGGAGCTCCTAAGTCAAAGAAGAGAAAGTCAAAGAAGAAGAAACCAAGTTCACCTCAGCAGGTCATCACAGAGGATGTCGAACAAGAAGAGGAAGATCAGGCTATACCTCTGCAACCTCCCTCCCCAATAGTTTATACAGATCAACAGGGAGATTTCAATGCCTTCCTAAACAATCCCGACATTGCTCAAACCTTAGATCCATCAGGATGGGTCGCAGAACCATTGGATCAGACAACAGAGGCTCTACGCACAACAGAAGTCATTTCTACAGCTCAAGGTACACAAACCATGCAACCTCACGTACGAAAACTCATAGGAACTCATTCCATATAGGATTCCTTAAGAGCAGAAGCGGAAACAGTAGCACCTACGGAGGAAACCTTAGAAGAAGAGGAAAACATAGACTTAGAGGAAGAGGTTAGGGTAGAAACCGCAGAGGGTTCTGCAGAAAAAGATGCCGAAGAAGAAGAAGGCACACATCCCCAACCCCTCCTAGTGCAACCCACATTTCTGATACCGCCGGTCTAGCGGCAGGGGGTATCATTGAAATAGAGCAGCACAACTCGATCCCAACCCCTCCCAGCCAACCATAGGTTACTCTTTCAACCTCTGTGCCTATTATAACCGGGGAAACCATTCTTGGGGAGTCCTCTCGAAAGGACTCACCCATAGTTCGTGATTTATTGCCCCAAATCACACCGGATATCCTAGCAGAGGAATTCGTTTCCTCTGCCATGCACACAACGATAAGGCCAAACCTCCTTTCAGAGAGGAGTAGAGAGCACAATGACGAAGAGACTCTAGACAAGTCTCCAAGTCAACAGAAGGACATTCCAATACCCACCTCTGGAGTGGATTTGGACTCTGACCTTCACAGAACTTCTGTAGGGGTTGAAACTCATGTTTCTCCTCGAGGATCAGAAGGAAATCCTTCCACCCTCATCGTACAAACAGGGGTGACAGAAGGTGTCCAAGGAACAAGGAGAAACTCTGGAGACGAATGTGTTCCTCCAGAGGTGACCATGAGTTCACACGTATCAAGGGGTGAGTTCCAAACCCTTGTCACCTCTGTGAACCAAACATTGGAAGAGTTGAAAAGCTCTTTCAAATCTTTTGCAGAAATTACATCCAAGGCCATCTCAGAACTAAACACCAAAATGGATAACTTGTCCACAGAGGTGCAATCTACTATAGCCCAGATGAAGTCTGCTGCCACAACTTCTGCCACCACATATGCCTCTGTTGCTATTGATTTTGAAAAAGTTGCAAGTTCTGCCTTCAACAACTCGATCAAAATATATCTGGAAAAGATGAAAGAACAAGTGTCATCATCAAAAGCTATTACTCCAGAAGAACTGCAGAAAGCTCTACGACAAGTTCAGGATCAAACAACAGAAGCCACTCTAGCCATGAAGCCTACCGACTACATGACCAGAGCACAGTTGACAGAACTTGGGCAAAGCATATTGAATCAAATGACAGAATTTATCAGAGCCTTCACAATAGCCAACGCTTCTTACGTAAAAGACTTCAAAGCTAGTGTGGGAAAGATGCGGTTCAACACAGAGGCCGAAGTTCAAACTCTTCTTGGTCTCTGTGATGATCTCTGTGCCAAAATGATGGAAGTCGGGGCGAAGAAACCTGACACTACGTGCAGAGCAGAGGGTAAAGAAGATAAGGGTCAGGATGACTCTAATGATGATGATTCATCATATCATCCTGAGGGGGAGACACAAAGGGAAAAACAAAAGGAAACAGCTGCAACCAGTCCTCCAATAGCAGCAGAACCAATTTCATCTGCACCCCCATCCCAAACCCAAGATCAAGGAACTCAACAGAGACCCACAGAGGAAACACCAGCCTCTGTGGAAACCACCTCTGTCCTTGAAAAAGATGTCCCTGAAGTTCAAATCCTGACATCTTCATCCTCATAAGAAATTCCCCATTCTCAACCAAAATCCCAACCCAAAACTCACCCAAGAAGAAAATCCATTGCCCACAAACCAAAAACATCTAAACATTCTGCTACGTATGTCCTAAAAAGAATGAAGTTCGTATCCGCTTTCAGAGCTGCAAAACGTTTCGATATCCCTCCACAAACCACAACAGAGCTCACAGAAGAAACATCAACAGAACCCAAATCCCCAATCAAACCAACAGAACCATCCCCACCAAAGTCCTCAGAAACTGAAGTGTCAAAAACTACAGAGGCAATTCCCATCATACCCACAGAAACCTCCACACCCATACCAACAGAGACTTCAACACCCAAACCAACAGAAGCAATCCCACAGAGTCCAAAGCAGACTACAGGTTCTGAGCCTTCCAAAACCAAAGATAAAGGAAAGGGAATCATGACAGAAGAACCTCAGAAGATGACTGGGCAACAGAGGGTAGGGTTGCAGAGATAAAACGAAAAATGGATGCTCTGCGAAGATCAATACCACCACCAGATACACGACATGCAGAAATGGAAGAGGTGTTGTATATGTACCTTTACAAACAGCAATATCAGAACAACCCTATACCACACATCGAAGATCCTCAACTCAGAGCAGACCTTGACAACACCTTCAGCAGAACAAAGCCAAAATCAAGGCAGAAGTCTTCTCAGAGTCTAAAATTGAAAAGGTAATATACTGCAAATTCTCTCAAACGAGAACCTTTCCAAAGATCAGGTACAACATTTACAAAGTCTTTAGGGAGAACAAGTCCGAAAATCAATTTTCAGATGCCGATATAAGGAACTTGAACCCCTACGATCTGCCAGATCTTCTACTTTGGACGAAAGAAAACTTCGACAACGATGCTAACAGAAGGGCCTATCAGGTATTCAGGAAAGCGATGAGAGAAAAGCTTCTGCTGTATAGCATGATAGACTTTCATCTGGGAAGAGATCTTGGATTCAGAAACCTGAGTCTGAGACCACCAGAGGATCACTGCCCACCTTCTGCAATACCCAACTCAATCATAACAACACCAAGGTACGGGTTAGTGTATAAGGATCCTGCTGGTCAAGTAAGACTTTTTGTGGAAATGGATTGTCAGAAGTATGCAACCAGTACTCTGAACAAGTTCAGATCAATCTTAGAAGAGAACAGAGGTACTGAGCTTATGGATCAAGAATCAGCAGAAAGAATGATCAGAGAAATAGATGCTACAATCGGCTAAGAGAACTCTGCATCAAATTCTATCACGAGCTTAGAGAAGTGGGATTTGACAACAGAAGTTTCAACGACTTCAAAGATGCAAATGTCTAAATCTCAGTTACTTATCTCCGTAATCTTTAAAAGGAAATAAAATGAAACTTTTGAGGTATTGTTTAACCTCTGTCTACATTACTTAGCCTAAATAATGCATAAAGTCAAATTTTCATTTTTCAATACTTAGGGGGAGATTGTTAGCTTCAATTATTCATAATATTAGAAGTATTGAAAAATAGGCCAAGTATGAAGGTATTCCACAGAAGCTCTGCGGTGTTCCACAGAAGCTCGGTCGAAGCAAACAAGATCATTCAAGGAACACCAAGTTCCAAGAATCTACAGAAGACTACTCACAAAGAACCAAAGAAGGATTTACAGAAGAATGCTCTCCAAGGACCGAGCCGCAGAACCTCTGTTACCCTTGACAGAGCCTATGCGGTTCAGACTGAAGACTTGGAAGATATTTATAATATCTTGCCACTGTTGCAGAAATATCTTACCACTGTTACAGATATATATTGCTACTGTTCCAGGGTCCGTTCATCAACTTGTACATGGCATGGTCCGACAACAAACACGTGTCAAACTCTAATAGGAATCCTTTCAAGTTTATATTAGCGCATTTAATGCATGCAGATTTCCAACTGGTCATGCCATCCCTTCTTTTCTGTAGCAATAGTCCTTTTGTCTAGAATAGTTCTTTTGTAGTAGTATAAAAGGAAGACTCATGTTGAGTTCTTCCTTACCAGAAAATATACAAGAAAAACACACACACACACACACAATTAACGTCAAATCTATTGTTAGTGTTCTTCATCAAATACAGTAAACTTTGAGATATTCATCTGTTCTTCATATACTGTTTATTTGATATTCTGTATTGTTTCTATACAAACATATCTGTTAGTTCTTCAAATACGCTTCCGCAACACATCTCATTTGAACTAATAGAAAATATAATCTTTGTTAATCAAATACGGGAAGCAACAGAATCTTTCTTGGATACTCCTCAGTCTCCAAAGCCTTCAGATTTTTCAATCGAAGAAGACAAACTGTTGAAGAAACTATTCACGTCACCTTTGACGAATCCCGTTCAGCGAATTCTCGACCTTCTGTTGATATTGAAGAACTGAATCAATGGATGTTTTCTCATCTTGGTGATTCAGAAGATATTCCCACTCCTCATACTCATACCGTTGAAGATGATGGTCCTACTATCATCCCAAACATGCAGACTAGTGAAGCTGAAACATTATGGGTCTCAACTATTCCTTCAAACACTATGCCTGCTTCTGAACCAAATGTCTAAGACATTCCATCTACTTCTCAGCAATCAGTGAATGAGATGACATCTGCACCTACTCCTCTGTTGGCTGATATTCCAGAAGTTGCTGAAGCCTCATCTTCAGCTCCTCCAGTTTAATTTGAGTCAGCGATTCATGCTCCGGCTCAGCGACGGACTGTCAATCACCCAATAGATCAAATTCTTGGTGATCCAAATGCTGGTGTTCAGACTCGATGAAGTGCAGGTAATATTTGTTTCTTTGTTAACTTTATTTCTCCGATTGAACCAAAGAAAATAGATGATGCCCTCAAAGATCCAAACTGGGTCAGCGCTATGCAAGAAGAGCTGACTGAATTCGAAAGAAACAAAGTTTGGAATCTTGTTCGAAGACCAACTGACAAAACAGTGATAGGCACTAAATGGGTCTATCGAAACAAGTTGGACGAACATGGAGTTCCGCAACAAGGCTCGACTTGTTGCTCAGGGATACAAACAAGAGGAAGGTATAGACTACGACGAAACATTTGCTCCAGTAGCAACACTATAATGTATTCGTCTATTCTTAGCATACGCTGTACACAAAGACTTCAAAGTATATCAAATGGATTATAAGTCAGCATTTCTCAATGGAAAGATGAATGAAGAAGTCTATGTGGAACAACCTCCAGGATTCTCAGATCCTAAGCGTCCAGGTTATGTTTATAAACTGGATAAGGCACTTTATGGCTTAAAGCAAGCTCCACGTGCATGGTATGACACTCTATCCTCTTATCTCCTAATTGAAAATTTTGAGCGCGGTAAAATCTACAAAACTCTATTTTTCAGAATAGTGAAAGGTCATATCATTCTTGTTCAGATATATGTTGATGACATTATATTTGGTTCTACTAACCATGACCTTTGTAAAATGAGTATGATGGGTGAGCTAACATATTTCCTTGGTCTTCAGATAAAGCAAAATGAAAAGGGAACTTTCATAAATTAGGGAAAGTATGTTAAAGATATGCAGAAGAAATTCGATTTAACTCAGAGTTCAGCTATGAAAACCCCTATGGCACCACCGCTGACACTAAACAAGGATTCAAATGGAATACATGTTAATGTCATGCTGTACCGTGGGATGATCGACTCTCTCTTGTATCTTACAGCTAGCCGACCTGACATTATGTACGCAACCTATTTGTGTGCACGATATCAAGCTGAACCTAAGGAATCTCATATGATCGCTGTAAAGCGAATCTTTCGTTACCTTAAAGGTACTTCGAACCTAGGTCTTTGGTATCCCAAACACTCAGGGTTTGATCTAATCGCCTGTTCAGATAGTGATTTTGCAGGTTGCAAATTGGATAGGAGAAGCACCACAGGAGGCTGTCAGCTCCTGGGTGGAAAGCTGGTGAGTTGGACAAGTAAAAAGCAAAACTCAGTGTCCACCTCAACTGCTGAAGCTGAGTATGGAGCCGCTGGAAGCTGCTGTTCTCAGGTCTAGTGGATGAGAAATCAACTACTAGACTATGACCTTCCGCTCTCGAAAATTCTAATCTATTGCGATAGCACAAGTGCCATCGCTATAGCCAACAATCCAGTACTACGCTCAAAGACCAAACATATCGAAATCAGGTATCATTTTATCAGAGATCATGTGATGAATGGTGATATAGAACTTCATTTTATCCCAACTGACTTTCAGTTAGCTAATCTGATCACCAACCTCTTGATGAGACAAGATTCAACTTTCTCATCGGCGAGCTTGGAATGCTGAACTTTGAAGAGTAAAATCTTCAGTAGTTCACATTTGATCAGCGATCGGATAAAACCAACTTATATAACCCATTCTATCATCTTCTCTCTGAACAAAGTTGATTCGCTGATATCAAGGTATGTTCTCTCTTTACTCACTGACGTTCGCAAATAAATGCAAGATTTCAAAACAAATCACATCGCTGAATATCTCTTCCTTAACAGCGATACTTTGAAATTTCTTAAACTAACACTGATATTTCTATTAAGTGATTCATGTTTTTCAAAATAGTCCCTGAGCTTTCAAAACCTCAGAGACATCCTAAAATATGAAACGACGTTTGTGACATCATCACAATGGATAAACCCTGGCACGTTCTTTTTCTGACACACGTTTACACGTTTTGTTTACCACCCAATCAAATGCAAACACGTGTCCGTGTCATGATGAAAATCTTTCCCGCTCTAGTTTTTCTCTCTCTCTAATCTCACTATATAAACTATTTCGAGTTTATATTTTTCCTTTACGCGAACTTCTTCTCCAAGATAGAAAAGATTTACTGTTGCTTATTGAACTCCAGCTTTTCCAGAAAACTGTTCATCTTCTTCTTTGACAACCAGGTTAATATTCTCATTATTTACCTGTTTTAACTTGTTTCTGACCTTATCCTTGTTTTCAAAAGATCAAACAAAAGAACCTTTTAAATGAAATCATTTCTTTCATGGTTTTATGAACACAACCTTTTCATGGTTGTTCTTCAAGTTTAAATCAAATATATTAAACTTGTTCTTCATACGTTTTTTCCAGAATCCTTATCTAAAGGAAAATGGAAAACAAGACTTTAACTGGGTTTGCATTTCTTTTTCAAAACAAGAAAACCCTAATCTTCATTAAGACATTTCTGTCTGAATGAAATGGACAAAATTCGAAAACATCTTATTGGAAAATCTTTCCACATTAAGACTGTATTTTTTCTCTATGATTCATGGTTGATATGATAAACCGAAATGGCATCTTCTACTGCTGCTCCTACCGCTGAGAAATCTCCTGCTACGGAGAAACTGAATCTTCCCAAGGCTCCTCAGGTCAAGTTCACGCTTGAGAAAGTAGACTACTCAAAATCCAACAATCTCTATGCGCTTTTCGATTTTCCTCCGAAGAAGCAAGTCAAACATCTGAATGAAGCTGTGAATTTTCTCCAAACCTGTTGCTTATTCAAAGCCTTAAACTTTGTACCCACTGCCCATAAATTCCTTCTATCTCAGTTCTGGTATACTGCTAGACACACTCAGGTTCCTTCATCAAAGGACCCTAAGAAACTCCTTGATGTCATTCTCTGTGACACCAAAATTGGCACAACCAAAATCAACCCTGCCATTATCAGGCGAGCACTCAGCCTACCCACTGCCACCAAAGAAAAACCCTTTGTCTCTCTGCCAAACCACAAAAACCATGCTGATAGGGAAGCCATCACTGCATTCTTTGATGCAATGGGTTACGCATGGGACACAGGGAGGGACAAGGAGATTCAGAAGAAACTGACCCTGATCAAGAAGTCCAAAATGCCAAGCGAGATGAACTTCATCTTCGCACACTTAATAAGCTGCATGACAGCGAAGAGTGGCTCCTCTGATCAAGCTGCTCAACCTCAGCAAGCAATGGGCTATGCATTGCTGAAAGGTCTACATGTTGACTGGGCCTCGATCATCTATGACGATCTTGCGTTCAGAGTAGATATGGCTGATAGACCTTCATGGGTTCCATATCCCAGATTCATCAGCACCGTCTTTCAACAAGGACTTGGGGACAAGTACCCAAAAGAGGGTGATCTGAGACTCTCTCAGGTTGGCCCTAAGGTGCTCGACTTCAAGCCGCTGGCAAACGAGGTACGTCTTACTACTCTTTTATCTATTCTTAATCCTCCTTCTTCTACTTCTGCGGCTACTTCAGTGGTAATACCCATAGCTGATACCCAAGCTGCACCCTCCACTCCTTCTCGAAAAAGGAAACAATCTACTTCCCAACTTGGTTCCAAAAGATTCAAGAAAACCAAGGAGCAATCCCCCCAGCATTCACATGCTGAAGACTCCACAGCTCATCTTGAAGAGCTGATGGATAGTTCAGTGGTACGCTCTGCCACAGATGATCAAGCCACCCCTTCTATCCCAGCTTCAGCGTCTCTAAACGCTGAAGTTATAAACTTAGAACTGAACCCACCTCCTTAGTTCAATGGTACGCTCTGCCACAGCTGATCAAGCCACCCCTTCCATCCCAGCTTCAGCGTCTCTAAACGCTGAAGTTATAAACTTAGAAATGAACCCACCTCCTTCAGCCTCTCTAGAGACTGAAGTGATTTTCAGCGAATCCAACGCTGAACCCCGCACCTAACCCACTTTCTCAGCCATCATTCCTCCCACCTCTCCTTTGGTCACTCATTCTCTTCCCCTATTCTCCTCAACAAACATCTTCCTCAGCGACACTACTGCTAAACATCTTCAGAGGATGATAGAACAAAACGCAGGACCTGCAGGTACTTCCACTCGTCAAGGAACTATTGAAGACGACAATGAAACTTTCTCAGGGTTACGAGGCTTCGACAGCTTCGCCAACCCGCCTACAGGTATACACATTATCCCAAACACTTCTCTCTCTCAACTCCAAACTTCTGAGCTTTCCTCTGTTCATAAGTTAATAACTGTTTCAGGTCCTAATTTGGGGGATATCAACACCTCCCTGAAGTCCCTGGAAACAAAGATGGAATCATACAACACCATTCTCTCCACCAACTATTCAGGGGTTACAGACGCTGGAGAGAACCTTAAAAAGCTGACCGAGGTTGTTGACACGAAAGCCTCCAAAGCTGATATAGAGAAGGTGGATGGCCGCATTGCAACTTTTTCTACCACCCTCACTGAAACTTCCTCAAACGTCAACAATCTCAACCTCACCAACACCACCCTCGCAACAAACTTAACCACTCTGTCCAATGAAGTCACATCATTGAAGACAGAGGTTGGTACTCTTAAGGGTGAGGTTACGACGGTCAAAGATCTGCTTCAGCAGATACTCAATCGCCTGGATGCTCCAAAGTCTCACTTTACTCAGGCCGATAGAGAAGATCTTCGGAAACTCGCCCATGCTATATCTGGCCTCGACGACAGATTAGCAGTGGTTGAACTTTGTATGGGACTCACTGGCCAAGAAGACAGTGATTCTCATACTACTGATGCTGCTGGTGTTGCTGATATTCCTCTTGCCTCCCCTCCTCATAATGTGGAAGAGGGGGAGAAGAGAGCTGAAGACCTTCCCCATAATGATGAGGGGGAGAAGAAAAATGAAACTGCTGCTTCTACTTCAAAACCTCAGGGAATTGAAAACCCTGAGGGAACCGATAAACCTCCCTTTGTATCTGAGGGGGAGCAACTCGAAGAGCAACACAAAGAAGTCGTTGCTGATGTGACTGTACCTTACGCTGATGAGGTCGAGTCTGAAGAAGAAGAAGACACTGAAGACGAAGAACCCATCGATATCGATGATGAAGAACCATCATCATGCCCTAAAGATGATGATGATGATGACGATGATGATGATGAATTCTTCTTCTTTGAGCCCAAGAAGGCCCCTGAGAAAGGGATTTCGATAAACGAACCATCAGGGGAGATGACAAAGCCTGCAGCATCTGAAGCTGATCAAGGCAAAAACAAAGGCCTCACTGCAGAAGGCAATCTGGCTATCCTTCAGATTAAGCCAATTTGTCAGGTACAATATCTCTTATTCCCTTACTCTGCATCACTCCTCTATCCCTTCTCAATCTCAATCATCCTCTCCATAAAACCACTATACACTTAAACCCCATTCTTTTTTCTATCTCTTTCTTCCCATGTTCTTACTTAAACAATCGCTGTGTTTCAGCTAGTCCTCTCCCCTATTTGAGGATCCCGCTGAAGCTCCTACAACTACACCAACAATAATCCCAGCCACATGAGCTGAAGAAATAATCCCAGTTTTGGATTTAACCACTGAGACTGATGAACCTGAAGAACAGCTGCTCTCTCACAAAAACAGACCTTCCTTGGCTCCTCAAAAGCTAAGTGAAGAGGATCAAGAAAAGAGAGATGCAATGATCAAACAGCTTGAAGATCGGCGAATCATTCTTCCTCGTGACAAAATCCATGTTCCCACAAAGTTCAGGATATCAAGGAAAGAATACGAGGATTATTTAAGAGCTGAAAGATTACTCGCCGAAAAGAAGGAAGCTGGAGAAAAAGATAAGGCTCTTGCCATCCAGCTTGTCCAACAATCGGTGAAAGACCCCGCGCTGAAAAGAACTCCCATTGATGTCCAACGTCAGCTATGGGATGATGCCCAAAGGATCGTTGAAGAAAAGACTAAGGTATCTGACTCGACTTTGGAATGGTGTAAAGAAATGTTGAACTATCGATCTCGACCATCCAAAATCATCAAGGCACTTATCAGAGGAAAACTGTTTGTAGACGTTATTGTTAGATCTGAGTTTTGTCAATAAACTAAGTGTTGAATTCTGACTAAGAAGGCTCAGAAGTTCTGAAGTGAAGAGTCATAGTTCTGACTAAGAAGGCTCTGAAGTATTGCTCTGAAAGTTGGGCAAGTATAGAAGTCTGAGAAGAAGAGTCAGAAGTTCTGAGAAGCTTAATCAGAATAATGTTCAGAAGTTCTGAACAACATGTTCAGAACTTATAACTAGATGCTTTACTTTGTATTTATTTAACTAATTAGGACACGTGTATTGTTCCTATTAGTCTTTCATATATGTATTGTAGCTTTAGTATTTCCGTTACAGTATATATAGTGGTTAGCATTTTTACGCTAACTAATTTTCCCGCATATATTTGTATTCATCTTTTGTAATCTTTGAGATACTCTCTCTCTAAGATCTGTAAATCTGTTCTTCATTGAATACATGTTGGTTCGATCATATTACTTCTCAATTACTGTTCTATACATTGATATATTGATTGTAAGAGTGGATCATAAACTTACAATTGGTATCAGAGCTAATCAACAAACAAATTCGTTCAAGATCGTGTTCTCGAGGGTTTCTTGATCGCATTCTTGAAGTTTTCTTGATCAATTCATCAATTGATTCCGCTGCTATTTGAATTTCTTGTATTCTTAGCAATTCTTGAATTCTCTCTGTGTTTGTTCAAGAAATTGAATTTGTCTCTCTGTTGAAATATCTTACAATCATGTCTTCAAAAGAGTATCTAGCCATGGGATCTGAAACCAAGCCACCTGTTCTCATACCGGAAGAATATCAGCAATGGAAAATCCGAATGATCCAATTCTTGGATAACATAGATGAAAATCTGATGGTTTCTATCCGAGAAGGTCCTATCGAAGTCTATGTCGATGTTGCTGCAACTCCTGAAACAGAGACAACTCCAGAAATTCCTGCTACAAGGGTGAAGAAGAATTTCTCTCAATACACAGCATAACAGAAAAACAGGCATGCTATAGACAAAAGAGCCATCACATTGATGACATTGGCCGTTCCAAATGAAGTTCTAAACAGAATTGACAGTGGATCATCTGCTAAGGAAATGTGGGATGAACTGGAAAGACAGATGTTAGGAACTGTCAGGCCAATACAAGCAAAGTTAAATCAAAGCATAAATGCCTATGAAAGGTTCAAGGCAAAAGAATCAGAAAGTTTGACTCAGACGTACAGTAAATTTTGCACCATACTGAATGATTTTAGAAGAAATGGGTTGAAAAAGACAAAATCAGAAATAAACTACAAGTTTCTGAACAGTCTAAATTCAGAATGGTCATCGTTTGCTATAAGTCTGCAAATGAATAAGGATATGTGTGAAGAAGATCTCAATGATCTATTTTGTGTTCTTAATCAACATGAAGATTGTGTTAAGATTGTTGTTGAAGAAAGAAAAATGTTGCAGAACAGTTAGCTTTTCTGTCAAAGTCCAAAATTGTCAAAGCACCCAAGAAGACTACGTATCTATCTGAGATACCAAAGCTGGAGGAATCTGATAAGGAAGAGGGATCGGAAGAAGATGAAGATATCAAAATAATGGTTGAGAAGTTGGCTTTGTTGACTAACACTTTCAACAAAAGGTATGGAAAGGGTAAATTTCAGGGAAATTACAAGAGAGAGCAGGGAAATTCAGATTTCAAGAAAAGAGAAGAAAGAGGAGAAAGTAAATATGAGAAGAAGGTAGAGAGAAGAAAAGAAAAGAGAGAAGAGAAGGAAGAAAGAAAAGAAAAGGATCTGTGCTTCAAATGTGGAAAATCTGGCCACTATGCAAAGGATTGTAAAGTGAAGATTGTGAAGGATTATGATTACTACACCAAGAAAGCTCAGCTAGCCAAGAAAAGAGATGATGAAGTGGCAATGTTAGCGGACCAGGAAAATTGGTTGTACTACACTTCAGATGAAGATGACTGCATTCACTTTTCATAGATGCAGAGTTATATGGCAAAGATGAAGAATGAGGATGATTCTGACTTTGAAGATGCTGATTCTGAGTCATCCACTGAGGTACATTCTGCACTTGAAATTGATTTAATGACACAGATTGGTGACATGAAAGCTGAATTTAATAAACTCAGAAAACAGATAAAAGGTGAGAGAATTCTGGTTAACAAGTTCAGAATTGAAAAATAAGTAATAAGAGAAAAGTATGAGGAATCTGAGGTTGAGAAACAGAAAGTTAAAACTGAAAATTCTGAATTGTTGAAAAAGCTTTATGAATTAAAAAATGATCTTTCAAAAGTTAAAGATGAAAAGGATGATTTACAAATAAATTTTGATATGCTATTTGAGGAAAGAAAGAATTTGTACACCAAAATCAAAGAATTAGAAGATCTTAATTTGAAAAGAGGTCAGACTCAGCAAACATTAAATCTTCAAACAAGCAATGTTAAAGATACAAGATTTTACAATCCAAAGAAGGGATTGGGATTGGAAGAAAATGTTGTTTTGAAAAGAGCCCCAGTCAACTTGTATGATTTTGAAAAGCTTCAAGTTCCTAAACCAAAAATTCCAGAAATCGTTGAAGTCTTTATCAGACCTGCAAGTTCTATAACAAGTTCTGATAGTTTGCAGAAATCAAGTTCTAAAAAGACAAAGGAAACAGTTTCTGAATCAAAAACAGAAAAGTCAAATGTTTCAGAAGATAAGGTTAAGAAAGAATTTTCTAAACCAACAGAAGAGAAACCAAGATACAATGACACTAAATTCATATATGACTCTCTAAATATCAGTTACAAAAATAAAAAACAAAGTTTTTCACATTCTGATATAGAAAGTATATTTGATATCAGTAAGGTTTCTGAAACAGTTAGTCAAAAATATGAATCTTCTAATCAGAATTCTGATTGCTTAAGTCAGATCTCTGAGTCTGAAGGTCAGAAGTCTGAGTCTGTTAATCAGAATTCTGATTCAAAGAGTCAGAATTATGAGTCAACTGAATATTCTGAAACAAAGTCAGAAGACTTTTTAGAACTTGAAAAGAGATTTAATCTTATAAGTCAAGAACTTGAGGACTTAAGGAAATCTTTTGATGAACTTGAAAATGATTACTGTAAAGTGGATGTTAGACTTGAAGAAGCTTTAAAAGAAAAGACTGTCTTTATTCAGAAAATAACAGAGCTTGAGAAACTAAAAGCTGAATATGATCTTTTCAAGATTAATGCTCTAAAAGAAAATGATAAATTCCTTAATGAATCAAGTACATATGAAAAAGGTGAATCATCTACTTCATCCTCTAACACAAACAGGTTGGATTTTTCAGAAAAAGAGGAAAGCAAAAGGAAAGATGATCTGAAAAGAGTCTCTGAGAAGATTGGATTGAATTCTGCTTCTGTACCAAAAGCACATAGTTTTTGTAATAAATGCACATGTACTTTGAAAAATAGCAATAACAGTGAAAAGACTTATGGTACAGATCTGTTGTTACTTGCAAAGAAAAATCTCATTTGTGTTCAATGTGGTAGTGATTCTTTTCAATATTCTCATAAATGTCCAATCACAATAACATCTGTTTCTTTTATAAGAAAAGATATTCAGAATACAGAAAAGATAAAAGAAGTGAAGCCTCAAACTAAAATTAAAGGAAAGAATGAGAAAGAGCTTAACGTGAAAGAAAAGAAAGTTGAAAACACTTCAACATCCAAATTTAAAACTTTCAAGAAGAAGTTGAACAAGTTTGTGAACAAAAAATGTTCTGACTTCATAAAAGTTCAAGGAAAATGGTGTTTAAAGAAAGATTTTGAATGGAAAGTAAAAGGCACTTTTGTTAAATCAGATAACAAAGCTAACAAAGAAGGACCCATTCCAAAATGGGTACCTAAAACTAACTGATTGTTTTTGCACGGCTGTCATGTGTGGGTTTTAGATTCAGGAGCTTCAAGACACATGACAGGTCAGTAGTGTTTTCTATCAAATTTCACAGAAAAGGCTGGAGGAGCAGTAAACTTTAGCAATAACAGCAAAGGTCAAGTTAAAGGTTATAGGGATTTAACAAAAGGAGATCTGACAATTCAAAAAGTTTTCTATGTTGAAGGATTACAACATAATCTTTTCAGCATAAGTCAGTTTTTAGATAGTCTTTGTCAAATCAAGTTCAAAATAACAGGTTGCATGATTTTAACTGAGAATGACATTAAAGTCTTCTGGGCCAAAAGACATATGGACTTATTTGTGGTTAACTTTTCAAAATTACAAACATTAAATCCTGTTTGTCTTCTATCAAATTCAACTGCAAATGATTGCTGGCTGTGGCACAGAAGATGTTCTCATTTAAATTTCAAAGATCTGAATAATCTTGTTGCAAAACATCTGGTTAAAGGTCTACCAAAGATTAAATTTGAAAAAGAATCATTATGCTCAGCTTGTGAAATGGGCAAGATGAAAAAGAGTTCTCACAAATTAAAAATGGACTCATCTTGCAAAGCACCATTGGAAATGATTCATACTGATTTTTGTGGTCCTATTTCAGTTCAGTCTATGGGAGGAAAGAAGTATATGCTTGTAATTGTTGATGAATATTCCAGATACACATGGGTTGAATTCTTTAGAGCTAAGTCAGAAGCTGCTACTATCTTGATAAACTTTATCAAAAGGATTCAACTTTTCTTACAACTTCCAGTTCAGAAAATCAGAAGTGATAATGGAACAGAGTTCAGAAATGAGACTCTTCAGAATTTTTTAGAAAGTTATGGGATTTCTCACAACTTCTCTGCTGTCAAAACACCTCAACAAAATGGTGTTGTTGAAAGGAAAAACAGGACTCTAGTTGAAGCTGCAAGAACCATGTTGGCTTATTCAAATCTTCCAACCTTCTTATGGGCTGAAGCAATTGCAACTGCTTGCTTTACACAGAACAGAACTTTAATCAATAAAAGATTAAATAAGACTGCTTATGAACTGATAAATAAAAGAAAACCATTAATCAAATTCTTTCATGTTTTTGGTTGCAGATGCTATGTTCTTAAAGACAGAGAAAATCTTGGTAAATTTGATAAAAAGGCAGATGAAAGATACTTTGTTGGTTATTCATTAACTTCCAAAGCATTCAGAATCTACAACAGAAGAACCAAGAGGATGATGGAAAGCATCAATGTAACATTTGATGAAGCCAGGATGAAGACTTCTGAACAAGACAGTTCAGAACTCATGCACAACAAGACAAAAATGACTTCTGATACAAATTCTAATCCCATTTGTTCAGAACTCATTTTACTGTTTAAGGATGCTTTTCTAGAACTAATTTCTGATTCTTATGCAGAATTTGAAAACCCAAAGATGGTCAAAGAGATGAAAAGAAGAACTCCAGAAGTAGCTCAATCAACTGTAATTTCTGATAAAGGTCCATCTGAGGAATGTCCAAATTTGATAAATACAAGTGATGAAAATTCTGAACCTTGTACTCAGAATTCTGAACCTTATATTCAGAACTCTGAACAAGTCACTTAGAATTCTGACTTCATTGCTCAGAATCCAAAGTTGGATGCGACACCTACACATATATCAGAACAAAGTGACAGTTCAGAATTACAAGCCATCATTGGTGAGAATGATACAAACAATAATTTTTCAGAGATTGATGTGCTTCCTAGTTCATAGAAATGGACTAAAGATCATCCTATTCATCAAGTGATAGGTGATCCATCAGCAGGAGTAAAAACCATATCAGCTACAGCAAATGAAGCAATGTTTGCTGGTTTCTTAAGTGTGATTGAACCTAAGAAACCTAATGAAGCCCTAGAGGATCCAGATTGGATTTCAGCAATGCAAGAGGAATTGCTCCAATTTAAAAGAAACAAAGTATGAGACTCATTCCAAAGCCTGAAGGTAAATCTATCGTTGGAACTAAATGGGTGTTCAGAAACAAAAAGGATGAGTCAGGTGTTGTTATAAGAAACAAGGCAAGATTGGTTGCTAAGGGATAATGTCAACAAGAAGGAATTGATTATGATGAGACATTTGCACCAGTGGCAAGAATAGAGGCTGTTGGTTCCCGTATTTGATTAACAAAGATTATCTTATCTATTAGTTCAAATGAGATGTGTTGCGGAAGGGTATTTGAACAACTAACAGATACGTTTTTATAGAAACAATACAAACTATCAAATAAACAGTATATGAAGAACAGATGAATATCTCAAAGTTTACTGTATTTGATGAAGAACACTAACAATTGATTTGACGTTAATTGTGTGTGTGTTTTTCTTGTATATGAACTTGTTTTCAGATTGTTAGGAAGAACTCAACATGAGTCTTCCTTTTATACTACTACAAAAGAACTATTCTAGACAAAAGGACTAATGCTACAGGAAAGAAGGGATGGCATGAACAGTTGGAAACCTACATGCATTAAATGCGCTAATATCAACTTGCAAGGATGCCTATTAGAGTTTGACACGTGTTTGTTGTCGGACCATGCCTTGTACAAGTTGTTGAACGGACCCTGGAACAGCAGCAAGATATTTCTGTAACAGTGGTAAGATATTTCTGCAACAGTGGCAAGATATTATAAATATCTTCCAAGTCTTCAGTCTGAACCGCAGAGGCTCTGTCAAGGGTGACAGAGGTTCTGCGGCTCGGTCCTTGGTGAGCATTCTTCTGTAGATCCTTCTTTGGTCCTTTGTGAGTAGTCTTCTGTAGATTCTTCTTGGGACTTGGTGTTCCTTGAATGATCGTTTGCTTTGGCAGAGCTTCTGTGGAACACCGTAGAGCTTCTGTGGAACTCTTTCATACTTAGCCTATTTTTCAATACTTCTAATATTATGAATATTTGGAGCTAACAATCTCCCCCTAAGTATTGAAAATGAAAATTTGACTTTATGCATAATTAGGCTAAGTAAAGTAGACAGAGGTTAAACAATACCTCAAAAGTTTCATTTCATTTCTTTTTTACTATTACAGAGATATGTAAAAGAGATTTATACATTTGCATCTTTGAAGTCATTGAAACTTCTGTTGTCGAATCCTACTTCTCTGAGCTCGTGATAGAAATTGATGCACAGTTCTCTCAAGCCGATTGTAGCATCTATTTCTCTGATCATTCTTTCTGCTGATTCTTGATCCATAAGCTCAGTACCTCTGTTCTCTTCTAAAATTGATCTGAACTTATTCAGAGTACTGGTTGCATACTTCTGACAGTCCATTTCCACAAACAGTCTTACTTGACCAGCATGATCCTTATACACTAACCCGTACCTTGGGGTTGTTATGATTGAGTTGGGTATTGCAGAAGGTGGGCAGTGATCCTCTGGTGGTCTTAGACTCAGGTTTCTGACTCCAAGATCTCTTCCCAGTTGAAAGTCTATCATGCTATACAGCAGAAGCTTTTCTCTCATTGCTTCCTGAACACTTGATAGGCCCTTCTGTTAGCATCGTTGTCGAAGTTTTCTTTCATCCAAAGTAGAAGATCTGGCAGAACGTAGGGGTTCAAGTTCCTTATATCGGCATCTAAAAATTGATTTTCGGACTTGTTCTCCCTTTTGACTTTGTAAATGTTGTACCTGATCTTTGGAAAGGTTCTCGTTTGAGAGAATTTGCAGTATATTACCTTTTCTATTTTGGACTATGAGAAGACTTATGCCCTTGATTTTGGCTTTGTTCTGCTGAAGGTGTTGTCAAGGTCAGCTCTGAGTTGAGGATCTTCGATGTGTGGTATAGGGTTGTTCTGATATTGCTGTTTGTAAAGGTACCTATACACCACCTCTTCCATTTCTGCATGTCGTGTATCTGGTGGTGGTATTGGTCTTCGTAGAGCATCCATTTGTCGTTTTATCTCTGCAACCCTACCCTCTGTTGCCCAGTCGTCTTCAGGTTTAGGAGTGACAAAGGCATCGAATGAGCTCTTCATCAACTTCTCTGTCGTCTGTGGCATTTCCTTTTTCTTCTGAGGTTCTTCTGTCATGATTCCCTTCCCTTTATTTTTGGTTTGGGAAGGCTCAGAACCTGTTGTCTGCTTTAGATTCTGTGGAATTGCTTCTGTTGGTATGGGTGTAGAGGTTTCTGCTGGTATGATGGGTATTGCCTCTGTAGTTTTTGACACTTCAGTTTCTGAGGACTTTGGTGGGGATGGTTCTGTTGGTTTGATTGGGGATTTGGGTTCTGTTGATGTTTCTTCTGTGAGCTCGGTTGTTTGTGGAGGAATATCGAAACGTTTTGCAGCTCTGAAAGCGGATATGAATTCCATTCTTTTTAGGACATAAGTAGCAGAACGTGTAGATGTTTTTGGTTTGCGGGCAATGGATTTTCTTCTTGGGTGAATTTTGGGTTGGGATTTTGGTGGAGAATGGGAAGTTCTTCTGAGGATGAAGAAGTAAGGATTTGAACTTCAGGGACATCTTTTTCAAGGACAGAGGTGGTTTCCACAGAGGCTGGTGTTTCCTCTGTGGGTCTCTGTTGTGTTTCCTGAGTTTGGGTTTGGGTTGGTGGTGCAGAGGAAATTGGTACTGCAGATATTGGGGGATTTCTTGCAGTTGTTTCTCTTTGATTCTCCCCTTGTTTCTCCCCCTCAGGATGATCTGATGAATCATCATCATCAGAATCATCCTGACCCTTATCTTTGTTACCTTCTGCTCTGGGTTTCTTCTTCTTTGACTTACTCTTCTTTGGCTTAGGAGCTCCTTCTTCTGTTGATTTGGATTTTCGTTTCTTTTGTTTAGGAGGTGCAGAAGATCTTGTTTCTGCAGCTTGTGGTGGAGAAGAGTGTTGAGTTGCAGAGGTTGTAGTTTCCTCTGTTGGTTTTCTTTTCATGCTCTTCTTCTTGGGTGTTGCTGCTGAGGTTTTTCTTTTCGGAGAAGAGGGGTAAATGCTTTCTCTTTGGGCTTTGAATCAGTCTTGTACTGAATAGTGTTTCTCCAAAGCTTTAGCCCATTCCTCTTCTGTCATCCTCTCAACTACATCTACACCTAAGGGGGCTCCTAGACGCGGGGGTGTCACAGGACTTGGTTCTGGAGTCCTGTGGACGCGTATATACTCTAATTTCCTATCCTCATCAGTTGCATATGCCAGAAGGTTCTTCGACAAATGTCTGTAGTGGGGGTAACTGTCTTCATGCTCTGTAGGAGTATTTTTATTCATTGGGTAAAGCTTTACATATAGCCCTTTCATTGGCCATTTATGCATTTGAGGTAGTGGCTCGAAGATTACTCCTAGAATTCTTTGGTGTTGCAGAGGAGGCAGATACCCTGGTGTATTCTTTTTGGCTCTTTGAGTTGCGAGCTTTCTGTCGATTGTATTTACTATCTCCTGCATCATGATGGTGGCATAATCAAGTGGAATATCATAATAGATTCCATACATGATGGTCAGGATCTGGAATGAGCTTTGGTCAGGGCTACCAGTTTTCCCTGTGAGGCAACGATTTAAGATGGAGAACAGGGTATTCCACAGAGGTGGTAGTCTGCCTCTGCGGAAATCATTGCGTTTCCTCAGGGTTGTGTTATACCCTAACATTTCGACGAATCGGCAGAGCTCTTCGTCCGTAGGAACCTCAGCATATTTCTTGATTCCAAGTAGACCTCTGGTTGGTAGGTTGAACTCCAGTGAGAACATGGTTCTGTTAAACATGAGTTCTAGGTAGTCAGACTTGTCTGGTTTTGAAATGTAGCCCTTAATCAAAGAATCATCTGAATCAAAAACGACAACTTTGCCAAAATTGATTCAGATATCGTGCAGGGATTTTGGTTGGGGTTTTGGAAAGGAGAGGGTATAGGAAATGATTTTTCATGATATTTAGGAGAAGAGCATGTGCTTCGCCGAAGGCTGTTGGTGAGGGTACCAGGTAGCAGTTGTTGGATTTTAAAGGTAGAATATCTTCAAAATGTTCTTTGTTCAGAAAGTGTTGAAGGTTGGTGGTTGGTGCAAAGTTTGCAGAGTCGCCGGAGTTTTCTTTTTCAGCATTTGCGGCGATGTTAGGGTTTTGGGAGTGCTCTGAATGCACTGGAGAGTGTTGAGGAGAGTTCGCCGAAGAGTTTTGAGCAGCGTGGGAACTGGAAGCCATTTTGCAACGTAAAATGATGATTTGAATATAGTTGCAGGTTCGTCGGAAAAGAGAGTGAGTAATGTTTTTGCGAGGGATGGTAACTTGGGTTTTATACTGAGTTTGTAGCCGTAGAATCTGAAAGGGTTAATATTTTGAGGTAAAAATTATTTGGGGTCCGCACTTGAGTTGTTACGGCGGGTTCAACTTTCCATAGGAACGTGTTGCATGTAGGTCCAATGAAAAGATGACACGTCCTCTGTGTCATTTATGACGAGACGTCATGGGCGGCCTTATTAAATGCTAGGCGCGTGGGCCTCTTTACCTCCATATGATTCTCACTCGCAGAAAAGTTACCGTTACTGTTATAGAAATGCCCAAAGAAAAAACTGACAGAGGCTCTGTGATTTGAAAACTTTGTTTTTCTTGCCTCTGTAGTTTGTATCTTTACAAAGAAAAGTTAAAAAGCCCATGGAGAGGATCGATAAGTTATTAGCATAGAATTTCCTTTACAGAGGTTTTTGGACCTCTGTTAGAGCCGGCAGAGGCTCTGAGACAAGAAATTTCTCATATCTAATAATTTATAAATATTTTTGATCATCCATGTTTTTGATTGTTTTTAACAATGTTTTTAGGACCTTTTTGAAAGCTGGTGTCCTAGAAAATTGTTTTTGAAAAAGGTTTTGTGCAGCAAAAAGTCCTTTTAAAACAAGTGTTGGTCTACAGAAGTTCTTTCTTGTGGAGAGAACTTTGTAACCGATGACTTCTTCTGCAGTGTTTGTATGCGATGATTCTTTTTGATTTTGATACCTAAAAAGATTTACAGAGTTTCCAAGAATTATTGATTTAAGATCAGATCTTTTGCCTGCAGAACCTCTGTTGGACTCAGCAGAGGCTCTATAACCTTAAATTTCTAATAATGGAAAACTCAACATTCTTTTTGATCAAATTTTATTTGGAATGTGTTTAATAATGTTTCTAGAACATATTTAGAAATTTGTGTCCTAGAAAATTATTTTCAAAAAGAATTTGTTCGAGATACTAACCTTTTTGTTCTTCTTTGTCCGGCAATGTTCTTTTCTTCTGTTGTTGTCATCTCTTCCTCTGCTCCCCCTTGACTTATAAATCTCTGTATATTAAGCAAGGTTTCCTTTTGCTCCCCATTGATCTAATCATCCTCTGTAGATCAAGTTCGTTTTCCTCTGCTCCCCCTTGACCTATGCTTGGTTCAAATAATTAGAAGTAAATGAATATAACATAGGTCGTGTATCAGAGGTTCTGTAAGGATCGTCAGAAGTTCTGAGGAGACTTACAGAATCTCTGTTACTTTTTCAGAAAGGAGTTTAGTAGAATTTACATACAAAGTAATAAACAAAACAGAAAATATACATACTGTATAATATAAAGATAAAGATACTTACAGAGGTTAATCCATATTTATCATTCCTAATTTACCCACCAAGTATAGGAATCTTTTCTCATCAAGTGCCTTGGTGAATAAATCAGCAAGCTGAAATTCTGTTGGCACAAAATGCATCTCGATGGTTTGATTTTCCACATGATACTTCAGAAAGTGATACCTGATATCTATGTGCTTTGTCTTTGAATGCTGTACTGGATTTGCAGAGATGGCAATCACACTTTTGGAATCACAGAAGATGGGGATTTTGCAGATGATGTGACCAAAGTCTTTCAGCTGAGTTTTCATCCACAGAACTTGAGAGCAACAGCTAGCAGCAGCAACGTATTCAGCTTCTGCCGTAGATGTTGAGACACAATTATGTTTCTTAGAAGTCCAGCTCACTAATTTCCCACCTAGGAATTGACAACTCCTAGAGGTACTCTTTCTGTCGAATTTGCATCCTCCATAATCTGAATCTGTGTAGGCCTTTAGTCCAAAACCAGAGTTCTGCGGATACCAGAGGCCAAGATTTTTGGTCCCTCTGAGATATCTGAAGATTCTCTTTACAGCAATATAATGTGTCTTTTTAGGATTAGCTTGATATCTTGCACAAAGACATGTGGCATGCATTATGTCAGGTCTACTTATCGTTAAGTATAATAAAGACCCAATCATTCCTCTGTAAAGCGTGCATTCGACAGAGATGCCATTTGGATCTGAAAAACGTTTTTTTCCAGTGGCCATTGGGGTTTTCATGACAGAGGCATCCGAGAGGCTGTATTTTTCAAGTATGTCAGAGACATATTTTGATTGATTTATGAAAATTCCTTCTGATGTTTGTTTGACTTGAAGTCCGAGGAAAAAAGGTTAATTCTCCCATCATACTCATTTCAAACTCACTCTGCATGAGTTTTTCAAAATCTTTACATTTTTGTGTATTTGTAGACCCAAAAATAATATCATCTACATATATTTGTACAAGAATAAGCTCATTTCCTTCACTTTTAAAGAATAGAGTTGTATCAGTGGTACCTCTTTTGTAGCCGTTATTGAGAAGAAAAGTGGAAAGTCTTTCGTACCATGCTCTTGGAGCATGTTTCAGTCCATATAGAGCTTTGTCGAGGTGATAGACATACCTTGGGTATTGTGAGCTTTCAAATCCTGGTGGTTGTTGGACGTATACTTCTTCTTGAATTTCACCATTGAGAAAGGCAGATTTTACATCCATTTGATATACTTTAAAGCCTCTGTGGGCTGCGAAGGCTAAGAAAATTCTTATTGCTTCGAGCCGTGCAACATGGGCAAAAGTTTCATCGTAATTGATGCCCTCTTCTTGGCGATATCCCTTGGCCACCAGTCTTGCTTTATTTCGAATGATCACTCCATCTTCATCCTTTTTGTTTCTGAAGACCCATTTAGTCCCTATGGCCTGTTTCCCTCATGGCAGAGGTACTAGAGTCCAGACTTTGTTTCGTTCAAACTGCAGAAGCTCTTCTTGCATAGCATCCACCCAGTTTGGGTCGTCCCAGGCCTCAGATATCTTTTTCGGTTCGATCACACTAATAAAGTTGGTAAAGAAACAAAAATTTGCAGAAGCTGATCTTGTTTTTACCTTATCAGAGGGATTACCGATGATTTGTGTTTGAGGATGGCTTTTTGTCCATTGAGTTATTCGTTGAAGATGATCATTTGAGTCATCAAGTTAAATTTCTGTAGTTGAAGTGGTTGATGGTTCAGCTTCTATAGGAATGGGTATTAAGGTTGGGATTTCCTTCTCTGTAGGTATTGTGGTTTCATCTTCACTTCCCTCTGGTGTTCCTTCTGTTGTTGCTTCCTCTATTGGATTTAGAATTTGGATAACCTCTGTTGCAGAATCTTTTGTCGTCGTATCTTCTGTTAGATTTCAGTACCTGTAGTATTTGTAGAAGAGGATGAGGGATTAAATGGATCAGACAGAGAGATACTTACTTCGTTTACAGGTGATTCTGCAGAGGTGCCTTTTGTTCCAGCAGAGGGATCAACGTCGTTGTTGAACATCTCTTGAAATAGAAGACTTAAATCTTCATTTATTTTTTAGATGCCAGAGGTTTCCATGTTTAGCCCGAGTTCTGAACTGCGTTGTTCAGAAGTCTTTTGGAAAGACTCATCAAATGACACATTGATGCTTTCTACTATCGTTCGTGACTTCAGAAGGTAAACTCTGTAGGCTTTGGAAGCGGGCAGAGTACCCGATGAACTTGCCTTTGTCAGCCTTTTCTTCAAACTTTCCTCTTGAGTCTCTGTCGTTTAAGACAAAGCATTTGCATCCTAACACATGGAGAAACTTGATGTTTGGTCGTCGTTTGTTGATCAGTTCATAAGGAGTTTTGATGTGTCTTTTCACGATTGTTGAACGATTTTGGGTATAGCAAGCTGTTGAAATTGCTTCTGCCCAAAAGATCATTGGTAATTTACATGCATAAAGCATGGTTCTTGCAGCCTCCACTAGCGTGCGGTTCTTTCGTTCGACCACGCCATTCTGTTGTGGGGTGCGAGCGGCAGAGAAGTTCTGGGATATTCCTTCTTCTGTGAGATAGGCTTCAATGACTGAGTTTTTGAATTCTGTGCCATTGTCACTTCGTAACTTCAGAATTCTGCACTCATAAAGAACTTGGATTCTTTTCATTAGATTAATCAAGATGCATGGAACATCTGATTTCTTTTTGACAAATTCAACCCATGTAAATCGTGAAAACTCATCAATTAAGACAAGTATATATTTCTTGCCACCTAGGCTCTGTATAGCGATTGGACCGCAGAGGTCAACGTGAAGCATGTACAGAGGTCTAGGACAACACACATTAGTTTTGCCTTTGTGGGAAGCTCTTTTGAGTTTTCCCATTTCACAGGCAGAGCATAAATGATCCTTATTGAACTTAACATTTGGTAAACCTTTGACCAGATCAAGTTTTACCAGTTTATCTAGAGTATGAAACTTTAAGTGACAGAACCTGTTGTGCCATAGCCAGGCTTCTTCACTTTTGCTTGCAACAAGACAAATGTTGTCCTTGTTTTTGGCATTGAAGTTCATTAGATACAGATCACCTTTTCTTTTGGCTCGCAGAAGTTCAATTCTTCTGTCTTCACTTAGTAGAGAGCAGAATGTTCTTTTGAACAGTACATCGAATCCTGTGTCACAAAGTTGGCTTACATTGAGTAGGTTGTGTTTTAGGCCATCCACATATGCAACTTTGTGTACTGTGATATTCTCTTTCTTTATGACTCCATACCCTTTGATATGCCCCTTTTTGTTATCTCCAAAAGTCACTGATCCACCATCTTGTTTTTCTTGGAATGTGGATAGAAGACTTCTGTTGCCAGTCATGTGCCTTGAGCATCCGGAGTCTAGATGCCATATTGGCACAAACTGCTTCTGCAAAACAATCACAGAGATTTAGGTACCCATATCCACATGGGTCCAGTTTCGTCAAAAAAATTTAAGTTTGCCTTGGCATTCTTGAAATACATTTTATTTTTTGTTGAAGACTCAGTTTGTTTCTCTTTTATATTTGATTTAGTTGCAGAGAGAAAACAATTTGAACTACATAAATGATTATTTAACCTGAACATTAGATCAAAGCAATGACAATATTGAACATCAGAGGTGATTTGCTTGAAATTTTCATTGAAAGCTTTAAACTGGGCCACAGAGGCATTACATTCTATTCTAGCATATGGTTTCATATTACAAGAAGATTTATGTAGATTAGATTGTTGGCAAAAATCTTTGTTTGTAGCAGCCTTCTATGAGTCCCTTCTGTCGTGAACTTCTATTGATTTCACTGTCACAGATGAAAAAGATTTGTTAGGTTTTGTCCATTTACCATTTTGTTGCCATGTTGGTTTCCCTTTTATTTTTAAGGGTTTTAAAAAATTTGAATCTTTTAGATTTTGAGAGGACATTAACTTCTTTTGTTTCAACTTTTCAAGCTCAATAGAGGTTTTGGCTTGTATGCACATATTCATAAAGTCAGGACAGATAGGAATTCCAGGGATTTTCTCTTTTGGAGAAATAGTTCTGTTAAGAACTTCAGGGGTTTGTTTAACAACCTCTGTGTCACAAGGAAACTTTTCTATTCTGTCAGCCTCTGATTCGTCAGATGATGAATCGTCCTCATATACAGAGGTTGAGTCATCAATATTTCTTTCGACAGAGGCTGGACTTTCCGAGCATGTGTCATACTTGCTTTCTTCCTCTGAAAGATTACTTTCTAAGTCAACAGAGGTGTCTGACAAGATCTCTTCAGAGAGTATTTGATCAACAAAAGGTGTATATGAATTTTTCAACATATCTATTTTCCCAATTTCCATAATTTCATTTTCAATTATATTTCTTAGTTTTTCTTCTGAACAGTTTGGTTTAAACTCAAGTGCTTCTGCAGATAATTTCTTTTCAGAATCTATTGTGTAGACAAAGGCAACTTGAGTTTGAGTCTCTGGTTTACCAAACTTAAAGATTCCTATCTGATCTTGAGTTTTCAGATATCTCTTTGGTTTGGATCCTCTTTTGACAGAGGTTGAAGGTGATAAGTCTGTGTTTTCAACCCACACATTTATCATCTTCATGGGTTTCCTTAAGTGAGGTTCCCCAGAGACTTTTACTCTCTTACTTACAGAGATTAAGTTTGGAAAATTAGGTTTGTTGACTTTTCCTACTGTAAATAGAGATGACAGAGGTTTATTCTTCTTGTTTTCTGTACCTTGATTAATATCACTGTACCTAATACCTCGCCTTCCTATTTGAGTATTTATTTTCTCATACACCTTTTGAGCATCACGATAATTTTTAATTAAAACATCTCTTCTAAGTAGATCTTCCCAAAGGACTTCTCTTTCCTTTTGAAAATATTCTTTAAGAGCTAAAATGTTAAGTCTGTCGCTCTAAGAATCTGAAAGTTCTTTTGTTTTGGATTTTAACGAAGTACTTAATTCAGAAATTTTCTCTTTTAAAGGAAAAGATTCTTGTTCCAGTGTGCTTCTAATTCTTCCTTTTCTTTGAAAATCTCTGCTTTTTCTTCAGTGAGAAGTCTAGTTTTTTCTGAATATCATCACAAGTCTTTTTCAGTTTAACATTTTCAGTTTTAAATATAAGCAAATCAACTTCTGTTGTACTAGAGATGGAGTTTGAAGTAGATACCTCAGTGTCAGTGTCGGAGCTGATGTCTGCCATGCCACAGAACAAGGCATTTTTGGTGAACTCTTCACCAGAGGTTGTATCTGACTCCCAATCTTCCTTGTTCACCACTTTGTTTGCCATGAGTGATTTTTGAGCATAATACTCGGCTTTCTTTTTGTAAAAAGCTGAGTCCTTCTGTGGGCAATTTGATCTGCTTCTACATTCATTGGCAAAGTGGTATGGCTTCCCACAGTTGTAGCAACCTTGGTTCTGGGAGTTATTACCCGCACGATCGTTAGTCTTCTGTCGGTCACCACCTTTTTCCGATCTGCATTCATTTGCATAATGACCAGGCTTGCCACACTTGTAGCATTCTTGTGGTGTGTAGCTTGTCTTGTCATCTGACCTCTGTTGGTCATTTCCTCTGTTGTATCTTTCACTCGACCTCTGTTGGTCGTTGCTTCTGTCGTCTGACCTCTGTCGGTCAGCTAATTCTTCTCTTCTTCCTTGATCCCTTCTATTCCAATCTTCTCTTCTCTCTCTGCCATATCTATCATTACCAGAATTCTTTTGGTTTCCTATGAATTCTCTTGTCAATAGGGCTAAGGATGTAGCTATTGATGCCAGAGTAATTTCCCCTTCTTCCACAATCTCTTCATCTTCACTGTCAACCACTACCATCTTTTTCTTTTTCTCCTTCTTCTTTTCCCCTGTAGTTCTTTCTTTCCTCGGCCTCTCTGTATCTTTTGTAGTTTTGCCAACCAAAGCAAGAGGTGCAGTGGTTAGTGTCTTTGTTTGTGCGATTTGAGGCTCTTGACCAGCTAATGTTCCGTAGAGGTCTGAAAGAGTCCAGGAATCTAAATATTGATTGGTTTGTAAAGACATAGATAGCTGGAGCCATTCTTCGTTCAGACTTTTGAGAAACATGACATTATTCTCTTCAGAAGTTCTGTGGATGCCGAACTTTTTGCAGTTATTGATCAAAGAGTTGAACCTGTCGTATGTTGTCTGCAGAGATTAATTTGTCAGGGCTTTAAAAGCGTAATACTCGTTTATGTATTGAGCCCTTCGGTTTTTCTGAGTTTTAGCTCCCCCTTCAAGTTGTTTTTCCAGTTCTTTCCAAAGATCATACGAGGATTCGCATGCATCTAAAGATTGGAAGAGTTCGTTGGGGATTGCCATAATCATAATTCTTTTTGTTTTCTGCGCGAGTTCATCTTTTATCTTGTCTTGATCTGACCAACCATCCCTGGTTTTAGGTTTTTGATGCTCAGGGATTACAGGAGTGTCAGCTGTCGCTGGTACACGAGGTACTATTAACATAGGAACATGAGGGGGGTTATAAAGGTATTGTACAAGCTCTTTATCAGTACCCTCAAAGAAGTGGATCATTCTTATTTTCCACTGAGGATACTCATTTCTTAGAAGAGAAGGTGGTTTGGTTAATGAACCAGCTGTGAAGAAGTTTTGTGTGCTTGTCATTTTAAGAGTGAAAAGATTCAGAATGAAGATATGACACGAAAAGTACGAGAGAATAAGCTGGAATGATTTTCTGGGTTTGGAAGTTCTTAATAGTGCACTTTTATGGAGTTTTAACTAAAGAAACAGTTTATCTTGATTTAACATATATCGAATAGATCGATAATGGCTGAAAAGTAGAATCTGTTTGACGGAATAAAAAACAGGTTAAAATCAGACCATGTTTCTACCAATAATCTTTTTAAACGAGGATCGCTTGATATTGAAAAACCAAGCTTTGCTCTGATACCAATTGTTGGTTCCCGTATTTGATTAACAAAGATTATCTTATCTATTAGTTCAAATGAGATGTGTTGCGAAAGCGTATTTGAAGAACTAACAGATATGTTTTTATAGAAACAATACAAACTATCAAATAAACAGTATATGAAGAACATATGAATATCTCAAAGTTTACTGTATTTGATGAAGAACACTAACAATAGATTTGACGTTAATTGTGTGTGTGTGTTTTTCTTGTATATGAACTTGTTTTCAGATTGTTAGGAAGAACTCAACATGAGTCTTCCTTTCATACTACTACAAAAGAACTATTCTAGATAAAAGGACTAATGCTACAGGAAAGAAGGGATGGCATGAACAGTTGGAAACATGCATGCATTAAATGCGCTAATATCAACTTGCAAGGATGCCTATTAGAGTTTGACACGTGTTTGTTGTCGGACCATGCCTTGTACAAGTTGATGAATGGACCCTGGAACAGCAGCAAGATATTTCTGTAACAGTGGTAAGATATTTCTGCAACAGTGGCAAGATATTATAAATATCTTCCAAGTCTTCAGTCTGAACCGCAGAGTCTCTGTCAAGGGTGACAGAGGTTCTGCGGCTCGGTCCTTGGTGAGCATTCTTCTGTAGATCCTTCTTTGGTCCTTTGTGAGTAGTCTTCTATAGATTCTTCTTGGGACTTGGTGTTCCTTGAATGATCGAGTGCTTTGGCAGAGCTTCTGTGGAACACCGCAGAGCTTCTGTGGAACTCTTTCATACTTAGCCTATTTTTCAATACTTCTAATATTATGAATATTTGGAGATAACAGAGGCAATCAGAATATTTTTGGCATATGCTGCACACAAGAATTTCAAAGTATATCAGATGGATGTCAAATCAACCTTTCTGAATGGTATACTTAATGAAGAGGTGTATGTTCATCAACCTGAAGGTTTTGTTGATCCAGAATTTCCTAACCATGTTTATATTTTATATAAAGCTTTATATGGTCTAAAACAAGCACCAAGAGCCTGGTATGACACTCTTACTCAACACTTGTTAGTTTCAGGGTTCAAGAAAGGTAAGATTGACACAACTTTGTTTTTAAAGAAACAGGGTGAGGATTTAATTCTTATTCAGATTTAGGTTGATGACATAATATTTGGCTCTACTAGTGCAGAATTATGTGATGATTTTTCTAAAATCATGAAATCTGAATTTGAAATGAGCGTGATGGGTGAACTGAATTTTTTCCTTGGTCTTCATGTCAAACAATTACCAAATGATATTTTTATAAATCAAGGAAAATATGTCAGAGACATTCTGAAAAAGTTCAAGATGTCTGATTGTGCTTCTATGAGAACACCTATGGCAACAAACATAAAGTTAGATGCTGATCTCAAAGGAGTTTTAGTAGATAACAAACTCTATAGAGGCATGATTGGATCTTTACTTTATCTGACTGCAAGTAGGCCAGATATCATGTTTTCTACTTGTTTCTGCTCTAGATTTCAGTCTAACCCAAAAGAATCACATATGTTGGCTGTCAAAAGGATTCTAAGATATCTCAAAGGGTCACCTGATCTAGGTTTATGGTATCCAAAACAAACTGACTTTAAATTGACTGCTTTCACTGATGTTGATCATGCAGGAAGTAGGTTGGACATAAAAAGTACTTCTGGTGCTTGTCACTTTTTGGGGGATAAGATAGTGAGTTGGGCATCAAAGAAGCAGAATTGTGTGTCCACATCAACTGTTGGGGCAGAATATGTTGCTGCTGCTGCTTCATGCTCTCAAACTTTGTGGATGAGAACACAACTCATGGATTATGGGTATCAGCTCAAAAAAATCCCCATCTACTGTGATTCCGAAAGTGCAATTGCCATTACTCAGAATCCTGTTCAACATTCAAAGACTAAACACATAGATGTGAGGTATCATTTTATAAAGGACTATGTGGAAAAAGGAACTATAGAGATGCACTTTGTGCATACAAAGTATCAATTGGCTGACTTGTTCACAAAGCCTCTTGATCACAAAAGGTTCTCTTTTCTCATATGTAAAATAGGAATGCTTAATCTAACTAATTGATTATATTTGTTTTTTTTAAATGATAAATTTTTTCTAAGTATGATTTTCTGAGTAGTGTACTCAGAACTCTGAATCTTGTAGAGTCTTGAGTTCAGATATTCTGAGTCAATACTTCAGAAATCTAACTTTCAAGAATTCATTTCTGAGAAACACAAGTACTTCAATCTTGTGGATTATTTTCTTTCTATTATTTTTCTATTTCATCTTTATGTCTCATATATGTTTAAGTACATGCTAAAGTCAAGGGGGAGCATTAATATCTGTTGGAAATCATTTCATGATGCTTAAAAGGTTTGTTTTCATTTCTTATCTCTTATCATTCTAAGAAGAACAAGCTTTTAATGATAAAAGTTTTTGATTACTTGTTCAAACTATGTCTGAATTTCAAAAAAAATTCATATTCAGATATAAGATTTTAAATGATTTTTTTTTCAAATATCTCAAATCATCATTATTTGAACAGAATTCTGATGATAAAATGTTTTTCTATCTGTTCAAACCTCTTCTGAATAATTAAAGGTTTTACATTCATCAAAAGTTGATTTTAAATAAATTTTGGTTACAAGGCAAAATTCTTCTGAATCATGGATTCAGAACTCTGAGTAGAATAATCAGATCTCTGATAAAGGAAAGTCAATCTTCTGAGCGTGTTATTCAGATCTTTGACTTGTGTCAATAGTCTATCCAATAACACGTGTCAACTTCGTATTTGGTTGATTATGACACGCATTTCATTTAAATCCTCTGTGGCATTTCAAATGTGTTGACTCCGTTATAACTTTGACCTCGTTTTTCCATCAAACTGTTCAACTTCACGGATTTTAAATAGATCTTAAAATCCCTATTTCAAATTCTTTCAAATTTCAGAGCGAAAAGTGAGATATGAATCAATCCAGAGTTCTTTGAGTTTGTTTTCTTCTTAATCATGTCTGGTTTCCGAAGAAGTAGTCAAATATCTCTGCATTCTGCTAAGTCTTTAATGGATTCATCTGATTCGGATGATGATGAAGTGCAAAATAGGGGTGTTGAAGAAGAAGCAATAAGAAATGATGAAATAAATGCAGGAGATGAACAAATGGCTGAATCAGAAGGAAATGCAGATGAGAAAAACATGAATGTTGAACATGAACAGAGTGCTGCAGGGTCAATAATGTCAAATATACCAAATTTAGTGGAAAGAGTTGTACCTGAAGGCGAAAGGTTGAAATTGTCAGAGAACAATTGTGTCTTACTATTTGAGGAGAGTAGATTTAAGCCTGAACACAGAATCATAATGGAATTATTCAAATATCATCCTTAGAGGAAATGGTTTACAAGGTGCAAAACAGTCCCTGTTCAGTATATTCAACAATGGTGGAGATACCTTAGGTAAGAAGGAAACAAGTTTATATCTGAAATTGGAGGAGTAACATTTGCTTTATCAATCTCTGCACTGAGAGAAATGCTGAATCTTCTAGAGAAAGATGATGTGCAAAGAAGGTCAGATTTTGAAGACCCACCTTTAACAGAAGAATTAATTGCAGAGTTTATGAAGTTAGGGTACAATGAAGGATTAAGGACTCTTAGTTTGTTCAGAAGGAACAAATTGCCACCAATTTGGGCATGTTTCTTTCATGTGGTGAATAAGTGTTTGTCAGGGAAGAATAGTTCTGCAGATCAAGCTTCAAAACAAATTCTTCAAATCTTTCAGGGTTTAGTGAGGAATAGGAATTATGACTACACTGCTATACTTTGGGAAGACATGAAGAACACTTTTTAGAAAAATCAGAAGGCTATTCAAAAGAAAACAAAGGATACACCTCTGTCATACATACATTACATAAGGTATTGGCAAATTGTGATTTGGTATGCAATGCAAGAGAACAGAACCATTCCTAGAAGATCAAATGAACATCAGGGTCCTATTTTCTACTTGGGTAAGATGTCTTCAGTTACTAAAATCCAGCATTATCCTAATCATAAAATTTTGCCAAGATCACTTAGAAATTACATACCAAGGGAGAGTGAGATTTTAAAAGCATATTGCACCTCTGTGGGAATTGAAGAACCTCAAATCCCTACCCAAGAGGACCAACCTGAGAAGAGAGGTGAGGGGTCTAGTCAAGTTAGAGAGGGGGAGGATGTTCAAATGGGTGAACATTCTGAGAGAAATGAGGGGCAAAATTCTGAGAGCTCGGTTAGAATATGTGAGGAAAAACAGAATGAGGGTGGTGAGGATGAGAGATTGTCACCAGAGGTTCAAACAGAAAGAGATGCCTCTGCACTAGCTAATCTTAACCAGGTAACCACATGTGCTATTGGTTCACAATTCTTGGTGTCCAATATTGAAACAAACACCATGGACCTAGTGGTGGAACTTGAACAACCCATCCATACCCACTCAGAAGCATTTCAACATGCTACTGTTTCACATAAATCAGGGGAACCATCCCAAACTCATTTGGAGGAAGGTGATAAATCCCAACCTGTTATTCATCACATTGAGTCTGGATCTCACAGTCCAATCCAATTTGAGCCTGAAATTCCTTCTAACACTTGCACAAATCAGGAATTTCGTATTCCTGACAAAACATTCATAGACATACCTAATTTTGGATGTCAAGGATTGGATGGAAGACCTGGTGAGGTGAACATTTCAAAAGCCTCATTAAAATGTGCATCTGTTGTACAAGACGACTTAGTGTTATCTACAGGCCATGAGCCCTCTAGGCACATGAAAACTGGACCATCTGTTGGTTCAGGTTCACAGTTAGACTCTTCTGAATTTGTAAAGATTCAGAATCAAAACAAGGTGATGGGGGATAAAGTTGAAAAATTGGAGAGAAAGGTGGATGAGCTGAATGATGAGGTGAAGGGGTTGAAAAACATGTTGGAGGGAAGGATAACATCTGTTGAGACTATGATGGATGATGTGAAGGTATCTTTGGAATCTCATAAAAAGGAGATCAAGGATATTTTGTCTGAATTTCAGAAGGGTTTGTTTAAACAAATGCAAAGTATGCAAGAACTTGTATATAAAGCAATGAGCACTTCTTTGGCTTCAACTTCAAAACCACTTGAAATTGTTCCACTAGCAGAAGCTGAACCTGAAGGTGTTTCTGGTCAGAACTCCAAAAGGAAGTTTGATGATACTGACTTTCATTATCATCAAAAGGGGGAGAAAAAGCAAAGGTTGAGTTCTGATAATGATATTGGTATAGAATATTTTGAAATAGCAGATATGCAATTGGTCAATACAAAGTGCACAGAAGTTCAGACAGATGAAGATGTTCGGATAGTGGATACTCAGATAGTTCAGATTGAAAGTTCAGATACAGAGGAAATGGAGGTTGGAGGTATAGATGGTGGTGATTCTGATAAAACAGAAGAATTGAACTTAGATACAGAGATGGAAGTAAGTTCTGATGAAACTGAAGCCATTGAGGAACTTGTTTTGAGGTCAGAGGAAACAGTTGAGAGTTCAGTTGTTGAAAACATGTGTACAGACATTGTTCCCTATGTCAGAATTGGCTTGTTGAACTCTGAGTTAGAAGAAAGGATACTGAATGAAGTCTTGATCAGAAGGATGCATAGTGAATTAGTCAAAGCTCTAAATGTTCAGAAAATTCAAACAGTAAGGCCTATTGATCTGATGGGAGAAGAAGATAGTACTGTTGGCTATTCTCAGAAATTTCAAGAGGAGTTTCAGTTTAACTATATTGATGATATTGGTGACAAATCAGAAGAATATGATAGAGTTGAAGAATACTTTATGCCTTCAGAATACTTATTCAGAAAGCCAATTGAAATTCCTAAGATTGACTTGCCAATTTTAGAGGAGCCTTTATGTGACTTTGTTCTGGAAATGAGTGATGTACCACTTGCTAGACGGTTTCATGATGATATCTTTCCAGAGGAAACATATGAGGATCTCTATCACACAGAAGGAGATTATGCGGTTTTGGAGAGCAATATTGTTGGTTTCATGGATGGGAGATCTCAGATGACTTATGCAGAAGCTTCAAACAGATTCAGCATTCCTGATTCAAGATTGTATATTTAGAAAAGGATTGAGAAAGTGTTGATGTTTCAAACAGAAGAGTTTGATGGTCTGAAGTATGTAAGATTGGAAGTACTGAAAGAAAGAAGTGTAAAAGTTTCCATGTCCAGCTTTGATTTTCACAGATTAACTCTTGATGATCAGGTCTTCCTAGTTAAATTCTTTGCCAGTACTGAAGAGACCTGGATAGAGATTGAATGCAGAATACTTCTGGGCATTTATGTCAGGAATATGTATATGTATGGTTTTCAGTTGGCTATTGAAGGAAGAAAAGATAAATGCAACTTGAGTTGTCCAGTAAAGATTCCAGGGATTGGTGTTAATATGAAGGGGTTTATAAATGAAGGAATGGAAACTGAAGGCTTTGCATATAGAGTTCAAGAAAGACTTGAACTATTTAAATTAAAGGAATTGGTGAAGTATAGCAATGCAACTTTGAGTTGGTTACTAAAAGAAATGAAAGGAAACTCTAATACTGAAAGAGAAAATCTAAAGAAAATATGTGTGAAATCTGTGGAAAGAAGATTAAATCTCAGAAGTAAGATCAGAAACTGTGGTGAATGGTTGTTATTAGAAGTTAATCCTAAAAAAATGTTGCACAGTGACTTTGTATTTCCCGCTGAATATGAAGTAAATGAAATCTTTTCAGATGAAGTTGAAGAAGTTCAAGACACAACTCCTCAGAATGTTCAAATAACAAGTATTGATCAACCTGAACAATCTGAACCAAAAGAAGACGAAAGATCTGTTGATTTGAATGGATATTTTCTTGAATTTGATTTACCCAAGTTTTTCAAGCCTAAAGAAATACAATTTTTGAGTGTATATCAAGGTGTCTTGGAAAACCAAAAGATATTCAGATCTGGTTGGCATAGAAGTCAAGGTGTCTTGGAAAACCAAAGCAAGCTGTGTATTCAGATTTTTTAATCACAGGGATCAGAGAACTTAAGGCTAAGCAATTCAGAAAGCAAGAGTACTTGTCCTTTGAAGTTTTAAGAGAGGATGGAAAAGTGTACTATTTTACTGATGCAGACTTTGAAAAGTTATCAGTAGTTGATTTCTACAGATTACATAGTCTTTTGTGCTTCAAAGATTCAAGTAAAGACAAGAATGAAAGAAAGGCAAGGATTGTGGTGATTGAAGCCATGTTCTATATCTTAAGATGGCATTGTTATACAGATTTTCAAATAGCTATGTATCTACAAAGGCCATGTGTTTATCTTTCAAATCCCAACACAGACCATGATCAGAAAAATGTCTTGAAAAATGGAAGTGTATCCAAGCATCCAGAATTGGGAGTCTTTCTGAAGAATAAAAGTGAAAAGATCTTCTTCAGAGCAAAGGAAACTGCAAAGTATAGTTCTGGAACTTTAAGGATCATTAAGCACAATTTGGAGAAAAAGATGCTGAAGGTGAAACAAGCTAACATGACTCAAGAAGTGATCACTCAGCAGGTTGAAACCATTCAAGAAATCATTGTTAAAATTGACAAGAGGCTTACTCAAAGAAATGTGCTTTTACAGAAGATTGTTCCTGCCTTAAAAGAATTGGATGATGCAAAGTGTAAGTTTATTTGACAAAAAGGGGGAGATTGTTAGATCTGAGTTTTGTCAATAAACTAAGTGTTGAATTCTGACTAAGAAGGCTCAGAAGTTCTGAAGTGAAGAGTCATAGTTCTGACTAAGAAGGCTCAGAAGTATTGCTCTGAAAGTTGGCCAAATATAGAAGTCTGAGAAGAAGAGTCAGAAGTTCTGAGAAGCTTAATCAGAATAATGTTCAGAAGTTCTGAACAACATGTTCAGAACTTATAACTAGATGATTTACTTTGTATTTAGTTAACTAATTAGGATACATGTATTGTTCCTATTCGTCTTTCATATATGTACTGTAGCTTTAGTATTTACGTTACAGTATATATAGTGGTTAGCATTTTTACGCTAACTAATTTTCCCGCATATATTTGTATTCATCTTTTGTAATCTTTGAGATACTCTCTCTCTAAGATCTGTAAATCTGTTCTTCATTGAATACAAGTTGGTTCGATCATATTACTTCTCAATTACTGTTCTATACATTGATATATTGATTGTAAGAGTGGATCCTAAACTTGCAGTTCCTGTTGTTGAAGTTGACGTATTCAGAGAAGACAAAACCAAGAAAACCTTCTATGCTACTACTTTAAAGAAGTTTGGTTTCTCTGAATGGTTGGAAGTGAAATTAGCCATTCAGCGATCTCGCTCAAAGTTCAAGAGCCATGTCGAGAAAATTTTAAATTCTCAGATCGACTTGGTTTCTTCTGCTGTGGATATTCCTCCTTCCACTCTTCTTCCACCTCAACAAAGACGGGCCTCTGCAAAGAAAAAGAAAACCTCAGACTCAGGTCCTCCTATACGGAATGAAACAAGTATAGGTTTCTCACGTGAAGAAGTACTTGGTCGTGACCCTGACCTCTCAGTACTTGACACCTCCCTGCCTCCTGGTGAAACTTTTATCCCTGGAAAAGTCTTAAGTGAACCCTATGGAATCTTCTTTCTAGACTGCTATGGACGACAACACTTTCAACGCATATCTGAGCTTCCAAGCACTCCCATCGAACTACTCAGCGACCTAATATACTGGTGTGAAGTCAGACGCGACATTCAGACACGTCACCTCAAGCCCCTGATCTTTGAAGAAGCAAAGAACAAAAAGGATCAAGGTGTAACGGTCCCTGACTAGATGATTCCCACATCAAAGACCCTCGATGTACTTCTCATCAAGGAAGAACCTTTTGACGGATAGGATTGCCTTGTAATTTTTTGTATCTTTATTTGTCTATATCTTCTGTTCTTGTAATTTTATTTGCTGTACTTGTAATTTTTCCACTTCCCTCTGTAATCTTTACGAAGTTTAAAGAAAAATTTCAGCGAATGTACTTTACTCCATCAGTACTGAAAAGATCCCAGAAAACAGTGAAATGGACAAATATTTTATGAGTTCTTTTTATCCTTATGTTTTCATTAATTAACAATTTTCTCTGTTGCTATGTCATAATAAAATAGGGGGACATTGTTGATCCAAACCCTCAGTGATTTGATAATGACCCTCTCTTAACACCTAGTGAAAATTGTAAGTAAATGATATGTATTAGAGTTTCACTATCGCTGATAAGTACTAAGGCTGTTTCAGTACCGCTGATAGTAACTCTCTCTTTTTAAAGATAAATAGTCAGCGAACTCTGTTCATCGAATAGCTCTGAGTCTGTTCAGTCTATGAGATGATCGCTGATAAGTTACTTGTTTACTTATGATTCCTGAAGACAAGTTTCACGTCAACATATGTTCTACGCTGAAGTCAAAGATTAAGCTCAAGAACCAGCGACAAGTCTACTAATGAACTGTTGTGGATATCAGCGAAGCCAAGATTTGTCCACTCAACGTGATGTATCAAGTAGAAGACTTCATCAATCGCTGAACTTTGTCATTCGCTGATAAAGAACTGTTTCAACGAAAGTTGATCATGAAGTCTCCTTACAAAGTACTATTGTCTTACCTCCCTTGCACGTCTCCGTACGAACTGTCAGAATGGACATCCTTTTTGTCTATGATCGTACAACAACTCTGATTCTACACTGTGCACCATGCGGCTACTAAGGTTTTCTACAAAGGTCAATGACATGCAACTACTCAGCTGCTGCTACGTGTAAAGCAATACTGCCATGCATTAAATGCATGCAGTAAATAAGAAGAACCCTACTTCAGAAATGAAGTGCGCTCAGCCATCTTCTTATTCTTCCTTACTACTGTTCAAACCTCTTCTGAATAATTAAAGGTTTTACATTCATCAAAAGTTGATTTTAAATAAATTTTGGTTACAAGGCAAAATTCTTCTGAATCATGGATTCAGAACTCTGAGTAGAATAATCAGATCTCTGATAAAGGAAAGTCAATCTTCTGAGCGTGTTATTCAGATCTTTGACTTGTGTCAATAGTCTATCCAATAACACGTGTCAACTTCGTATTTGGTTGATTATGACACGCATTTCATTTAAATCCTCTGTGGCATTTCAAATGTGTTGACTCCGTTATAACTTTGACCTCGTTTTTCCATCAAACTGTTCAACTTCACGGATTTTAAATAGATCTTAAAATCCCTATTTCAAATTCTTTCAAATTTCAGAGCGAAAAGTGAGATATGAATCAATCCAGAGTTCTTTGAGTTTGTTTTCTTCTTAATCATGTCTGGTTTCCGAAGAAGTAGTCAAATATCTCTGCATTCTGCTAAGTCTTTAATGGATTCATCTGATTCGGATGATGATGAAGTGCAAAATAGGGCTGTTGAAGAAGAAGCAATAAGAAATGATGAAATAAATGCAGGAGATGAACAAATGGCTGAATCAGAAGGAAATGCAGATGAGAAAAACATAAATGTTGAACATGAACAGAGTGCTGCAGGGTCAATAATGTCAAATATACCAAATTTAGTGGAAAGAGTTGTACCTGAAGGCGAAAGGTTGAAATTGTCAGAGAACAATTGTGTCTTACTATTTGAGGAGAGTAGATTTAAGCCTGAACACAGAATCATAATGGAATTATTCAAATATCATCCTTAGAGGAAATGGTTTACAAGGTGCAAAACAGTCCCTGTTCAGTATATTCAACAATGGTGGAGATACCTTAGGTAAGAAGGAAACAAGTTTATATCTGAAATTGGAGGAGTAACATTTGCTTTATCAATCTCTGCACTGAGAGAAATGCTGAATCTTCTAGAGAAAGATGATGTGCAAAGAAGGTCAGATTTTGAAGACCCACCTTTAACAGAAGAATTAATTGCAGAGTTTATGAAGTTAGGGTACAATGAAGGATTAAGGACTCTTAGTTTGTTCAGAAGGAACAAATTGCCACCAATTTGGGCATGTTTCTTTCATGTGGTGAATAAGTGTTTGTCAGGGAAGAATAGTTCTGCAGATCAAGCTTCAAAACAAATTCTTCAAATCTTTCAGGGTTTAGTGAGGAATAGGAATTATGACTACACTGCTATACTTTGGGAAGACATGAAGAACACTTTTTAGAAAAATCAGAAGGCTATTCAAAAGAAAACAAAGGATACACCTCTGTCATACATACATTACATAAGGTATTGGCAAATTGTGATTTGGTATGCAATGCAAGAGAACAGAACCATTCCTAGAAGATCAAATGAACATCAGGGTCCTATTTTCTACTTGGGTAAGATGTCTTCAGTTACTAAAATCCAGCATTATCCTAATCATAAAATTTTGCCAAGATCACTTAGAAATTACATACCAAGGGAGAGTGAGATTTTAAAAGCATATTGCACCTCTGTGGGAATTGAAGAACCTCAAATCCCTACCCAAGAGGACCAACCTGAGAAGAGAGGTGAGGGGTCTAGTCAAGTTAGAGAGGGGGAGGATGTTCAAATGGGTGAACATTCTGAGAGAAATGAGGGGCAAAATTCTGAGAGCTCGGTTAGAATATGTGAGGAAAAACAGAATGAGGGTGGTGAGGATGAGAGATTGTCACCAGAGGTTCAAACAGAAAGAGATGCCTCTGCACTAGCTAATCTTAACCAGGTAACCACATGTGCTATTGGTTCACAATTCTTGGTGTCCAATATTGAAACAAACACCATGGACCTAGTGGTGGAACTTGAACAACCCATCCATACCCACTCAGAAGCATTTCAACATGCTACTGTTTCACATAAATCAGGGGAACCATCCCAAACTCATTTGGAGGAAGGTGATAAATCCCAACCTGTTATTCATCACATTGAGTCTGGATCTCACAGTCCAATCCAATTTGAGCCTGAAATTCCTTCTAACACTTGCACAAATCAGGAATTTCGTATTCCTGACAAAACATTCATAGACATACCTAATTTTGGATGTCAAGGATTGGATGGAAGACCTGGTGAGGTGAACATTTCAAAAGCCTCATTAAAATGTGCATCTGTTGTACAAGACGACTTAGTGTTATCTACAGGCCATGAGCCCTCTGGGCACATGAAAACTGGACCACCTGTTGGTTCAGGTTCACAGTTAGACTCTTCTGAATTTGTAAAGATTCAGAATCAAAACAAGGTGATGGGGGATAAAGTTGAAAAATTGGAGAGAAAGGTGGATGAACTGAATGATGAGGTGAAGGGGTTGAAAAACATGTTGGAGGGAAGGATAACATCTATTGAGACTATGATGGATGATGTGAAGGTATCTTTGGAATCTCATAAAAAGGAGATCAAGGATATTTTGTCTGAATTTCAGAAGGGTTTGTTTAAACAAATGCAAAGTATGCAAGAACTTGTATATAAAGCAATGAGCACTTCTTTGGCTTCAACTTCAAAACCACTTGAAATTGTTCCACTAGCAGAAGCTGAACCTGAAGGTGTTTCTGGTCAGAACTCCAAAAGGAAGTTTGATGATACTGACTTTCATTATCATCAAAAGGGAGAGAAAAAGCAAAGGTTGAGTTCTGATAATGATATTGGTATAGAATATTTTGAAATAGCAGATATGCAATTGGTCAATACAAAGTGCACAGAAGTTCAGACAGATGAAGATGTTCGGATAATGGATACTCAGATAGTTCAGATTGAAAGTTCAGATACAGAGGAAATGGAGGTTGGAGGTATAGATGGTGGTGATTCTGATAAAACAGAAGAATTGAACTTAGATACAGAGATGGAAGTAAGTTCTGATGAAACTGAAGCCATTGAGGAACTTGTTTTGAGGTCAGAGGAAACAGTTGAGAGTTCAGTTGTTGAAAACATGTGTACAGACATTGTTCCCTATGTCAGAATTGGCTTGTTGAACTCTGAGTTAGAAGAAAGGATACTGAATGAAGTCTTGATCAGAAGGATGCATAGTGAATTAGTCAAAGCTCTAAATGTTCAGAAAATTCAAACAGTAAGGCCTATTGATCTGATGGGAGAAGAAGATAGTACTGTTGGCTATTCTCAGAAATTTCAAGAGGAGTTTCAGTTTAACTATATTGATGATATTGGTGACAAATCAGAAGAATATGATAGAGTTGAAGAATACTTTATGCCTTCAGAATACTTATTCAGAAAGCCAATTGAAATTCCTAAGATTGACTTGCCAATTTTAGAGGAGCCTTTATGTGACTTTGTTCTGGAAATGAGTGATGTACCACTTGCTAGACGGTTTCATGATGATATCTTTCCAGAGGAAACATATGAGGATCTCTATCACACAGAAGGAGATTATGCGGTTTTGGAGAGCAATATTGTTGGTTTCATGGATGGGAGATCTCAGATGACTTATGCAGAAGCTTCAAACAGATTCAGCATTCCTGATTCAAGATTGCATATTTAGAAAAGGATTGAGAAAGTGTTGATGTTTCAAACAGAAGAGTTTGATGGTCTGAAGTATGTAAGATTGGAAGTACTGAAAGAAAGAAGTGTAAAAGTTTCCATGTCCAGCTTTGATTTTCACAGATTAACTCTTGATGATCAGGTCTTCCTAGTTAAATTCTTTGCCAGTACTGAAGAGACCTGGATAGAGATTGAATGCAGAATACTTCTGGGCATTTATGTCAGGAATATGTATATGTATGATTTTCAGTTGGCTATTGAAGGAAGAAAAGATAAATGCAACTTGAGTTGTCCAGTAAAGATTCCAGGGATTGGTGTTAATATGAAGGGGTTTATAAATGAAGGAATGGAAACTGAAGGCTTTGCATATAGAGTTCAAGAAAGACTTGAACTATTCAAATTAAAGGAATTGGTGAAGTATAGCAATGCAACTTTGAGTTGGTTACTAAAAGAAATGAAAGGAAACTCTAATACTGAAAGAGAAAATCTAAAGAAAATATGTGTGAAATCTGTGGAAAGAAGATTAAATCTCAGAAGTAAGATCAGAAACTATGGTGAATGGTTGTTATTAGAAGTTAATCCTAAAAAAATGTTGCACAGTGACTTTGTATTTCCCGCTGAATATGAAGTAAATGAAATCTTTTCAGATGAAGTTGAAGAAGTTCAAGACACAACTCCTCAGAATGTTCAAATAACAAGTATTGATCAACCTGAACAATCTGAACCAAAAGAAGACGAAAGATCTGTTGATTTGAATGGATATTTTCTTGAATTTGATTTACCCAAGTTTTTCAAGCCTAAAGAAATACAATTTTTGAGTGTATATCATGACAGACCAAAAGAGATTCAGATCTGGTTGGCATAGAAGTCAAGGTGTCTTGGAAAACCAAAGCAAGCTGTGTATTCAGATTTTTTAATCACAGGGATCAGAGAACTTAAGGCTAAGCAATTCAGAAAGCAAGAGTACTTGTCCTTTGAAGTTTTAAGAGAGGATGGAAAAGTGTACTATTTTACTGATGCAGACTTTGAAAAGTTATCAGTAGTTGATTTCTACAGATTACATAGTCTTTTGTGCTTCAAAGATTCAAGTAAAGACAAGAATGAAAGAAAGGCAAGGATTGTGGTGATTGAAGCCATGTTCTATATCTTAAGATGGCATTGTTATACAGATTTTCAAATAGCTCTGTATCTACAAAGGCCATGTGTTTATCTTTCAAATCCCAACACAGACCATGATCAGAAAAATGTCTTGAAAAATGGAAGTGTATCCAAGCATCCAGAATTGGGAGTCTTTCTGAAGAATAAAAGTGAAAAGATCTTCTTCAGAGCAAAGGAAACTGCAAAGTATAGTTCTGGAACTTTAAGGATCATTAAGCACAATTTGGAGAAAAAGATGCTGAAGGTGAAACAAGCTAACATGACTCAAGAAGTGATCACTCAGCAGGTTGAAACCATTCAAGAAATCATTGTTAAAATTGACAAGAGGCTTACTCAAAGAAATGTGCTTTTACAGAAGATTGTTCCTGCCTTAAAAGAATTGGATGATGCAAAGTGTAAGTTTATTTGACAAAAAGGGGGAGATTGTTAGATCTGAGTTTTGTCAATAAACTAAGTGTTGAATTCTGACTAAGAAGGCTCAGAAGTTCTGAAGTGAAGAGTCATAGTTCTGACTAAGAAGGCTCAGAAGTATTGCTCTGAAAGTTGGCCAAATATAGAAGTCTGAGAAGAAGAGTCAGAAGTTCTGAGAAGCTTAATCAGAATAATGTTCAGAAGTTCTGAACAACATGTTCAGAACTTATAACTAGATGCTTTACTTTGTATTTAGTTAACTAATTAGGATACATGTATTGTTCCTATTCGTCTTTCATATATGTACTGTAGCTTTAGTATTTCCGTTACAGTATATATAGTGGTTAGCATTTTTACGCTAACTAATTTTCCCGCATATATTTGTATTCATCTTTTGTAATCTTTGAGATACTCTCTCTCTAAGATCTGTAAATCTGTTCTTCATTGAATACAAGTTGGTTCGATCATATTACTTCTCAATTACTGTTCTATACATTGATATATTGATTGTAAGAGTGGATCCTAAACTTACAGTTCCTGTTGTTGAAGTTGACGTATTCAGAGAAGACAAAACCAAGAAAACCTTCTATGCTACTACTTTAAAGAAGTTTGGTTTCTCTGAATGGTTGGAAGTGAAATTAGCCATTCAGCGATCTCGCTCAAAGTTCAAGAGCCATGTCGAGAAAATTTTAAATTCTCAGATCGACTTGGTTTCTTCTGCTGTGGATATTCCTCCTTCCACTCTTCTTCCACCTCAACAAAGACGAGCCTCTGCAAAGAAAAAGAAAACCTCAGACTCAGGTCCTCCTATACGGAATGAAACAAGTATAGGTTTCTCACGTGAAGAAGTACTTGGTCGTGACCCTGACCTCTCAGTACTTGACACCTCCCTGCCTCCTGGTGAAACTTTTATCCCTGGAAAAGTCTTAAGTGAACCCTATGGAATCTTCTTTCTAGACTGCTATGGACGACAACACTTTCAACGCATATCTGAGCTTCCAAGAACTCCCATCGAACTACTCTGCGACCTAATATACTGGTGTGAAGTCAGACGCGACATTCAGACACGTCACCTCAAGCCCCTGATCTTTGAAGAAGCAAAGAACAAAAAGGATCAAGGTGTAACGGTCCCTGACTAGATGATTCCCACATCAAAGACCCTCGATGTACTTCTCATCAAGGAAGAACCTTTTGACGGATAGGATTGCCTTGTAATTTTTTGTATCTTTATTTGTCTATATCTTCTGTTCTTGTAATTTTATTTGCTGTACTTGTAATTTTTCCACTTCCCTCTGTAATCTTTACGAAGTTTAAAGAAAAATTTCAGCGAATGTACTTTACTCCATCAGTACTGAAAAGATCCCAGAAAACAGTGAAATGGACAAATATTTTATGAGTTCTTTTTATCCTTATGTTTTCATTAATTAACAATTTTCTCTGTTGCTATGTCATAATAAAATAGGGGGACATTGTTGATCCAAACCCTCAGTGATTTGATAATGACCCTCTCTTAACACCTAGTGAAAATTGTAAGTAAATGATATGTATTAGAGTTTCACTATCGCTGATAAGTACTAAGGCTGTTTCAGTACCGCTGATAGTAACTCTCTCTTTTTAAAGATAAATAGTCAGCGAACTCTGTTCATCGAATAACTCTGAGTCTGTTCAGTCTATGAGATGATCGCTGATAAGTTACTTGTTTACTTATGATTCCTGAAGACAAGTTTCACGTCAACATATGTTCTACGTTGAAGTCAAAGATTAAGCTCAAGAACCAGCGACAAGTCTACTAATGAACTGATGTGGATATCAGCGAAGCCAAGATTTGTCCACTCAACGTGATGTATCGAGTAGAAGACTTCATCAATCGCTGAACTTTGTCATTCGCTGATAAAGAACTGTTTCAACGAAAGTTGATCATGAAGTATCCTTACAAAGTACTATTGTCTTACCTCCCTTGCACGTCTCCGTACGAACTGTCAGAATGGACATCCTTTTTGTCTATGATCGTACAACAACTCTGATTCTACACTGTGCACCATGCGGCTACTAAGGTTGTCTACAAAGGTCAATGACATGCAACTACTCAGCTGCTGCTACGTGTAAAGCAATACTGCCATGCATTAAATGCATGCAGTAAATAAGAAGAACCCTACTTCAGAAATGAAGTGCGCTCAGCCATCTTCTTATTCTTCCTTACTACTGTGTGTTAGGTTATAATTCGTAATTTCCTTATCTCCTTTCTATCTTATTCTAGTGCAAGAAACTTAGTGTTCTTAACTTGTTTAGATTAGGTTAATCCTTAATCTTGTTCCGCAACAAGTTGTAAATTGTTTTAATTTATCAATAAACAATTTAGAAAAGTAAAAATCATGTGTTTGAATTCAACCCCCCCCCCCCCCCTTCTACAAACTTGTATAACCCTTCGGGACCAACACCTTCAGTTGGTGATAACCAGATCTTAGATCAATCTTGGAGAAATAGCAAGCTCCAACTAATTGATCGAAGAGGTCATCAATTCTGGGAAGCGGATACTTGTTCTTGATCGTGCGCTTATTCAGTTCTCGGTAATCAATGCACATCCTCATCGAACCATCCTTCTTTTTCAAATATAGAACCGATGCACCCCATGGTGAAGAACTGGGTCTGATGAAGCTCTTATCTGAAAGATCTTGCAGTTGTATCATCATCTCGTTCATCTCTGAAGGTGCCAAACGATACGGTGAACGGGCAACAGGAGCGGCTCCAGGAATCAGATCTATGCCAAACTCTACTTGTCTAACGGGCGGAAGACTATTCAAATCTTCTGGGAAAACTTCCGGAAATTCACTAACAACAGGAATATCTTCCAACTTATTCTTTTCTAGCTTAGTATCTATCACATAAGCTAAGTAACTCGGGCAGCCTTTATTAACACACTTACGAGCTTTCATCATGAGATAAGGCAAGACTGATGGTTTCTACGGTCACCATAAATCACTACTGGTCCCTTATCAGGTAAGACAACATTGATCAACTTCTTATCACAAACTATACTAGCCTGATTCTCGGCTAACCAATCCATTCCCACTACCACATCAAACCCAATTAGAGTTATAGGAAACAACTGGATAGGTACTCCACACCCATCTATATTTATAACGCAACTATCAAATACCTCTTTAACTGGTACTTGATTATCATTTGCAGTATCTACCATTAAAGCATGGTCTAACACTTTAGGCTTTAAATGCATAAAAGCAGCAAAGGAAGGAGACACAAACGATCGGTTTGCACCGGAGTCAAATAACACTTTAGCACGTGTAGAGTTTATTAAGAATGTACCTGTAACCACATCAGGAGTTTCCTCCGCTTCTTGTGCTGTCATCTGAAAGGCACGGCCCCTAGCTCTTGGTAACTCTGGCCTTGGTACTACTGGTCTAACACCCGTTGGTCTTACTGACGTACCACCCTGCTGTACCTTCCCCCCGTGGACAATCAGACTGAATTTGATCAGGACAATTGCATGAGAAACAAATTCGAGTTACCCGACAGTCTTTAGCAATATGGTCGGTCTTTCCACACTTGTAACAAACTCGAGGATCAACTTGACAATTTCCTTGATGAATACGGTTGCATTTTGGACAAGGTCTTTCAGCTGGTCTGAAAGGTGTACGATAATCGAATCTCTGAAATCTGGACTTCTTTGGATCATATTGTGGTCCTTCCCATTTTCTTTTCCCAGTACTCTTATCACCAGCATCTTTTCCTATATCCCGTTCCACATTTTCCGCTGCTGAGAAGGTTTCTGGTACCTTTGCAATCACTAGACTTCTGATTTCTGACTTTGACTCGAAGATAAACCTTTCCATCTTAAGTGCCTCTGTGGCAACATAGTACTCTACAAAATGAGACTTTTCCAGGAAACGAGCAGTATAATCCCTAACCGATAAACTACCATGTTGCAGATTCATAAACTCCTCTTCCAGTTGTCTAACTGCTGTTTGAGGACATAATTGTCTTTTGAAAGATATGGTGAATTCTTCCCAAGTAAAAGTAGAATACACATCCGACCCTCTTGATGTAATAAGAGCTTCCCACCAATATAAAGCATCTGCCTTCAGCATCGCTGTTCCGTATAATACTCTATCTTCATCAGCACATTTGCTGGTCTTGAAGATAGCTTCTATTTCTTTTAGCCATCTCATAGCTCTCATTGGATCTCTTTCCCCTGAGTAGGTTGGAGGTTTACAACTTAAGAACATCTTGTAATCACACTTCCTTGGCACCGGTATGACAGTAGGTGTAATGGGCATCTTGTCTTCCAGATTAGGATCTGGTATTTCAGTTTCAGTATTACGAGTTCGATCGAGCATAGCATGTATACTTGCTTGTAGTCTTCCCATTTCAGTCGTCAAGTCGTTTCTTGTAACAAATTCATTACCTTGCGACTGAACTCTGCCTCCAGTTCTGCCCCTGCCTCGTTCTTCCCCTTATCCCGACTGTTGGATTCGTTCAATTGAGATTTCATTCTCCCTCTCTATTCGTACGTCGAGTACCACTTGCCATTCTGTAGGTTTCAACAAGGTTAATATACACGTAAGCACATACCCCATATAATAAGGTTTTCCAGTTCAAACGTGTACCTGTAAGTTCATGATTACACTGGCCAAAGGTAATTTGAAATTACCTTACATGATGTTCCTTCTACCTTTTATATTTAGCATCCCAATGTTCTAACATAATAGGGACATCCTACTTCACATGCAGTTTAAGTCTAGGTATAGATCCGAAGACCTAAATCCCTTAAACTAGGGCTCTGATACCATCTGTAATGACCCGGTTCTCAAACATGCTTCAAATAACATATATTGCATAACATCGTTACATAAACAGAGATACATCATAAAACAGGTACGGTCCCTTAGTTTTTACAACCATAATACATATTTGATTACAGACTTTTTGCTAATTAAATTACATTATGACTAACAAAAAGGTCATTTGTACACAAACACTTCTTAATCTTCATAACATAAGTCTTCCCAAAAGCTATTCACTGACTATCCTTCTTACTTGCTTTTACTTGATCCACGACCTGGAATACATATTTTTAAAACAAAATGAGGGTTAGACCTAGTGGTCTAAGTGATAAAATCCCTGTTAGTTCAAAATCATTTGCACAAACACCATATACATCATTCAAATATAAATACCAATTACAACTCATGCATCGTGTACTTTCCTGTCTCATTTCCATGGCCATATTAGATGGTTGCGAGCCAACTAATAAATTTACTCCGCTGTACTAAAATACAGCCAACACCATTGTCCCTCCGTACAGCCAACTCCACCGGTCCTAAGCCCGACCAACGTGCACTCGTGTAGTGTAATGCTCATATAAATATAATATACATCTCAACATATTATATTTCAAACATAAGCACATAATCACCCAAATTATCACATTCTCAATCCATATATATGTATTCCAGTTTAAAAACATTTTTAATGTAAAACTCACCTGTTTGCTTATCAACACGCTTCCAAGTCTTCCCAAACAGATTCAGTCTTTTACCCAGAATTCACAGAATCTGAAACAGTTTAAATAAAATTACTTCTTTACCAACCGTACACATATGACTTACTAGTAAGCTAAGAACTCTAGATAACTCTATCTAACTCTTATCCTCAAATGTTTCCCCCAAACCCGAACTTAAGTCGAGTTCACAATATATCCAGTCCTCATTAAAAATTTATCCAAGAGTCAACAACACAAGGTTACTGGATACTCAGACGTATCTGAAATCTAAAAAATGACTAAACAGCTAAAGTTTCCGGATACGACAAAACAATCTGGACAACACAACTTTCCGGACAACCTATACAATCCGGACAATACAACTTTCCGGACAGTATAAACAATCCGGACGACATCCGGAAACCAAAGCAATCCGGAGACCATCCGGTAACTAATTCATTCGGAAGGTATAGAAAAGAGGAACTTACCGGGTAATTGACTCGTCCGGACACCATTAGAACATCTTCCGGACACTATTAACCAAAACTACTGGACACATTCAAAACGTCCGGAAACCTCTGTCTGTTTACTAATTTCTACCCAGAAATCGACTGAAATCATTACCAGTTGTGAAATCGGTTATTCTACTCCGATAGAAACTATCTACTAGCAATTAGAAACATAAAATGTAAAGGATCATACCTCAAATTCACTTCCAAGTACACCAATTTGAAGCCCTAACCTTTCTTTCCTTCTTCTTCTTATTTTGTCTGAAAAAAACACACACACACATACACTATCTGATCTTTTACTGAATTATGAAAATATCTGGATTGTTTAAGAGATAATATCAAACCTAATTTACACTCCTGGCTTAAACTATTCCATAATGACCAAAACACCCCTAAACTTACCCTAAACATCTAATTTTAATGTTAACTTTATTTAACGGAAAGGGAATTTAACTAACGAACTTACTCGGGGTATTACATGAATTCTCAGATATCATGAAATCAAAATTTGAAATGAGCATGATGGGAGAATTGAACTTTTTCCTTGGTCTTCAAGTAAAACAATTACCAAATGGAATTTTTTTAAATCAAGGAAAATATGTAAAAGATATTCTGAAAAAGTTTAAGATGTCTGATTGTGCTGCTATAAGAACACCAATGGCTACAAATGTCAAGTTAGATGCTGATCTCTCTGGAGTTTCAGTAGATAACAAGGTTTATAGGGGCATGATTGGTTCTTTACTTTATCTGACTGCAAGTAGGCCAGATATCATGTTTGCTACATGTTTCTGTGCTAGATTTCAATCAAATCCAAAAGAATCTCATTTGCTGGTTGTTAAAAGGATCTTCAGATATCTCAATGGTTCACATGATTTGGGCCTTTGGTATCCAAAAGAAACTGATTTCAAGTTAACTGCCTTTACTGATGCTGATCATGCAGGAAGCAGGTTGGACAGGAAAAGTACTTCTGGTGCTTGTCACTTTTTAGGAGATAAAATAGTGAGTTAGGCTTCAAAGAAGCAAACTTGTGTGTCCACATCAACTGCTGAGGCTAAATTTGTAGCTGCTGCTGCTTTCTGTTCTCAAACTCTGTGGATGAAAACACAACTCATAGACTATGGATATCCGCTTAACAAGATTCCAATTTACAGTGACTCAGAAAGTGCAATTGCCATCACTCAGAATCTTTTTCAACATTCAAAGACCAAACATATTGATGTAAGGTATCACTTCATTAAGGATTATGTGGAAAAGGGAACTATAGAAATGCACTTTGTGCATACAAAGTATCAATTGGCTGACATGTTCACAAATCCTCTTGATCACAAAAGGTTTACTTTTCTGATATGTAAGATAGGAATGCTTAATCTGACTAATTGATTATATTTGTTATTTTCAGAAATAAATTTTTATAAGTAAGATTTTATGAGTAGTGTACTCAGAATTCTGACTCTCTTACTCAGATGTTCTGAGTCTTGAGTTCAGAACTTCTGAGTCAATACATCAGAAATCTGACTTAATTTTTTTTTCTTCTGATTAGGTTACTCAGATTTTCTGACTTTACCTCTCAGACCTTATTTCTGGAAATTTACAAGTATTTCAATTTGTTGTTAAGTTCTTTATGTTTTATTTTTTTATTCCTTTATGTCTAATATGTGTTTAAGTATATGCTTAAGTCAAGGGGGAGCATTGATATCTTTCAGAAATTATTCTGAGATACCTACAAGGTTTGTATTCTTTTCTCATCTCAAATCGTTCTAAGGGTAACAAGCTTTTAATGATAAATTGTTTTATACTTGTTCAAGCAACTTCTGAATACTTAAAAAGGATTTCAAGGTCAGAAGTTAGATTTTAAATGATTTTCAGAAATCAGAAATTATCTTAATGATTAAAACAATCTTCTATTTGTTCAAACTACTTCTTGATGATTAAAAAGATTTACATAATCAGAAGTTGAGGGTTTAAATGAATTTTACCTTCAAAAGAATTTCTTCTGAATTGTATACTCAGAACTTCTGAGTATGCATTCTCTGAATTCTAAACGTGTTATTCAGAACTTTAACTTGTGTTGATTTCTATCAAATAACACGTGTCATCATCTTATTCATTTGATTATACCACGTTTCATTTAACATCTTTTGTGGTATTTCACTGTGTTAGAATCCGTTATAACTCTGACAAAAAGCAGTTTTTTCACCGTTTGAATTCTTTCAGCTGTGCGGATTTTAAATAGACCTTAAAATCCCTATTTCAAATTCATTCGAATTCCAAAGTGAAAAGGTGAGATACGCAAAATTCCTGAGTTCATCGATTCTGTTTTCTTTCATACTTCTTGAGTGATAATCATGTCTGCTACACGAAGAGGTCGAACTATATCATTACACTCAACGAGAACTTTAATGGCATCTTCGGATGATGATGATGAAGTCAGAATGCCTGATAATATAGTCGCAGAGGAAGAGGCTATAAGAGGAAACATTTTAGGAGGGAATGTTGGTGGAAATGAAGAGGTTGAGCAAATGGCTGAGTCTGAGGGCAATACAGATGAAGGAAATGCAAACATTGAACACCAACAAAGTGTCGTGCAATCTGTAATGTCTTCTAGACACATTTCAAGGGAAAGGTTAGTACCAGACAATGAATATTTGGCGTTGTTAGAAAATAACTGTGTGTTATTGCTTGATGAAACAGATTTCAAGGAAGAACATAGGATTATTATGTGACAACCGTCAAATTTACGTTTCAGGTTAGAACTGCACTGAACGTTTCAGTTATTCATATTATAGGTGGCACAGTCCAATTTAGCAGTAAACTCAGTACGGTAGGAAAATTTTAAATTTTTTTGCCTAGAATCCCCTCAAATTAGGGGATTATCCATGAATCTTATAAAATGCCAATTCAAATGACCTAAATACAAATATATATGTATACTTTGCAAAATTATACTAGTAAAATAAAACAAGTATTATTATGATGGTAAATTGTTATTTAATAATTCAAATTCAAAAAAATAAAAATAAAAATAAAAATAAAAGCAAGACACCATCATTTTATTGCATATAATTTCATACTCCATCTCTCTCTTCTCTCTCCCAAAACCGTCCACCATATACCCCCCTCTCCCTCTCATTTTATTCACCTCACAATTCATTCCTCTCATCTCTCTCTCTTTCTAATTTCTCCCTCTAGAGAAAATTCTCTCTTCTCCTCTCTACTCTGTCATTTCACACACTAAAACTCTTCCAAATTCAGCCCCTAAAACTCAAGAGAGTTCAAGTGTTCAAGAACTTTTAAAGGTATGCATGTGTGTAAGATGAAACCTACACACCTTCTTGTTAATCTTCTTCATTTTCTTTAAGTTTTCCTTCTTCTACACTAAGTTTCATCTAAGTTTTTCAAATAAGCTTCTTTGAACATCTTAATGTTTATAGATTTACCACCATAACACTTACATGTTATTAAAAAGTGGTGAATCCATGATCAAACCTATGTTAAGATCAAAGATGAGCTCTTAACTTGCATGCATGTAGTTTTCTTAAAGGATCTATACTTTTGATCCAAAAGTTGTATGAAAAGCTCTTTGATTTCACTAAAAACATGTTTTAATCAACTTGCATGTGCCAAAAAGTCACTATTTTAAGTTGCATGGAGAAGTTCTTGGCATAAACACCCAAGAAATCTTCAAAAAGACCCATTTTCAAATTTCTACAAAAGATGAGTTGATAGATAGCATGCATGTGGTTTAAATGGCTTAAAATATGTTTTAAAACTGAAAATATCTGTATGGGGAGGAGTCAAGTCGGATTGCGTGCAAGAAGAATAAGAATCTTGATAAAAAGACAAAAGGGATGCACATGCATAAAGTCTAGTTTGGACAGCTTACTGCCTGATTTCTATCTCTCTCTTCAAAATGTCATATCGCACTCAATAATACTCCAAATTAGGTTATTCTTTTTCTGGAAATTATTTTTATGAGTTAGGTTTCAAACCCAAGTGGTTTAACTCAAAAACTCAAAGATTTCGTCTACCAAACAGTCTTCACAAAAATAGTGCGCAAACAGCAAAGCTTTCTGTAGTGATTTTACGTCAAGAATTATTTCATGTACTTGATCACCTCTAAAAATTATCTGGACATAAAATATCTTGACCTAAATACCCCTAGAAGACATCCGAAAATGGACAGAAAGTGGCACCAAAATCTGGACAGCAAAAGAATAATCTCAAAAGTGGTTAAAAAGCAACTTTTATTCTATGTTGTAAATCTACCACTTTTAATAAAAATCTCAGTTATTAAGATGACATGCATAAATTATTTTGAAAAGTAACAAAAATACAAACCCTAAATAGATTTATAAAAAGGGCATTTTATGACATTTTGGATAGTTAGCTATTACCGAACTCTTAAGACAAAAACTCACTAGTGACCTTACGTTCGTAGGTTCAAGGTAGGATCATATCAAGGTAGTACGTAAGAAACTTCGGGAATCTCATCGCGCATCAAGTGAGTTCACAGCCCCTTTTCAATATTTTACATATTTCGGGGTGAAAAGCATGTTGTTACTACAATTATTTTACGCACTGGTTGTCTCGTTTTCTTGGAAATGCTAATCTTGCTATACTTGCTTATGCTCTATGGTATGTATGTTTTGTGCATGTTGTAAGTTTGAGTTTTCTCTATCGTACTAAGTCCCCGTTTAATCTACGTTACCTGTTTAACTCATGTATTGAGCCGTTGGTAATTATGGATAGCGCTATTTGGTTGACACCCCACTCACAAGTCGCGCTTGTTTGAGTCCATAATTATTGTTGTTCGTACGCATTGTTGACGATAGAACATGCGGAGGAGCGTCTTGTCACATAGGTCGGGTAACGGGCTCATAACTTAAACATTATACATACAATTACCTTGAGCAAGTGTTTTTACAACCGGTTGACTTCTACTTGTGCGGATTAAAACTGTTCTATGACAAACTTTGTTGTACTTACAAAACCTGTGATCTCACCAACTATTCAATAGTTGAGCCTCTCATTTACATGCTTTTCAGGAAATCAGTAAGGTTGAACATTATGAAGGCACCATAGTAGCTGCATCCTGCACGTGTTTTCATGTGTCATTTTATGTTTCGGGATTTTACATTGTGGACAACTTTCGCTTCGGACAAATTACGTTCTACTCTATTTTTATGCAATGGTAATTTGGAGTATTTTGTACCTACGCATTGAGACCTTGAACTGTGACATCTCGTGTTTCCGCTTTAGCGGGGTGTGACAGATTTGGTATCTGAGCCGAAGGTTATAGAGAATATCGGCCTTCCATTTGAAAAACCCAACTATAACCAAAAATCCGAAACTGACATGATAACAACTGAACCTACTGCAAGTATAAGTAAGTCTAGAATGGTATTAACCGACTTTAATTAAACATAGCTTGATCACCTATGTTCGATTAGGGAAAGTTAATGCGAGACTAGAAATTGTTACAGTAGGAGTATGTCATTTTTACTTGCACTCTCTAGTAGCATGTATAGTGCGTAGACATTGCATAGGATAGACACTACACTTGTGCGATTAGTGACTAAGTACTTTTGCCTCTGTTTCACTATGTCATCATCCTCGTCCCACTCCCTCTCTTCTAACTCGGCCGACGAGTCGGGTTATGTCACTGGTCGACCGTGAGGCAACTCACCGAGCATCCGGGAAAATGAGAATCCTAGGAGCACTGAATCAGAAAAAGAAGTGTCGAGCGAGCGAGATCCTTACGACGGACCGAGAGCGTCGCCAACTCGGTATTACCCCGACCGACCCCAATAATTGTCCAACCGAACCATAGAGGGCCCCGTGTTAGACAAACGGCGAGAAAGAGCGTCCCAGTTCCTAGACAGGTGACGCTTAGGATGGAGCGTCCGGAGGCACCGGAGCCGCCACGTGTGATCACCGGAGTGCCAGTCGGACATATGTCTGGCATGACCTGGGCAGAAGAACAACACATGCGAGCATTTACGGAGGAGGTACACGGTTGTCAGGTGAGGGTGACTCACCAAGGGCATGTATTGACGGAACTGGTGGAGCTAAGTCATCTTTTGTCAACGTTTCGACCCAGGCTTTAAATGGTGCGAGGATGGCTAGGAGGATGGCAATGAGGGCAGAGTCGGCATGTGTGATTGTGGGGATTGTGTTATCGATGTTGGTGCTGTTGATCTTGATAGATATGTATTTAGGATGGTTTTGATTAGGATGGTTGATAGTTTGGCATCTTTTGATAAGACTTTTGGTTCAAAGGTAAAACATTTTCTTGTGGTTATTATGAACTAAGTATTTTGGGTAATTTTAAGTGATTGGTTGTATTAGATCTAAAAACTTTAGTATTGAGGTAGGATGAACCTCGAAATTTTGGTATTAGTGGCATTATCTAAAAATAGGAATGGATTTTTATCTTGATGTTATCTGGAGCACGGATAGGAAGGTAGTGAGAAATTTCGGAGTAAAGGCTCAGGACTCTAGGCAATACAATGGTCCACTCCCAAAATGCAACAAATGCAACTTTCATCATGAGGGAGCCTTCCCTGTTTGTGACAATTGCAAGCGGCCAGGTCATCTCACCAAGTTTTGTAGGATGGAAAAGGGTCACAATGAAGGGAGAAGGGCATGCTTTGAATGCGGAAGTCAGGACCACTTCCGGAATACGTGCCCGAGATTGGGTAGGAAGCCGAACAATAACAATAATGGAAATCAGGCAAGGCAGGCCAACCAAGAAAATCCAAGTGGCCAAGCGCGAGGACGGGCATTTGTTATTGGAGCGGAAGAAGCACGCCGAGACCCCAATGTGGTAACAGGTACGTTCTCCTAATCAACCACTATGCATCGGTATTATTTGACACTAGAGCAGATAAGAGTTTTGTTTCATTAGAATTTAGGCCACAGATTAACTTGGAATCTAGGAGATTGTCGGATTCTTATATTGTTGAGGTTGCTAATGGTCATAAATTTGAGGCTAAGGATGTAATTTTAGACTGTACTTTGAACCTAGCCGATAAGTTGTTTAGCGTTGTTCTTATCCCTATTGAATCGGGGAGTTTTGACATAGTAATAGGTATGGACTGGTTATCCAGGAATCGAGCGGAGATTTGTTGTTTTGATAGGGCAGTTAGAGTACCTCTGCAAAACGGAGAAACCCTCGTTATACAAGGAGATAAAGCTGGAAGGAGCCTAAAGATAGTGTCAAATGTGAAAGTGCATAAGTATTTGAGGAAGAAGTGCGTTGCATTTTTGGCACACGTAGTTGAGAAGAAGTCCGAGAAAAGGCGAATCCAGGATATTCTTGTGGTGAAGGATCACCCGGAGGTGTTCCCGGATGATTTGCCTGGACTTCCCCCACTTAGACAAGTTGAGTTTCAAATTGACCTCATACCTGGAGCAGCGCCTGTAGCTAAGGCACCATACCCTTTAGCACTTGCTGAAATGTACGAGTTATCGAGTCAACTACAGGAACTTCTGGATAAAAGATTCATTCGGCCAAGTTCTTCACCTTGGGGAGCCCCAATTCTGTTCGTCAAGAAAAAGGATGGATCGTTTCGAATGTGCATCGACTATAGGGAGCTGAACAAGTTGACGATCAAGAATAGATATCCTCTCCCTCGAATAGACGATTTATTCGACCAGTTGCAGGGTGCAACTTACTTTTCGAAGATTGACCTTCGATCGGGATATCATTAGTTGAGAGTCCGTGAGGAGGACATTCCTAAAACAGCTTTTAGGAGTCGCTATGGACACTACGAGTTTTTAGTCATGCCATTCGAATTGACGAACGCGCCAGCTGTGTTTATGGATCTAATGAACAGGGTATGCAGACCATACCTTGATAAGTTTGTGATTGTATTCATCGATGACATATTGATCTACTCTCGGAGCGAGAAGGATCAGGAGAAGCATCTAAGAGTGATTCTAGAACTTCTTAAGGATCAGAAGTTGTATGCCAAATTCTCTAAGTGCGAATTTTGGATTCGAGAAGTACACTTCTTAGGTCACGTGATTGGAGAGAAAGGGATTCACGTGGACCCGGCTAAAGTGGAAGCCATTCAGAAATGGGAAGCCCCAAAGACTCTAACGGAAGTTCGCCAATTTTTAGGTTTGGCAAGTTATTATCGGCGTTTCATCGAGAATTTCTCTAGGATTGCTAAACCGCGTTAACCCAAAAGGATAGGAAATTCATTTGGGGAGTTTCGCAAGAGGAAGCGTTTCAACTTTTGAAGAAAAAGTTGTGCAATGCACCGATTCTAGCTTTACCGGAAGGAATGGAGAACCTTGTGGTGTTTTAGGATGCATCGAATCAGGGATTAGGTTGTGTATTGCTGTAAAAGGAAAAGGTGATAGCATACGCCTTGAGACAATTAAAAGTTCATGAGAAGAACTATACCACGCACGATTTGGAGCTCGGAGCTGTGGTATTCGCCCTAAAGATATGGAGACATTATCTATATGGCACCAAGTGCACTATCTTCACTGACCATAAGAGTCTTCAGCACATCCTTGATCAGAAAATGCTTAATATGAGGCAGAGAAGATGGATAGAACTGCTCAGCGAATACGATTGTGAGATACGTTACCACCCAGGTAAGGCCAATGTGGTAGCCGATGCCCTGAGTAGGAAGGAAAGGGTAAAACCTTCACGAGTTCGAGCATTGGGAGCGCTGGTTCAAACGAGTTTAAAGACTCGGATTCTCGAAGCTCAAATCGAAGCAATGAAGTCTGAAAACCTGAAGGACGAGACTCTTCATGGTTTAGAGGCTAGATTTGAAACTAAGACTGATGGAGTACGTTACTTTAAGGACAAAGTATGGGTCCCAAAGGCTGACAACCTACGGTAAATGATATTGGAGGAGGCTCATAAATCTAGGTACTCAATTCACCCAGGAGCAGATAAGATGTACAAGGATTTAAGGGAGTACTATTGGTGGCCAGGAATGAAGAAGGATATTGCCACGTATGTAGGGAAATGCATAACTTGCTCAAAGGTAAAGGCTGTATATCAAAAGCCATCTGGGTTGCTGCAACAACCGGAGATTCCCCAGCGGAAATGGGAGCAAATCACTATTATAACCAAACTTCCGAGAACTGCCAAAGGGCACGACTCGATTTGGGTTATAGTAGATCGATTTACGAAGTCTGCCCATTTCTTGCCTATTCGGGAAGACTATAAGATGGAGAAGCTTGCTCAGATCTACATCAAGGAAATTGTCACGAGACATGGAGTCCCAATTTCCATCATATCAGATAGAGATAGCCGTTTTACATCTCGGTTTTGGCAGTTACTTCAAAGAGCGTTGGGTACGCAGTTGAATTTGATCACGGCCTATCATCCTCAAACGGATGGCCAGAGTGAGCGAACCATTCAGACGTTGGAGGACATGCTTCGGGCATGTGTGATAGACTTTGGAGGAAGTTGGGATAACCACTTGCCGTTAGTTGAGTTTTCCTACAACAATAGCTATCACACCAGTAATAAGTGTGCGCCATATGAAGCCCTATATGGACGCAAGTGTCGATCACCTCTTTGTTGGTTGGAGATTGGAGATAGACAACTATCTAGTCCGGATATTGTTCAAGAAACCACTAACAAGATTGCAATCATCAGAGATAGGCTTAAAGCAGCTCAAGATCGTCAGAAGAGCTATGCGGACAATCGTAGGAAGCCTTTAGAATTTCAGGTTGGAGGTAGAGTTTTTCTAAAAGTATCTCATTGGAAGGGAACAGTCCGGTTTGGGAAAGAGGAAAGTTGAGCCCTCGGTATGTTGGACCATTTAAGATCACGGAAAGAATTGGACCAGTAGCATATAGACTTAATTTGCCTAAGGAGCTAAGTGCTATCCATGATACGTTTCATGTATCGAACCTTAAGAAATGTTTAGCTAGCGACTCATTAATCATAACCCTGGAAGAAGTTCAGATTAACGACAAGTTACATATCATAGAAGAACCGAGTGAGATCCTCGATAGAGATGTTAAGCGTCTTAAGCGAAGAAAAATTCCGATCGTGAAAGTTCACTGGAACACAAGGCGTGGGCCTGAGTATACATGGGAACGAGAGGATTACATGTTGCATAAGTATCCTAATCTTTTTGCTAGCAAACCGGTTAAGGCTGGTAACTCTTGAATTTCGGGACGAAATTCTTTTAACCGGGGAGACTGCGACAACCATCAAATTTACATTTCAGGTTAGAACTGCGCTGAACGTAGGAAATTTAGCAGTAAACTCAGTACGGTAGGAAAAATTTAAGATTTTTTGCCTAGAAACCCTCAAATTAGGGAATTATCCATGAATCACATAAAATGCCAATTCAAATGACCTAAATACAAATATATATGTATACTTTGCAAAATTCTACTAGTAAAATAAAACAAGTATTATTATGATGGTAAATTGTTATTTAATAATTCAAATTCAAAAAAATAAAAATAAAAAAAATAAAAAAATAAAAATAAAAGCAAGACACCATCATTTTATTACATATAATTTCATACTCCATCTCTCTCTTATCTCTCCCAAAACCGTCCACCATATCCCCCCCCCCCCTCTCCCTCTCATTTTATTCACCTCACAAGTCATTTCTCTCATCCCTCTCTTTCTAATTTCTCCCTCTAGAGAAAATTCTCTCTTCTCCTCTCTACTCTCTCACTTCTCACACTAAAACTCTTCCAAATTCAGCCCCTAAAACTCAAGAGAGTTCAAGTGTTCAAGAACTTTTAAAGGTATGCATGTGTGTAAGATGAAACCTACACACCTTCTTGTTAATCTTCTTCATTTTCTTTATGTTTTCCTTCTTCTACACTAAGTTTCATCTACGTTTTTCTAATAAGCTTCTTTAAACATCTTAATGTTTGTAGATTTATCACCATAACACTTGCATGTTATTAAAAAGTGGTGAATCCATGATCAAACCTATGTTAAGATCAAAGATGAGCTCTTAACTTGCATGCATGTAGTTTTCTTAAAGGATCTATACTTTTGATCCAAAAGTTGTATGAAAAGCTCTTTGATTTCACTAAAAACATGTTTTAATCAACATGTTTTATGTTGTAAATCTACCACTTTTAATCTGGACAACAAAAGAATAATCTCAAAAGTGGTTAAAAAGAAACTTTTATTCTATATTATTATTTTATGTTGTAAATCTACCACTTTTAATAAAAATCTCAGTTATTAAGATGACATTCATAAATTATTTTGAAAAGTAACAAAAATACAAACCCTAAATAGATTTATAAAAAGGGAATTTTATGACATTTTGGATAGTTAGCTATTACCGAACTCTTAAGACTAAAACTCACTAGTGACCTTACGTTCGTAGATTCAAGGTAGGATCATATTAAGGTAGTACGTAAGAAACTTCGGGAATCTCATCGCGCATCAAGTGAGTTCACAGCCTCTTTTCAATATTTTACATATTTTGGGATGAAAAGCATGTTGTCACTACAATTATTTTACGCACCGGTTGTCTCGTTTTCTTGGAAATGCTAATCTTGCTATACTTGCTTATGCTCTATGGTATGTATGTTTTGTGCATGTTGTAAGTTTGAGTTTTCTCTATCGTACTAAGTCCCCGTTTAACTCATGTATTGAGCCGTTGGTAATTATGGATAGCGCTATTTGGTTGACACCCACTCACAAGTCGCGCTTGTTTGATGCATAATTATTGTTGGTCGTACGCATTGTTGACGATAGAACATGTGGAGGGACGTCTTGTCACATAGGTCGGGTAACAGGCTCATAACTTAAACACTATACATACAATTACCTTGAGCAAGTGTTTTTACAACCATTTGACTTCCACTTGTGAGGATTAAAACTATTCTATGACAAACTTTGTTGTACTTACAAACCCTGTGATCTCACCAACTCATTTACATGCTTTTCAGTAAACCAGCAAGGTTGAACATTATGAAGGCACCATAGTAGCTGCATCCTGCACTTGTTTTCATATGTCATTTTATGTTTCGGGATTTTACATTATGGACAACTTTTGCTTCGGACAAATTACGTTTTAAGACAATATGTAATTATTTGTACTCTATTTTTATGCCATGGTGATTTGGTGTATTTTGTACCTACGCATTGAGACCTTGAACTGTGACATCTCGTGTTTCCGCTTTAGCGGGGTGAGACATATTATCTCCAATCTTTCTGTTTATAGAAGTATTGAAAAATAGGCTAAGGATAGAAGTCTTCGACAGAGGATCTGCCGAGTCACCGAGAAGACCAAAGCATAGAAGTCTTCGACAGAGGCTCTGCCGAGTAACCGAGAAGACCGCAGTAAAGAATCGCCAGAAGACTCTTCAATGCGGACAAGGCCACAGAGCCTCTGTCACACTTGACAGAGCCTCTGTGGTATAAAAGACTAGAGCTTTATACTAAGGACAATCGTGCTTCTCACGATTTCTGCTGTATGAAGATCTTGAAGATCATTCGTACAAGGTGTGACTTGACAACTCCACGTGTCAAACTCTGATGGGTGCTAGCCTTAGTAGAAGTCGGCGCATTTAATTAACGTTGTACCTGCAACAGTACCTGAATAGTGTCTTTGTACCTTCAGTCCTTGTTGTCCATAACTTGTCCCCTTTAGAAATAGTATAAATAGAAGACTCATGTTGAGTTCTTCAATTAAGCTTTGCATGACACATACACCATTAGAGCAGATTTCTTATATAACTTTCGGTGATCTTGGTGCTTTATTTATATCAATATACAGTGGGTTATTGAGCTAATTATCTAAGTTATTTCCACTTTATATATTTGATATTATGTGTCTTCTACCTTATTATATCTTCTAGTTCGTTAAAACGCTTCCGCATTATATATTGTTTGAACTATTAGATAGAATCATCATTGTTAAGCAAAACAGGAACCAACAATTGGTATCAGAGCCAACCTTGATTTTCTATATCAAGTGATCCTCTCTTGAAATGATTTTTGGTAGAAACTTGGACTGATCTTTAACCTATTATTCATATCTCTCAAAACAACATCTGTTCTTCTGCCATTCTCGACCAGTTCGACTTTGGTAAACTTACAGATCTGTTTCTTCGGTGAAATCTCCATTTTAGTGCATTGATTAAAGTTTTTAAGCTTATAAACACAGTTCGAAGCTTCCACTTCATCTTCTGAAAGTGTTCATACCCTATTTTCTGGATTTCTAAAAATGACAAACACAAACAACTTCTTCACCGCTGGTTCTTTGACCAAGCCACCCACACTACTCAGAGATGAGTACCCTCAATGGAAGATACGAATGATTCACTTCTTCGAGGGTACTGACAAAGAACTTGTCTACTATATCAACAACCCTCCTTTCGTACTAATGATCATAGTACCCCGTGTACCTGCCGCAGACGACACTCCAGAAATCCCTGAGCACGAAAAACCAAAGACCAAAGATAACTAGTCAGACCCTGATTGGGCAAAATATGAAATTGCTCAGAAGACTAAGAGACTTTTGATAATGGCCATACCCAATGACCTTTTCCAATCCCTAGATGCGTGTGAATCTGCATACGATCTGTGGAAGGAACTGGAAAAACAACTGGTGGGTGGGGCCAAAACTCAGAAGAACTGTAGAGTCCAATGCATCAACGAGGACTACGCATTCAAAGCTCTGCCGACAGAAACTCTGCAGACAACATATGATCGGTTCAACTCTCTAATCGACAAGTGCAAGAAGTTCGGAATCCACAGAACTTCTGAGGAGAACAATGTCATGTTCCTAAAGAGTCTCAATGATGAATGGCTCCAGTTGTCTATGTCTCTGCAAACTAATCAAGACTTAGACTCCTGGACTCTGTCAGATCTTTATGGAACGTTGGCAACCCAAGAGTCTCAGATTGCACAAGCAAAAGTTTAAATCAGTGCACCTCTTGTGCTGGTTGGTAAGGCTACAGAAGATAAAGAGAAGCCGAAGAAGGAGTAAGTTGTGGAAGAAAAGAAGAAGAAGATCTTGATCGTTGATAGTGAAGAAGAGGAGGTGGTGGAAGAAGAGGAGGCAACTATGGCCTCGATAGCTAATATCGTTAGCTCTTTTGACAAGGGAATTCAGCAGAGGATATCAGAAGAAGTATGGTAATGATCGTTACGGAAGAGGTGATCGTGGAAGAGAAGGGTCAAATGACAAGAACGACAGAGGTGTCGACCAACAGAGGTCGATTGACAGGAACGACAGAGGTGGTGAACGACAGAGGTCAGACGACGAAGCTGGCAACACTCCACAGAACCAAGGATGTTACAACTGTTGTAAGCCAGGCCACTACGCCAATGAATGCAGGAGCAAATCAAACAGCCCTCAGAGAGATTCTGCTTTCTACAAAAAGAAAGCAGAATATTATGCTCAGAAGTCACTTATGGTGAATCAAGAAAACTGGCAGTCAGATACATCCTCGGCCGAAGGAGAAAAGAAGAACGCCCTGTTCTGTGGCATGGCAAAGGTCAGCTCTGAATCCGATAGTGAGGTATCCACTTCCGACTCTTACACTAATCAAGCTGAAGCTGATTTGCTTAAACTGAACATTGAATACACATAACTTAAAAAGACCTGCGAAAGTGTTCAGAAGAAGCTTACCTTCTATGAGAGAGAAGCTAGACTTCTCACTCAAGAAAAAGCTAAAATCTTTCAAGAAAAGGAAGAAATTGAAACAAACTGGAAGAAACACCTAAATCATTTGAAAGAAAAGATTTCTGAACTTCTCAACCTTAAAAGCAAAAACTAAAGAACTTATGGACGTTGAGAGCGACAGAATGAATATCCTAGCTCTTAAAAATTATTTTCAAAAGGAAAGAGAAGTCCTCTATCAAGATTTACTCATAAGACATCTTTTAATTAAGAAATATCAAGTTGCACAGAAGGTGTACGAGAAAATTAATACACAAATAGGTAGACGGGGAATTGGCTTCTGTGATATAGATCCATACACTAGAAACAAAAGAAACAAGTCTATGTCCTTTCTGTTTCATATTGGAAATACAAGAAAACCCGGTTTTCCAAATTTACTCTCTGTAAGCAAAAGGCGAAAAGTCTCTGGTGAACCTCACAGAAGGAAACCTCTGAAGATGGTGAATGTATGGTTTGAAAACACAGATCTACCATCATCAGCCTCTGTCAAAACAGCGTCCAAACCTAAGAAATATCTGAAAACACAAGATCAGATAGGAATCTTTAAGTTTGGTAAACCCGAGACTCAATCACATGTTGCCTTTGTCTGCACTATAGATTCTGAGAAGAAACTATCGGCAGAGGCACCTGAGTTCTTGCCTGCTTCAACAGAAAAAAAAACTTACTCATATTTCTGAAAAAGGAATTATTGGAAATCGGTGAAAACAACTTTTATGAATGCCCCAATACTTTCAATAATGGCCAAAATCTCTCTGAGGAAACCTCGATGAAAACTTTTGTTGACTTAGAAGATATCCCTGAAAGAAAGGAAGAAAGCGAGTATGGCACATGCTCTGAAAGTCCAGCCTCTGTCGAAAGAGAACTAAGTGAATCAACCTCTGTATATGAGGAAGATTCATCCTCTAACGAATCTGAGACTGACTCTAAGTCAGAGAAAGTACCTTGTGACTCAGAGGATTTTAAACTACCCTCTGGAGTTCTTAACAGAACTATTCCTCCCAAGGAGAAAATCACAAGAGTTCCTATCTATCCAGATTTTTTGGACATGTGTATACAAGCCAAAACCTCTCTTGAGCTTGAGCCAAAACCTCTCTTAAGCTGCAAGAACTATGCTGACATCATCAGGATTACCAATGTCTTTTTGGGCAGAAGCAGTATCAACCACTTGCTACACCCAAAATCGATCAACCATAGTAAAGAGGCACATCAAGACACCGTATCACTTGATTAACAAAAGGCGACCAAACATCAAGTTCTTTCATGTACTTGGATGCAAGTGCTTTGTCTTAAATGATAGAGAAACAAGAGGAAAGTTTGAGGTGAAAGCAGATGAAGGCAAGTTCATTGGGTACTCTGCCACTTCTAAGTCCTGCAGAGTTTATCTTCAGCGATCCCGAACCATTGTAGAAAGCATCAATGTGTCTTTTGACGATTCCTTTCAAAAGACTTCTGAACAAATCAGTTCAGAACTCGGTCTAAAGAAGGAATCCTTTGGCATCTCAAAGACAAGAGAAGAAGACTTAAATCTTCTATTTGAATAGATGTTCCACGATGATATTGATCCCTCTGCTGGAGCTGTCAGTGCCTCTGGAGAACCATCTTCTACCAACCAGACCGAATCAGGTATCTCTCTAACTGGTCCATTAAATACTTCATCTTCTTCTGTGAATTATACAGATGCACGTGCTAAGGGGGAGCAAACAGAAGATGATACAACTAAGGATTCAAATACAAAGGCTCCTGAAATACCTACTCCAGCGACTACAGAGGAATCAATACCAGAGGAGAACGAAGACTCTGTCTCTACTTCCTCAGAGGAACAAATTCCAACTCTCATTCCAATCCTCCCACAAGCTGAAGAACCAAGCATAAGCACAGAAGTACCATCAACAACAGAGGTTGCACCAGAACCGCAGTGTGCAACCACAGAGGTTAATCTTGATGACTCAAATGACCATCTTCCAAAAACAACACAGTTGACGAAAAGCCATCCTCCAAGCCTTATAATCGGTGACCCTTCTGAAAAGGTCAAAACAAGATCAGCCACTGCTAATTTTTGTTTCTTTACAAATTTTATCAGTGTGATCGAGCCAAAAAGAATCTCTGAAGCCCTAGATGATCCAAACTGGGTAGATGCTATGCAAGAAGAGCTTCTACAGTTTGAGAGAAACAAGGTATGGACCCTAGCACCTCTGCCACGAGGGAAACAAGCCATACGGACAAAATGGGTCTTCAGAAACAAGAAGGACGAGGATGGGTGGTCATTAGAAACAAAGCAAGATTGGTGGCCAAGGGATATCGCCAAGAAGAAGGCATTGATTACGATGAAACTTTTTCCCCTGTCGCACTGCTTGAAGCAATAAGAATCTTCTTAGCCTTCGCAGCTCACAGAGGTTTCAAAGTCTTTCAAATGGATGTAAAATCTGCTTTTCTGAATGGTGAAATCCAAGAAGAAGTATATGTCCAGCAGCCACCAGGGTTTGAAAGCTCCAAATACCCAAAATACGTGTACTACCTCGACAAAGCTTTGTATGGACTGAAACAGGCTCCAAGAGCATGGTACGAAAGACTTTCAACCTTTCTTTTCAATAATGATTACGACAGAGGTACGACAGATACTACTTTGTTTTACAAAAGAAAAGGTGATGAGATTCTGCTTGTACAGATTTATGTGGATGACATCATTTTTGGGTCTACAAATGCACAACATTGCAAAGATTTTGAAAAACTCATGCAGAGTGAATTTGAAATGAGTATGATGGGAGAATTAACCTTCTTCCTCGGACTCCAAGTAAAACAATCATTAGAGGGAATTTTTATAAATCAAGCTAAATATGTCTCTAACATACTTTTAAAATACAGTCTCTCTGATGCCTCTGTAATGAAGACCCCAATGGCCACTGGAAATAAATTATTCTCAGATCCAAATGGCATATCTGTAGAGTGCAAGCTCTACAGAGGTATGATTGGGTCTCTGTTATACTTAACCGTAAGTAGGCCTGATATAATGTATGCCACATGCCTCTGTGTAAGATATCAAGCTAACCCAAAGGAATCCCACTATATTGTTGTAAAGAGGATCTTCAGATACCTTAAAGGGACCAAAAATCTTGGGCTCTGGTATCCGAAGAACTCTGGTTTTGGTCTAAAGGCATACACAGATTCAGATTATAGAGGATGCAAGCTTGATCGAAAAAGCACCTCTGGGAGTTGTCAATTCCTGGGAGGTAAACTAGTCAGCTGGACTTCGAAGAAGCAGAACTGTGTGTCCACATCTACAGCAGAAGCTGAATATGTTGCTGCTGCTAGTTGTTGCTCCCAAGTTATGTGGATGAAAACTCAGCTAAAGGACTATGGCCACAACATATACAAGATACCCATCTTCTGTGATTCAAAAAGTGCCATAGCCATCTCTGCTAATCCAGTACAGCACTAAAAAACAAAGCATATCGATATCCGTTACCACTTTCTGAAGCATCATGTTGAACATGGCACAATCGAAATGCACTTTGTGTCCACTGAATACCAGCTTGCAGACTTATTCACCAAGGCACTTGATGAGAAAAAATTCATTTTCTTGGTGGGTAAGTTGGGAATGATTAACATGAGTTGAATCCTCTGTAAGTAAGATTTGATTTTTTTTGTAAATATATATATATATATATATATTTAAACTCTTCTGCATGTAAATTCTTAATCATCAAAAGTTCTGTAACCAACAGAGCTTATGTGGGATTGCTCAGAACATGACAATCTCCGCAAAACCTCTGGTAAAATTGACCTATGTTCTGTGCACTACTTATCTCATTTGATCCAAGCATAGGTCAAGGGGGAGCAGAAGAAGTCCTTGAACTGATCTACAGAGGTTGATCATTCAAGGGGGAGCCAAAGAAGAGACGTGATCAACCATATCTACAGAAGTCAGGTATTTTTGCCGAACAAAGGAGAGCCAAAAGGTAAGTATCTCGTACAAATCCTTTTTGAAAACAATTTTCTAGGACACCAATTTCCAAATATGTCCTAGAATCACTGTTTAAGACATTCCAAACCATGGATAAACAAAAGGATTGTTGAGCTGTCTGTTATTAGAAATTTATTGTCATAAAGCTTCTGCTGAGCTCAACAGAGCCTCTGTAAGTCAGATCCTCTATAACTGCAACTTTCATACGGGAACTCTATCGATCAACTTCAATGTCTTACAGAAGGTTTCTAGTCATAAAGTTCACTCCAACACATAACTTATACTAACTAACCTTGATATTCATAGGCTACTTGCACAAAAACTTTTCCTAAACAGTTTTCTAGGACACTAATTTCCAAATATGTTCTAAAAGTAATGTTCAAAACAACTAAAACTTTGGATGATTAAAATGTTTCATGAATCTTTAGTTATGAGAAATTTTCACTCATAGAGCCTCTGCTGGTTTTGACAGAGCCTCAAAGCCTCTATGAATGAAAATTTTGTACTAAAGGTCTATCGATCCTCTCCAATGATTTTTCAAACGTTTTTGGTAAAGGTGCAAGAATCAGAGGATATAAAAGGCAAATTTTAGTCCACAGAGCTCACTCCACTACAGAGCTTCTATCGATTCTGGTACTTGGCCTTTTATGGAAATTTTGTAACAGTATGGGTTATCTACTGCGAGTGACAGATATCTGAAGGTAGAAAAGCCCACGCGCCAAGCATTAATGGGCCGCACACGCCATCTAATCGTGTTCTGACACTTCTGAAATGGCATTCTCCTATTGGACGTGCGTGGCACACGTTCTCCTGGAAAGTTGAACCCAACCGTATGTACTCGATTGCGGACTCCAAATATTATTAACTTTCACCTATTTACCTCTTCAGATTCTACCGTTACCCAGTATAAAACCAAACTTACCACTTCCTCTAAATGTTTACGAACTTTCTCTCTTCATCTTCTCCGGCGAACCTTGCAAAATCTGCAACCTCCAATTTATACCTTCCTTCTTCAAGATTATCGCAATGGCTTCCACTTCCAACGCTCTGGTGAACTCCCCATCTCATTCTGAGCACTCCCAGAATCCTGAAATAGCAAGAAATCTAGAATAGGATAACTCCGGCAACACAACAGATTTTGCCCCGACAACCCATCTTCAAAACTTCATCGCACATGAACACTTTGAACGTGTTCTCCCATTAAAACCCAATAACCAATACCTAGTTCCCTCTAAAACCGCGTTTGGGGAAGCTCATGCCATCCTCCTTCATATTCTAGAAAACCATTATCTTTACCCCCTATTAACCAAAACTGTCAATAAAATCCCTGCCAGATACCTAAATCAATTTTGGCAAAGCAACAGATTTGATCCCGAAGATAGACAAATCAAAAGCTACATCTCAAAACCAGACAAATCCGAGCACCTTGAACTCAAGTTCAACAGAACTATGTTCTCACTTGAGTTCAGTCTACCCACACGAGGTCTTCTAGGGATAAAGGCATACGCAGAGGAACCCACAGACACAAAGCTCTGCAGGTTTGTTGAGATGTTAGGGTACAACACAACCCTAAGAAAAAGGAATGATTTCAGAAGAAATCGACTTCCCCTCTGTGGAATACCCTCTTCTCCATTCTCAACAGATGCCTAACGGGAAAAGTGGGTAGTCCAGACCAGACTTCTCATCAAATTTTGGCTATTATGTACGGAGTGTACTACGATCTTCCTCTGGACTACGCCACCCTCATGATTCAAGAAATGGTTAACACCATCGACATAAGAATATCCTCCCAAAAGGCCAAAGGACGCTCTGCAGAAGCTCTACCTCCTCTGCAATATCAGCGTATTTTGGGTGTACTTCTAGAACCTCTGCTCCTTCTACAAAAATGGCCAATGGAGGGACCACCTGCCAGAATGTATGCCATGACAAAGAATGCCCCAACAGAGCATGAAGACAAATACCCATTCCGCAGACCTCTGCCAACCAAGCTTCTGGGATATGCTACAGACGAGACCCTTAGGTTAGAATACATACGCGATCATAGGACTCCAGAACCCAGTCCTGTGACACCCCCGTGTCTAGGAGCCTCAATAGGAGATCAGGTAGTTGAGCGAATGACAGATGAAGAATTGGCAGTGGTCTTGGCTAAGCATCAACAAGTACAAGAGAACATTCATGCTCTGAGAGATACAATTCTCTCCCCTGCTTCCAAGAGCAAACCTCTGCCAAGAAGAACAAGAAATCTCACAAGAAAAGGAAAACGCCAGAAGGAACCTCTACCAGTGCTGCTCAAACTCAACAATCCCCTCCTCTTGCAACAGAAGTTGGATCCTCTGCACCTCCCTCTCCTCCAAAAGACAAAAAGAAGAGAAAATATAAGTCTTCTGAGGAAGGTGCCCCCAAACCAAAGAAAAGGAGGAGCAAGAAGAAATCCAAGAAACCCCACAGTCCTCTGCAATCCATCGCAGAGGAAGCAGATATGCTCGAAGAAACCCAAGACCAACCTATGCAATCACCTTCACCCATCAATTATGCAGAAGATCAGGGTGATTTTTCTATCTTCCTCCAACAACCTGGGATTGCACACTCTTTAGACCCTTCTGGATGAACCGCAGAAGCCCTATCTCATCACTCAACAGAAGCACCAGACTTCAGAATCTCTTCTGACTTGGATGATGATGACCAAACCCCACCGAATAATTAGTCTAAGACTCCAGAAGTTCTACAGAACCCCTTCACCCAACCCAAATTTGATGTGCTCAGAGCAAGCCCAAAGGATCTGGATAAGGCTACCACCAAATCCCCACCAGTCTTAGTCTCAGAGGATATGTTGGAAACTGATGAAGAGGAAGACGACCAATTAAAAGAAGGTCTTTATCACCCTCACGTACAAGCTTTAATTGACTCTCATCCAATGTACGACTCCTTAGTCACTGGGGCAGAAGCCTCTACAGAAGTTAGGGTAGAAGCAGCGGGCCGTAGGACAGAGAAAGAGGCTGAGACAATAGATGGGGATGAAGTGATAGGATGCCCAACAGTGAAGAATCCAGAACAGATGCCTGGAATAGTAGAGGCGCTCAATCCCAACCAACTCCAAGTGCAACCCACATTTCTATTACCGCCAGTCTAGTGGCAGAAGGTAATATTGAACAAGAGTCGCACAGTTCGAACCCACCCCAAACTGACCGGGCAGAGGAAATTCCTTCCACCTCTGGGCCACTAATAGTCGGGGAAATCATTCCAGGGAAGTCATCTCAGAAGGACTCACCCTTAGGTCGTGATCCATCACCCCTGATCACAACAGAAATCCCTACAGAGGAATTCATTTCCTCTGACACGCACACACATATAAGTCCAATAGGCTCTTCAGAGGAGCTTAGAGTGCACAAGGACGGAGAGGCTCTATACAAGTCTTCGAGTCAACATAAGGATACTCTTGTACCCAACTTTGGAGTGGATCAAGACAATGTCCTTAACAGAACCTCTATAGAGTCTGAGGCTGATAAAGCCTCTGCTCGAGGATTAGAGGGAAATCCTTCCGTCCTCAACATCAAAACAGGGACAAAAGAAGGTGTCCAAGGAACAGGGACTCACTCTGGGGACGAATGTGTTCCCCCAGAGGTTACACCAAGTCCACATGTATCAAGGGATGAGTTCCAAACCTTTGTCACCTCTGTGGACAATACATTGAAGGAATTGAAAAGCTCCTTTGATTCTTTTGCATATATAACTTCCAGGGCCATTACTGATCTGAAAACCAAAATCGACAATCTGTCCACAGAGGTGCAAAATGCCTTAGCCCAAATGAAGTCAACTGCTACAACCTCTGCCACCTCTGCTGCTGCTGAGTTTGAGAAAGCCACAACCTCTACATTCCAAAGCTCTGTCAAATACTTGCTAGAAAAGCTGAAAGAACAATCATCAACCCCCACTGGCCTTACACCAGAAGACTTGTAAAAGGCCTTAGAGCAAGTTCAAGAGCAAACGACAAGGGAAACTCTAGCCATGAAGCCGTCCGACTACATGACCAGAGCTCAGCTCACAGAACTTGGCCAAGGGGTGATCGACCAACTGACAGAGCTTATCAGGGCCTTCACTGCTGCCAACGCAAACTATGTCAAAGAAATCAGGACACGTGTGGGCAAAATGCGCTTCAACACAGAAGCAGAGGTCCATACCCTTCTCGGCCTCTGTGATGACGTATGCGCAAAACTCATTGCCGCAGGAGCAACTCCACCGAAAAAGCCTGAAGCATCGTGCCGAGTAGAGGGTACAAAAGACAAGGGTCAGGATGGCTCTGATGATGACTCTGAAGATTCATCAGATCATCCTGAGGGGGAGAAACAAAGAAAAAAAGTTGCAGACAGAGGTCTACCAGAACCACCAATAACAGCAGAACCCCTAAACCAAGTTCCCACACCTCAAACCCAAGGAGGAAACCAACAACAGACCATAGAGGCAACAACCACCTCTGTGGAAATACCCTCTGAAGTTGATGTGGTACTGGGAATGGATTAGTTAGCCAAGAATCAGGCTAGTATAGTTTGTGATAAGAAGTTGATTAATGTTGTCTTACCTGATAAGGGACCAGTAGTGATTTATGGTGACCGTAGAAATCATCAGTCTTGCCTTATCTCTATGATGAAAGCTCGTAAGTGTGTTAATAAAGGCTGCCCGAGTTACTTAGCTTATGTGATAGATACTAAGCTAGAAAAGAATAAGTTGGAAGATACTCCTGTTGTTAGTGAATTTCCGGAAGTTTTCTCATAAGATTTGAATAGTCTTCCGCCCGTTAGACAAGTAGAGTTTGGCATAGATCTGATTCCTGGAGCCGCTCCTGTTGCTTGTGCACTGTATCGTTTGGCACCTCCAGAGATGAAAGAGATGATGACGCAACTGCAAGGTCTTTCAGATAAGGGCTTCAACAGACCCTGTTCTTCACCATGGGGTGCACCGGTTCTGTTTGTGAAAAAGAAGGATGGTTCGATGAGGATGTGCATTGATTATCGGAAATTGAATAAGCGCATGATCAAGAACAAGTATCCGCTTCCCAGAATTGATGATCTCTTCGATCAATTATTTGGAGCTTGCTATTTCTCCAAGATTGATCTAAGATCTGGTTATCACCAATTGAAGGTTAAAGAAGAAGACGTTCTGAAAACTACTTTCCGTACAAGGTATGGTAATTACGAATTCTTAGTGATGCCCTTCGGTCTAACGAATCCCCCAACTTCTTTTATGGATTTAATGAATTGGGTATGTAAGCCGTATCTCGATAAATTTGTTATTGTGTTTGTCGATGATATCCATATCTACTCCCGATCCAAAGAAGAGCACGCACAACATCTTCGTTTGATTCTGGAATTATTGAAAAGGGAACAGTTGTATTCTAAATTTTCTAAATGTGAATTCTGGCTACGAGAAGTTCAATTTCTTGGGCATGTAGTTTCCGAGAAAGGCATTCAAGTTGATCCGACGAAGTAGAAGCAATTGAAAAGTGGGAAACCGCCGAGAACGCCAACAGAAGTACGAAGTTTTCTGGGTTTAGCCGGCTACTATCGAAAGTTTATACAAGACTTATCTCGTATCGCTACGCCTTTGACCAAGCTGACCCGAAAGAATATAAAGTTCGACTGGAAAGCAGAACAGGATGTAGCATTCCGAATTTTGAAAGAGAAACTATGTAGCGCGCCGATACTGTCACTTCCTGAAGGTTCCAACGACTTCGTTGTTTACAGTGATGCTTCCAAACTAGGATTGGGATGTGTACTAATGCAGCGTGGGAAAGTTATAGCTTATGCTCCTTTGTCAACTGAAGGATCATGAACGGCAATATCTTACACACGACATGGAACTTGAAGCAGTTGTTTTCGCGCTAAAGATTTGGAGACATTATTTATACGGCTCTAAATGTCAAATGTATACCGATCATAAGAGTCTCCAGCATCTTTTCGATCAGCGGGAATTGAATATGAGGCAAAGAAGATGGTTAGAACTGGTGAATGACTACGACTGTGAAATTCTCTATCACCCGGGAAAGGCAAATGTGGTAGCTGATGCACTGAGTCGTCAAGAAAGGAGTGGAACAATAAAAGCCATTGCACTACGAGCTAAACTCCTACCTAACATCTTTGACGAATTAAAGAAGTGTCAAGTAGAAGCCTTTCACGAAGAACACTTGAAACCAGAACGGTTAGTGGGTATATCAGCATCACTCGTAAAAGATGATCGTGAGTTATTGTGTTTGGGAAACAGATTTGGGTGCCTCGCTTGGGTGGTCTACGTGATCGGGTACTACAAGAAGCTCATCAATCTTGTTTCTCTATTCATCCAGGTACTAATAAGATGTATAAAGATCTACGACAATTTTACTGGTGGCCGGGAATGAAAAGAAGTATTGCTCAACATGTGGAAGGTTGTTCTACTTGTAAAAAGGTAAAGATTGAACATCAAAAGCCTTTGGGTCAGTTGCAACGGTTAGAAATACCTATGTGGAAATGGGATCAGATTACAACAGATTTCATCACGAATATACCAAGAACTCCGAAAGGATTTGATACCATTTGGGTGATCATTGACAGATTGACGAAGTCTGCTCACTTCTTGCCAATAAAAGAAACCTATTCGTTGGAAAGACTAGCCAAATTGTACATCGACGAAATAGTAACTCGACATGGAGTTCCAATCTCGACAATTTCTGATAGTGATAGTCGTTTTACTTCCAGATTCTGGAGGAGTTTTCAAAAAGAAATGGGCACGCAGATAAAGTTAAGTACAGCGTATCATCCTTAAACTGATGGCCAGAATGAACGTATAATTCAGACTTTGGAAGATATGCTACAGGCCTGCATTGTTGATTTTGGGGGGGTCGTGGGATAAGCATTTGCCGTTGATTGAATTTGCCTATAATAACAGTTATCATTCCAGCATACAAGCGGCACCGTTCGAAGTTCTGTATGGTAGAAAATGTCGAACTCCTCTGTGTTGGAACGAAGTGGGAGAGAACAATTAGCAGGGCCAGATATAGTTCAGTTGACCGCGGATAAGATTACTCAGATTCGGGAAAGATTGAAAGTAGCTCAAAACAGACAGAAAAGCTACGCTGACCGACGCCGAAAACCGTTAGAATTTCAAGTTGGAGATTTCGTAATGTTAAAAGTCTCGCCTTGGAAAGGAGTCATTAGATTTGGGAAGCAAGGTAAACTCAGTCCGAGGTACATTGGACCGTTTGCTATCACAGAAAGAATCGGTGAAGTAGCCTACATGTTAGATCTTCCGCCAGAGTTAAGCAGAATCCACAACGCTTTTCACGTATCAAATTTTCGAAAGTGTATGGTTACGCCAGATCAGGCAGTTTCTCTACCAGATATACAGGTTGATGAAATGTTGAATTACGTGGAAGAACCAGAAGCCATTGTTGACAGTAAAGTCAAAGTTTTGCGTAATGGTAAGGAGATCAAGCAAGTAAAAGTTCAGTGGCGACATCATAAAGGGCAGGATGCTACATGCGAATTAGAATCAGAAATGAGAACAAAGTACCCGTACCTTTTTGCCTAACCGAATTCCGAGATGGAATTCTTTTAAGGGGGAGATGATGTAATACCCCGGGTAAGTTTGTTAGTTAAGTTCTAGCTCCATTAAATTTATTTAACTCTATAATTGATGTTTAGGTTAAGTTTGGGTAAATTATAAGTTTAGGGGTGTTTTGGTAATTAGTGAATAGTTCAAGCCTTAATTGTAAAATTCGGTTTGATATTATCACCTTAGACTCCAGATATTATCACAACTCAGAAAAATATCAGTGTTTGTAGTGTGTGTGTTTTGAGACCAAAGGAAGAAAAAGAAGAAGATCAGGGCTAAGGCTTCAAATTGGTGTACTTGAAAGTGATTTGAGGTATGTTTCCTTTATGTTTCATGTCTGTAATTGTTAGTAGATAGTTTCTATCGGATTAGCATCATCAAATCTGGATTGGTGTTGATCTCAGTCGAATTATGGGTTAAAAATTGGTAAACCGACAGAGGTTTCCGGATACAGTATGAATGTGTCCGGTAGTTTCTTTTGTGGGTATCCGATAGTTCTTCTTGCTAGTGTCCGGAGGAGTCAAGTACCCGGTAAGTTCCTCTTTTCTATTGTTTCCGAATGAATTAGTTACCGGATGGTGTCTGGGTGTTATCCGGATTGTTATGTCATCCGGATTATTTATGTATCCGAAAAGTTGTGTTGTCCGGATAGTTCTGTGGTGTCCGGAAACCTTAGCTGTTTGGTCACTTTTGAGAATATAGATACTTTTGAGTATCCAGGGGCTTGTGTTTTATCGACTCTTGGATAGTTTTTAAATGAGGATTGAATATATTGTAGACTTGACTTCAGTTCGGGGTTGGGGGAAACAATTGAAGATTAGAGTTATCTAGAGTTCTTAGCTTTAGTAAGTCTTATGTGTTCTATTTGGTAAGAAGATACTTGTATCTATTTGTTTCAGATTCTGTGGATTTGGGGTGAAAGCTGTATCATTTTGAGAAAAGATTGGAACTGTTTTGATAAGCAAACGGGTGAGTTTTACTTTAAAAATGTTTTCAAACTGGAATACATATATGTGGATTGAGTATGTGATAAGTAATGTGATTATGTGCATATGTATGAAGTATGATATATTGAGGTGTATATTATATTTATACGAGTATTACACTACACGACTGCACGTTGGCCGGGCTTAGGACCTGTGGAGTTTGGTTGTACGGAGGGACAGAGGTGTTGGCTGTATTTTAGTACAGCGGAGTAAATTTATTAGTTGGCTCGCAACCATCTAATATGGCCATGGAAATGAGACAGGAAGTACACAATGCATGAGTCATAATTGGTATTTATACTTGTGCTATGTATATGGTGTTTGTGCAAATGGTTTTAAACTAACAGGGATTTTCTCACTTAGACCACTAGGTCTAACCCTCATTTTGTTTTAAAATATGTATTCCAGGTCGTGGATCAAGTAAAAGCAAGTAAGAAGGATAATCGATGAATAGCTTTTGGGAAGACTTATGTTATGAAGATTAAGAAGTGTTTTGTACCAATGACTTTGTTGTTAGTTATTATGTAATTAATTAGCAAAAAGTTTGTAATGAAATATGTATTATGGTTGTAAAGACTAAGGGAGCATACATGTTATAGGATGTATCTTTTGTTAAGTAACGATGTTATGTAATATATGTTATTTGACGCATGTTTGGGAATCCGGGTCATTACAGATGGTATCAGAGCCCTAGTTTAAGGGATTTAGGTATACGTATCAGTACCTAGACTTAAACTGCATGTCTTGTGGATGTCCCTATTATGTTAGAACCTTGGGATGCTAAATATAAAAGGTAGAAGGAACATCATGTAAGGTAATTTCAAATTACATTTGGCCAGTGTAATCATGAACTTACAGGTACATGTTTGAACTGGAAAACCTTATTATATTGGGTATGTGCTTATGTGTATATTAACCTTGTTGAAATCTACAGAATGGCGAGTGGTACTCGACGTACAAATAGGGAGGAAGAAGGAAACCCTAGTAGAACGAATCCAATAGTCGGGACAAGGGGAAGAGGGGGAGAAAGAGGCAGGGGCAGAACTGGAGGCAGAGTTCATCCGTGGGGTAATGAATTTGTTACAAGAAACGACTTGACGGCTGAAATGGGAAGATTGCAAGCAAGTATACAGGCTATGTTCGACCGAACTCATAATACTGAAACTGAAATACCATATCCTAATCTGGAAGACGAGATGCCCATTACACCTACTGTCATATTGGTGCCAAGGAAGTGTGATTATAAAATGTTTCGAAGCTGCAAATCTCCAACCTACTCAGGAGAGAGGGATCCGGTGAAGGCTGTGAGGTGGCTAAAAGAGATAGAAGCTATCTTCAAAACCAGTAAATGTGTTGACGAAGATATAGTGCTATATGGAACTACAATGCTGAAGGCGGATGCGTTATACTGGTGGGAAGCTCTCATTACCTCTAGAGGATCTGATGTGTATTCTACTTTCTCTTGGGATGAATTCACTACAGCTTTTAAGAGACAGTTTTGTCCACAAGCAGCAGTTAGACAACTGGAGGAAGAATTCATGAACCTACAACAAGGGAGTTTATCGGTTAGGGATTATACAACTCGTTTCCTGGAGAAGTCTCGTTTCGCAGAGTACTATGTTGCTACGGAGGCACTTAAGATGTAAAGGTTTATTTTCGGGTTAAAGTTAGAAATCAGAAGCCTAGTGATTGCAAAAGGACCGGAAACCTTCTCAGCCGCAGTAGATGCCGCGGAAAATGTGGAACGAGATAGAGGAAGAGATGTTGGTGATAAGAGTACTGGGAAAAGAAAATGGGAAGGACCATAGTATGATCCAAAGAAGTCCAGATTTCAGAGATTTGATAGTCGTAGACCTTTCAGACCAGCGGAAAGACCTTGTCCAAAATGCAATCGTATTCATCAAGGAAATTGTTAAGTTGATCATCGAGTTTGTTACAGGTGTGGATAGACCGGCCATATTGCTAAAGACTGTCGGGTAACTTGATTTTGTTTCACATGCAATTCTCCTGATCACATTCAGTCTGATTGTCCACGGGGGAGAGTACAGCAGGGTGGTAAGTCAGTCAGACCAACGGGTGTTAGACCGGTAGTACCAAGGCCAGAGTTACCAAGAGCTAGGGGTCGTGCCTTTCAGATGACAGCACAAGAAGCGGAGGAAACTCCTGATGTGGTTACAGGTACATTCTTAATAAACTCTACACGTGCTAAGGTGTTATTTGACTCCGGTGCAAACCGATCGTTTGTGTCTCCTTCCTTTGCTGCTTTTATGCATTTAAGGCCTAAAGTGTTAGATCGTGCTTTAATGGTAGATACTGCAAATGATAATCAAGTATCAGTTAAAGAGGTATTTGATAGTTGTGTGATAAATATAGATGGGTGTGGAGTACCTATCCAGTTGATCCCTATAGCTCTAATTGAGTTTGATGTGGTACTGGGAATTGATTAGTTAGCCGAGAATCAGGCTAGTATAGTTTGTGATAAGAAGTTGATTAATGTTGTCTTACCTGATAAGGGACCAGTAGTGATTTATTGTGACCGTAGAAATCATCAGTCTTGCCTTATCTCTATGATGAAAGCTCGTAAGTGTGTTAATAAAGGCTGCCCGAGTTACTTAGCTTATGTGATAGATACTAAGCTAGAAAAGAATAAGTTGGAAGATATTCCTGTTGTTAGTGAATTTCCGAAAGTTTTCTCAAAAGATTTGAATGGTCTTCCGCCCGTTAGACAAGTAGAGTTTGGCATAGATCTGATTCCTGGAGCCGCTCCTGTTGCTCGTGCACCGTATCGTTTGGCACCTCCAGAGATGAAAGAGATGATGATGCAACTGCAAGGTCTTTCAGATAAGGGCTTCAACAGACCCAGTTCTTCACCGTGGGGTGCACTGGTTCTGTTTGTGAAAAAGAAGGATGGTTCGATGAGGATGTGCATTGATTATCGGGAATTGAATAAGCGCACGATTAAGAACAAGTATCCGCTTCCCAGAATTGATGATCTCTTCGATCAATTATTTGGAGCTTGCTATTTCTCCAAGATTGATCTAAGATCTGGTTATCACCAATTGAAGGTTAAAGAAGAAGACGTTCTGAAAACTGCTTTCCGTACAAGGTATGGTCATTACGAATTCTTAGTGATGCCCTTCGGTCTGACGAATGCCCCAGCTGCTTTTATGGATTTAATGAATCGGAAAAGTTATAGCTTATGCTTCTCGTCAACTGAAGGATCATGAACGGCAATATCTTACACACGACATGGAACTTGCAGCAGTTGTTTTCGCGCTAAAGATTTGGAGACATTATTTATACGGCTCTAAATGTCAAATGTATACCGATCATAAGAGTCTCCAGCATCTTTTCGATCAGCGGGAATTGAATATACTTGAAACCAGAACGGTTAGTGGGTATATCAGCATCACTCGTAAAAGATGATCGTGAGTTATTGTGTATGGGAAACAGATTTGGGTGCCACGCTTGGGTGGTCTACGTGATCGGGTACTACAAGAAGCTCATCAATCTCGTTTCTCTATTAATCCAGGTACTAATAAGATGTATAAAGATCTACGACAATTTTACTGGTGGCCGGGAATGAAAAGAAGTATTGCTCAGCATGTGGAAGGTTGTTCTACTTGTAAAAAGGTAAAGATTGAGCATCAAAAGCCTTTTGGTCAGTTGCAACGGTTAGAAATACCTATGTGGAAATGGGATCAGATTACAACAGATTTCATCACGAAGATACCAAGAACTCCGAAAGGATTTGATACCATTTGGGTGATCATTGACAGATTGTCGAAGTCTGCTCACTTCTTGCCAATAAAAGAAACCTATTCGTTGGAAAGACTTTCCAAATTGTAAATCGACGAAATAGTAACTCGACATGGAGTTCCAATCTCGATAATTTCTGATAGTGATAGTCGTTTTACTTCCAGATTCTGGAGGAGTTTTCAAAAAGAAATGGGCACGCAAATAAAGTTAAGTACAGCGTATCATCCTTAAACTGATGGCCAGAGTGAACGTACAATTCAGTCTTTGGAAGATATGCTACGGGCCTGCGTTGTTGATTTTGGGGGATCGTGGGATAAGCATTTGCCGTTGATTGAATTTGCCTACAATAATAGTTATAATTCCAGCATACAAGCGGCACCGTTCGAAGTTCTGTATGGTAGAAAATGTCGAACTCCTCTGTATTGGAACGAAGTGGGAGAGAACAATTAGCAGGGCCAGATATAGTTCAGTTGACCGCGGATAAGATTACTCAGATTCGGGAAAGATTGAAAGTAGCTCAAAACAGACAGAAAAGCTACGCTGACCGACGCCGAAAACCGTTAGAATTTCAAGTTGGAGATTTCGTAATGTTAAAAGTCTCGCCTTGGAAAGGAGTCATTCGATTTGGGAAGCAAGGTAAACTCAGTCCGAGGTACATTGGACCGTTTGCTATCACAGAAAGAATCGGTGAAGTAGCCTACAAGTTAGATCTTCCGCCAGAGTTAAGCAGAATCCACAACGCTTTTCACGTATCAAATTTTCGAAAGTGTTTGGTTACGCCAGATCAGGCAGTTTCTCTACCAGATATACAGGTTGATGAAAGGTTGAATTACGTGGAAGAACCAGAAGCCATTGTTGACAGTAAAGTCAAAGTTTTGCGTAATGGTAAGGAGATCAAGCAAGTAAAAGTTCAGTGGCGACATCATAAAGGGCAGGATGCTACATGCGAATTAGAATCAGAAATGAGAACAAAGTACCCATACCTTTTTGCCTAACCGAATTCCGAGACGGAATTCTTTTAAGGGGGAGATGATGTAATACCCCGGGTAAGTTTGTTAGTTAAGTTCTAGCTCCGTTAAATTTATTTAACTCTGTAATTGATGTTTAGGTTAAGTTTGGGTAAATTATACATTTAGGGGTGTTTTGGTCATTAGTGAATAGTTCAAGACTTAATTGTAAAGTTAGGTTTGATATTATCACCTTAGACTCCAGATATTATCACAACTCAGAAAAATATCAGTGTTTGTAGTGTGTGTGTTTTGAGACCAAAAGAAGAAAAAGAAGAAGATTAAGGCTAAGGCTTCAAATTGGTGTACTTGAAAGTGATTTGAGGTATGTTTCCTTTATGTTTCATGTCTGTAATTGTTAGTAGATAGTTTCTATCGGATTAGAATCATCAAATATGGACTGGTGTTGATCTCAGTTGAATTCTGGGTTAAAAATGGGTAAACTGACATAGGTTTCCGGATACAGTATGAATGTATCCGGTAGTTTCTTTTGTGGGTATCCGGTAGTTCTTCTTGCTAGTGTCTGAACGAGTCAAGTACCCGGTAAGTTCCTCTTTTCTATAGTTTCCGAAAGAATTAGTTACCGGATGGTGTCCGGATTACTTTGGTGTCCGGGTGTCATCCGGATTGTTATGTCATCCGGATTGTTTATGTATCCAGAAAGTTGTGTTGTCCGGATAGTTCTGTGGTGTCCGGAAACCTTAGCTGTTTGGTCACTTTTGAGAATTCAGATACTTTTGGGTATCCAGGGGCTTGTGTTTTATCGACTCTTGGATAGTTTATAAATGAGGACTGAATATACTGTAGACTTGACTTCAGTTCGGGTTTAGGGAAAACAATTGAGGATTAGAGTTATCTAGAGTTCTTAGCTTTAGTAAGTCTTATGTGTTCTATTTGGTAAGAAGATACTTGTATCTATTTGTTTCAGATTCTGTGGATTTGGGGTGAAAGTTGTATCGTTTTGAGAAAAGCTTTGGAAGCGTTTTGATAATCAAACAGGTGAGTTTTACTTTAAAAATGTTTTCAAACTGGAATACATATATGTGGATTGAGTATGTGATAAGTAATGTGATTATGTGCATATGTATGAAGTATGATATATTGAGGTATATATTATATTTATACGAGCATTACACTACACGAGTGCACGTTGTCGGGCTTAGGACCGGTGGAGTTTGGCTGTACGGAGGGACAACGGTGTTGGCTGTATTTTTGTACAGCGGAGTAAATTTATTAGTTGGCTCGCAACCATCTAATATGGCCATGGAAATGAGACAGGGAAGTACACAATGCATGAGTCATAATTGGTATTTATACTTGTGCTATGTATATGGTGTTTGTGCAAATGGTTTTAAACTAACAGAGATTTTCTCACTTAGACCACTAGGTCTAACCCTCATTTTGTTTTAAAATATGTATTCCATGTCGTGGATCAAGTAAAAGCAAGTAAAAAGGATAATCGATGAATAGCTTTTGGGAAGACTTATGTTATGAAGATTAAGAAGTGTTTTGTACCAATGACTTTGTTGTTAGTTATTATGTAATTAATTAGCAAAACGTTTGTAATTAAATATGTATTATGGCTGTAAAGACTAACGGACCATACATCCATACATGTTATAGGATGTATCTTTTGATAAGTAACGATGTTATGTAATAAATGTTATTTGACGCATGTTTGGGAATACGGGTCGTTACAGATGAAGGTGACAAAAATGTCATGTTCTGTGGCATGGCAGAAGTTGGTAGATCGGACTCTGATAGTGAGGTATCCACTTTTTATACTCCCTCTAATGACTCAGAAGTAAATTTGCATAAACTAAACAAAGAGTTTCATGCCTTTGAGCAAAAGTACATGGAAACTGAAACGAAACTTGTTTTCTTTGAGAGAGATGCTAGACTTCTAACTCAAGAAAAGGAAAAATTTGTCCTTGAAAATGAAAATCTTCAAAAGGAATACTTTTCAGAAGTTAAACTTTTAAAAGACAAGATTTCTGATCTTGATTTGGCCCTAAAGAATCAAACCAAAGAGCTTAAGAATAATTAGAGTGACAGAATGAATATTTTGGCTCTTAAACATTTTTTCCAATAAGAAAGGGAGGTTCTTCATCAAGATCTACTTGACAAAGATCTAATGATCTGGAAATATTAGGATACGCAAAAGGTACATGATAGAGTAAACACCCAAATTGGCAGAAGAGGAATAGGATTCAGTGATCTGGATCCTTATACTGGAAATATAAGAAATAAATCTTTGTCCTCTTTGTTCTGCATTGGGAAAACTCAAAAGCCAAAATTTCCAAACCTACTTTCTGTCCACAAGAGGCGCAGAACATCTGGAGAATCGTACCAGAGTCCTCTGAAGATGATAAATGTGTGGTATCAAAACACATATCTATCATCCTCTAATTCTGCCTACAGAGCTTCATCTTCAAAACCAAAGAATTACCAGAAGACTCACGCACAATTAGGACTTTTCAATTTCGGTCATCGAGAGACTTAAGCGCATGTTGCCTTTGTTTACATAAAAACCCCTAAAAAGGAGTTGAACTCAGAGGCAACTGAATTTGTTCACTCTTTCACAGAAGACAAATTTCAAAGCCTCTTTGAACGTGACTTAAAAGAAACTTATGAAAAATGCTTCCTTGATGATCTTGAGATAACCTCTGTCATGCAAAACATCTTTGAAAAAGACCTATTAAAAGTTCTTGATGAATGCAAGATTCTTGATAATCTTTAAATTGTCCCATGTATTTCAAAAGATTTAACTCTTTCCAAGGACAAAGACAAACATGGTTGTGACACATGTCCCTATAATCAAGCCTCTGATAAGGCAGGCCGAGATTTTCTTGACTCAAACTCAGATTTTGAGGATGACTCAACCTCTGTCACATCATAGACTCAACCTCATGTTTCAATTGAAAAATCATTTTTCAAGTCCTCACTATTTCCTCTCTCGACCCAAACCAAGGAATGAAAAATTCAAGGATCAGAAGAAACAAGATGGTTCTTCTGTTAAAGAAGCTAAATCCAAACCAAAGGATGCTAAGGCACCCTTAAAGACTTCTGACAAAAGTGGAACCATTTGGAAATGGGTACCTAAATCCCCTTAAATTGTGTTGCAGAAGCAGTATGTGCCCATATGGTACCTAGAATACAGGTGCTCACGGCACATGACTGACGACAGAAGTCTACTCTCCTCGTACATAGAATAATTAGGAGGAGAATCAGTAACCTTTGGGGATAACAAGAAAGGAATTATAAGAGGCTATAGAGTCATTGCCAACGAAGATGTAAAAGTGTCAAGAGTTGCGTATGTGGATGGCCTCAAGCACAACTTTCTAAGTGTAAGCCAACTCTGTGACATTGTGTTTGATGTGAAGTTCAAAAGAACATATTGCTTTGTGCTAGGAGAAGATACAGACATAGAGTTGTTAAGAGCCGAAAGAAGAGGTGATCTGTACCACATAAACCTTAAGGCAAAAACCAAAAACGAAAAACTATGTCTTGTATCAAAAAGGAACGAAGAGGCATGGCTCTGGCACAACACGTTTTCTCATTTAAACTTTCATACTCTTGATAAACTTGTGAAGCTAAATCTAGTAAGTGGTCTACCAAATGTAAAATTAGACACAGATCATATCTGTTCTGCTTGTGAGATGGGCAAACTCAAAAGAGCTTCCCATAAAACCAAAGCAGATGTGTCATACACTAGGCCTCCGCAGATGCTACATGTTGACCTCTGTGGTCCAATCTCCGTGCAGAGCCTAGGTGGAAAAAAATACATTATCTTTTTAATTGATGAAATTTCCAGATACACATGGGTTGAATTTGTCCAAAAGAAGTCTGATGTACCCCAAATCTTAATTAATCTTAGAAGAAAAATTCGGGTTCTGTTTGAATGCACAGTGCAGAAGTTGAGGAGCGACAATGGCACAGAATTCAAGAACTCAACCATAGAAGCCTATCTTACTGAAGAAGGAATATCTCAGAACTTCTCTGCCGCACGAACTCCATAACAAAATGGCGTTGTAGAAAGAAGAAATAGAACGTTTGTGGAGGCCTCCAGAACTATGCTAAATGCATAAGGATTACCAATTTCCTTTTGGGCAGAAGTAATTTCAACCGCATGCTTCACACAGAACAAATCGCTAATCGTAAAAAGACACACAAATACTCCCTATCATTTGATCAACCAAAGAAAACCTAACATAAAGTTTTCCATGTCTTTGGTTGCAAATGTTTTGTTCTAAATGATAGAGAACAGTTGGGAAAGTTTAATAGAAAAGCTGACGAGGGAAAATTCATTGGATACTCTTCAACATCCAAAGCTTATAAAGACTATGTCCTAAAATCAATAACGATAGTGGAAAGTATAAATGCTTCTTTTGATGACTCATTTCATCAGACATCCGAGCAAATCAACTCAGAACATGGGATAAAGAAGCAAGCCTCTGGTGCATTAACATCTCAAGAAGCAGAACTCAACCTACTATTTGAGGAGATGTTTGATGATGGTGAACCCTCTGCAAATGGTCACAGGGCCTCTGGAATCGAAAACTCTGCAGACCAAGCACCACTCAAATCCTTCACCCTCTTCAACTACTTGTGTTGGTCCAATGGTTGAGGGGGAGCATGCAGAAAACTCAACAAGAGTGTAAAACCAGTTTCTATTAGATAATCATCAAATCATCCATTGATCTTGAACATAATAGAGATTACATATGAATGATGCACTTTCTCTCTCTAGAATGCTCTCACTTCTCTCTCTAGAATATTACAATTAAGATCATTCTCTAATGACTTCCTTGAGGCTTGCTTACAAACTAAGCTTTACAAAACCTATTTATACCTAGGATTACAAAGTAAGTATTTCTAATTACATTGAGTTTCTAACTAAAGATACTTTGACTTTGACTATCTTTGACTTTTACAATGTTTGACATTATACAAGACTTTACAATAAATCTTGAATACAATAATGCTCTAACATTCTCCCCCTTTGGATTCAAGATTTAAAAAAAATGGCAGCAGTCTTCAACACATGATCTTCAACACTTTATCTTTGACCGCTTTGAACGTTGAAGCTTTGCCACTCTTCAAACAGTTGAATCTACACAAGGATGCGAAGCCTTCACATTTTTGAATATTTAGGTGTAAGCACAATCCGAGTCTCTCAGATCTAGGATAACCATATTCAAAAACACTTCAGACTTCATATGATCCGAAAACTTCAACTTTGAGCAATCCGAATCCATATATTAGTGATTCAAAAACATCTTTGTCTTTCACAATGTAAAGTCAATCTTCTTCAAAAACTATCTTCATCTCTTTGACCTTGAATTATCTTCGACATGAAATTGAATTAAACATTTCTCCCCTTTTTTTGATGAATGTGAGCATCATGATCATCAAAAACCTTTTTCAATTTCAGTCGCGTCTCCGAGTATTACTAACAATCTCCTCCTTAATGAATAACCTTGCTCCTCCTCAAAATAAGAATTCTGGAGCAATTTGTTTTCTCCCCCTGAAAGTATGCATATATTTCATTAAAAATATTCATTTCAAATACAGTGCATTAATGAAAACATTTATACAAGGAATATAAAATTCATTGAACCACATTTTATAACTACTAACATTTGATCATTCGAGAACTTTACAAAAGAAATCCAACTTAATGAAATGTAACAAAATTTTCAATCAAATGAAATCAAATGCATGTGTTTGGATTCAAATACAAGTCATCATTGCATATCAAGTAAAAAATGTTCAGTTTCAACCCCTTTATTAAACCTATTTGGTGTGCTAGCATGCGAAATATGATTAGCTTCAAGCATATGCAATTCTAAAACATATTAGAATACTTTGCTCTACTCACACTATTTGTCCAAAATCAGGATTTTCACAAATTTACGGGTTTATCGCGACTTTGTATTTTCCCCAAGTTTCAAGAGATGTGTGCTCATTGGCATCTTTTGATTTTGTGCACAGTGGCATCTTTTAATTTTGTGCACATTGGCATCTTTTAATTTTGTGCACATTGGCATCTTTTGATTTTGTGCTCATTGGCATCTTTTAATCAAAAAGTCTAGTAAGAATAAGATACACCGTTAAACATGACTTTCTATCTGGTTCTATAGCAGGATTTGGGTTAGCAGATCCCAGACAAGTTGGCCTTAGGTGCTAGGTGTCGAGCATCCCTTAGAACTTAATTTCCCAAACCAGAAAGGCCACATCGATATATCTTAAACCCATTTGTACTAGTAGAACATGGCTTTCTATCTGGTTCTATAGCAGGATTTGGGTCAGCCAATCCCAGACCAGTTGATCTTAGGGACTAGGTGTCTAGCACCCCTTAGGACTTACTTTCCCAAACCAGAAAGGCCACATGTACAAACTTTCAAACTAAATGATTTTTATTTGTTTATTTGATGCATTGTAATCACTTGGTTCTAAAAACATAATGCTTCCCCCATATTTTCGTTTCCATCGATCATTTTGACAAATAGGCTTTTTAAGCATTATATTCTATATAAGTCCAGATTCACATAACTTTGAGCATTCAGCATAATTTCATTCATGTTTTGCTGACCTTTCGATTTATTTCAGAAGTGAAAGTTGAAACAAATGTAACTCAGATAATACAAAAATACTTGTAAAATCACCCTTGACACACATTTTATTCATTGAATGAAAATTTGAGAATTTCATCTCATTGAATTAAATTTGTGAAGGTTCAAACTTTCAAATTCAATAGAAATAAAATATAATGCAATGTTACCTTTCACCACATGTTCCTTGAAACAGAAAGATGTGGCAGTTAAGGATATCACCTAAGAAGTATGAGTTCTAAACTGATTTGTTTAGAAATCTTAGTCTTTGAAGTACGGGTCCTGAACTGAATTGTTCAGAAGCCATAGTCGTTGAAGCACGGGTTTTGAACTGATATGTTCAAAAGCCAAAAACGTTGAAGCACGGGTCCTGAACTGATGTATTCAGAAACCAAAGGTCTTTTTACTCCCACTTAATGGTACATACATTCTTCAAAAAAACTCACCGCTTCTCTTCTGTTTTCAGTCATGTGTGTGGTATATATATAACATTCAGCACAACACATGAAGAACCTACAAAACAGATTAAGCATATTTTGGTACCCAACGGGACTTGGGTCCTAGTATGTTAGGTGTAGATTTCTTAGAAGGAATACTGTAAGTACCGTACCAATAAGAAGTATAATCTTTATGTACAAAATCATTTGATCCACAGTAAGAACAACAAATTTTCTTATGTGCTAACCTGACTAATTGATTTACAGAGTAAACTAAATCAGGTTTGACAAAAGATTTACCTTGAAATGTATTGCTCTTGTTGGCATTTGAAGTGGAAGCAGATGATTTTGGTACATCTTTCTTTGGAATCGTTGTGCCTTTGACTCTCCATTCCATCTTCACCTTCTTGAAGACTGGAACTTCTTCAGGTTTGGAAGTATTAACTTTAGGCACATTTGGTTTGTTATCTGATTTATCAAGCAGAGGATTATAGAAGAGATTTGTTGAACGAATCCGATCTTTTGAGAAATCAGTTGATCTATTAAATTGTTTAAAAGGAATGTTTTTAAAACTTGAACTTGAAGCAGTTTTAAAAGAACATTCAGAATCATTTGAATCAACAAATGGAGTCTGAAAGATAGAATTATGACTGGTCTGCTTTGAGACATCAAATTTAAAAATGACGTCTTCAAGTTCTTTGACTTTGTTTATCAAAACATTTTTCTCTTTCAAAATTAGATAAAATTCTTTTGGATATCAGATTTGATCAATTGATCCTTCATAATATCAGCTGATAAACCAGATAATCTTTTGGTAAGATTAAGAATTGCATCTTCAAAATATTCGCGTTCCGATTCAAAATCTTTTTCCAAAAACTTTCTTTTATCAGTAATCTCTTTGAAAATTTCCATATTTTTCTTTTTAAGGGTTTTACTTTCCTTTTCAAAGAGATTTTTCTTTTCCGCAAAATCTTTTCTTTTTCTTTTTCCAAAAGATTTTCTAAATCAGAGATTTTCACGGAAAGTTCAGAACTTTTAATCTCAAAAGATTTTCATTCAGTTTCAAATTTAGCTCTTTCTTTTTCGAGCTTGTCTTTTTCTAAAATTAAAACTTTCTCAAGATCATAAATTTGTTTTGAAAGTTTTATATATTTAAGCTCAATTACTTCCTTTTCTTTAAGAACTTTCATTGAATAAAGTGACTCCCTTTCACGTTCTGAAAGCATCTTCTTCAATTCAACGTTTTCACCTTCCAACGTTGTTCTTTGCTCTTGAACTCTTTTTAATTGAGCATGTAACTTTAAGTTCCACTTCTCTCTCTTTTCTTCCCTACTCTTCATATCAGCATTTTGTCTTTGAAGAGTTGTTACTTTCTCTTGAAGATTCTCGATTTGATGGTGCAGACTTGAGTTGTCTTTCTTTGTTTCAAGATCTGCAATATAAACGTCAAGATCAGTAACTTTTTTAATAAGTTTATCATTTGAAGAAGAAATGTCTAAAATTTGTCTCTTCAGATTAGCATTTTCTTCCTCCAATGCTTTTATACTTCCTTGAAGCTCCTTCATGTCATCTTGATGAGTTGAAGGATTTGAAGTATTAGTTTTAACAAAATTTTGCTTCAAACCTTCACCACTGGATTTAACAATAGTTTGCTTCAAACTTTCATTATTAGATTTAACAAAAGTTTGTGGTGTTGAAGGAATTTCTGTTATAAGAACTTGTTGCAAAATTTCATTATTTGGTTTAACAAAAACTTGTTGAGTTGGAGATATTTCAGTTATAAGAACTTGTTGCAATCTTAAAACCCCATCTTCTTTATAAGTAGACATCTTGAAGAAAACCTGAAAAGAAACACACAAAAAAAATTAGATGAAAAATATGAATAAAAAATACTACCTAATAGAGTGATCGTCAAGAGAAACTTCGATTAGAAGTTAGAATTATGTGCACACTCTTAAAAATCAGAAAAACACAATTAAAGTCAGGAAAATTTGAAAAAATATAATTTGAAAAAACAAATTATAAATTTGTCTTCCAAAAATTAAATCCGAAAAATTTACGCGAAAATGTTGGACTTTAATTGATAAACCTGCAAAACAAGAGAAAAATATGTCAGTTACGAATAAAAGCAGGTAAAATGACAAAAATTCGACACTAAAATGAAAAATAAGGACTAAAAGTGAAAATTACTAAGACTCAACAAAAACAAGGACTAAAATTCACAAAAAAAAATGAAACTTAAGAATCTAGGGACTAAAAGTGTAAAAATAAAAAACTAACAACTCAAGGGACTGAAAATGTAAAAATCTAAAACCTAAAAGTCTAGGGACTAAAAATGTAAAAAAAATCAAAAAGATTAACTACAGGGACTAAAAATGTTAAAAACTAAATCTTAAACTAGAGGGACTGAAAATGTAATAAACTCAAACTAAACTACAGGGACCAAATCTGCCAAAAATTAAAACTGACTAACGGGTTAGGACCACAATTGTTAGAAAACTAACGGAACTAACGGAGTTCCGTTAGTTACTGTTCATCATCTTCACAAAAACGAAACCACGATGATCTGATTGTTTCTTCTTCGATTTTTTTGCTCAATTCTCAACCAAAAATGACGAAACTTGTTGCGTTGCACTCCTTAAACGAAACCCAATCAAATGAGACTAAAGAAACTCGATCATGTACGATATTCCGGTGACCCACAAATTTCCGACGACAACCCGTTTTTCCGATGAGATCTCCGGCTAGTGTAAAAGTTGTTGATTTCTTTGCTGTTTTTGACGAAAACTGTAGCAATATGATCGAAATCTTAAGACAAACAGATTTATGACAAAATGAAACTTAAAATCCCTCGCAAAAACCCTTTTCTGGCGAATCCCGGTTTTCTGGCGAGAACTCCGACGTGATGAAATCTGAGAATTTCGTATCCTGTATGATCTGAAATCTGAGGATTTCGTATCAAAGAGGGTCCGAAACTCTTTTGTGTCAAATAAGTTTCGACTTGGAGAGGTTTCGTATCAAGAAGGGTCCGAATTCCGAAGGTTTCGTATCATGCAAAGTTCGAATTCAGAAGGGTTCGTATCATGCAGACTTCGAATTCAGAAGGTTTCGTATCATGCAGATTTCGAATTCAAAAGGTTTCGTATCATGCAGAGTTCGAATTCAGAAGGTTTCGTATGTTGTATGATCCGAAATCCTTGTTTTGGAAAGATAAAACACACACCTTAAGCAATATGGTTTCGTACCAAGCGTGATCCGAAACCTTGGAAAAATTAAGCACACATACACACAGCTAAAAAATATGGTTTCGTATGCTGTATGATCCGAAACCATCTAATAAGCACACATACACACAGCTGAATCACACACACACACTCAGCACACATTTACTATGTGTGATCCGAAACCATTCTTGCAGCTGATTCGAAACCTCGTTATCAAAGAAATGAGCAATGTATCTGGTCTCAATCTTGGTTCAAGGGAGTTGACTTTTTTCTTTCTTCTTTTGTTTCCTCTGTTGATTTTCTGCACATGCAAAAACTCACAAACAAATATTAAACCTTGATTTTAAGATCAAACAAATTCAAAAACACATTTTAACAACACTTAACAACAAAAATGGATCAAAGTTTCAGATCTAAACAATTTTCTCCAAGAACAACTCAAGAACACATGAAGATCAAAAATTTCAAAACTTAGATTTTGAGATTAAAACTTGAAATCTTTGATTGAATCATGTCTAAAACTTGTTTTTGAAAAGATTTTGCACAAAAACGGATTAAAACAACAATAAATTGCAAAATCACTCTTAAAAAAATTCACAGAGAAGTTTTCTCAAGAACACAAAATTTTTAAAAAAATCTTCAAATTCCTCAAATCTTGATGTGTTTTTACGAAATTAATGATGGAAAACAGATTTAGAATGATGGAGAAACACTTTGCAATCAAAATCAAATCAAAAAACAAACAAGAAATCCATAACCCATTTGTGTTCTTCAAGTTCCTCAAAAAATGGAGATTTTCTTTAAAAATCTTCAAATCTTAATGAATTTTGACGAATTTTGCCCACAATTCAATCTCCCAAGGCTCTGATACCAATTGTAAAACCAGTTTCTATTAGGTAATCATCAAATCATCCATTGATCTTGAACATAATAGAGATTACATATGATTGATCCACTTTCTCTCTCTAGAATGCTCTCACTTCTCTCTCTAGAATATTACAATTAAGATCATTCTCTAATGACTTCCTTGAGACTTGCTTACAAACTAAGCTTTACAAAACCTATTTATACCTAGGATTACAAAGTAAGTATTTCTAATTACATTGACTTTCTAACTAAAGATACTTTGACTATCTTTGACTATCTTTGACTTTTACAATGTTTGACATTATACAAGACTTTACAATAAATCTTGAATACAATAATGCTCTAACAAAGAGTACATGCAGAAGATGAGGATCAAGATCATGCATAAAATTCGACACCAAAACAAGCACAAAACCAAACACCCGTGACCACGGAGGTTTCCTCTCCAGAGCACGAAGAGAACCCTACACCAACTCCTACAGAGGTCTCAACTCCAACTCTTACCGAAGATACAACTCCTGTGTTAAGAACGAACGTTTTCATTCCTACCACTACAGACGTGGTGCCTGAACCAATAGACAACTCGATAGAAGTTAACCTTGATGATGCAAATGACCATCTTCCAAGAATGACTATTTGGTCACAAAGTCATCCACATAGCCAAATAAGTGGCAATCCTTCTGAAGGCGTAAAGACTAGGCCTGCCACTACTAACTTTTGTTTCTTCACAGACTTTATTAGCATGATAGAGCCTAAGCAGATCTATGAGGCCCTTGAAGATCCAAACTGGGTAGAAGCTATGCAATAGGAACTTCTGCAGTTTGAGCGCAACAAATTCTGGTCCTTTGTGCCTCTGCCAAAATGCAAAACCGTATTTGGGACCAAATTGGTCTTAAGAAATAAGAAGGATGAAGATGGGGTCGTTATCAGAAATAAAGCAAGATTGGTGGCCAAAGGATATTGCCAAGAGGAGGGGATAGACTATGAAGAAACCTTGCCCCTGTCGCACGCTTGGAGGCCATAAGAATTTTCTTAGCCTTCGCAACCCACAGAGGTTTTAAGGTATATCAAATGGATGTTAAGTTTCCCTTTCTCAATGGACCAATACAAGAAGAAGTATATGTTCAACAACCACCAGGATTTGAGAGCTCCAAATACCCTAACCATGTCTATTTTCTAGACAAGGACCTCTAGGGATTGAAGCAGGCCCCAAAGCTTGGTATGAACGACTCTCAAATTTCTTGCTTGTCAATCATTTCGAAAGAGGTACAACCGATACTACTTTTTTTATAAGAAGAAGAACGGTGATTTTGCGTGTACAGATTTATGTAGATGACATTATATTTGGCTCCACAAATGATAGGTTCTGCAAGAAGTTTGAATAACTGTTGGTCCCGAAGGGTTATATATGTTTGTAGAAGGGGGGGTTGAATACAAACACAAAAATTTATGTTTCTTAATTGTTTATTGATATAATCAAACAATTTACAGTTTGTTGCGGAATAAGACTAAGTATAAAATCTAATTTAAACAAACAATGAGAATCACACATATTTCTTGCACTAGAATAAGAATGAAGTAAGTTTAAGAAAAGCTAAGGATAGTTTTTCTTGGCACTAAGAAGTTGATTAAGACGAGTAGAGCACTTCAAAAATCAAGTTGATCTTCTAGTTATACTACGTGCATTAAAGGCATGTCAGAATAACTTTACACGTAGCAGCACTTAGTTGGTTGCATGATTCTGACTTTTGCAAACATGCTGTTGGCCGCTCGGAGAACAGTGTAGTGGGAAGGGTGGTTTGTACGATCAAGGACAGAGGTATGTCTTTCTGACAAATCGTACGATTTCGTGCAAGGAGACAAGCCAAATATTCCTTGTAGAACGGGCTTCGTGATCAGCGATCGCTGAGTTGATCTCTATCAGAGAATGATAAAGGTCAACTCTCCCTGAAGTCTTCTACTTGAAACATCACGTGAAATAGACAAGTATTGGCTTTGCTGATATGCACATCAGGTCATGAGTAGACTTAGTCACTTGTTCGTCAGCTTGGTCTTCGATTTCAGCTTTGAACTCTGTTGTCGCGAATCTTGTCTTCACGGATCATAAGCAAACAATTACATGATGAGCATTCAGTGATCATCAGCGATACTGAACATACTCATGTCTCGCTGATGTACATTTATCACTGAATTAATTTAAAGAGAATATGTTTCCCATCAGCGATACTAAACAGACTTAGTATATTTTCATAGATGGTGAAATACTGATACATATTGTTTACTTACAATTTTCACTAAGTGATTCTAAGGGTCATCATCAAATCACTGAAGGGTTTGGATCAACAATCTCCCCCTATTTGGTGATTACTAAGCAACAAGAGAAAATTGCTAAGTTAAAAACATAAGGATAAAGAGGACTCATAAATACGCGTTCCATTTACTATTTTCAGGGATCTTTTCTAGTATTGATTGAGTAAAGTACTTCATTGGACTTTTTCATTAAACTTCATAATTAGTTTACAAGGGAAGTTGAAAAAATACAAGTACAATGAAATGAAAATACAAGTACAAAAGTTTACAGCTATTGAGATAGAAGAATACAAAAGTGATCCTATCAGCTAAGCGGGTTCATCTTTGAAGATAAGTTCATAAATGGTATCATTCTTCGGAATCATCCAGTCAGGGACATTTTCTCCTTGATATCTTAAGCGGGTTCATCTTTGAAGATAAGGTCTCTGAGTTGTTCCATTGGAGCAATGGATAACTCTGATCAGCGTTGAAAGCATTGGCGACCGGTGTATTCTAAGAAGAAAATGCCGAGAGGGTCACTTACCACTTTTCCAGCTTTGAATTCTTCACCAGGTGGCAACGATATGTCAAGGGCTGACAAATCAGGATTTGGAACGAGCACTGCTTCACAGGAAAATTCGATCCTTGTTTCATTCCGGATAGCATGCCCTAATGATGAAGTTGCTTTCCTTTTCTTTTGAGTTCTTTGGTTTTGATGAAGTGCTGGAGAAGGAGGCAAGTCGATCAATGAAGAAACTTGATCGATCAACTTGTTTATAAATCTTTCGACACATGGATGGAAGCTTGATCGGGATCGCTGAACTGCTACGCATATTTCCAACCACTCATCTAACCCATAATGTTCAATTGTTGAAAGGTAGCAAGTCTTCGTCACTCCATTTTCTCTGATTGTAGTGTCCTCAATCACTGGAACACCCCTGAAAATTCTCCCTTTCAGGTTTACATTGATAATTCTCCTTGGTAGATTCCTGAAGTCGACTTTCTTCTTACACCAAGCCACACTGGTGTCACTGACATCTAATTCCTTTTTCTTCTTTTCTCCAGCCTTGTTGAGAAGTTCTTGTTGGACTCTGAGTTTCAGTTGCTGATCTTTCACTGAACTTTGGGCAACTTTAAGAGCGAACTCTTTGTCTTTCACTGAACTTTGGGCAGCTTTGAGGCTTTCAGCAAGTTCCTCAGGAGTCGAGAACCCAAGAACAACTTGAGGGATGAGTCGCTGATTTTCTAGCTTTTCCATCACAGATGCTCATCTATTTAATTCCGCATCTTCTGATCGCTGAAGTAATCGAGAAGGTCTGTTGGGGTGTGAGATAAGCTCTTGTTCTTCATCTTGTTCACATAGACCGGGATTATTGGATTTTCATCAGCTTGGACAACTGGGATTATTTGCAGTGTTGGAGGAGCTTCAGTAGTATCCTTAAGCAGGAGAGAGGACTAGCTAACAAAATATCAAAGAGTTAGATCTTTTAAGGGTAGAAAGAAGATAGAAAAAGAATTGGCTAAGTGTTTAGAGGTTTTGAGTGATGGAGAATAGATTAAGTGAAGGGGTGAAGGATAGAAGCAGTGTAGGGGAAGAGAGAGTGACATACCTGACAAGGTGGATTTTTTAGAAGTATAGCCAAGTTGTCTTTAATAACTATGCCTTTGTTTTTGCCCTGAGAAGTCTTCTTTGCATGAGACTTTTGCATCTTCTCCCCTGCTTCATTTATTGAAATACCTTTTGGTGTCGGAACCCTAATAGCTGTGGGTTGGAACCAAAAACGATCATCTTCATCATCATCATCATCATCATCCTTAGACTTAGGATGGAATGATGGTTCTTTGTCTTCGATCTCCACTTCTTCTTCCACTTCTTCTTCTTCTTCCTCATTAGAGGGGATCTCCATTATTTCTTGCACGAGGGGAGAGAAGGGTGGAGTAGGATCTTTGTCGTCTTTGCCTTGCTCCCCCTCAGAGTGAGCGGGGTCTTCAGCAGTTCCTTCCTCAGCGAGGGAGGGGTTTTCTTCATTAATCTCCCCCTCAACATATTGGGGAATATCTTCAGCGTTCTTCTCCCCCTCTTCATCAACATTTGGGGGAGGGAGGATTAGGATCAGTAGTGGCGGCAGCTAGGCATGGCAACGGGGCGGGTATGGGGCGGGGTTCCCCATCCCCGACCCTGGCCCCGGTTTGTAAATATGACCCCCGGCCCCGGCCTCGGGCGGGTACGGGGATTCCCAACCCGGCCCCGATCAACTTTTGGTCAACACCCGGTCAACATCCGGTCAAGACCCAGTCAAAGACCCGTCCCTGATTTGGACCCGGTTCCCCGACCCGTTTGTGTTTTTTTTCTTTTTAACAGCTATTTTGCTGCTGTTTTTGTTGCTAATTTTTTTTAACTGCAAAAATTGATATATATATATATATATATATATATATATAATAACCACCCACTTACCACAAATACCAAAACAAAGGGACACCACTACTTGCACAGCCCATGGCGAAATCACAAAGAGAACAGGCATCATTATGGCACCAAAAACACACAGCACAACAGCAAAAACAAACATAACAGTGAGTTTCACAAGGTGCAGACCACGATTGAACCAGGGGCTAACTTGGTTTTGCGAGGGTCAAAACAGGCCCCAATCGTCCAGCCATTACCTGCAGCACTTGTTTATATATTTAATAAATATAATTTTTTTTATTAATATATATACCAGGGCCGGGGCGGGTCGGGGGTGGTCAACCCGGCCCCGTCCCCGGTTTTCAACTAACGGGTTTCCCCGACCCCGGCCCCGGTACCCGGTTTGGCAGGGAATCCCTGGCCCCGGTCGGGTTGGGTGAACCGGGTTCCCCACCGGGTCGGGTCAAATTGCCATGCCTAGCGGCAGCAGCAGCTGATTAAAGAGCCATGTCTTAGAGGCCAAGGGCACCTGAAACAGAGGCCTGATTGTTTTCTACCTGGTCCATTCTGTCTTCTAGGCCAGAAATGGAAGGTGTGGCCTGAAGAATGAAATCACGTGCGATCTTCGTCTTTTCTCGGTCATCCGTAGTGAAGTGTGAGAGAGGGACAGTGGGAGCTTCCAAGCGCTCAAGGATCTTGGTGAGCAGACACTTGGATTCAGAGACTTTGGTGGTTAAGTTGCTCACCTCACCTTGCAGTTCTGTGAGCTCTGTCTTCAGCGTACCAACCTCGCTGCTGAGGTTGAGGAAGTTGGTGGAAAGATCAACGACGATGGTGGTCAGGGTCTGGATGGCCGTGGAGTTGTTGTTCACGTCCCCTGAAGTGTCTTCACCTCATCTGTCAGCTTAGAAACAGCATCGCTGGAAGCTTTGTTGGCGACAGAGGTGGCAATCGTTTTCAGCGTCTCTCCAGCATCATTAACCGCCGTTGTATTTTTTGAGAGGTTGGTGGTCAGCACAACCACTTTATCACTGACATCCTTAAGGGATGTGGTGATTGTGCCCAGGTTAGGACCTGTAAAAGAATACAACTGATGAGCAGAGGAAAGCTCAAGAGATGGAAGAGTTGTAGAAGAAGAAATGTTAAGGGTTTGGATACCTGTAGGTGCTAAGAAAGCAGAGAAGTCCCTGTTTCCTCCAAATATTCCATGTCGTCTTCAAACGTACGACCAGTGGGACCTACAGGGCTTGAAGAGTGTTGTTTTATGAGGTTTTGCAGCAAGGCGACGCTCTTATCCATCAACGAGAATGATGGAACAGATGGAGCAGAGGTAATAACCAAAAAAGGAGAAGAAGAGAGGGCTGAGAAAGTTGTCGTTGCAGGTTCAGCGCTGGTGTCGCTGAGGAGATCTCTCCAGTGCTTTGAGGCACTGAAGATGTTAGGGAATCGACCAGAAAAGTTTCAGAGAACTGAGCCTCTGAAGTGGTTGTTGGGATGGTTTCAGCGAGTGTGGTGGAGCGTACCACGAAAGTTTCAAGCGATGCCTGTGAAGAGGCAATCACTGAATCTAATCCTTTTGAGGGATGGGGTTATCCTTTGAGAGCTTGTTCGTCTTATGGGTTCCAAGTGGGGTGTCAGATGGTTTCCTCTTTTTGGAGGATTTGGAGGTTGCAGCTTGGGTGTCAGCGTTGGGTTTTATCACCGAAGGAGCCGCAGAAGATGAAGAATTTTGAGAGAGAAGTGAGAGACGGGTAGAAAGACTTAACTCGCCAGGGATCGGTTTGTAGTTGAGTATCTTGGTTCCGACCTGGGAGAGTTTGTAGTCTCCATGCTTGGGATAATCTTTCCCAATCATCATTTGTAGGAGGGCGGAGATGAAGCGAGGATAGGGAATAGTCATAGATCGTTAAGGATTCTCGACCTTCTCCATCAGGTCTTCAAAAATTATTCTGGCGTAGTCGACCTTACGCCCTTTCAGCAGTGAATAGCCCATAGCAACTTGATGTTGGCACCCTGATCGGTAGAGCCAACTTTCGCTGTCATGTAGGAGATGACGTGGGTGAATATGAAGTTTAGTTCAGCAGGCATTTTAGCCTTGAGGATTTTTGTGAGGCGCTTGTCGTCTTCCTCAGTGCTCCCTTTCTTGTCCCATGCATATTTCGTGAGATCAAGGAAGTGAATCAGTTCTTCCTCGTTTTCAGGTTGGTTGGGGAGGGATTCGAATGGTCCTTCAGGGTGCTTGAGTGCAGAGAAAATCATTGCGGGAGAAATGCATCCTTTGCCATATTCGGTTTGAAATCTGATGACAGAGTATTCTTTGCTAGTTTTGGTAGAGAGTTGAGTTGTTCTTTCAGCGGAGTACCATAATTGTTGTAGGAGATGGCAGTGTGCAGTTGGTGCGATGGTCATTGCAGTGTATAGATGGAAGGTTTTGATGAAAGCAACTGCTTCAGCAAGATGAGGGCTAGGTTTCTTCTTGGGAAAATCCAGTAAGGCCAGGTGGTTGTTTGCAGCGATGGTGATCTGGTGCAGTTCACCCTTCGTTTTTGAAGATTTGACCATTGTTATAGGTCGAGTAGCAGTGGCAGAGTTGGTAGCATCAACATTTGTAGAGGCCATTTATGAACAAGTAGCCAGCATAAAGAGAATAGGAAGAAACTTCTTGAAATGGAAAGTTTTTCCAAAAATAAGGGTTTTTACAGTTTCCTTTTTAGAAAGATGGTTTTCCAGTTTACTTTTGAGGAAAGGGATTATGGAAAAACGTATGAAGTTTCAATTTTAAGAATTTTATTTTAAAGTTAATAGAACAACTATATTTCAAGTGTTGGCTATAAACTCATGAAGAAGATGAGTTTATGTTCGGAAAAACGTTTGTTTGATCTTTTAAAACAAAAGAAGACGATCAAAACAAGTTGTGAAGATGATTAAGAGTAGAAAAAGGATGAAAATATGAACCTGTTTGGTTAAAGATTTGAAGATTTGAGTAGCAGGTTTCAAGATTTTCAAGAACACAAAATGCTTTGAAATTCTTTCTTGCTTAGAGAGTCTAGTGCGCGTAAAAGGTAAAAATATAAACTTGAACATTTTATATAGTGAGAGTAGAGAGAGAAAGTGATGAGCAGGAAAAGGCACTCATCATGACACATGACACGTCCCACGAAGCTTATTGGACAAGAATTCGAAATGGACGAACGTGTCAGACAAAAAGTCGTGCCATGTATTATCCGTTTGATGACGTCACAGTATATAAACGGTCTTTTCATTTCTAAAATGTCTCTGAAGGTTTTGAAAACATCAGAGAGGATTTTGTTTAATGAAGAATCACTGAGTAGAAATATCACTGATGAGTTTTGTATTTCAAAAGAATCACTGAATGAAGAAAAGTGATCAATTTATTTTTGAAAAACAACATACTGAAGTAAACTTCAGTGATTAGGAATAGAAAAACATACCTTGGTATCAGTGAACATTTTGTTCAGAGATTAGATGATAAATAAGGAGATAGAATTTCTTTTATCACTGACATAATGCAGAGCCACTGAAGAATTAATCTTCAAGGTTCAGCATGCCAAGTTCGCTGATGAGAAAGTTGAATCTTGTCTCATCAAGGGTTTGGTAAAAAGATCAACTAACTGAAAGTCAGTAGGGATAAGGTGAAGTTCTATATCCCCATCCATCACATGATCTCTGATAAAATGATACCTGATCTCGATGTGTTTGGTATTTGAGTGTAGCACTGGATTATTTGCTATAGCGATGGCACTTGTGTTGTTGCAATAGATTGGAATTTTGGATACCTGAAGGTCATAGTCTAATAGATGATTTCTCATCCATAAGACATGCGCACAACAGCTTCCAGCAGCTACATACTCAGCTTCAGCGGTAGAGGTGGACACTGAACTTTGCATCTTGCTAGTCCAACTTACCAGCTTTCCACCCAGGAGTTGACAGCCTCCTGTGGTGCTTTTTATATCCAGTTTGCAACCAGTAAAATCACTATCTGAATAGACAGTTAGATCGAACCCTGAGCGTTTGGGATACCAAAGACCTAGGTTGGGTGTACCCTTCCGATATCTGAAAATTTGCTTTACAGCGATCATATGTGATTCTTTGGGTTCAGATTGATATCGTGCGCAAAGACAAGTAGCATACATAATATCAGGACGACTCGCTGCAAGATAAAGAAGTGAGCCGATCATTCCTCTATCGGCAGTGACATTAACAGATTTTCCAGAGGGATCCTTCATAAGTGTCAGCGGAGGTGCCATATGAGTTTTCATAGCTGAACTTTGAGTAAGATCAAATTTTTTTAGCATATCTTTAACGTACTTACCTTGGTAAATGAAAGTGCCTTTGTCACTTTGCTTGATTTTGAGTCCAAGGAAGTATGTCGGCTCACCCATCATGCTTATTTTATCTTCATATTTCATTCTTTTAGCGAATCTTTCACAAAGAGATAGGTTAGTAGAACCAAATATAATATCATCGACATATATTTGAACAAGAATGATATGACCTTTTACTTTCCTGAAAAATAGAGTGTTATCGATTTTACCACGTTTAAAATTTTCAATCTGAAGAAAAGAAGATATAGTGTCATACCATGCATGAGGTGCTTACTTTAAGCCATAAAGTGCCTTATGCAGTTTATAGGCATAACCTGGATGCTTAGGATCATAGAATCCCGGAGGTTGTTCAACATAGACGTCTTCATTCAGCTTTCCATTAAGAAACGCTGACTTGGCATTCATTTGATGAACTTTGAAGTCCTTATAAAATGCATAGGCTAGAAAGAGTCGAATTGCTTCGAGTATAGCTACTGGGGCAAAGGTTTCATCGTAGTCTATGCCTTCCTCATGTCTGTATCCATGAGCAACAAGTCGATCCTTGTTGCGGGTTACAGTACCAAATTCATCCAACTTGTTTTGATAGACCCACTTAGTGCCTATCACTGACTTGTTAGATGGTCTGGGAACAATATTCCAAACTATGTTTCATTCAAATTCAGTCAGCTCTTCTTGCATAGCACTGACCCAGTTTGGATCTCTGAGGGCATCATCAACTTTCTTTGGTTCAATCAGCGAAATAAAATTAACAAAGATATTGATGTTACCTGAACTTCTTCGAGTCTGAATACCTAAGTTTGGATCACCAAGAATTTGATCAATTGGGTGATTTAAAGTCCATCGTTGAGTCGGAGCATGAGTCACTAACATAGATGGAGCTGCTGAAGAAGAAGCTTCAGCTATAGAGGATTAAGGTATACCAGGCAAGATAAGTTGAGGTTCAAATGAAGTTTCATTTCCTGATTGCTGAGAAGTCGATGGAGTATCAGATGTTGAGGGTTCAGAAGGAGGTATAATGTTAATGGGATTAGCTGAAACCCAAGAGGATGGTTCAGGTTCACTTGTGTCCGTGCTAGGAATGATGTTAGGAGCATCATCAGCGGTAGGGTTGTTGACTTGAGGGTTAGGGTTAAGGTTAGCTTCTGATTCCCCAAAATGAGAAAACATCCACTGATTTAGTTCTTCATGGTCAACAGTAGGTCTGGAGTTCGCTGAACGGGATTCATCAAAGGTGACATGAATTGTTTCTTCTATAGTTTGTCTTCTTTTGTTGAAGACTCTGAAGGCTTTGGACACTAGAGAGTATCCTAAGAAAATTCCATCATCAGCTTTGGGATCAAACTTTCCAAGAGCATCTTTGTCGTTTAAGATGAAACATTGACAACCAAAGATGTGAAGAAATCTGATAGATGGCTTTCTTCCAAGGACGAGTTCAAAGGCCGTTTTCTTGAATCTTTTAACGGTCAGGGACCTATTTTGAGTGAAACAGGCAGTGTTGACAGCTTCTGCCCATAATTGAATAGGTAGGTGAGAATTGATGAGCATTGATCTGGCAGCTTCAATGATCGTCTTGTTTCTTCTTTCAGCGACACCGTTCTGCTGTGGAGTTCTTACTGTAGAGAAGTTGTGAGAAATGCCCTTGCATGGAGGAACATTACCTAACAAATGAGATGAGTTCAGGACTTCCATTTTCCTAACAAATGAGATGAGTTCTTCTGAGGTGTCACTCTTTGCACGGAGGAACGTTACCCAGGTATAGCGAGAGAATTCATCTACTATGACTAGAGTGTATTTCTTTCCAGCGATGGATTGAACATTGACAGGGCCAAATAAATCCATGTGGAGTAGCTGAAGGGAATTTGTCACTGAGGAGACTTGCTTGGACTTGAAATTTGCTTTCGTTTGTTTTCCTTTCTTACACACTGAACAGAGAGATTCCTTAGCATATGAGTGTTAAGGCAAACCAGTGACCAATTCCTTTGAAGAGAGAGTATTCAACGTCTTAAAGTTTAGATGAGAGAGCCTTTTATGCCAAAGCCAATTGACATTAGTTGAGGCCTTAGAAAGAAAACAAGCATTCTCAGTGGTTGTTGAGTCCATGTTTATGACATAATTTTTTTTCCAAACGGTATCCACTAAGACCGATTTTATCTTTCCGATCAATGACAAAGCTTGCTTCTTTAGTAAAGCAAACTTTGTAGTCCTTGTCACATAGCTGATTGATGCTAAGAAGATTGTGCTTCAGTCCTTCAACGTATGCGACTGTTCTGAAGGTAGTTGTACGATTTGAAAGTAGACCAAACCCTCGGGTATATCCTTTACCATTTCCACCAAAGGTCACTGAGGGACCTTTCTCTTCCTTATATTCAGTGAGCAAGTTTCTTTTTCTGGTCATGTGTTGAGAGCATCCACTATCGTGATACCAGATACCCTTCAAAACCTGCAAACAAAGGAAGATTAGTTTGGAATAGGCACCCATTTTACAATGGGTCCACACTTGACAGTGGTAGAGGACGTAGAAGGAGCAGCGATCTTCGCAGCATCTGATGACTCAGCGTCAGTGGCAATCTTCACTTTGGTTAATTTCTTAACCTCAGTAGTATTTTTCACCTTGGCTTGTTTTTCACCCGGGATATTCTTCTTTGCCTTAGGGCAGTAGTCTTCACCTTAGCTAATTTCTCAGCTTTAGTGGTTGTGGGGCACTTACTAGCAATATGATCGGTAAGTCCACAGTGATAACATTTCCTATAGCTGAAAGTAGCTTTAGGATCATAGGCATATTTATTTGACAATTTCAAATGGGCAGGGCCTATACTAATAATGCGTTTGGCATCAGAGATCGGAGGCACCTTTGGTTCTTCAGATTTCTTGCCAATCACATCCACTCTAATTTTTGGAGTAGATCGCTGAACATATTCAGGGATCTTGTTTTTAGAAGTAGAGGGATGATTAGCTGAGGGTTTAGATGTAACGTCCCAAAAATTACAATAAATTTTAACTTTAAAAATAGGCATTTTAATAAATAAAACCTTATTAAATATCCAACACCGTTTCGTTTGCAAATTCAATAATAAATATTCTCAATAATAATAAATAGCGGAAATTAAATCGTTTAATAATAACTCTAATCTAATGATTATAAAAACTCTTCACGCGCGACAGTGTGTACCCGTCACGCCTTGGAGCCACAAGCACCTGAAACCACATTAAAATAGGAAAAGGTAAGCACAAGGCTTAGTGAATTCCATCACATGCGCAGGTAGAAATTATATACACATCACTCCTATTCGCACATGAGCAACAACACCACAGTTACACAATGTAAGTAAACACATACAAGTAATTATGTACCCAACTCCTCGGTCCCACCGAGTTCCCGGTCCCACCGAGTTCCCGGTCCCACCGAGTTCACACAACGTTTCCATCCACTTCCTCGGTCCCACCGAGTCCTCGGTCCCATCGAGTTGTATTGTAACACACTCGTCCCACCGAGTTCCCACAACATTTCTATCCACTTCCTCGGTCCCACCGAGTCCTCGGTCCCACCGAGTTGTATTGTAACACACTCGTCCCACCGAGTTCCCACAACTTTTCTATCCACTTCCTCGGTCCCACTGAGTCCTCGGTCCCACCGAGTTCCCACAACATTTCTATCCACTTACTCGGTCCCACCGAGTCCTCGGTCTCACCGAGATGTAATGTAACACACATTTATACTAAGCATTTAACCCAAGCAAATATTACACACCACGAACAACTAGTTCACACCACAAGTACAGTAGTACATACAAACTACCATAACATGCATACAATTCCTATCTACACAGTGAGAGAACTCACCTCAACGCAAAGTAGATGTCCTCAACAGCAAAACGAGCCGGCCAACACCAACTCACCTTTTTCCACCTAAATAAGTGATATCAAACGTCACAACGAAGTCCTAGCCCAAAGTCACAACTATAAGCTTACACACGAAAAATCCAGCTTTTACTCTAAGATTTACAGGTCTGTTCGGGACCTGTTTAGCCCCTCTTAAACTCATCAACCCAGAATTATTATTCCATAATCAGTTAGTTCAATGACTTAGGGTTCCAGGGACATATCGTACGCATTCTAACGATTTTCCTACAATTTACTATGAATTTTCTAAAAACAGGACGCGAAACTGTCATATTCAGACCTGCTGTACAAACAGCCATTTAACGCCAAGTTAGAGGCCGAACCTGTGATAACTGTCAAATTCACATCTCAGGTTAGAACTGTTTTAGAAACCTTATTTTTTTATGACATAGTTTACACAGTGCAATTGTAGCAGCAAACCCGGTACAATAGGAAAAATTGAGAGATTTTGCCTAAGAAATCCTTGAATTAGGAAATTATCCATAAATCTCATAAAATGCCAACCTAAAATATTTATATACTACAAGTATTTATGTAATTGATAATTTATATATTTCAATCATATTATAAATACTACAAGTATTTATGTAATTGATAATTTATATATTTCAATCATATTATATATGAAAGTACTTTGTTTTATAATTACTTGGTATTTTAAGTTTAGGAGAATACAAGTATTTTTATATCTAACCAATAATACAACATTTATCTTTAGTATTTATATATATTTTTTTATTAATAAACCCCCCCCCCCCCCCCATGTGAAATCCCCCCCCCCCCCCCCTCTCTCCCTATTTCTATAAAATAAACCTTACATTTCATTTTTGAATCATTTCTTTTACTTGCATTTTCTCTCAAGTATCATCCCTCTCTCTCTCCACCTTCAAATCTTCATATCTTCATCTTCAAACCTTCATCACAACTCCAGCCCCTAAACTCTTATACTACAAGAGTCCAAGGCAATCTAAGGTAAACATAAGTGTGTTGGGTAAAATCCACACACATTCTTTTAAGTCTTTTTCATATTCTTGCATTTTTAAAAGTATGATCTTCATCTTTTTGTTACACTTTCTTCACATCTTTTAAAATCATCTTTATGGGTCTTAATGTTTGTAGATTTACCATCATAACATCTTTTGTTAGTAAAAGATGGCGAATCCAAAATCAAACCCAAAGTTAAGATCAAAGATGAACATTTTAAACACATGCATGTAGTAATCTTGAAAGATCCATCATTTTTGTTCATGAGTCTTATGAATGTATCTTTGAAAACCACTAAAAACACATTTAAACCCACATGCATGAGCTCAAAATACTGAATTTTTAGTTGCTTGTTGATGTTTTTGGCAAGAACATCAACAATCTTCAAATTGGGTCTTTTGCAAAAGTGTTCAAGGTTTGAGTTGATGGTTGTTTTGCATGCATTTTAAATGGATCATAAATATGTTTGGAACTGAAAATATTTGTATGGATGAGAGTCAAATCGGATTTTGCATGCAAAGGAATAAGAATTTTGGTTTAAAAGTCAAGTTGGGTGCACATGCCCAAGGTGTTGATTGGACAGCTTGCTGCCAGAAATTACACCTCACATCAAAGAGTCATATCTCACTCATTTTAACTCCAAATGGAGTGATTCTTTTTCTGGAATTCATTTTAGTGTGTTAAGATTCAAACCCAAGTGGTTTCATTTAAAAACTCAAAGATTTTATTTATCAAACAGTCCTCACAAAATCCGGATGCAAACAGCAAAGTATTCTGTCGGGTTTTACGTCGTGTATTATTTCATGTACTTATACTCTTCCAAAAATTATGAAACTAATGCCAAAAGTTTCTTAACTCATTGAACCAACTGGACATAAAATTTCATGATCAAATAATACCTGGAAGTTACCCAAAGTTGGACACAAAGTGACATCAAATTCTGGACAGTAAAGGACAATTTATTATTTATTATAAGGACTATTTCTAATCCCATTTCATCATTTCATGATGAAATAGTGGAGTATATAAGTATATCTTTTATCTATGCAATTTATTTATGTCCTTTATTTATGCATTTTATTTATTCTTTATCCCTTTTCATCTTTTCTGATGAAATTGTGGAATGTTTATATATATAATATATTTATATATATTTATGCATTTTATTCTTGATCCCATTTCATCATTTTATGATGAAATAGTGGAGTATAAATATATATTATGTCTATATATTTATACATTTAAATATTTGTCATTTCGTTTACGACCCCTAATTTTATCGTCGTTACGATAAAATTTCGGTTTATACATATATATGTACTATATATGTTTATGTTCTTTAAAACCCTTTTCGTTACTTATTGGGACGAAATTGTGGAAACTTTAATCTAAGAAGAACAATGTATACGTTTATTACGTTATAATACTAAAACACAACAAGGCATTTTATGATGATTTGGATAATTAGTACCGAACCTTCGAGATTGAGAACTCACTAGTGACCTTACGTTCATAGGTTTGAAGTAGGATCATCTCGGAGTATTTGTGGGAGATTCCTGGATTCTGTCACGTATCAAGTGAGTATTCACAGCCCCTTTTTCAATGTTTTACATATTTTGGGGTAAAAAGCATGTGGTTACTACAACTATTTTACACACCGATTATTTCGTTTTCTTGAAAATACGAAGCTTGCTTATTTATGCTCTATGGTATCTATGTTGTTGCAAATGTTGTAAGTTTGAGTTTCTTTTGCTATCATGTATAAAGTCCCCGTTCACGTATACGTTACCCGTTTAACTCACGAGTGTGAGCCGTTGGTAATTATGAATAACGTTATTTGGGTTGACACCCCCACTCACAAGTAGCGCTTGTTTGAGTGCATAATTATTGTTGTATTGCGTATTGTTGGTGATAGAACATGCGCATATGTGGAATGATTCCACCGTTGTGGTAGGGGCAAATCATGTCAGTATAGGTCGGGTAACGGGCTCAATAACTTAGCATTTTACATATGATTACCTCGAGCAAGTGGTTCTGGTAACCGTTTTATTTATCCCTGGTGTGGATTTAAAACTAATTTGACTTACCCACTTGTGTGGATTTAAACTATTTTGTGATGGCAAACAATGTTATACTCATTAAACCTGTGATCTCACCAACTAGTGCATTAGTTGACACTCTCATTTACATGCTTTTCAGAAGAACGTTCTTATGGTTGGAACTTAGGAAGGCTACACGTGATGAAGCTTTTCTTTACTATCTTTAAATTTCATGTTCATTTCCCTTCCGTAAAAACAATTGTAAAAGACAAGGTTTAACCTCTGGATGTATTTTGATGGTTGTTGTGATCTTGTAACTTTTGCTATGAAACTTGAGCTGCACATTCCGTGTTTCCGCTTTAGCGGGGTGTGACAGATTTGGTATCAGAGCTAAAGGTTATAGAGAATACCGGTTTTCCTTTGGAAAACTGCAACTATAACCAAAAACGAGAATGAACATTTAATTTGCTAAACATGTTGCTAGTATAACTAATTCGGGTATTGCATCATCGGTCTTTAATTAAACAAAGCCTGATCACCTATGTTTAATTAAAGAAAGAGTAATGCGAGACCGGAAATGGATATACTAGGAAGATGTGTGTTTTCACACTTGATGCTTCACGTTGTATGCCTAGTAGGAGCGTAGTTATTGCCTATAGTATGCAATAGTATAGTACGCTTAGTCTTTATCTTGCGCGGTAGTAATGTTATACACTCTTACTTCAGTATCACTATGTCAACATCCTCATCACACTCTTACTTCAGCAATACCATGTCGTCATCATCATCGAGCTCGGAACCTTCCTACACGCCATCAAGTGAGCGTACGTCCGACGTGGAACGAGACCCTTATGATGAGCCGAGGATGCCTCCGGTTGTGGCTCCTCCACAACCTATCCCGGTAGTGATGCCACCTAGGGGTCCACGTACGAGGCAAACCGCTAGGAAGAGCGTGCCAATACCTAGACGAGTGTCTTTTAGGTCTGATCAGGGAGACGCACCGGAACCCTCACGGGTGATCGAGGGAGTGCCGATTAGTCGAGCGCCTGGCATGACTTGGACCAAAGAGCAACGCTTTAGGGCCGTGGCAATGGACTTGCACGGATGTCAAACAAGAGTCAGTCATCAGAGTCAAGTGATAACCGAGCTAGTGGAATTAAGCCACCTTTTGACCAACATGTCATCCGAAGCCGTGAGCGGAGCGAAACTAGCTCGGAGGATAGCTTTACGAGCCGAGATAATGAGCATAGTAGTAGTGATGCTGTTGACGCTATTGGTGTTATGGGTTTCGATTGAAGTACATCGGGGCGGATATTGACGTGGACGGTGGAAAATTTAGAAAATGGAACTTTTTAATTTCTAGTTGTTTCAATCTTAAATTTCAGTTTGTAATTCTATACTGATGTGCGATACACATCAGAAATTTTGTAAGTAATCGGCTATTATTAATGACTTCAATGAAAAGGCATTTTTATGTTTTAATTATATATGTGAAACGTGCAATACTTATTCAATTATTTTCCCAACACTTCGAAACTTCAAATGTATTCTTTACAAAAACATCCGCCGTTAATTACTCAAATTTTTAATCAACTCGATTTTTGCAATTGTGTTTTAGAAAAATGCCACCACGAAGATCCACACGGCACACGGGAGGAAATCCTGATCCGAACCCCGATATCGCCCAACTCATAGCTCAAGGTATCCAAGAGGCGATACCTAACATCATAGCTCAAGTTACCGCGGGTATTAATGAGAGTCAAAGAAATGTTAATGTAGGAGGAGGAACTCCTAATAACACTCAAGACAATAGGGGATGTAGCTACAAGACATTCATGACTTGTAAGCCCAAGGAGTTTCATGGAACGGAAGGTGCTATAGGATTACTCTCATGGTTTGATAGTATGGAGTCAGTACTTCATATCTGTAAGTGTTCGGAGGATCGCATGGTAGAGTATGCGGCCTGTCAGTTGCAAAAGCGAGCTCTAACTTGGTGGAATATTCAAGTGTAGACCCGTGGAAGGGAAGATGCATACAAACTGACCTGGACTAAGTTCAAGGAATTGCTTATGGAGGAATACTGTCCCAAAAGCGAGGTTCAGAAATTAGAGACTGAATTTTGGGATCTTACTATGGTTGGTTCGGGCATAGATCGCTACACCGCTCGTTTTCACGAACTTGCGAAGTTAGTACCTCACATGGTTACCCCGGAGAGCAAGCGGATCGACCGATATCTGTATGGTTTAACCCCGGAAATCAGAGGAATGGTTAAGTCATCAAGTCCGACCACAATCCAAGCCGACGTGGCACTAGCAACTAGTTTGACCCATGATGCGGTCAGAGCGAGAACTCTAACTCAGAAAGGTGTCGGTATTAAGAGAAGGCCGGAGAATTATTCGGGAAAGGCAAGTGGAGGTAGTTCAAGTGGAAACAAGAAAGCAGTGGGAAACTTTGGGATGAATACCAAGGAGGTAGGACGTTACAATAAACCCCACCCAAAGTGCAACCAATGTGGTTCGCATCATGAGGGAGCCTGTCTCATCTGTAGCATTTGTAAGCAAAAGGGTCACTTAGCTCGATTTTGTAAGACGATAAAGAATGTGAAGGAAGAAGGAAGGGTATGCTTTGAGTGCGGAAGTCCGGATCACTTCCGAAATGTGTGCCCAAGGCTGAAAAGAGGACCAAACAATAACAACGCTGGGTATCAAGCAAGGCAAGCCAATCAGGGAAACCAAGGAGGACAAGCTCGAGGAAGGGCATTTGTCATAGGAGCAGAAGAAGCACGTCGAGACCCCAATGTGGTGACAGGTACGTTTCTTCTAAACGATTTTTATGCATCCGTATTATTCGACACTGGTGCCGATAAGAGTTTTGTTTCGTTAGATTTTAGGCCTCTGATCAATCTAGAATCTAAGAAAATGCCGAATGCTTATATTGTTGAGGTTGCTAATGGATTTGAATTAGAAGCTAAGGATGTAATCTTAGGTTGTACTTTGAATTTAGCGGATAAACTGTTTAGTGTTGATCTTATTCCAATTGAATTGGGGAGTTTTGATGTAGTAATAGGCATGGATTGGTTGTCTAAGCACCGAGCTGAGGTTAGTTGTTTTGAAAAGACGGTTAGGTTACCATTACAAGGCGGAGAAACCTTAGTCGTTCAAGGAGATAGAGTTGGAAGGAATCTGAAGATAGTATCATGTATGAAGGTCCATAAGTATTTGAGGAAGAAGTATGTTGCGTTCTTGGCGCAAGTAATTGAGAAGAAGTCTGAGGAGAGGCGAGTCCAAGATATTCCTGTGGTGAAGGATCACCCAGAAGTATTTCCAAACGATTTTCCTGGACTTCCACCGTTTAGACAAGTCGAATTTCAGATCGATCTTGTACCTGGAGCAGCGCCTGTAGCCAAGGCCCCGTATCGCCTAGCACCTGCGGAAATGCAAGAGTTGTCGAATCAACTTCAAGAACTTTTGGATAAGGGATTTATTCGACAGAGTTCATCACCCTGGGGAGCACCGATTCTTTTTGTCAAGAAAAAGGATGGAGCATTCCGAATGTGTATCGATTATAGGGAGCTTAATAAGTTAACAATCAAGAACCGATATCCTCTCCCTCGAATAGACGATTTGTTCGATCAGTTGCAAGGTGCAACTTACTTTTCTAAAATTGATCTTCGATCGGGATATCATCAGTTGAGAGTCCGAGAGGAAGATATTCCTAAGACAGCTTTTAGAACTCGCTATGGACACTACGAGTTTTTAGTTATGCCTTTTGGATTGCGAACGCGCCAGCTGTGTTTATGGATCTAATGAATAGAGTATGTAGGCCATACCTTGATAAGTTTGTGATTGTGTTCATCGATGATGATATACTAATCTATTCTCAGAGTAAGAAGGATCACGAGCAGCATCTAAAAGTGATTTTAGAGCTCCTTAAGGAACAGAAGCTATATGCCAAATTCTCTAAGTGCGAATTTTGGATTCGGGAAGTACATTTCTTAGGTCACGCAATCGGAGAGAAAGGGATTCACGTGGACCCGGCTAAAGTGGAAGCCATTAAGAAATGGGAAGCCCCAAGGACTCCAACGGAAATTCGCCAATTTCTAGGCTTGGCAGGGTATTATCGACGTTTTATCGAGAATTTCTCTAAGATCGCTAAACCCCTTACCACGTTAACCCAAAAGGAGAAGGAATTCGTCCGGGGAGTTCCACAAGAAGAAGCATTTCAACTTCTGAAGAAAAAGTTGTGCAATGCACCGATTTTAGCTTTACCGGAAGGAACGGAGAATTTTGTAGTGTATTGTGATGCATCACATCAAGGATTAGGTTGCGTATTGATGCAAAATGATAAGGTGATAGCATATGCCTCGAGACAATTAAAAGTTCACGAAAAGAACTACACCACGCACGATTTGGAACTCGGAGCTGTGGTATTCGCTTTGAAAATATGGAGACATTATCTATATGGTACCAAGTGTACTATTTTCACCGATCATAAAAGTCTCCAACACATCTTTGAGCAAAAGATGCTGAACATGAGGCAAAGAAGATGGGTAGAACTGCTCAGCGATTACGATTGCGAGATACGTTACCACCCAGGCAAGGCCAACGTGGTAGCCGATGCCCTGAGTAGGAAAGAAAGGGTAAAACCTTCACGAGTCCGAGCGTTAGGAGCACTGGTTCAAACAAGTTTGAAAACCCGAATTTTTGAAGCTCAGATCGAAGCATTGAAATCTGAAAACCTGAAGGAAGAGACTCTTCATGGTTTAGAGTCTAGTTTTGAAACTAAGATTGATGGAGTACGTTACTTTAAAGGCAGAGTATGGATCCCAAAGGCTGATAACCTACGGGAAATTATTTTAGAGGAGGCTCATAAATCGAAGTATTCAATTCACCCAGGAGCGGACAAGATGTATAAGGATTTAAGGGAATACTATTGGTGGCCAGGAATGAAGAAGGATATTGCCACATATGTAGGAAAATGCGTAACATGTGCAAAAGTCAAGGCAGTTTATCAAAAGCCATCGGGACTGTTACAACAACCGGAGATTCCCCAGTGGAAATGGGAGCAAATCACTATGGATTTCATAACCAAACTCCCAAGAACTGCCAAAGGGCATGACACGATCTGGGTTATAGTAGATCGATTTACGAAGTCCGCACATTTCCTACCTATTCGAGAAGATTATAAGATGGAAAAGCTTTCTTAGATCTACATCAAGGAGATCGTTACGCGGCATGGAGTTCCAATTTCCATTATATCGGATAGAGATAGTCGTTTTACATCTCGATTTTGGCAATCACTCCAAAAAGCATTAGGAACGCAGTTAAACTTAAGCACGGCTTATCATCCTCAAACGGATGGTCAGAGTGAGCGAACCATTCAGACGTTGGAGGACATGCTTCGGGCATGTGTAATAGATTTTGGAGGAAGTTGGGATAACCATTTGCCATTAGTTGAGTTTTCCTACAATAATAGCTATCATACTAGTATTCAGTGTGCACCATATGAGGCTCTATACGGTCGCAAGTGTCGATCACCTCTTTGTTGGTTGGAAATTGGGGATAGACAACTATCTAGTCCGGACATTGTTCAAGAAACCACCGACAAGATCGCAATCATCAGGGATAGACTTAAAGCAGCTCAAGATCGTCAAAAGAGTTATGCGGATAATCAAAGAAAGCCTTTAGAATTCCAAGTGGGTGACCGAGTCTTTTTAAAAGTATCCCCTTGGAAGGGAACAGTCCGTTTTGGGAAAAGAGGAAAGTTGAGTCCACGATATGTTGGACCATTCAAGATCACGGAAAGAATTGGACCGGTAGCTTATAAACTAGATTTGCCAATGGAGTTAAGTGCTATTCACAACACGTTTCACGTATCGAACCTTAAAAAGTGTTTAGCTGATGAAGCAGTAACCGTGCCTTTGGAAGAAGTCCAAATCAACAATAAACTGCACATCGTAGAGGAACCAATGGAAATACTCGATAGGGAAGTCAAGCGTCTTAAGAGAAGCAAAATCCCGATAGTAAAAGTCCATTGGAACACCAGGCGTGGGCCTGAATATACTTGGGAGCGGGAGGATTACATGTTACAAAAGTATCCTCACCTCTTTGCAAGCAAACCTGTTAACGCTAGTAACACTTGAATTTCGGGACGAAATTCTTCTAACCGGGGGAGATTGTGACAACTGTCAAATTCACATCTCAGGTTAGAACTGTTTTGGAAACCTTATTTTTTTATGACATAGTTTACACAGTGCAATTGTAGCAGTAAACCCGGTACAATAGGAAAAATTGAGAGATTTTGCGTAAGAAATCCTTGAATTAGGAAATTATCCATAAATCTCATAAAATGCCAACCTAAAATATTTATATACTACAAGTACTTATGTAATTGATAATTTATATATTTCAATCATATTATAAATACTACAAGTATTTATGTAATTGATAATTTATATATTTCAATCATATTATATATGAAAGTACTTTGTTTTATAATTACTTGGTATTTTAAGTTTAGGATAATACAAGTATTTTTATATCTAACCAATAATACAACATTTATCTTTAGTATTTATATATTTTTTTTATTAATAAACCCCCCCCCCCCCCCCTCTCTCTCCCTATTTCTATAAAATAAACCTTACATTTCATTTTTGAATCATTTCTTTTACTTGCATTTTCTCTCAAGTATCATCCCTCTCTCTCTCCACCTTCAAATCTTCATATCTTCATCTTCAAACCTTCAAACCTTCATCACAACTCCAGCCCCTAAACTCTTATACTACAAGAGTCCAAGGCAATCTAAGGTAAACATAAGTGTGTTGGGTAAAATCCACACACATTCTTTTAAGTCTTTTTCATATTCTTGCATTTTTAAAAGTATGATCTTCATCTTTTTGTTACACTTTCTTCACATCTTTTAAAATCATCTTTATGGGTCTTAATGTTTGTAGATTTACCATCATAACATCTTTTGTTAGTAAAAGATGGCGAATCCAAAATCAAACCCAAAGTTAAGATCAAAGATGAATATTTTAAACACATGCATGTAGTAATCTTGAAAGATCCATCATTTTTGTTCAAGAGTCTTATGAATGTATCTTTGAAAACCACTAAAAACACATTTAAACCCACATGCATGAGCTCAAAATACTGAATTTTTAGTTGCATGTTGATGTTCTTGGCAAGAACATCAACAATCTTCAAATTGGGTCTTTTGCAAAAGTGTTCAAGGTTTGAGTTGATGGTTGTTTTGCATGCATTTTAAATGGATCATAAATATGTTTGGAACTGAAAATATTTGTATGGATGAGAGTCAAATCGGATTTTGCATGCAAAGGAATAAGAATTTTGGTTTAAAAGTCAAGTTGGGTGCACATGCACAAGGTGTTGATTGGACAGCTTGCTGCCAGAAATTACACCTCACATCAAAGAGTCATATCTCACTCATTTTAACTCCAAATGGAGTGATTCTTTTTCTGGAATTCATTTTAGTGTGTTAAGATTCAAAACCAAGTGGTTTCATTTAAAAACTCAAAGATTTTATTTATCAAACAGTCCTCACAAAATCCGGATGCAAACAGCAAAGTATTCTGTCGGGTTTTACGTCGTGTATTATTTCATGTACTTATACTCTTCCAAAAATTATGAAACTAATGCCAAAAGTTTCCTAACTCATTGAACCAACTGGACATAAAATTTCATGATCAAATAATACCTGTAAGTTACCCAAAGTTGGACACAAAGTGACATCAAATTCTGGACAGTAAAGGACAATTTATTATTTATTATAAGGACTATTTCTAATCCCATTTCATCATTTCATGATGAAATAGTGGAGTATATAAGTATATCTTTTATCTATGCAATTTATTTATGTCTTTTATTTATGCATTTTATTTATTCTTTATCCCTTTTCATCTTTTATGATGAAATTGTGGAATGTTTATATATATAATATATTTATATATATTTATGCATTTTATTCTTGATCCCATTTCATCATTTTATGATGAAATAGTGGAGTATAAATATATATTATGTCTATATATTTATACATTTAAATATTTGTCATTTCGTTTACGACCCCTAATTTTATCGTCGTTACGATAAAATTTCGGTTTATACATATATATGTACTATATATGTTTATGTTCTTTAAAACCCTTTTTGTTACTTATTGGGACGAAATTGTGGAAACTTTAATCTAAGAAGAACAATGTATGCGTTTATTACGTTATAATATTAAAACACAACAAGGCATTTTATGATGATTTGGATAATTAGTACCGAACCTTCGAGATTGAGAACTCACTAGTGACCTTACGTTCATAGGTTTGAAGTAGGATCATCTCGGAGTATTTGTGGGAGATTCCTGGATTCTGTCACGTATCAAGTGAGTATTCACAGCCCCTTTTTCAATGTTTTACATATTTTGGGGTGAAAAGCATGTGGTTACTACAACTATTTTACACACCGATTATTTCGTTTTCTTGAAAATACGAAGCTTGCTTATTTATGCTCTATGGTATCTATGTTGTTGCAAATGTTGTAAGTTTGAGTTTCTTTTGCTATCATGTATAAAGTCCCCGTTCACGTATACGTTACCCGTTTAACTCACGAGTGTGAGCCGTTGGTAATTATGAATAACGTTATTTGGGTTGACACCCCCACTCACAAGTAGCGCTTGTTTGAGTGCATAATTATTGTTGTATTGCGTATTGTTGGTGATAGAACATGCGCGTATGTGGAATGATTCCACCGTTGTGGTAGGGACAAATCATGTCAGTATAGGTCGGGTAACGGGCTCAATAACTTAGCATTTTACATATGATTACCTCGAGCAAGTGGTTCTGATAACCGTTTTATTTATCCCTGGTGTGGATTTAAACTATTTTGACTTACCCACTTGTGTGGATTTAAACTATTTTGTGATGGCAAACAATGTTATACTCATTAAACCTGTGATCTCACCAACTAGTGCATTAGTTGACACTCTCATTTACATGCTTTTCAGGAGAACGTTCTTAAGGTTGGAACTTAGGAAGGCTACACGTGATGAAGCTTTTCTTTACTATCTTTAAATTTCATGTTCATTTCCCTTCCGTAAAAACAATTGTAAAAGACAAGGTTTAACCTCTGAATGTATTTTGATGGTTGTTGTGATCTTGTAACTTTTGCTATGAAACTTGAGCTGCACATTCCGTGTTTCCGCTTTAGCGGGGTGTGACAGAACCAGACTTCCGCTAAAACACGAAAAGTGTGCCCGGCACAGAATGTGAACCGTGGGCACCGGTTTCGCCTCAATCCGAGCCACGACGGAAAAGTTATGGACGAAATAAAACAGTGGCAGAAACGACGTTTTCACATAAAATGACGATTTATAAAAACGGTTTAATAATTAAGCGATTGGGGTTACGGCTTAGGTTTAAGATTTGAACAACTAACGGCTGGACCACCTAAACACCACCCACGACCACCTCCGGCAGTGGCGGTCGATGGCGGCAGCGGCAGCCACCACCGCCAGGTTCGATCTACCTTCCGACGAGACAAGAAAAGGGTATCCACCCAACCCTTCTCGCTACACACACACCTCCGGCCACACCCTACGGCCGCAGACCCGCCATCACAGCCACCGGCTGGATGGCACGGCGGTGGCAGCCGACTGCAGCCATGGCCGCACGCGACGGCGGGGGTGGTGGGTTTCGTGACGTTTCGACAACAACGAAAGAGAAAACGGAAGAAAGAAGGCCTTACCTTTCGGGGGCAAAACGCAGCAGCAAAACCCACACAACTCGTCGGCTCCTTCCTCTCTCTCGCTGCATTCCTCCTTCTCGCCGACGATCAGCGATGGTGGCGGTGGTTCCCGGCGGTGGCGAAGAAACGACAAGGGAGGGGGAGGGGGAGGGGAGGGTTACGGCCGTGATCACAATGGGAGAAGAAGGTAGGGTTTTTCTTGGTTGTGTGATTGCCGCAAGATAGAAGAGAGAAGGAGGGAAGGGGGGACGGTTCCCTGCATGGGCCGATCCCGAGACCCATTTGCCAAAACAACAAAAAAAAAACCATTAAGTCTCTAGGCTTTAGAATCAGTTTGCTTTCTACCCCATGAAAGATAAAATCTAACGAACGCGTCAACAATCACAAAAACTCAACGTTTTGGTTTTTGCCTCCTAATCCGGTTAAATAAACATTATAAATAATTAAAATAAAATGTATAACGGGACACGGGCTTTACAACTCTCCCCCGCTTGAAATAGACTTCGTCCTCGAAGTCTCTACCCGCGAATAGCTCTGGATAGCTCCCCCGCATCTCAACTTCGGGTTCCCAAGTCCACTCGGAACCCTTTCTGTGTTTCCACTGGACTTTCACTATCTGGAATCTAAATTTCTCTAATACTTTTCTTACCAACAAAACTCCTTCAAGAACACCGAAATTATGATCGGAAGAACACCTCAACAACTGGAATCATTACTAGTTAAACGACTTCGATTGCCTCCCAACCTTAGATATTCCATACATCCCGATTCAAAATTTAAGCTCTAACCATTCTAAAGTTGCTCACCAATATACCCTACAGGATACTCGAATCCGATCATTCCTATCATTAACTTCCACGAGTTCTACTAGGCTCCCCAAAATTTATTTCACACGAATCTTCAAACCAGCAGATTTATAAACACACACGAAGGTCATCCCACCATAACCATTCATCACGAGTAAGCATCTCAGGGTTACTACTACCATCACCATGATTATTTTAAAATCGGCTACGAATCTCCGCTTACACTAAAGGTGTTTGTCCTCAAGCCCAAAAGTCGACACCTAAATATACTACTTACCTCAAAAGGTTACTGCGCATTTATGCTCTTAATTACAAAGGGCATCATTCCCTTAACCGATACTATTCGGCCTACAGTACTAACACGCGTAGAATACCTAACTTTCCACCGTCTACTTATCCTCCACACTCGCTCTACGAAGCCTAGTTACACCGTATCAAGATACACCTTAACGTCTACCTCCCAGGTATGTCTCAAGGCCCGGCACATCAGAACTACCTCCCAGGTAAGTGCTCAAGACTATATCCTCCTAGTGCCTACTGGAAAGTCAAGGTCATAACACATGAATACCGGGGTCCCACCCCGAGATACCCAATCGACCATTATCAACGACTGACTAACGCGACCAAGGATCCAATGCAAAACAGTCTACCAACAACATGCCTATCCCGGAATGACTCACTCACCCAAACATGTAAATACTCAACGTGCAATAAATGCAAAACTGTGCAACAAAAACAACCCATCAACAAGACTCCCCATCGAGCCATTAGAACCTTGCAATTGACCCATGACTATCTCAAAGTCAAAACCGAGCAAAATGCTCCACGCTTGCTAGACCCATAAGTCGGTCAAAACGCGTTTAAATAAAGTTTAAGCAAGCAATAGTCTAGAATCAACTTTAGTCCCAAACTCAACACGTTAAACAAAAGAGTTTTCCAAAAGGACTCACACCCTTAAAATTCTCAAAATGACACATAACACTTAAAAGCGCATTTCCCCAAATGGTTTACAAAATCATTTACAAAATATTTTCAACGTCAAGATTTTTCATCTCAAAAAGATCGTATGCAATAAAACTACTATTACCAGGTCGGTAGTTACGCAAAAATGGACACGCTCGTCCCACATATGAAAATCATGTTGGAAATCATTCCATTGCAGCTCAGTTTACTCACAAAACGCAAAGCGAAATAAATAATTTCTTTAAAAATGAACCGTCACGGTTCTAGTATGGATTGACTCATTACATGTACTTAAAGTAACCGCTCGACCTTACACCGGGTGCGACAAAAGTGTGCACATAATTTCAAAATCAGTCCCACGACATTTGACCCCAAAATTTCTCTTTTTAAACATAAAATGTCGTGGCACAGGGTTCACCAACAAATTTTTACGCGTCGGCTAGTCATACAAAATGATGAAACGATTTACAAATATATTTTTGATAAAACACAACGGTCTTGTGTAAGTTTCAAACTTAAAGATAGAAACCAATCCGTTTCCATCATTTGAAAATATCGACTAAAACCTCATAAAATCTCAAAAGGTGGGGTTCTTTAAATTGATTTCCAAGATTTCCCCAAACGGTCACATAAACAAATAAGATATGCACCTCGTGAAATTAAACCCACACGACTCAACATGCCGTAAAACAAAACTTATTTTACCCAAATCACTCAAATAGTTTTATACATACATCGTGGAATCTAACTTTCCGTCTCAACTCTATCATATGTGGAGGAGTTCCAATGTTAAAGTCCAAGTCGTAGTCACTTGCCCAACATTTTAAACACCACAAAACACGGATATCATCTTACCCGAAAGAACCGTTGGAAAATAACGAAATGAGACAATTTCTAACAAAGTTTGCAACTCCCGTGATAAAACGGTTTCATGCACTTTCAAAACCATAATTCAAAATCTTGTGTGTGTGCTAAACATTTCTCAAAATTCTAAAACATAATCCACATAAGGATTGGAAACACAAGAAATAGATAGTGCAATTTATTTTCAAAATAAACTTTGTGCATGACTCAGTCGGCATTCGACGTCTCGACTCGTACCCCTCCAAATCTCTCCGGTCCACTATCGCCATCCGGACATTTACACCTCTTAGGCAAGTTGGGAAATTACGTCCAATAATCCTTACGGTTTTTCCTCAATTCAAAGTCGGCTCCATAAGCCCATGATTCTAGCACAATCATCAATCTTGACCCGAAATGGCCTACTTAAAACAAACCTCATCCTTATCGTCACTCCAAGGGATTAATACTAGAATCGTCCTTCTATTCCAACGACTAGTAGTTTAGAACCTTCATCACTACCCCAACGATCATCTCCTCAAGCAAATCAAGTACACACCTGTACTAGTAGGTTCACTATTGTTGTTCCTCCTTGTGATGGCTATTCTGGGTAGATATTACAACGAGTTATTAGCACATAATAACTCACACTAACAACGCTCACGCTCAACTCCTTGGATTCCTCGTGACTTTCCCCGACTCGAGCACGGATATTGTGCTTCAGATAGTAGGAGCTCTACTACTACCTTCCACACCTATCCTCACTCGTTTCGAGTCCCGTCCCGAAGTGCCCAAGTAGTTCCTTGTCGAAAACTATACACATATGCCCGCACCGGCATATGTACACACTCTTCCTAGCTCCCTAGGAATTCCACCCAACTCCACTACCCTTGCTATGACGAAATCCCCACTAGTCTTGACGAGTCGCCTCGCGAATGCACAGTCGCACACAGTGTAAAACCATATAGACATTCGAATATAAGATTCTATCCTACAACGGTTGGACTCAAACAAGAGTTGCGCAATAGAACTAAATCCGACATTCTAAGGCTATTCGGTTCCTACCGCATACAACCTATAGTGCATTCACTTAACAACCTATCAAGGCTAGCATAACCTCCTATTAGCAAGCAACAAACATGCAGTATAGTGTAATAAGCACCAAGCAATCTAGCATACATACTCCTATGTTCTAGAAAGCAATCTCACATACATACTCATATGTAAACACTCTTCCCAGCTCACTAGGAATTTCATCTCATCCCACTACCCTTGCTACAACGGAATCCCTATTAGCCATAACGAGTTGCCTCGCGAATACCCAGTCGCATGCAGCGTGAATCAAATAGACATTCGAATACAAGATTCTATCCTAGAACGGTTGGACTCAAACAAGAGCTGCGCAATAGAACTAAATCAAATATTCTAAGGCTATGTGATTCTTACTGCATACAACCTATAGGGCCTTCACTTAACAACCTATTATAACTAGCATTAATTCCCACTAGCAAGCAATCATCATACAGTACAGTGTAAACCACATAGGCAATCTAGCATGCATACCCTATGATCTAGAAAGCGATAAATACACTAAGTACTGTACCTTTCCCTTTGGCTCCGGCTGACTGTACACACTGCGCCCTCGATCACCGTTTCCCAAACGGGTTTTCCTTTCTTTTATTTTCCAAAAATTTTAAGAGAAGAATTTCATAGCCGCAACTTGAGATCAAACACACCGAGATGCGTTTGATTCACTCAAGCTGTGCTCTGATACCAAGTTGTAACGTCCCAAAAATTACAATAAATTTTAACTTTAAAAATAGGCATTTTAATAAATAAAACCTTATTAAATATCCAACACCGTTTCGTTTGCAAATTCAATAATAAATATTCTCAGTAATAATAAACAGCGGAAATTAAATCGTTTAAAAATAACTCTAATCTCATGATTATAAAAACTCTTCACGCGTGCCAGTGTGTACCTGTCACGCCTTGGAGCCACAAGCACCTGAAACCACATTAAAATAGGAAAGGGTAAGCACAAAGCTTAGTGAATTCCATCACATGCGCAGGTAGAAATTATATACACATCACTCCTATTCGCACATGAGCAACAACACCACAGTTACACAATGTAAGTAAACACATACAAGTAATTATGTACCCAACTCCTCGGTCCCACCGACTTCCCGGTCCCACCGAGTTCACACAACGTTTCCATCCACTTCCTCGGTCCCACCGACTCCTCAGTCCCACCGAGTTGTATTGTAACACACTCGTCCCACCGAGTTCCCACAACATTTCTATCCACTTCCTCGGTTCCACCGAGTCCTCGGTCCCACCGAGTTGTATTGTAACACACTCGTCCCACCGAGTTCCCACAACATTTCTATCCACTTCCTCGGTCCCACCGAGTCCTCGGTCCCACCGAGTTCCCACAACATTTCTATCCACTTACTCGGTCCCACCGAGTCCTCGGTCTCACCGAGATGTAATGTAACACACATTTACACTAAGCATTTAACCCAAGTAAATATTACACACCACGAACAACTAGTTCACACCACAAGTACAGTAGTACATACAAACTACCATAACATGCATACAATTCCTATCTACACAGTGAGAGAACTCACCTCAACGCAAAGTAGATGTCCTCAACAGCAAAACGAGCCGGCCAACACCAACTCACCTTTTTCCACCTAAATAAGTGATATCAAACGTCACAACGAAGTCCTAGCCCAAAGTCACAACTATAAGCTTACACACGAAAAATCCAGCTTTTACTCTAAGATTTACAGGTCTGTTCGGGACCTGTTTAGCCCCTCTTAAACTCATCAACCCAGAATTATTATTCCATAATCAGCTAGTTCCATGACTTAGGGTTCCAGGGACATATCGTACGCGTTCTAACGATTTTCCTACAATTTACTATGAATTTTCTAACATAGGACGCGAAACTGTCATATTCAGACCTGCTGTACAAACAGCCATTTTACGCCTAGTTAGAGGCCGAACCAGACTTCCGCTAAAACACGAAAAGTGTGCCCGACACAGAATGTGAACCGTGGGCACCGGTTTCGCCTCAATCCGAGCCACGAAGGAAAAGTTATGGACGAAATAAAATAGTGGCAGAAACGACGTTTTCACATAAAATGACGATTTATAAAAACGGTTTAATAATTAAGCGATTGGGGTTACGGCTTAGGTTTAAGATTTGAACAACTAACGGCTGGACCACCTAAACACCACCCACTGCCACCTCCGGCAGTGGCGGTCGATGGCGGCAGCGGCAGCCACCACCGGCGGTGGTGGTGGTTCGATCTACCTTCCGACGAGACAAGAAAAGGGTATCCACCCAACCCTTCTCGCTACACACACACCTCCGGCCACACCCTACGGCCGCAGACCCGCCATCACAGCCACCGGCTGGATGGCACGGCGGCGGCAGCGGACTGCAGCCATGGCCGCACGCGGCGGCGGGGGTGGTGGGTTTCGTGACGTTTCGAAAACAACGAAAGAGAAAACGGAAGAACGAAGGCCTTACCTTTCGGGGGGAAAACGCAGCAGCAAAACCCACACAACTCGCCGGCTCCTTCCTCTCTCTCGCTGCACTCCTCCTTCTCGCCGGCGATCAGCGATGGTGGCGGTGGTTCCCGGCGGCGGCGAAGAAAAGACAAGGGAGGGGGAGGGGAGGGTTACGGCCGTGATCACAATGGGAGAAGAAGGTAGGGTTTTTCTTGGTTGTGTGATTGCCGCAAGATAGAAGAGAGAAGGAGGGAAGGGGGGACGGTTCCCTGCATGGGCCGATCCCGAGACCCATTTGCCAAAACAACAAAAAAAGAAAAGAAAAACCCATTAAGTCCCTAGGCTTTAGAATCATTTTGCTTTCTACCCCATGAAAGATAAAATCTAACGAACGCGTCAACAATCACAAAAACTCAACGTTTTGGTTTTTGCCTCCTAATCCCGTTAAATAAACATTATAAATAATTAAAATAAAATGTATAACGGGACACGGGCTTTACATTAGAAGTTTTCAGTTATAGTACTTTGGTACTCATCTGAGGTTTTTGGAAAATAATATTTTCTTTACCTTTAAGTTTTGGACTTATGGTAGTTTTATCCTCAGGGATTTAATTAATGGTAGAAGAGCACTGAGATGAAGAAGTGGCAGGGATAGTGGACACAAACATTCCAAACTTAAGCATGAAACGATCAGTGGTTGGTTATTCAGCGTTAGCATTGTACCAAAGACCGCTTATGTCATTGACAGAGATCTGAGCACTAATTATCTCAGTGATATTTGTTGAGGATTTATACCATCCTTCAACAGTATCTTTTTCTGCTTTCAGTTCAGCAATAGATTGTTCACGCTCGATGCTGATGACTTGATTTACGTAGACCTGATCTTTCAAATTTTCTTCGAGTTTTGAAAGCTCTTGTATTTTTAAATGACAGTTTTTAAGCTATACAGTTAGATCAAGATTTTGTTGCTCAACTTTGGTCTTTCCATTCATGTCATCATATAAATCAACAATCGGCATATCGATAGCACGAAGTCTATCAGCTTCAATGAGAGCAGGAGAAGGAGAAGGAGAGAGTGATACCTGAGAGGTAGAAGTAGAAGTAGAGGGAATTTTAGTGGGTTCTTCCTCTTCTTCTTTGATTTTGGCCATGAGACAGAGATTGGCCTCATCTTATTCATCAGAACTTGATTCTTCATCAGAACTTGATTTTCAGCTTCTCATAATTTTTTTTGAGTTTCAGGTATTTGTCATCTCTAGTCCTAGGTGTAGAGGATTTCTTGTGGGATGAAGAAGGTTTGAATGCTTATTTTGACTTGCATTCACTTGCAAAGTGTCCTACTTTTTCACAGTTAAAGCATGTAGCAGTAGCCTTATCAACAGGAGTAGATTTCGGCTTGTTAGTGATGGAAAAGGTTTATTTCTTCTGTAGTTACTCTTTTCTGGCGAATCTCCTGAAAGAATTTGTCAGGAGTGCTAGAGATTCATCAAGCTCTGAAGGATCTTCTTTTGATGAATCTTCAGAGTTAGATTCTATCTCATTGATAGTAAGAGTAGACCGCTGAGCGGGGATTAACTCTGAAGTAAGTAGAGCAACAGGTGTGCTTTTGGAATCTTTGACAATATTCTTCTTAAGAAGACACGACTGCTCATGATTGAGCATAGTGCCAAATAAGGTACTAAGGGTCATAAATTTAAGATCCTTTGAGAGTTTGAGACACATGGTATAGTTGTCCCAACTTTCAAGAAGACATTCAAAAAACTTTGTCAGGATCTCGGAGTTAGCATAGGTCTTACCAACAGTTTTTAAATCAATGATTAAACAGTTAAGCATTGGGGAACTCAGAGAGAGTTTCATTCTTACCACAGATGAAGTTTTCATACTGTCTTACCAAGTTTAATTTCCTAGACTCTTGTACATCAGCGGCACCTTCATATTGAACACAGATAGTGTCCCATATGGCTTTTGAACTTTTGAGGTTCATGATAGAATGGTAGACTTCATCAGGAAGAGCCATGGAAATGATAGATCTGGCCTTTGTGTCGATGGCCACAGTCTTCTTATCTTCTCCAGTCCACTGAGAGACTTCTTTGATGATAGTTCTCTCAGGAACAACAGGAGTGGTGGCAGTGGCTGGAACAGGACTTTGAACCGTATGTGAAACAAAGGGTCCATTTTCCACAAAATAAGGTATAGTAGGATCTACACCTTCTAGAAAGAGCATCAGTCGGTTCTTCCAAAGATTGAAGTTATCTTTGCTGAATCGAGGTGGTTTGGCAAGAGAGCCATTATCTATGTAATTAGTGTTTTAGTTGTTTACCATATTAAGAATGGCAAGGAAGAGATAGTATAAGCAAGATCTTGTTTATGGGATTAAACAATCTACTCCGATACCACTTATTGGTCCAGAAGGGTTATACAAGTTTGTAGAAGGGGGTGGGGGGTTGAATACAAACACACAAATTTATCTTTCTAAATTGTTTATTGATATAATCAAACAATTTATAGTTTGTTGCGGAATAAGACTAAGTATAAAACCTAATCTAAACATACTATGAGAATCACACAGATTCCTTACACTAGAATAAGAATAAAGGAAGTTTAAGAAAAGCTAAGGATAGTTTTTCTTGGCACTAAGAAGTTCAGTAAGACGAGCAGAGCACTTCAAAAATGAAGTTGATCTTCTATTTATACTGCATGCATAAAATGCATGTCAGGATAACTTTACACGTGGCAACACTTGGTTGGTTGCATGATTATGACTTTTACAAACATGTTGTTGGCCGCTTGGAGAACAGTGTAGTGGGAAGAGTGGTATGTACGATCAAGGACAGAGGTATGTCCTTTTGACAAATCGTAAGATTTCGTGCAAGGGGATAAGACAAATATTCCATGTAGAACAGGCTTCATGATCAGCGATCGATGAGTTGATCTTTATCAGAGAATGATAAAGGTCAGCTCTCGCTGAAGTCTTCTACTTGAAACATCGCGTGAAATGGACAAGTCTTGGCTTCGCTGATATCCGCATGGTCATGAGTAGACTTAGTCACTTGTTCGTCAACTTGGTCTTCGATTTCAGCTTTAAAGTCTGTTGTCGCGAATCTTGTCTTCATGGATCATAAGCAAACAATTACATGATGAGCAATCAGCGATCATCAGCGATATTGAACATACTTATGTCTCGCTGATGTGTATTTATCACTGAATTAATTTAAAGAGCATATGTTTCCCATCAGCGATGCTAAACAGACTTAGTATATTTTCATAGATGGTGAAACACTGAGACATATTGTTTACTTACAATTTTCACTAAGTCATTCTAAGGGTCATCATCAAATCACTGAAGGGATTGGATCAACAAAAACTCATAAGGAGTGAGTTTGAAATGAGCATGATGGGTAAACTAAATTTCTTCCTCGGGCTTCAGGTTAAACAAACATCAGAGGACATCTTTATAAACCACCCAAAATATGTTTCTGACATTCTTTCAAAATACAAGCTCTCTGAATCCTCATCTATGAAAACCCCTATAGCCATTAGATCTAAGTTACATTCAGATCCAGAGGGCAAATCTGTTGAGTGTAAGCTCTACAGAGGTATGATAGGGTCTCTTCTGTACTTAGCAGCCATTAGACCGGATATTATGTATGCTACATGCCTTTGTGCAAGATATCAAACAAATCCCAAATAATCTTATCTTTATGCAGTGAAGAGGATCTTTAGATACCTTAAAAGAACCAAAAATATTTGCCTCTGGTATCCAAAGAACTCTGGTTTTGAACTAATGTCTTACACAGACTCAGATTATGGAGGATGCAAACTAGACAGGAAAAGAAAGTTACCAATTTCTAGGAGGAAAACTAGTAAGCTGGACATCCAAGAAACAAAACTGTGTGTCTACCTCTACGGCAGAATCAGAATATGTTGTTGCTGCTAGCTGTTGCTCACAGGTTATGTGGATGAAAACCTAGCTCAGAAACTATGGTCCAGATATCAACAAGATACCCATCCTCTGTGACTCAAAGAATGCTATTACCATAACTGCAAATCCAGTTCAACACTCCAAAACAAAGCATATCGATATAAGGTACCACTTTCTGAAGCATCATGTCGAAAAAGGTATGATTGAAATGAATTTTGTGCCCACAGATACTTGCTGACCTTTTAACCAAAGCCTTAGATGAGAAGTGATTCTTATTTTTGATTGGCAAGTTGGGTATGCTAAACATGAGTTGACCTACAAAGCCTCTGCACTTTGGTACAGACTCTCTCTTGTAAATATGTATTATTTTTTCAAGTATGTACAGTTGTTTCTTTTTAAAGATTTTCATCTCTTCATAGCTTCTGTGACATTGCACAGAGCCTACGACCCTAGTCACAAAACCTCTTTAGAGTGGTTGATCTATGTCTTGTGCATTACTTATCATATTTGTCCAAATCATAGATCAAGGGGAAGCAGAGGTAAATCTTTACACGTATGAGAGCCACAAAGGATGATAATTCAAGGGGGAGCGGGAGATGTTCTATGTTCGAGCAAATATCAAAGAAGGTGATCATATAAAGGGGGGAAAGCCACTTTTGGTAAGTTTGAGACACAAGCTTATTTTCAAAAACACTTTTCTCGGACACAACTTTTCAAATACGTCCCAATGTACCTATCTAAACGTATCAAAACTTTGTTTGTTAAAAACTTTTGAGAATTTTCCTTTATTAGAAATTTTTGTTCAAAGAACCTCTGTGCCATAGAGCGTCTAAGACCACGAGTTTCTCAGAGGTGACTTTCTCGGCCAATTCAATGCTTTTTCAAACGATTTAGGTGATGAAAAGGTGCAATCTTTGTACGAGGAAAAACCAACCCCAGCTCACAGAAACTCTCTCTTCACAGAGCTTCTGTTCCTTTTCAAACACTTGTGTGTTTGTGAAAATTCCTTCTGGGGTGCAAGTTCTTTTAAGGGTGACAGTCATATATCTTTAACATATCTTACGCGCGTGGCCGGTGATGGGAGTGCACATTGTCTCACCCTGAACCGTCAGAACCCATGTGGTACCATTTGATTGGTTGTGCATTGTACCGTCGGTTTTGAAATGGCTACCATTTGAGTACGGACTCCAAATTTCATCCAAATTTACTTTTTCACCGTTTCTTGTCCATTTAAAAACCCCTTTTACCCTTCTTCTTCTTCATCTTTTCACTCTCAAAAGCTCCAAGACAAACCTGCAACTTTTGCTTCCAAAACCCCCAAATCTTCATCTTTTTCTCTCAAATCCTTTAATGGCGTCTCCTGCAAACTCACACCACTCAGAAAACCCAGTTCCTCCAAGGAACGATGACCAAAATCACTCTGACAGTGAAGGTTTGATAAATTGTCTTCCTTCGACGAACCTTCAAGCCTTCATAAACTATAATTGGTACCCAAATCCATTACCCTAAAACCTAACAACCATTATGCTGTTCTAAACCTTCAATCTTTGCACAAGAATATGCCCCCATTATCAACATGTTGCAAAACCACCCGCTGAACAAGATTCTAACAATGAACACCAAGAACATCCCAAGCAGGTATGTTCATCAATTCTAAAAAAGTGCCAGATTTGACGAAAAGGTTAAGTCTGTGGTTGGATACATGTCTACTCCCGATAACTCCCAGAACCTAGGTATAGGCATCAACAGAGCCATGATATCCAAACAATTTGAACTTCCCACCAAAAGCCTATTTGGCATAAAGAAGTATGCCGCAGAGCCAACAGACCAAGAGTTAGTCGATTTTGTCACCATGCTCGGCTATAATGAACCTCTGGCTAAGAGGACTGACTTTAGGACAAATAGGTTTCCACCTCTGTGGAATGTCCTATTTAGCATTCTAAATAGGTGCCTGACAGGGAAAACAGGGAACCCCGATCAGAGCTCACACCAAATACTTTCCATCATGTATGGAATTTATTTTGACCTACCTCTAGACTTTGCAAGACTTATCTTGCAAGAGATGGCCTTTGCAGTGGAGAATAAGAGGGGACTCCAAGCCACCAACACACCTCTGTCATCCCTATAGTTCCAAAGGATTATTGGGATAATCTTGGAACCTCTGCTAAAGGAAGAAAATTGGAGCATGGAAGGTCCATCCATCAAACCCTACCCTATGGCTACCATGAAACCTACAGTACACCCAATGGCTATGCCTTCGCAGACCCCTTTCAGAGAAGATGCTTGAGTATATATCAGATAGGGAGATCCTAGAGAAGTACAAACATGAGTTCAGGACTCCCAAACCGAGTCCTGAAACCCCACCACGTATAGGAGTGCCCATAGGTAAAGAGGTAGTGGATAGGATGAGCGAGGAAAAGTGGAGAGTAGCCCTAGAGAAGTTAAGAAAACCCAAGGGAGGTGCCTCTGCCACCAACCAACACCACGAAACCATAAAAGACGTTATCCACCAAACCACATAACCATCCCAACCAAAAGGGAAGACGAAGAAGAAGAAAACCAAGGTAATCAAGGCCACTGAAGCCTCAATCTCTGAAACCACAGAGGAACCCCAAACTGTTGAAGAACCCCAACCTAATATCCATCAAACGACCAAAGAACCCTAAGTAGATACTATCCCACAAACCACAGAGGCATCCAAACAGAAAAAGAAAAAGAAAAAGAAAAGGAAAATAACTGGCCCCAAACCCATAGAGGACATGCCAGAACCCAAAAAAAATCAAAGAAGAAACCATCCACCCCTCTCCAAACCATTCATGAGAAAGAACCAATAACCACAGCGGACGGAATACCAACACCCATTTCCATCGCATAACTGAAAACCAAGACCCTGGGAACAATAACCAATCCTCTGCAAACCCTGAAGACAACCAACCTTCTGCCAATCCTCAAGAAGCCCAACTTGCAGTATCCTTTGAAACATTCTTAGAGGTTGGCGGATTAAACGACTCCTTAGACACTTCAGGATGGAACTTATGGTATCCTAACGATGGCAGAGACCCTATTATTACATAAGGTGATTCAGATGATGACCTGGACATGAATGGTGCTAAGGATAATCAAGACATTAGATTGACAGAAGATGAAGTGGTCCTAGGAAATAAATAATCGGAGGAGGAGATTAGTTTAAGAAAAGATGTCTCTAGCACATATCCTAAACTCCCCATATGTGCAACCCACCCATCTGTCCTAGCTGGTCTAGCAGCAACAGATGACTGAAAAAGAGGTGCACACCTCGATCCCAACCCAAACCGACCGAAAAGAGGAACCTTTTTCCTCCTCTGCTCCAATGAATAGTCGGGTATCCATACATCTGCCTGCATCCTCCCAACAGGGTGCAGTCATTGAAAATATCAGTGTCCAGTTGCCCAAGGACATGCTACTTACCATTACAGAGGCATTCGTTGCTTCCACACCTCACTTATTAGAAACCATAAATCCTTCAGAGGGATTTAGAGAGCACAAAGACGAAGAGGTTCTAGACAAACCTCCAAGACAACTCGTATCCCTTTCCGTGTCCAACTCTGAATTGGCACAGAAGAAGGAAGACGACAGAACTCTCGTAGATGACGAGCCATCCAAGGATGACTATCCTCGAGGATCGAGAGGAAGTCCCAATGATCTCAATGTAAATGTAGGATCAAAGTTAGGCGCTTCAGGAATTGAAGCAAACTCTGGTGATGGATGTGTTCACCCAAAGCTCACCCCTGGTTCATATGTGACACTAGATGAGTTCCAAACTTTTGTCACCTCTATAGCCAACAATTTCACTGAGTTGAAAAGCTTTGTTAAATCCTCTGCAGATTTCATAGTTGATGCCATTTTCTCCATGAACACAAAGATAGATGCCATATCCACAGAGGTCAAGGCAACGACTGCAAAGCTCACATAATTACAAGGAAAAATTCCAGAGAGCTCGTCAACCACCCTACCAACTGAAGCACAAAATGCAATCACCTCACTCACCACAGAGCTTCAATCAGCTAGACTCTTCGCAGAAGCTCTAGCCAAGAACCAAGACGATCAACCATCTACTTCCGTAACCATAAAAGATCTGAAAAAGGCATTGGAGCAAGTGTAGCCGACCACTACAAACTGACTCCTAACCCTTAAACCCACAGACTATATTACCAGGGAGAAAATTATCGATATCGGCCAGAAGGTGATGAACAAAATCTGTGTATTTTTCAAAGCATTCACAAAGGCCAACACCACATACGTCAAGGAGTTCAAGGCTAGTGTGGGCAAGCTTAGGTTAAATCAAAGGAAGAAGTCGCACATCTTCTGGGAATATGCGACGATGTGTGCGATAATTTAGAGGCAACTGCGATGAACCTGCCCAAGAAGAAGAAAACTCCTACAACATCCCAGGCAGAGGCATCCGCAGAACATAGGCATGATGACCCCTCCAACGATGGGGATGGACCATCGGGTCATCAAGAAGGGGAGAAGACTACAGAGACAAATTCAACAGATGTAACACCTTCAAAATTTAAAAGAGCAACTATACAAAACTTTGATAATAAACAAATAAGGACAAAATTCCTTACACAAACCACCCTTAGAAATACCTCAAAAATAAAAACGTAACAACTTCAACAATTCAATATCCTAAGTCTTACACCAAAATATAAAAGGTCGGGTGCTACTCAACTTAATACAAAGTTGTTATTCCAAAACACGGAAGACTTCACCAAACCACCTACTTTTGGAACTCACATCTAGCTCTCAACAATTCACAATTTCACTAAAAATATTACCCAACCGGAACCTATTGCACATGCCGACAAATAAAAAGGTTAGACTAACGCCTAGTGAGTTCAAGAGTTTCCATCATGATTAAAATAACTTATTAAATGAAAGAGTACTTATTTAAATCATGGTTTCCAAAAGGGGTATAAAATAAGAATGAAAACAACTCCTTTTCCAACGCACACAAATTCCAAGATGAAAGTTCCAAAATGTATATAGCGTTTCCTAAATGGATTTCGATCCAAACTCACTCAAAACGTGAATAAACATTTAAATCTTGATTCATTCGATCAAGGATGAGGCATAATGCCCGACCCATGTAACATGGACAACAATCCAAAAGGAATATAAAACGTTACCAAAAATACGGATAAAACCTGATACTCACGCGAGCATAAAAGGAAGCGCACTCCAAATACCGAAACATGGAAATTGTTAGTTCCAACTTCTGTTCTCTTAGAAGTATTGAAAAATAGGCTAAGTAGAGAAGTCATCGACAGAGCCTCTGCCGATTCACCGAGATGACCGAAGTAAAGAATCAACAGAAGACGCTTCTTAGAGGACAATGCCACAGAGCCTCTGCCATACTTGACAGAGCCTCTGTGGTATGAACACTGAAGACTTAGAAGATTATTTGAAGATCAAAACAAAGACGATCGTGCTTCCCACGTCTTACTATTGAACGAAGATCTTGAAGATCATTAATACAAGGCTCGCCATGCAGCCTCCACGTGTCAACCTCTGATATGTTACAGCTTTTGTAGAATACGGTGCACCACAGTAACGTTGTACCTGTTACTGTTCCACGATAGTGTCCTTTGTACCTTAGTACTTCTTGTCTCCACCTTGTCCCCTGTAGAAGTAGTATAAATAGAACACTCATGTTGAGCTCTTCTATTAACTTAGCACAATACACACACCATTAGAGCATAATTCTTGTATTACCTTCGGTGTTCTTAGGTGTTCTTATCATATCAAATTCAGTGAATCATTGAGTTAACTATCTGTGTTATTTACACTTCACGTATTTGATATTGTGTATTTATCTACCATGTAATACCTCTCTAGTTCGCTAAAACGCTTCCGCACTCTAATCTGTTTGAACTAATAGGTATTTATATCATTGTTAAGCAATATAGGAACCAATAATTGGTATCAGAGCCATCCTTGATTTTCTATATCAAGAGATCCTCTCCTAAAATGATTTTTGGTAGAAACTTGGCTTGATTTTAACCTGTTCTTAGTTTATTTCAAACAGACTCTGTTTTTCTGCCATTCTCGACTAGTTCGACTTTGGTAAACCTACAGAATTTGTTTTCTCGGTTAAAACTCTCCATTTTAATGCATTGCTCAATGTTTTAAGCTTATAAAAACTTTTCGAAGCATCTACATCATCATCTGAAAGTTTATAGTTCATACTCCGTTTTCTGGTATTTTTCAAACCTCTTTGAAAATGGTGAACATGAACAACTTCTTCACCGCTGGTTCTTTAACCAAGCCACCCACTCTACTCAGAGATGAGTACCTTTAGTGGAAGATACGAATGATTCACTTCTTCGAGGGCACTGACAAAGAACTCGTCTACTATATCAACAATTCTCCTTTCGTACCAATGATCACAGTACCTCGAGTACCTGCCACATATGACACACCAGAGATTCCTGAGCACGAGAAACCAAAGACCAAGGATAAGTGGTCCGAGCCAGATTGGGCAAAATATGAAGTTGCTCAGAAGACCAAAAGACTTCTGATAATGGCCATCCCCAATGACCTCTTCCAATCCCTAGATGCGTGTGAATCTGCATAGAATCTATGGAAGGAACTGCAGAAACAATTGGAGGGAGGGGCCAAGACTCAGAAGAACCGCAGAGCTCAATGCATCAATGAATACTACGCATTCAAAGCTCTGCCGACATAATCTCTGCAGTCAATATACGATCGTTTCAACTCTCTGATCAATAAATGCAAGAAGTTCGGGATTCCCAAAACCTCTGAGGAGAACAATGTCAAGTTCCTAAAGAGCCTAAATGAAGAATGGCTCCGGTTGTCTATGTCTCTGCAAACTAATCATGACTTAGACTCTTGGACTCTGTCAGATCTTTATGGAACGTTGGCAGCCCAAGAACCTCAGATTGCACAAGCAAAAGCTCAAGTCAGTGCACCCCTTGCACTTGTTAGTAAGGCTACAGAAGCGAAAGAGAAGCCGAAGAAGGAAAAGCTGTGGAAGAAACGAATGAGAAGAAGAAGAAGGTATTGGTCGTTTATAGTGAAGAGGAGGAGGTGGTCGAAGAAGAGGAGGCAACTATGGCCTCGATAGCTAAGTCTTTAGCCCTTTTGACCTGGGAGTTCAGCAGAGGATACCAGAAGAAGTCTGGCTATGAAAGCAATAGAAGAGATGATCGTGGTGATTCGAGGAACCAGGGAAGAGAAGGTTCGAACGACCAACAGAGGTTGAATGACAGGAATGACAGAGGTGGTGACCAACAGACGTCAGCCGACAAAGCTGGCAACACTCCCCAGAACCAAGGATGTTACAATTGTGGCAAGCCAGACCACTATGCTGCTGACTGCAGGAGCAAACCAAACCGCCCTCAGAGGGATTCTGCTTTCTACAAAAAGGAAGCGGAATATTATGCTCAGAAGTCGCTAATGGTGAATCAGGAGAACTGGCTGTCAGACGAATCATCTGATGAGGGCGACAAGAACGCCTTGTTCTGTGGAATGGCAGATGTCAGCTCATCCGACTCTCATAGTGAGGTATCCACTTCTGACTCTCACTCTAATCAAGCAGATGCTGATTTGCTTAAGCTGACCATTGAATACACATAACTTAAAAAGTCCTGCGAAAGTATTCAGAAGAAGCTCACCTTCTTTGAGAGAGAAGCTAGACTTCTCACTCAAGAAAAGGCCAAAACATTTCAAGAAAAGGAAGAAATTGAAACAAATTGGAACAAACACCTAAATCCTTTGAAAGAAAAGAGTTATGAACTCAACTCTGCTTTAAAAGGAAAATCTAAAGAACTTATGGATGTTGAGAGCGATAGAATGAATATCCTAGCTCTTAAACATTATTTTCAAAAAGAAAGAGAAGTCCTTTGTCAAGATCTACTCAGAAGATATCTTTTAATTAAGAAATATCAAGATGCACAGAAGGTGTACGAACAAATTAATACACAAATAGGGAGACAGGGAATTGGCTTCTGTGATATAGATACATACACTGGAACCAAAAGAGACAAGTCTCTGTCCTCTCTATTTCATATTGGAAGTACAAGAAAACCTGGATTTCCAAACCTACTCTCTGTAAGTAAAAGGCGAAAAGTCTATGGGGAACTTCACGAGAGGAAACCTCTGAAGATGATAAATGTGTGGTATCAAAACACATATCTATCACCGTCAATCTCTGTGAAAAGAGAATCCAAACCTAAGAAATATCTGAAAACTCAAGATCAGATAGGAATCTTCAAGTTTGGTGACCCCGATACTCAAACACAGGTTGCTTTTGTCTGCATGATAAACTCTGAAAAGAAACTATCGACAGAGGCACCTGAGTTCAAGCCTACCTCTTCAGAAGAAAAACTTAAAAATATCTCTGAAAAGAAGTTGATGGAAATCGGGGAAAATAACTTTTATGAAAACTTCTGTACATCCTCTGTCGATCAAAACCTCTCTGATGAAATCTTAATAGATACTTCTTTTGACTTGGAAGATAGTCCCATAGAAAAGGAAGAAAGCGAGTATGGCACATGCTCTGAAAGTCCAGCTTCTGTCGAAAGAGATCAAAGTGACTCGACCTCTGTATATGAGGATGACTCATCCTTTGACGAATCTGAGATTAACTCAAATGAGTCAGAGATAGTACCATGTGATTCAGAAGATCTTAAGCTACCCTATAGAGTTCTTAACAGAACTATTCCTCCCAAGGAGAAAATCACAAGTGTTCCTATCTGTCCAAACTTTTTGGACATGTGTATACAAGCCAAAACCTCTCTTGAGCTTGAGAAATTCAAACAACAAAAGGAAATGTCTTCTCAAAAACAAACAAGTTCGGAGAATTTAAAACCCTTAAGGCCCATTAAAGAAAAACTAACATGGCAACAGAAGGGTAAGTGGGCGGAAAATAACAAATCTTTTTCTTCTGTAACAGTGAAACCTACAGAAGTTCACCAGAGAAGGGGTCCACAGAAGGCTACTCCCAACAAAGGATTTTCCAAACAACAATCTACCTACATAGGTCTTCTTGTAATAGGAAGTCAAATATTAGGATAGAATGTAATGCCTCTGTGCCCCCATTTAATGTTTTCAATGAAAAGTTCAAGCAAATATCTTCGCACATTCATTATTGTCATTGTTTTGATCTCATGTATAAATTGAACCAACACTTCTCAAGCCCACAATGTTTCCTTTCTTTGCCCAAAAAGAATGCTAAATTCAAGGGAAAGAAGAAACAAAATTGTTCTTCAACAGAAGTTAAAACCAAACCCAAGGATGCTAAGGCACCCTTGAAGACCTCTGACAAAAAGGGACCCATTTGGATATGGGTACCTAAAAATCTCTGATTGTTTTATAGAAGCAGTATGTGCCGATCTGGTATCTTGACTCCGGGTGCTCGCGGCACATGACTGGCGACAGAGGTCTACTATCCTCCTACAAAGATAAACTCGATGGAGGATCAGTGACCTTTGGCCACAACAAGAAGGGATATATTAAAGGCTACGGAGTAATAAAAAAGAAGAACATATCAGTATGCAAAGTTGCATATGTGGATGGCCTAAAGCACAATCTTTTGAGTGTCAGCCAACTCTGCGATACTGGTTTCGACGTTATGTTCAAAAGAACTTTATGCTCTCTACAAGGAGAAGATACTGGAGTAGAACTTCTGCGGGCCGAACGTAAAGGTGATTTATACCTCATGAACTTCAGTGCCAAGAACAAGGAGGACAAGCTCTGTATTGTTGCTTCTAAGAACGAAGAAGCTTGGTTATGGCATAACAGATTCTGCCACTTAAACTTTCATACTCTAGATAAACTTGTCAAACGTGATTTAGTCAAAGGTCTGCCAAATGTCAAATTTAATAAAGATCATTTGTGCTCTGCTTGCAAAATGGGTAAGCTCAAAAGAGCTTATCATAAAGGCAAAACTGATGTGTCTTGCCCTAGGCCTCTGTACATGCTTCATGTTGACCTATGTGGTCCAATCGCTACGCAGAGCCTAGTAGGCAAGAAATACATACTTGTGGTGATCGATGAATACTCAAGATACACATGGGTGGAGTTTGTCAGAAAGAAATCAGATGTTCCTAACATTCTGATAAACCTAATGAAGAGGATCCAGGTTTTGTACGAGTGCAAAATTCAGAAATTGAGAAGCGACAATGGCACAGAATTCAAAAACTCTGTCATTGAAGCCTACCTCACTGAAGAAGGCATCTCGCAGAACTTCTCTGCAACACGAACTCCACAACAAAATGGCGTTGTTGTACGAAAGAACCGAACGCTTGTGGAGGCTGCCAGAACTATGCTAACAGCATTTGGATTGCCGATTTCTTTCTGGGCAGAAGCTATATCAACAGCATGCTATACCCAAAATCGATCATCCATAGTCAAGAGGCACATCAAGACTCCTTATCAATTGATCAATCAGAGGCGACCCAACATCAAGTTCTTCCATGGATTTGGATGAAAATGCTTCGTTCTAAACGACAGAGAAGCAAGAGGAAAGTTCGATGTGAAAGCAGATGAAGGAAAGTTCATAGGATACTCTGCAACATCCAAGACTTACAGAGTATATCTTCTGCGGTCTCGATCCATAGTGGAAAGCATAAATGTCTCTTTTGACAATTCTTTTCAGAAGACTTCTGAACAAATGAGTTCAGAACTCGGTCTGAAAAAGGAATCCTCTGGCATCTTAAAGACAAGAGAAGCAGACCTAAATCTGCTATTTGAGGAGATGTTCCATGATGATATTGATCCCTCTGCTAGAGCTGCTAGAGCCTCTGGAAAAACATCTTCTGCCAACCAGACTGAGTCAGGTATATCTCTAACTAGTCCATTAAATACTTCATCCTCTTCTGTGAATCATACAGATGCACGTGTCGAGGGGGAGCCAACAGAAGATGAAAAAACCAAAGATTCTACCACAGAGGCACTGGAAACACCAACTCCAGCAACCACAGAGGAACCAATACCAGAGGAAAATGAGGACTCAGTCTCAACATCCTCAGAGGAACAAATTCCAACTCTTATCCTAATACTCCCACAAGCAGAAGAACCAAGTTCAAGCACAGAAGTGTCATCCACTACAGAGGTTGCACCAGATCCACAGGGTGCAACCACAGAGGTTCAACTAGATGATGCAAATGACCATCTCCCCAGGACAACAAAGTGGACGATGAGCCATCCTCCGAGCCAAATCATTGGCGATCCTTCTGAGAAAGTAAAAACAAGATCAGCCACTGCCAATTTTTGTTTCTTTACAAATTTTATCAGTGTGATCGAGCCAAAACGCATTTATGAAGCCCTAGATGATCCAAACTGGGTAGATGCTATGCAAGAAGAGCTTCTACAGTTTGAGAGAAACAAGGTATGGACCCTAGTTCCTCTGCCAAAGGGGAAACAAGCAATAGGGACTAAATGGGTCTTCAGAAACAAGAAGGATGAGGATGGGGTGGTCATTAGAAATAAAGCGAGATTGGTGGCCAAAGGATATCTTCAAGAAGAAGGCATTGATTACGATGAAACTTTTGCCCCTGTCGCACGGCTCGAAGCAATAAGAATTTTATTAGCCTTCGCAGCCCACAGAGGTTTCAAAGTCTTTCAAATGGATGTAAAATCTTCCTTTCTAAATGGTGAAGTTCAAGAAGAAGTCTATGTCCAGCAGCCGCCAGGGTTTGAAAATGCCATGTACCCAAACTACGTCTACTATTTCGACAAAGCTCTGTATGGACTGAAACAGGCTCCAAGAGCATGGTACGAACGCCTTTCAACCTTTCTTCTCAATAATGATTTTGACAGAGGTACAACCGATACTACTTTGTTTTACAAAAGAAAAGGTGATGAGATTCTGCTTGTATAGATCTATGTGGATGACATTATTTTTGTGTCTACAAATGCACAACAGTGCAAAGATTTTGAAAAACTAATGCAGAGTGAGTTTGAAATGAGTATGATGGGAGAATTAAATTTCTTCCTAGGACTCCAAGTAAAACCATCATCAGAGGGAATTTTTATAAATCAAGCTAAGTATGTCTCTGACATTCTTTCAAAGTTCAGTCTATCTGATGCCTCTGTAATGAGAACCGCCATGGCCACTGGAAATAAGTTATACTCAGATACAAATGGCAAAACTGTAGAGTGCAAGCTCTACAGAGGCATGATTGGGTCCCTTTTATACTTAACAGCAAGTAGACCTGATATAATGAATGCCACGTGCCTGTGTGCAAGATATCAAGCTAACCCACACGAATCCCACCTTATTGCTGTAAAGAGGATCTTCAGATACCTTAAGGGAACCAAAAATCTAGGGCTCTGGTATCCGAAGAACTCTGGTTTGGTCTTAAGGCATACACAGATTCAGATTATGGAGGATGCAAGCTTGATCGAAAAAGTACCTCTGGGAGTTGCCAATTCCTGGGTGGTAACTAGTAAGCTGGACCTCGAAGAAGAAGAAGTGTGTGTCTACATCTACAACAGAAGCTGAATATGTTGCTGCTGCTAGCTGTTGCTCCCGAGTTCTGTGGATGAAAACTCAGCTAAAGGACTATGGTTACACCATATACAAGATACCCATCCTCTGTGATTCAAAAAGTGCCATAGCCATCTCTGGGTGGTCCAGTCTTTGACCGGGCTTACCCCCCAGCCTGTGGTTGGGCCTTAGGTCCAGCGTAAGCTGGGCTGGGACAGCGGAGGATTAGTGGACTTCCCTCGGATGTCCGATACCGCCGGGGAGGCGTGCGTGCGTGTGTGCGTTGTGTTCGTGGTAGTTGATCGAAAGGGTCGATGCCGCTATGCCTTCCAAAAAAAAACAAAGCATATCGATATCCAGTATCACTTTCTGAAGCATCATGTTGAACATGGCACAATCGAAATGCACTTCGTGTCCACTTACCAGCTTGCAAACTTGTTTACCAAGGCACTAGATGAGAAAAGATTCATTTTCTTGGTAAGTAAGTTGGGTATTATAAACATGAGTTGAATCCTCTGTAAGTAAGACTTAATCCTCTTGTATAAATGTATATATTTAAACTATTAAGTATGTAAATTCCTTATCACCAAACGTTCTGTACCCAACAGAGCCTCTGTAGGTATTCTCAGAACCTCTGACAATCTCCACAGAGCCTCTGGTGAGTTTGACCTATGTTCAATGCATTACTTATCTAATTTGATCTAAGCATAGGTCAAGGGGGAGCAGAAAGAGAACTTGAAATGATCCACAGAGGTTAATCATTCAAGGGGGAGCCAAAGAAGAAATGAGATCAACCAAATTCACAGAAGTCAGGTAGTTTGCCGAGCAAAGGTAAAACAAAAGGAGTGTCTCGCACAAAACTTTTTCCCAAAACAGTTTTCTCGGACACCAATTTCCAAACATGTCCTAAAAACATAGTTTTACACAATCAAAACTTTGGATGATCAAAAGGTTTTATGAGCATTATGTTATTAGAAATTTAAGGTCATAGAGCCTCTGAGGAGCTCTGCAGAACTTCTGTGGGTCAGAGCCTCTGTGTTAGCTCCAATATTCTGAAAGATTAGAAGTATTGAAAAATGGCTAAGTACAGAAGAACTTCCAGAGAAGCTCTGCTGAGTGCAACAGAAGCTCTGCCGGGCATCTCAGAAGAATCAAAGGAAGTTTGATCAAGAGTAATCAAAGACCGAAAAAACTACAGAAGGACGCTTTCAGAAGACCAAAACCGCAGAACCTCTGTTACCAATAACAGAGCCTCTGCGGACAACAGCAAAAGACAAGGAACACAGTGAAGACTACTCACAAAGGACCAAAGAAGGATCTACAGAAGAATGCTTACCAAGGAACCAACCACAGAACCTCTGTCACCCTTGACAGAGCCTCTACGGTTCAGACTGAAGACTTGGAAGATATTTATAATATCTTGCCACTGTTGAAGAAATATCTTGCTACTGTTCCTGACCTGTTCATCAACTTGCATGGTAGCTTGCCCTGTCCAACTTCAACACGTGTCAAACTCTGAGTGGACTCAATAGGGCTTAGTACAACATAGACGTCTGCGCCATTAAATGAAATACAACACGTTCAACTGTTCATACCATCCGATCAACAAAAGCTTATGCTTTATGGTCCCCTTGTAGTAGTATAAAAGGAAGACTCATGTTGAGTTCTTCCTAACAGGAAATACACAACTGTTTTTATAAAAAAAGGCACATAAGAACACATAGCTTATGCACATCGAGAGTCATATCTGCTTAAAGCTTTGCATACTCAACTGTTCTTAAATCTATTCTTGCCTTATATATAAAACAACAGTAATCTTCAAGATATCATCTTTATACTGTTTATTTATATTGTGTGTTCTAAATCTATCAAACATATCTGTTAGTTCTTCAATACGCTTCCGCATCAAACATAAACTCGAACTAATAGATCTGATAATCTTGTATAAGCAAAACGGGAAACCAACAATTGGTATCAGAGCCAAGCTTGTTTTTTTAATATCAAGTGATCCTCGTTTTTACAAGATTTGTGATAGAAATTATCTGTTTTTAACCTGTTCTTCATTCCTTCAATCAGATTCTGTTTTACTGCCATTTTCGATCTATTCGATCTGGTAACATCATAGAAACTGTTTCGTTCGTAAAAAAAACTTCATTTAAAATGCCTAGAATGAAATTTTGTGGTTATGCTGATTCAATTTTTTATTCAAAACTCGGCACAAATTTTCGCAAAATAATTCCTTCTCTTGAAAAAGAACTAGATGAAAAGAACAAAAGCATTTTTATTATCTCTGATAAAATTGCTAAACTTGAAGAATCTGTTAAAATCTTAAACTGTGAAAATCTTGAACTAAAAAGGAACTTATCTATGTCAGATGAAGAAAAGAAAAGACTTGAACTAAAATGTTTAAATTTCTCTAAACTAATTTCCAATTTTGAAAAGATTGTGGCAAATGATAGAGGAAATTATGAAGAGAAGAAAACTGTTCTTGAAACAAAGTCTATGGAGCTTACATGTAAAATCTCAGAATTGCAGAATATCCTTGAAAAGGAAAGAAAAGAATCTGATTCTGAAAGAAAAGAATCTGAACAGTTAAAGGTTCAAAGATTTCAAGATTTAAGTCAAAAAAATGACTTTGAAAAAGAGAGAAGGATTTTTAAAACAGAAATATCCAAACTAACAAAAAGGCTCTCTAATTTAACAACTGAAATCATGTTGGAGAAAAGATGCAAATCTAATCTCCAAAAGATGCTTGAGGAAAATTTAAGGAAAAAGAATATTTTTGCTAAACGGATCAAGAAATTTAATTTTAAAGGATCTTTTAAGCCAAATATGTTTTCAAAACTTCAGACCTCAACATCGAAATTTTTGCATGATCATAGGTTGGACAAATTAGTTAATCAAACTTGTAAAAAGGTGAAAAAGGTTTGGATAATGAAAGGCTCTATATCTGTTCAAAATGCTCAAAAAGACAAAAAGTCTTTCATTTCTGGTATGTATGACAAATGCATAAAGGCGTTTCATACAATAGGACCCATACGAATATGGGTACCCAAAACCTCTGTAAGTATAACATAGATACTGTATACTTTGTAAATATTTTTTATTTTTGTATGTAAATTCTTAAATCTTCAATAGTTCTTAAGATCACAGAACTTCTGTAAAGTCTGCTCAGAACCTCTGACGACCTCTACAGAACCTCTGATGATCTTGACCTATGTTATGTGCACAACTTATCTTATTCTGAACCAAGCATAGGTCAAGGGGGAGCAGAAGAAGACACTTGATCTACAGAGGTTGTTATATCAAGGGGGAGCGAAAAAGGAGACCTTGCTGAATCTACAGAGATTCATAAGTCAAGGGGGAGCTAAGAATGCGACAGAAGAGATCACATTCACCGATCAAAAAGAAAAATAGGTTGGTATCTCGCACTCACACAATGCTACAGAAGTCATAAGCCGCAGAGTTCTTTCAACCAAAGAACCTATACTCAAATCATTCAAATGACTTTTGATGCACAAAATCTTTGAGATTTACAATTTTCTAGGACACCAACTTTCAAATAGGTCCTAAATACATTGTTAAAACTTATCAAAAACTTGGATGATTAAAAATGTTTATAAATTTTTAGTTATTAGAAATCTCCTGTCACAGAGCCTCTGCTGGCTCTAGCAGAGGTCCAAAAACCTCTGTAGGATAATTTCTCTCTACTAAAGATTTATTGATCCTCTCCGTGTTTTTCAAATGATTTTTCATCAACGATACAATATACAGAGATAAAAGTTTTCCAAAATCACAGAGCTTCTGTACCCACAGAGCCTCTGTAAAGATTTCCACTTGGGAATTTCTGTATCTGTAACGGTAACTTTTCTGTGGTGAAAATTTAAACCCACGCGCTTTTCATTTAATATGGCCGCCCACGACGTCTCGTCGTCAATGACTCTGATGACGTGTCGAGTTTTCATTGACGTACAAATCACGTCATCCTGGAAACTTGCATCACGCCGAATGAACTCGAGTGCGGACCTCAAATTTTATTAACTTTCTCACATTTTCACCGTTCCGAATTCTATCCGTTACCACAGTATAAAACCTAAGTTAAAAATCACTTTCAAAACTTTACTATTCTCTCATCTTCTCCGGTGAACTTGCTTATTTCTTTCTGAAAACCTAGAACTTTCAAACCTACAAATGGCTTCCAGTTCCAAAGCTACTCACGTTTCACCAACAAACTCTCTGCCACTCTCTCTAGTACATTCTGAGCACTCCCACAACTCACATACCGCCTCTGATGCCAACAGACATGACTCCGGCGACGAGGCATCCTTTGTACCCACTACCCACCTGCAACAATTTTTCTCAAATGACCATTTCGAGCAAACCCTTCCCATTAAATCAAATAATTGTTATCTTGTTCCTTCTCCTACGGCATTTGGCAAAGAACATGCCATCCTGCTAAACATCCTAGACAACCACTTTCTTTACCCTCTTCTGAGCAAAACAGTTGAACAAATACCTGTACGTTACCTACATCAGTTTTGGCAATCTTGCCGTTATGACGCTGACACCGATTTGATCAGAGGCTACATTTCTAAACCTGACCAAAGTAAGAGCCTTGAACTGATGTTCAACCGCACCATGTTCTCATTAGAATTTTGCCTTCCAACAAGAGGACTCATGGGAATCAAAAAGTATGCCCCTCAACCAACAAATGAAGAACTTGTCGACTTTCTGCACATGTTAGGGTACAACCAACAGTTGAAAAAGAGGAACGATTTCCGCAGAGCAAGACTACCCCCTCTGTGGAATACCTTATTCTCCATCCTAAATCGTTGCCTCACGGGCAAAATCGAGAGCATCGATCAAAGCTCTAGACATACTTAACTCACATTCTTATATTCAAGAGAGAGAAACACTTGTACAGAACTCCTAATCTTGTAATGTGTTCTTGAGTGAAATGGATGACGAATTCATATCTTCTCTATCTTGATTAGATTTTGGATTAACAATTGGTATCAGAGCACGTTATTGAAGATCTTGGATTAACAAATGGTATAAGAGCAGGATTCGAGATTTAGAGGAGTTTTTCAGTGATCAATCATGAAGATTTTGGTGAATTCTACAAGAAAATTCGATTGATTTTCTGGATTTATCAAGAAAATCTCATTTTCTTGAAATTTAATCAAAATTTTCTGATTTTTGATCGAATTGTTCTGCAAATTGGTTCTTTGCATTCGGATTTTTGTTTAGAGCATCTTTAATTCAAGGATCGAGATCTAATTCGAAGGTTTTCAAGATCAATTTGACAATTTTTCTGAGTTTTGTTCGGTTCGTGAAGGTCACTGTTCGATCTTCAATTTTGGTGATTCAGATGTTTTCAGAGGTTTGTTTACGAAGAAGAGGTGTTCGAATCCTTATTTCGAACTGTTCTGTGAAAGTTAATTTCAGAGATTTCGATATTTCAGAGGATTTCAGTTGTTTTTTGAAGAACTCGCTAGATCTAAACTTCTCGCAACATTCATATTACTTTTCGCAAGCTTCATCGATCTGAGTCCAAGTCCACTTCACGCAAAGTATTTCGCAGCCTTAAGACCCGAATTCTCAGCTTTTCGCAAGCTTCTGACCCGAATTTTAAGCTTTTCGCAATCCACTGACCCACTTTCTGAAACTTTTCGCAAGCTTTCCTTGCAAAAAGTGATCTGTCAGATTTCATTCCTTGCCCAAGGCTACGTTTCGCAACCTTTGCTTGCGAATTTCTCCACTTTGCGCAACCCTTGCTTGCGAATTTCTCCACATTGTGCAACTGTTGCTTGCGAGTTTCTCTACTTTTCGCAACCTTGGCTTGCGAGTTTCTTACTTCTCGCTTCTTTGAGTTGCGAGTTTCTAACTTGGTTATTTTCAGACGATATTAAAAAAAATCTTATTTTGAGAAAAAAATTTATAATGAAATTTCCTATAGTGTATTTCATACATTTTAAGAGTTTTTCAAGAAAAAGTTTTATATAAATTTTTTTCTTTTTAAAGATCTTTTAATCGTCAAGTGATCATGAACCGACTTCCAGTGCTGATCAAAGAATCTGATTTTGAACGATGGAGTGTTTCGTTCATCGATTTCATTTCAAGTCGAGAAAATGGTGAATATATGATAAAAACTTTCTCCGAAGGTCCAATGATCATATATAAAATGGAGAATGACTTTACAGAAGAAGAGAATAAAAGAAAGAAAGCTGATAAGGACGCTTCGTACTACTTGATTCTTGCACTTCCACATCACATTTATAAACGCGTTGAAGCTTTCAAAAACAACCCGATGCAGATGTGGAATGAATTGTCAAAGCAATTGCCTGATCAAAGTTGATTTTAAGAGAAAAGAAGAAGAAAAGAAAGCTGAAAAAGAGGATGCGGAACAGAAATCATCGGATGTTGAAAATGAAGAACTCAAGGAAAAGGTTATAGAGCTTACAAAGAGACTTTCTGACACGGAAAAGTTGCTAAAAGAGGAAAGAGCGAATCGTACAAATGACAAAAAGTGCTATGCAAAGCAAATTTTATCTCTTTCACAGAAAGTTTCTGAACTTGAACAAGCTTCAAAGACGGAGAAGAAAGAAAATGAAGAAAAGAAAGCTCTTGAACTCAGATGCATAAAACTTTCTAAACAAAATGCAGATTTTGAGAAGGTTTTATTTCTTGAAAAAGAGAAATTGGAAAAGGAAAGGGTTGAGTATGAAAAAGAAAGGAAAAGCTTTGAAGCGAAGAATGCGAAACTGTCAAAGAAAATTTCTGATCTTCAAAAGGATTTAGAAAAGGAAAGACAAGAGCTAGATAAGGAAAGTCATGAGCTAGAAAAGATGAAGAAAGCTGACTTTCAAGCTAAGTGCGATAAAGACGAATTTTCTAAAGAGAGGAAGATATTTCAGCAAGAAATACGAAAGCTGACAAAGAATTTGGCCGTGTTATCGACTGATATTATGAAAGATAAGAGGGTTAATTGTGACATTCAGAAGAAGCTTGATTTGATGACCAAGGAACGGAATGACTTATCAAACAAAGTGAAGTCACTCAACAAATCCAAAAGCTATTCAGAAAGTCCGATTCGACCGTCTAATCTTTTCTATGATCATTCAGTGGATAATTCTTCCAAGTATCAATTTGCTGATCTTCCTTCATACAAAAAAGTCAACATGCAATGGAGAGTAAAAGGTACGACTCCTGAAAAAGATGTACCAAAATCGTCTGTTCCCAAAAAGAATACTAACCTGAAAGGTAAATCTTTTGCTAAACCTGATTCATTATATTTTGCAAATCATTTAATCAGGTTAGCACAAAAAAAAAATTTGTTGTTCTTATTGTGGTACTAACGATTTTGTTAAAAATGATAGTATTCAATATTGGTATGGTACTTATCATTTTCCTTCCTATAGAGCTCCGCTTAACAAGCCAGGACCCAAAACATGTTGGGTACCAAAATCTACTTAATCTGTTTTTGCAGATTTAGAAGCAAAGCGTTGAACTCTCGGAAGAAGATTATTTGTGCCATTAAGGGGGAGTAAACAGAATGGTTTCTAAACACATCGGTTTAGAACCCGGATTTCAAAGTTTATGGCTTTTGAACACATCAGTTCAAAACCCGTACTTCAACGACAATGGCTTTTGAACACATCAGTTCAAAACCCGCACTTCAACGATAATGGCTTATGAATACATCAATTCAGGACCCGTACTTCAAAGGCCATGACTTCTAAACATATCATTTTAGAACTCGTACTTATCAGGTGATATCCTTTTCACTGTCATATCTTTCTATTTTTAGGACATGTGCTTAAAGGTAACATTGTGTTATATTTTATCTCTACTAACGTTGAAAGTTTGAACCTTCACAAATTTAATTCAATGAAGTGAAAATTTTCAATTTTTCATTCAATGAATAAAATGTGTGTTAAGGATGATTTTACGAGCATTTTTGTATCGTCGGAGTTATATTTGTTTCTACTTTCGCTTCTGAAATAAGTCGAAAGGTCAGCGAAACATGTTTGAGATTTTGATATAAGCGCAAAATTGTGTAAATCTAGACTTATTTAGAATACAATGCTCACAAAGCCTATTCGTCTTAATCAAGAATGGAAACGAAAATATGGGGGAAGCACTACGTTTTTTTTGAACCAAGTGATTGAGATGCTATAAGAAAATAAAATTAAAAAAATTAAAAAAAATTAAAAAAAAATAAAAAATTTATATATATACATATATAATAAAATCATTCAGTTTGATAGTCTGTGCCTGTGGCCTATCTGGTTTGGGAGATTAAGTCCCAAGGGGTACTCGTTACCTAGCCCCTAAGATCAACTGATCTGGGATTGGCTGACCCAAATCCTGCTATAGAACCAGGTAGAAAGTCATGTTCTACTGGTACAAATGGGATTAAGGTATATCGATGTAGCCTTTCTGGTTCGGGAGAGTAAGTTCCAAGGGGTGCTTGTCACCTAGCCCCTAAGGCCAACTGGTCTGGGATCGGCTGACCCAAATCCTGCTATAGGACCAGTTAGAAAGTTACGTTTACGGTGTATCTTAGTCTTAATAAACTGTTTGATTATAAAAGATGCCAATGAGCACATAATAAAAGTTGCCATTGTGCACAATATGAAAAGATGCCTAAGAGCACACATCTCTTGAAACTTGGGGAAAATACAAAGTCGCGATAAACCTGTAAATTTGTGAAAATTCTGTTTTTGAACAAATAGTGTGAGTAAGAGCAAAGTATTCTTATAGGTTTTAGAGGTGCATTTGCTTGTTGCTAATCATATTTCGCATGCTAGTCCACCAAATAGATTTTATAAAGGGGTTGAAATTGAACTTTTGTAACTCGATATGCGATGATGTCTTGTTTTTGAATCCAAACGCATGCATTTGATTTCACTTGATGGAAATATCTGTTACATTTCATTAAGTTGAATTTCTTTTGTTTGGTGTTCAAATGATTAAATGTTAGTAGTTATAAAATGTTGTTCAATGAGTTCTATTTTCATTATATAAGTTTGTTAAAATGTGCGCTTATACGATTTTTATGCAAATTTTCAGGGGGAGAAAATCAACTTGCTCTACAATTATTATTTTTAGGGGGAGCAAGATCTTTCGCTTATGGGGAGATTTGTTCGTGTTTTTCAAGGGGAAGAAATGTTTTTGAAGAGGGAGATTGTCCGTGACTGAAATTGAAAAGATTTTCGATGCTCGTGATGCTCACTTTCATCGAAAAAGGGGGAGAATGTCTACATCAATTTCATGTCAAAGAAAGTTTAAAATCAAAGATTCGTTTTAATGTCAACGGGGAGATTTGTAGAAAGAAGACGTCGTTTCAAGAAATGATAGGGGGAGTTTTATTCTTCAAGAGTTTTTAAGAAATCGATTGATCATTTCAGTGATCTCTTTCTTTTGAACTCGCGCATTTATGAAGATCGACACTGAAGAATGAAATTCTCAAGTCAATGGAAATGGGGAGAATTCTTCAAGAGTTTGAGGAAAATCGACTGATCCTTTCAGTGATCTCTTTTTCTTGAACTTGTGCTTCTTGTATTAAAAAGCTTTGTGTGAAGATTCATATTCTCCTGTTCGAAGAAAGAAGTTCGTTATTTGCCGTTTGAAGATTGGATGACGTTTTGACTTTGACAAGCTTTGATGAAGACCGAAGATTCAAGAAAGCTAAAGCTTGCTGATCGCATTTGTTTAAACCTTGAATCCAAGGGGGAGATTGTTAGTGCAATATGTCTTCAAGGTTTAAATATAGAAAGGTCAAAGTCAAAGTCAATGTATTGAGTTGTATTGTGTTGTTTACACCTTGTAATGTGTTTAGTATAAATAGGTTTAGTTGTGGGTTAGAAAAGGACTCTAGACATACTTAACTCACATTCTTATATTCTAGAGAGAGAAACACTTGTACAGAACTCCTAATCTTGTAATGTGTTCTTGAGTAAAATGGATGACGAATTCATATCTTCTCTATCTTGATTAGATCTTGGATTAACAGCTCACCTCAAATTCTCTCAATCATGTATGGTGTGTACTATGATCTACCCCTAGATTATGCCACCATAATGATGCAAGAGATCATCAACACCATCAATCGCAAAATCGCCTCCCAGAAAGCCAAAATGTCTGATCACAACTGGTTGTCCCCTCTGCAGTTCCAGCGAATCCTCGGTGTACTTTTCGAACCCCTACTCCTTATCCAAAAATGGCCAATGGACGGTCCCAAACCTAAGCAATTTCCTATGTCCAAGAACACTCCTACAGAACATGAGGACGGCTACCCGCACAGCAGGCCACTGTCAAAGATAATGTTAAGTTATGCTAGTGATGAAGAACTAGTTAGTGAGTACACACGCGTTTACAGAACTCCTGAACCCAGCTCTGTAACACCCCCGCGTATAGGAATGCCCATAGGAGTTAGTGTAATAGAGAGACTTACAGAGGAAGAATGGAAGATAAAGTTGGCTAAACACAAGGCCAACCAGAAGAACTTCAGAAATATAAGGAAAGACCTCTATCCTTCAAAAAGGAAGTCTTCTGAGGGATCTAAAGAGAAGAAGAAGAAAAAGGGAAAGAAATCGAAGAACCCTACAGAGGAACCACTTGCCTCTGCTTCTGCTATCCAACAACCCCCTGCAGAACCATCTTCTTCACCCTCTGCCCCTCCCTCTTCCAAAAGAAAAAGAAAGTCAAAATCTACAGAGGAGGGGGCACCAAAACCGAAGAAAAGGAAATCAAAGAAGAAGAAACCATCTTCCCCTCTGCAATCAATTACAGAGGGAATAAAAAAGGATCCAGTTCCACCTCTGCAAACCCCAATCTTCACAGAGGTTCTTGATTCACTTCTGCCAAGACAAGAGACTGCAGAAGAAGAGGTCCAAATAGGTAAATTTACAGAAAATAGGTTAGAGGATAGGGTAGAAACGTCTGGAGGAAAAGAAAATGAAAAAGAAAAAGATGCCGAAGTTGCAGAAGGCACACATCCCTCACCCCCTCCTAGTGCAACCCACACATCTAACTCCGCAGGTCTAGCTGCAGAAGGAGTTATTGAAAAAGAGTCGCACAACTCGATCCCTACCCAAACCAAACAGCCAGAAGTCACTCTTTCGACTTCTGCGCCCACAGAAATAAGGGAATCCATTCCTAGGGAGTCTCCTCGAAGAGACTCACCTACAGTTCGTGATCCATCGCCCCAGATCACACCAGAACATCCTACAGAGGAATTCGTTTCCTCTGCCACGCACAATATAGGGCCAAAACTTCTTTCAGAGAGAAGTAGAGAGCACCAAGACGAAGAGACACTAGACAAGTCTCCAATTCAACAGAAGAATATTCCGATACCCACCTCTGGAGTGGATTTGGATACTGTTCTTCACATAACTTCTGTAGAGACTGAAACTCATGTTTCTTCTCAAAGATCAGATGGAAATCCTTCCACCCCCATCGTACAAACACGGGTGAAAGAAGGTGTCCCAGGAACAGGGACTCACTCTGGAGAAGGGGTTGTTCCTCCAGAGGTTACCCAAGAGGAACATGTTACGAAGGATGAGTTCCAAGTCTTTGTAACCTCTGTAACTCAAACATTGAATAAGTTGCAAAGCTCATTCACGACGTTTACAGATTCGACTTCAGGCGCGCTTACATGATTAAGTACCAAAGTGGATACCTTATCCACAGAGGTTAAAACAGCCCTTGCAGAAATGAAGTCAACTACAGAAACTTTTGCTGCTGCTGCCATCGCCTCTGCCACTAACATTGCGAAAACAACAGCTGCAGAGTTCGAGAAAAGTGCGACCAAAGCCTTCAAGACTTCGATCGCAATCTACCTTGAAACAATGAAGAAACATGCAGCAAGGCAAGCAGCTCAAGAAACCTGCAGAACAGAAGTTGCTGCTAAAAGAAGGCAGGATGATCCCGATGATGGAGCATCTGGTCATCCTGAGGGGGGAGAGAACAAAGGAAACAACAGAGGCTGCTGCTGCAAAAACTACAGAGAAAACTGCAGAACCTTCTACGACAGAAACCCAGAAGGGAACACAACAGAGGCAAAACAGCTCTATCTCAGCAGAGGATGCACCAACCACAAAACCTAAGGTAATCACTCTTGCATCCTCTTCCTCAGAACAAACTCCACCCTCACCCAAAGAATCAACACCAACCTCACAACCAATCCCGCGCAAAACTAGAGTCAAATCCATAGCTCGAAAACCCCAAAGACCAAAACGCACTGCAAAGTTCATTCTTCGCAGAATGGAATTTGTATCTGCTTTTCAATCAGCAAAGCGTTTTGACATCCCACCTCCAAGACCCGAAAACTCTTCACCAACAGAGTCCTCACAACCCGAAGTATCAAAACCTTCAGAGGCAACAACCAAAACATCAGAGCATCCAACCCCAAAACCCACAGAACCTCCAACTGTTAAATCTACAAAGGTTCCACCCACACAAATCCAAAACCCAACCTCTGAAACCTCAAAACCAAAAGATAAAGGCAAGGGAATAATGACAGAAAAAGAACCAAAGAAGAAGATGCCAGTTGCTACAGAGAAGTTGATGAAAGGTGCCTTTAATGCCTTCGTCACTCCAAAACCCGAAGAAGAAGACTGGGCATTCAACTTGAATCCTCTGTCAGAAAATCCAACCTTGGATCCCACAGCTAAGGTAACAAAAGGTAAAGTAGCAGACAGCACTCGACAAATGGATGAGCTAAGGAGACCAATTCCAAGAACTACTTCAACCATTGAACAAATGAAAGAGCAAGTTTACAGTTATCTCTACAGACAACACTTCCAGAGCGATCTGCCAGCTCATGTCCTAGATCAGAAACTCAGAAAGGAATTCGATCCCATCTTCACCTCTACAAAGTCAAAACCGGTCAACCAAGTTTACTCCATTAACAAAATAAAGAAGGTAATTTATTGTAAATACTCTAAAATGAGAGCTTATCCTCACACGATGTATACAATCTGGAAAGTCAAAAGGTCTGACAGATCAGAGAATCAATTCTCTGATGCTGATATCCGAAACCTCAATCCCTATGACTTACCTGGCCTTCTGCAATGGACGAAAGACAACTTCAATGACGACTGCCACCAAAGGTCTTATCGAGTTCTCAGAAAGGCGATGCGTGAAAAGCTCCTAATCTATAGCATGCTCGACTTTCAACTAGCCATCGATCTAGGCATAACTACTCTAAGTATCAGACCTCCAGAGGATTTCTACCCACCCAATGCAATACCCAAGTCTATCATCAAAACTCCAAGGTACGTGTTAGTATTCAAGAATCCTGCTGATCAACTTAAACTGTTTGTGACAATGGACTGTCAGAAGTACACAACCCATACTCTGAACATGTTCAGAAAAATACTACAGGAGAACAAAGCAACAGAGCTTATGGACGAAGAATCTGCTCTGATGATGATCAAAGAGATTGATGCTACACTAGGCTTAGGAAATCCCTGCCTCAAATTCTATGAAGAACTCAAGGAAGTAGGAAAAGACAATAGAAAGTTCGACGACTTCCCAAATGCAAAAATCTGAGTCTCTTAAAGAACCTCTGTCAACGTTTATTTCTGTTCATTTAATGTACTCAAATGTAAATGCCTCAGGCATAAATTCCAAATGAAAGAAATAATCTTTTGAGCTATTGTTTAACCTCTTTTTATTACTTAAGATAAAATGCATAAATTCAATCTTTTATTTTTCAATACTTAGGGGGAGATTGTTAGCTCCAATATTCTGAAAGATTAGAAGTATTGAAAAATGGCTAAGTACAGAAGAACTTCCACAGAAGCTCTGCTGAGTGCAACAGAAGCTCTGCCGGGCATCTCAGAAGAATCAAAGGAAGTTTGATCAAGAGTAATCAAAGACCGAAGAAACTACAGAAGGACGCTTTCAGAAGACCAAGACCGTAGAACCTCTGTTACCAATAACAGAGCCTCTGCGGACAACAGCAAAAGACAAGGAACCCAGTGAAGACTACTCACAAAGGACCAAAGAAGGATATACAGAAGAATGCTCACCAAGGAACCAACCACAGAACCTCTGTCACCCTTGACAGAGCCTCTGCGGTTTAGACTGAAGACTTGGAAGATATTTATAATATCTTGCCACTGTTGAAGAAATATCTTGCAACTGTTCCTGACCTGTTCATCAACTTGCATGGTAGCTTGCCCTGTCCAACTTCAACACGTGTCAAACTCTGAGTGGACTCAATAGGGCTTAGTACAACATAGACGTCTGCGCCATTAAATGAAATACAGCACGTTCAACTGTTCATACCATCCGATCAACAAAAGCTTATGCTTTATGGTCCCCTTGTAGTTGTATAAAAGGGAGACTCATGTTGAGTTCTTCCTAACAGGAAATACACAACTGTTTTTATAAAAAAAGGCACACAAGAACACATAGCTTATGCACATCGAGAGTCATATCTGCTTAAAGCTTTGCATACTCAACTGTTCTTAAATCTATTCTTGCCTTATATATAAAACAACAGTAATCTTCAAGATATCATCTTTATACTGTTTCTTTATATTGTGTGTTCTAAATCTGTCAAACATATCTGTTAGTTCTTCAATACGCTTTCGCATCAAACATAAACTCGAACTAATAGATCTGATAATCATGTATAAGCAAAACGGGAAACCAACACTCTGTAATCCTAAATTTCCACACAAAGACTCTATAGATCAATTCGACTATTTTCAAATGTTTTTGGTAAAGGTGCAAGCTCAGAACGTGAAAAGGTTTCAAGTCACAGAGCTCATTCCACCACAGAGCCTCTGTCGATTTGACACTTATGCACTGAAACGGGATTCTGTAAGATGTGGATTATTTCTGAAGGTGACAGTTATTCGAGTATAGAGACGCCCACACGCTCAGCATTAATGGGCCGTGCACGACGTCTAATCGTGTTCTGACACCACCAACGTGGCATTTTCTCATTGGACGTGTGTGCCACACAAACTTCGGAAACTTGAACCTAGCTGTGTGTACTCGATTGCGGACCCCAAATATCATTTAATTCGATTTTACTATAGAATTCTATCCGTTTCAAACCTCGCCTATAAAACCCCGTTTCACCTTCTTCCTCATCTTTTACGATGCTCTCTCAAATACCTCCGGCGAACAGTAAAATACCTGCAAAGAAACTTCATTCTTATCCTACTCCATTTCTTCAAGATATTTGCAATGGCTTCCACCGCAAACTCACCGGCGACATCCCCTGTTAACTTCGAGCACTCACAACACCGAACCAGGACCCCAAATCAAGAACACTAACAAGGCGAATCCGTTGATTTCAATCCAACCACCCATCTACAGGTCTTTATCGAAAATAGCCATTTCGAGAACTCATTACCTCTCAAACCAAACAACCACTTCCTTGATCCAGAACTCCAAAACACAGAGGAGATGATCGAAACTGAGGATACCTGGGTGGAGATTCAATCTAAGCCCTCTGCAATTATCTCAGAGGAGGTCTCTGAGATGGAGGCCAGCGACAAAACTCCAGAAGATATTCATGTCGCTACTCCAGGGGGACTGACACACCAAGATCAACAAAACTATGATGTGCTACGAAAAAGCCCAGAGGATATGGGCAACTTTGAAGAGATAGAGGCTAACAGATAAACCATTAGGATAAGATGCTCAACAGAGGTAGCGGATGCGGGTACTGAGGGTGACATTATGGTAGGGTGCTTAACAAAAGAAGAGGCAAGAAAAGATGCCGTAGATGGAAGAGGCACACAACCCCAACCAACTCCCAGTGCAACCCACATTTCTAACACCGCCATTCTAGTGGCAGAAGGTGTTATTGAAAAAGAGCAGCACAGCTCGACCCCGACCCAAACTGACCGGGCAGAGGAAATGTTGGGTTTTGTTCAAAACATGATTTCAAAAATTATAAAATTTGCAACGGAAGCTTTAAAACTTTGAACAACATTAAAACATTTTAACACCCACCAAGGATCCATTTGCATGAACATGAAAGATTAAAACACATACATAGGGGGTTTTAGAATATTTCAACCTTTGTAGACCTTTAATTATGATAGTTGAGGATGGCTAGAATCCAAGAAAGAACTCCTCTCTAGTAGTCCACCAACAAGCTCCAACACCAATGTATGCTAGTACCCTTCTTGAAGAAAATGCAAAAACAACTTCCTCACCACTCTACAATAGAGTTTAGAAGAAAGAAAGAAAAACACACACACTATGTGTGTGTTTTTCGGCTGAGAGCAAGAAAGAGAGGAGAGGAAGAGAGCAAAAAATAAAAAAGAATGTAATTTTTCAAGTCCTTTCAAAAACTAGTAAAAGTCTTCTATTTAGAAGAAAGGGTTTTTATCTTATTGGACCTTGAAAAGAACCAATAGAATTTGAGCCTTCCAAGCAACATTACACTTGAAGCCCCTCTAGTTTAATATTAGTTAAAATCTCCATTTTAACTATTTAAACATACTACATTTAGTCCCTCCTAGCAACTTCTATTTATATATTAAAATCATTATTTTTAATAAACTAGAATTCTTATGTGCATTTTATATTAAGAATTATATTCATTAATATAATTAATAATATTCATCAAGAATTAATATTTATCAAGAATCAAATTCTTATAAATATCAATTTGGTGTCTACTTGTTGTTCGGTGTGACCCTATAGGATCATATATTACCGGTAATATTATTTTATAATAATTCTTGAGCATATAGAACCAACAATCTCCCACTTGCTCAAGATTGCATTATAAAATGATATAGACAGTGGTGGACGTCTAGCAACATCTCACTGCCCCCAGCAATGTATGACTGTAAGTGCCATTCAACAACATCCAATTTCCATAAGCTCATAGCTTCAATTGACGTATAAGGTGTGGTATCAGTTATCCCTTTGTTTAGACATCATGTTGAACATGAGACATGGATCACTATCATTCTCATCTATTGTTCAACTTTTGGTAAGGCACCTTAGATGTCTCACTCTTAACGTATTTAGAGAAACAAATCTCATTTTGATTACATACGCCTCTCATGCAGTTCATGCCATGCCCAAAGATGGCCTTTATAGCTGCCTTTTTCAAGAACAGCGATTAACAATATCAAAGCATAACACTCCTTACACTTGAGTCCCAAATATGCATCTCAGGTCGAAGGATACAAAGATACTACCTTTTATTCAAGAATCACTTATGACGACGATCCATGAAGTGATCTTGAAGCGGGTCAGGTCCAGTACTCGTTCCCTAACAAGTACATATGAACTTGGTTGCAACACTTTGCCACTTTTACTTTTAAAAGTCAACCAATCCAATTCATATTAGTCTTACTTCATGGTTGCTCCCACGACTATGATCGACTATGGACATTTTAGAATAACTTGTTTATTCATGGATTAAAAACATGCTAATATAGAACACAACAAGTATGTAAATAATCATATACTATATATGTAACTTAAACAATATACTTGTTGCTTAACTTGTTCCAATATCCAAATACTAATTCCAAATCAAATTGATTTGTGTGAACTTTGTGAATACTAACTTCTCCATTTTTAACTTTATTCCGAATATAGTTAATTATTTGGAGTAGGTGCTTGGTACTCTGATGTGACATCGGGTCCTTTAGCTTGCGTAATGGCACCCACATTCTCACAAAGATTTCTAGATGATCCTGAATGGGAGGCATCTACCTAGCTTTTCAATGAACTCTTTCATCCAAGCATCTTTCTTTTGCAGCTTCTAAAACAACAGTGTATTCTTATTTTGTAGTGTATTATGCAATTTTACCTTTGCTTGGAACCTTTTCAAACGAACTACTTCTTCATTCATAATGAAGACATTTCCCCTTTTGTGATCGAGAACCTTCTCGATCTTTATGGAAGCTATCATTAGTGTAACATTTTACTATGATCTTCTTCCAAATCTCTGTTAAGGAATACTTCCTTGGTTCTTTGTAAGTACCTTAAATCATTCTTTATAGTCATCTAATGACCTTCCCTCGTATTTTGTTGGTATCTCCTTCTAATGCTCTAAATCATTATGATACACTCGATCTAGTGCATGTCATGGTGTATATGATAGATCCAATTGCCGAAGCATATGGAATACTAATCATTTTATCTAGCTCAGCCTTTGTGCTAGAATATTGAGACATGCTCAAAATGATGTGATATCATACTTGCAAGAAACTACCTTTAGAGCCTTGCATCTTGAACCTTTCAAGATCATGTCTACATATGCACTTTGACTTAAACCTATAAGTCGTCTTGATCCAATCTTTAAAGATCTCTATTTCAAGAACAAAATTAGCCTTTTCTAAGTCTTTTATTAAGGAAATACTGTCCGAGCCAAAACATGATGTTTTGCTATGTCGGAAAGTTAATTTCCAAATACTAGTATGTCTAGCACATACAGGTTTAGGAATTTTACTGCGCTCCCACTAGTTTTAGTAAATGCATAAGTCATCTTTTATTTTGATGAAAATTAAACTTTTAATTTTCCTGTCAAAATGAAGACTTCTGCTTTGTGATACTTGTACTGATCCATGAACGGATTGTATCTAAGTGTTCGTGACTCTAAGCCACTCACCAGATTCAGAATCTGACGTAGCACTTTAGCAGTTGATGGGTTTACTAGAACCCAGTCATACATCATTCTTTATTAGTTATAAGAAATCGATATCTCTCGAATTTCTGAATGATTCTACTAGATTTGCGAACACTTGGTATTTTTACTAAGTTTCTGATCAATCAAATTGCTCAGTTTCAACAACCTTTGTTTGATAACTAGTCCCAACCAATAAGTGCATTAGGTTATGAGGTTCTTGATTTCCTTCAAGACCCTTAAATCTCCCATTTGCCTTGCTAAAAAAAACTTGCTTTTCTATGAACTTGGCTTTGGAACAATAAACAATTTTATTGTTTGTGGGATTGTAGAATCGGTATCTTAAACAATTTATAGTATATTCTACAAAATATGCATTTAGTAGATTTTGGGTCGAGTTTACTTGAAGCTTATTGTCTCACATGAGCTTCATAAACCCACGCCTTCAACTAAGATTACGGATGAAAAACTTTTCATACGAAATCTTATAAGGTGTTTTGTCTACCTTTTGGTTGGTGCCATAACATATGGTTTATGGTAACTAGGGCATAAAATTCCGAATTGATATAGGGATAGTACTTCTACTCATCGTAGAGCGAACTATATTTAATAAGGTTTGGTCTATCCTTTCGGATATACACAATTTATAAGATGATCCAAGAGTTCTTGGTTTAGTTACTATCCTTCTATATTAGAAAATACTTTAATGGTCCTGCTGAGTTGTTTTCTTAATCCTCACTTTGAAAACAACTTGAATTACATCAAATGCTTCATCTTTATGTTCCAAATTCGCCAGTGAAGACTTTGTATTACCTATCACCATGTCTAGACTTGGTTTTGAAAAACTACATACATCAACATGTATCAATTCTAACAAAACCTTTTCTTCTTCTCTATGAATTAGAGAAAAGGAGCTATACTCAACTTTATCAAGATCGCATATATCAAATGAAAACATTTATATTTAGTTTCAAAATACCACAGTTTTGAAAATTTAGATATGCGTTTAATATTTACTTGATTAAGTTGATTATTTCATGTGTAGACTTGATTCAAATCACATTTGAGTCTTATGGTGTTTATATAGAACTATGTTCTAGAAGGCTTTTGAGATTCACTTTATTATTCAATTAAGAGGACTAGTTCTTGAAATAGAATAATTCATTTTGAATATGAATATAATCGTTTCCAAAACGGTTAAGTGAATTTCATTCAATCAATAAACATGTGACTGAAAATTAATAATTTAGTCAAACTAAATTCAAATATTGTTCGAAACAAACATTGTTTTAATAATACAAGCCAAATGGTTTCAAAATAAAATCTCTTATAAGCTTGATATGCATTCATGCTTCCTTGCTCATATGGATCACCATTTTGCTTGTCATTCAGTCATCTACCTTTCTTGATCATCTGTTACATATTACAAAAGCAAGTTTTACACTTAGTATAAAATATACAAGTGCAAAATAGAAAGGTAAAAGTTCTATCTAACATATAGATACCTGAAGGACATTCCTTCGTTAGAAATCATTCAGATGACATTTCTCTCTTCCATGACCAAGGTAACCACACTTACCACATGTAAATGCTTCCATAGAAAGATTCTTATCAAACATCTCAAGCATCGTATGCAGCTGTGAGATCGAAAAAACTTTGAGGCGCAACCTTTTGAAAAAGGCATCAAATATTGGGGTCAATGATCTAAGGATCATATCTATGGCCAACAGCTCGGGGTAAGGATGACCAAGGTTATCCAAATAATCAAGGTACGTCCTCATCCTCTGAACATGTGTGGTTACATCTTGGCCTTCCTCCATCTTAGTTCTATAAAGTGCTTGAAGAGTTCTCAGGCGTTCACTGAACACATAGCTTTGATGAAGCTCCCCTAAGTGAATCATCATCTCTAGTGCCGTATATGAGTATATCTCCACATCTTCTCATAAGAGTGGATCCATAGTCTCAAGCATAAGACGTGATATGTCGATTGAATCATTATTATGTTTCAACCAAGCCTTGTGATCTTCAGTGGAGGTAAGAGGAGGTTGTTGACGAAGAGGTACGTTAAGAAGATATGATTTGTGTTCACTTTTGAGAACGTGTCTCAATCTGTGAAACCAATTCGGGATGTTTTCAGTGGTTAACTGTTCTTCGTTAAGCCAAGCTCTTAGGGGTGAAACAATTGCAGTGTTTGCATTTTGGTCCATCTACAAAATTTAACAAAGTTAATATAGTATTTTCAATATTAATTATTAAGAAAATTAATTACCCTTTCGTTTTCTAAAAACATTATTTTGCATAAAATCTAGGATCCAACATTGCAAAACAAATGAAACGGTTAGGTGACCTTTATCCCGTCCATTTAATCCAACAAGGTAGATAACGTTTATCGATTACATCGAATGTAATTCCTAGCGTTATGGGATCCTTAACAACTTGTTTGTTAATTGGCATGTTTGATCCCATCTATGCCTTGGGTTTCTAATGCTTAGGTAACCTTTATCACAAAAGATTCCCAATCAAGTCATCCTACTTGAGACAACGTGTGAAAGTCACATCCATGCGGTTAGGTGACCTTTATCCCACAAAGACATAAGAATCACCTCATCCATCACAAGACAATCCGAGTGGTTAGGTGACCTTTATCCCACAAGGGTGTCATAGTGACGTATTGAGTGTTTCTCAAAAGCACGGCATAGACTTGCATTTTGAAAAGGGGATTTATAATGTTTTATAATTCTAGTTTTAAAAAACATTTTAGTAGCATATGTTATTGCATGCATTTAATAATATATATGGTACAAACTTATTTCTCATCAAATGGTTCCTATTAGTTTAAATAAAATCTTAATTTTATCAACTAATTATGTGTCATCAATTATTAATATCAAATATTGATATTTGAGTTTGAGCACTATAAGAACCACTTATAGTCTATTAATAAACATTTTTATTAATTTAGACTATGAGTTTGTATTAGTTTTGAAATCCCTATTTTAAATCTCAAAAACTTTTTGTACCATATTATTGTATGCATCCAATATTCAAGGTTCACTTTTAAGAAACTATTTCTCAAAATTTAACATCTTTATTTTAAATAATTTGGTTAATTTAAAATCTCTATTTTAAAACTAGGTTCATTTAAAATCTAATTTTAAAAATCGTCGCTTCGTTTTAAACAATTTTAAATAAGCGCGTTTGAACCAATTTTATGTTATTTACTAACATGCAATATCCTATATTTTAACGCATCAGAAAGAACATATTATGTCACGTATATTGCATGCAACTAATAATACATGACACTTGGAGTTTGTATGAGTTTTAAAATTGTCATTTTAACTTACTTTGATATTTCAAAATTTTACGGGTTTTAGAATAAAACTCATTTTATTTATAAAAACCCATTTTAAACATTTTACTTTTTAAATGTTACCATTTGCAAAACAAACTCCATATGTTGATTTCCAATTGCATATAAAATATTATCTAGCAATTAAAATCCTATTTCAACCACGCAAGATAATAATAAAGCAAACTACCAACATGACATAATGTAAAAGTGCAATAAACAAGCCATTTTAACTAATGACAATTCATGCAAGCCACATGCATGAATCATCAAGTCTATTCCTAAGGGACAAGGGACCAAAAAAAACTTGATGCTCCCACTTGCAAAAACATCCATATGCATGCAAGATCTTTAAGACTCCATCAAGTGTTGTGTTGCTCCTCATCGATTCCGAGAAATGGTAGTGAACTTCACCAAGAGGCTTCCGTTCTTCAATCTTTGTACATTTATGTAAAATACTAATCTATCATTCAACTTTTACATAAAAAAAACAAAGATGAAAAATACCTATTTACTATTACATACCTTATGAATAATAAATATTACATATTTTTGAATAAAACAACACAACCAACAACAAAGGGTCCATGGCTTGTTTATGCACAAACAATCACAAAAAATAAAAATACAAAAACATCTCTTTGTATTTTTTTTATTTTAAAAGCAACTTTTATGACCAAAATGCATGCAAAATTTTGGTCACATAAAAACATACATTTTAACTACAAATCAACAAGTTGCAAAAAAAAACATGTATGAACTTTTCATGCAATATGAAATTCATCCATGGTTTCCAAAAAAACAAAAATTTCATAACATAAACAAAAATCTAAACATGCATGCAAAGATGGCTCTAATACCACTTGTTGGGTATTGTTCAAAACATGATTTCAAGAATTATAAAATTTGCAACGGAAGCTTTAAAACTTTGAACAACATTAAAACATTTTAACACCTACCAAGGATCCATTTGCATGAACATGAAAGATTAAAACACATACATAGGGGGTTTTAGAATATTACAACCTTTGTAGACCTTTGATTATGATAGTTGAGGATGGCTAGAATCCAAGAAAGAACTCCTCTCTAGTAGTCCACCAACAAGCTCCAACACCAATGTATGCTAGTACCCTTCTTGAAGAAAATGCAAAAACAACTTCCTCACCACTCTACAATAGAGTTTAGAAGAAAGAAAGAAAAACACACACACTATGTGTGTGTTTTCGGCCGAGAGCAAGAGAGAGAGGAGAGGAAGAGAGCAAAAATCTAAAAAAATGTAATTTTTCAAGTCCTTTCAAAAACTAGTAAAAGTCTTCTATTTACAAGAAAGGGTTTTTATCTTATTGGACCTTGAAAAGAACCAATATAATTTGAGCCTTCCATGCAGCATTACACTTGAAGCCCCTCTAGTTTAATATTAGTTAAAATCTCTATTTTAACTATTTAAACATACTACATTTAGTCCCTCCTAGCAACTTCTAGTTATATATTAAAATCATTATTTTTAATAAACTAGAATTCTTATTTGCATTTTATATTAAGAATTATATTCATTAATATAATTAATAATATTCATCAAGAATTAATATTTATCAAGAATCAAATTCTTATAAATATCAATTTGGTGTCTACTTGTTGTTCGGTGTGACCCTATAGGATCATATATTACCAGTAATATTATTTTATAATCATTCTTGAGCATATAGAACCAACAGGAAACTGTTTCTTCCTCTGTGCCACTAATAACCGGGGAATCCATTCCGAGGGACTCCTCTCCAAAGGACTCACCTTTAGTAAGTGATCAATTGTCCCAGATCATATCAGAAATCCCCACAGAGGAATTCGTTTCCTCTGCCACGCACTCACTCTTAGGTCCCAACAGCTCTTCAGAGGTGCTTAGAAAGCACACAACGACGAAGGGACTCTAGACAAGTCCCCAAGTCAACTCAAGGATACCTCTGTCCCCACCTCTGGAGTGGATCAGAACCAGGTCCTTGACAGAACCTTCATAGAGTCTGAAGCTCAAAAGGCTTCTGCTCTGGGATCGAAGGTAAGTCCTTACGCTCTCAACGTACAAACAGGGGCGAAAGAAGGCGACTCAGAAACAAAGACATACTCCGGTGATAGATTCGTTCACCCAGATGTTACACTCAGTCCACATGTCTCAAGGGATGAGTTCCAAACCCTTGTCACCTCTATGGACAACACATTGAAAGGGTTGAAAAGCTCTTTTGATTCTTTTGCAGATACCACATCAAGGGCAATCACAGAGCTGACCACCAAAATGGACAACCTGTCCATAGAGGTGAAGAACGCTATGGCCAAAGTCACTCCTGCAGCAACAACTTCTACCAAGGCTGAACCGGCCTCGACCGTTGCTCTGGAAACATCCATCGCTGACCTCTCTAAGCAGCTAAAGAAGGCAAGAAAAGCTCAGAAGAATCTAACACAAACCTCTGCTCCAGTCATCACCATTGACGATCTGCAAAAGGCTCTGGATAAAGTCTAAGAGCACACTCTTGATCAAACCAAGTCTCTAAAGCCTTCGGACTATATCACCAGAGCACAAATCACAGAATTGGGGCAGAGTGTTCTAAATAAAATGACTGAATTCATCACAGCCTTCACAGCAGCCAATGCGAACTATGTCAAGGACTTTCGAGCAAGCGTGGGAAAAATGCGTTTCAACATAGAGGCACAGGTCCAATACCTACTTGGCATCTGCGATGACTTATGCACAAAAATGCTTGCCACATGTGCCTCTCAACCGAAAAAGCCAGAAGCTTCATGCAGGGCAGAGGGTACACGAGAAAGGAGTCAGGATAACTCTGATGATGATTCTGATGGGTCATCAGGTCATCCTGAGGGGGAGAAAACGAGACAAGATAGAGCTGCATCCAGAGGATTACCTGCACCACCACCAATATCAGCAGAACCAATATCTCAAGCTCCCCAACTGAAACCCAAGGAGAAACCCAAAAGAAGACCATAGAGGCAACACCCACCTCTGTGGAAACAACCTCAATAACCTCAGAAGAATTGTTAGCTCCAATCTTTATGTTAATAGAAGTATTGAAAAATAGGCTAAGTGTAGAAGACTTCGTCAGAGGCTATGCCGAGTAGCCGAGTAACCAAGAAGACAGAAGTCTTCGACAGAGGCTCTGTCGGGTTATCCAAGAAGACCGAAGTGAAGAAGCAACAGAAGACTCTTCTAAGCGGACAAGGCCACAGAGCTTATGTCATACTTGACAGAGCCACTGTGGTAAAAAGAAGATCTACGCAAAAGATCTTAACAAGGACAAACATGCTTCTTACAATATCTGCCATTCGAAGGTTCTGAAGATCACTCTGACAAGGCGTGACCTGACAACTCCACGTGTCAAACTCTGATAGGTTTCAGCCTAAAGCAGAATACGGAGCATTTAATGCACGTTGTATCAACAGTAACAGAATAGTGTATTAGTACATTCCAACAACTGTTCATCTACTGTATCCTAGTACCTTCGGTCCTTGTTATCCAGATCTTGTCCCCTTTAGAAGTAGTATAAATAGAAGACTCATGTTGAGTTCTTCTATTAAGCTTTGAACAACACCCACACACCTTTAGAGCCGTTTCTTGTCAAACCTTTCGGTATTCTTGGTGTTCATATTATATCAAATACGGTGAATCATTGAGCTATTTATCTGTGTTATTTACACTTCATATATTTGATATTGTGTGTTATTCTACCTCATTATATCTGTTAGTTCGTTAAAACGCTTCTGCATTATATATTGTTTGAACTAATTAGATAGAATCATCATTGTTAAGCAAAACAGGAACCAACAATTGGTATCAGAGCACGCCTTGATTTTCTATATCAAGTGATCCACTCTTGCAATGATTTTTGGTAGAAACTTGGACTGATTACTGTTCTTCATTCCTTCTGTTTTTCTGCCACTCTCGACCTGTTCGATTTTGGTATACTTATAGAACCTGTTACTACGGTTAAATCTCCATTTTAGTACACTGCTCAAAGCTTTTAAGCTTAAAAACACTATTCTTACCAACTTTATCTTAGAAAGCTTACCCTATTTTCTGGAATTATCACTCTCTCAAAATGATAAATTCAAACAACTTCTTCACCGCTGGCTCCTTAACCAAGCCACCCACACTACTCAGAGATGAGTACCCCCAGTGGAAGATACGAATGATTGACTTCTTCGAGGGTACTGACAAAGAACTCATGCACTATATCAACATACCTCCTTTCGTTCCCATGGTCACAGTACCACGTATTCCTGCCACAGATGACACTCATGAGGTTCATGCGTACGAGAAACCAAAGACCAAGGATAAGTGGTCTGATCCTGATTGGGCAAAATATGAAGTTGCTCAGAAGACTAAGAGACTTCTGATAATGGCCATACCCAATGACCTTTTCCAATCCTTAGATGCGTGTGAATCTGCATACGATCTGTGGAAGGAACTGGAAAAACAACTGGAGGTGGGGCTAAAACTCAGAAGAACAGCAGAGCCCAATGCATCAACGAGTACTACGCATTCAAAGCTCTGCCGACAGAACCTCTGCAGACAACATATGATCGGTTCAACTCTCTAATCAACAAGTGCAAGAAGTTCGGAATCCACAGAACTTCTGAGGAAAACAATGTCATGTTTCTAAAGAGTCTCAATGATGAATGACTCTAGTTGTCTATGTCTCTGCAAACAAATCAAGACTTAGACTCCTGGACTCTGTTAGATCTCTATGGAATGTTGGCAGCCCAAGAGCCTCAGATTGCACAAGCAAAAATTCAAATCAGTGCACCTCTTGTGCTGGTTGGTAAGGCTAAAGAAGATAAAGAGAAACCGAAAAAGGAGAAAATAGTGGAAGAAAAGAAAAAAGAAGAAGACCTTGATCGTTGATAGTGAAGATGAGGAGGTGGTGGAAGAAGAAGAGACATTAATGGCCTCTATTGCTAAATCGTTAGCCCTTTTGACAAGAGAATTCAGCAGAGGTTACCAGAAGAAGTCTGGTAATGAACACTATAGAAGAGATGATCGAGGAAGAGAAGGGTCAAATGAAAGGAACGACAGAGGTAGCGACCAACAGAGGTCGACTAATAGAGGTGGTGACCGACAGAGGTCAGACGATAAAGTTGGCAACACTCCACAGAACCAAGTATGTTACAACTGTGGTAAGCCAGGCCACTACGCCAATGAATGTAGAACTGAAAGAGGTGGTGACCGACAGAGGTCGGACGACAAAGCTGGCAACGGTTCCCAGAACCAAGGATATTTTAACTGTGGCAAGTCAGGTCATTATGCCGCTGAATACATGAGCAAATCAAACCGCCCACAGAGGGACTCTGCTTACTACCAAAAAAGCAGAGTTTTATGCTCAGAAGTCGCTAATGGTGAATCAGGAGAACTGGCTGTCAGACGAATCATCTGATGAAGGCGACAAAAACGCCTTGTTCTGTGGAATGGTAGAGGTCAGCTCATCCGACTCTAACTCTAGTCAAGCAGAAGCTGATTTGCTTAAACTAAACATTGAATACATAGAACTTAAAAAGATCTGCGAAAGTGTTCAAAAGAAGCTTACCTTCTTTGAGAGAGAAGCTAGACTTCTCACTCAAGAAAAGGCTAAAATCTTTCAAGAAAAGGAAGAAATTGAAACAAATTGGAACAAACACCTAAATCCTTTGAAAGAAAAGATTTCGGAACTTAACTCTGCATTAAAAACAAAATCTAAAAAACTTATGGACGTTGAGACCGACAGAATGAACATTTTAGCTCTTAAACATTATTTTCAAAAGGAAAGAGAAGTCCTCTGTCAATATTTACTCCGAAGAGATCTGTTAATAAAGAAATATCAAGATGCAAAGAAGGTGTACGAGAAAATTAATACACAAATAGGGAGGCGGGGAATTGGCTTCTGTGATATAGATCCATACACTGGAAACAAAAGAAACAAGTCTCTGTCCTCTCTATTTCATATGGGAAGTACAAGAAAACCTGGTTTTCCAAATTTACTCTCTGTAAGCAAAAGGCGAAAAGTCTCTGGTGAACCTCACAAAAGGAAACCTCTGAAGATGGTGAATGTGTGGTTTGAAAACACAGATCTACCATCATCAGCCTCTGTCAAAAGAGCGTCCAAACCTATGAAATATCTGAAAACACAAGATCAGATAGGAATCTTTAAGTTTGGTAATCCCGAGACTCAGTCACAGGTTGTCTTTGTCTGCACTATAGATTCTGAGAAGAAACTATCGGCAGAGGCACCTGAGTTCTTGCCTGCTTCAATAGAAGAAAAACTGACTCATATTTCTGAAAAGGAATTATTGGAAATCGGTGAAAACAACTTTTATGAATGTCCCAGTACTTTCAAAAATGGCCAAAATCTCTCTGAGGAAACCTCGATGAAAACTTTTGTTGACTTAGAAGATATCCCTGAAAGAAAGGAAGAAAGCAAGTATGGCACATGCTCTGAAAATCTAGCCTCTGTCGAAAGAGAACTAAGTGACTCAACCTCTGTATATGAGGACGATTCATCATCTGACGAATCTGAGACGGACTCTAAGTCAGAGATAGTACCTTGTGACTCAAAGGATTTTAAACTACCCTCTGGAGTTCTTAACAGAACTATTCCTCCCTAGGAGAAAATCACAAGAGTTCCTATCTGTCCAGATTTTTTAGACACGTGTATACAAGCCAAAACCTCTCTTGAGCTTGAAAAAATCAAACAACAAAAGAAAAAATCCTCTCAAAATCCAACAAGTTCAAAGACTTCAAAACCCTTAAAGCGTATTAAAGAAAAACTAACATGGCAACAGAAGGGAAAATGGGTTGAAAATAACAAATCTTTTTCTTTTGTGATAGTGAAACCCGCAGAAGTTCACCACAGAAGGGGTCCACTGAAGGCTGCTCTCAACAAAGGATTTTGCAAACAACAATCTAGCCTACATAAGTCTTCTTGTAATAGGAAGTCAAATGTTAGGATAGAATGTAATGCCTCTGTGCCCCCATTTAATGTTTTCAATGAAAAGTTCAAGCAAATCTCTTCGCACATTCATTATTGTCATTGCTTTGATCTCATGTATCGATTAAATCAACACTTCTCAAGTCCACATTGTTTACTCTTTGTACCCAACAAGAATGCTAAATTCAAGAGTAAGAAACAGAATGTTGACCAGAAGCTAAAACAAAGACCAAGAATGCTAAGGCAAACTTGAAGAACCCTAACAAAGCTGGACCTATATGGATATAGGTACCTAAAACTCTCTGATTGTCTTGCAGAAGCAGTATGTTCCGATCTGGTATCTAGACTCTGGATGCTCGCGGCAAATGACTGGCCACAGAGGTCTTCTATCCACGTACAAAGAAAAACACGATGGTGGATCTGTGACCTTTGGCGACAACGAAAAGGGGTACATTAAAGGCTACGGAGTCATAAAGAAGGAAAACATAACCGTATGCAAAGTTGCATATGTGGATGGCATTAAACACAATCTTCTCAGTGTAAGCCAACTCTGTGATATGGGTTTCGACGTAATGTTCAAAAGAACCTTCTACTCTCTACAAGGTGAGGACACAAGAGTCGAACTTCTGCGAGCCGAAAGAAGAGGCAATCTCTACCTCATGAACTTCTGTACCAAGAACAAGGAAGACAAGCTCTGCCTTGTAGCATGTAAAAGCGAAGAAGCCTGGTTATGGCACAACAGGTTCTGCCACCTAAACTTTCATACTCTAGATAAGCTTGTTAAACTCGATCTAGTCAAAGGTCTCCCAAATGTTAAGTTTAATAAAGATCATTTGTGCTCTGCTTGCGAAATGGGAAAACTCAAAAGAGCTTCCCATAAAGGCAAAACTGATATATCCAGCACTAGGCCTCTGTACACGCTTCATGTCGACCTCTGCGGTCCCATTGCCACACAGAGCCTAGGTGGAAAGAAATATATACTTGTTTTGATCGATGAATATTCAAGATTTACATGGGTTGAATTTGTCAGAAAGAAATCAGATGTTCCAAACGTTCTGATAAATTTAATGAAAAGAATCCAAGTTCTGTATGAGTGCAGGATTCAAAAACTAAGAAGCGACAATGGGATAGAATTCAAAAACTCTGTCATTGAAGCCTATCTTACAGAAGAAGGCATTTCACAGAACTTCTCTGCTGCACGTACCCCACAACAGAACGGCGTGGTTGAGCGAAAGAACCGCACGCTTGTGGAGGCTGTAAGAACTATACTGACAGCATGTGGATTACCAATGTCTTTTTGGGCAGAAGCAGTGTCAACCGCTTGCTACACCCAAAATCGATCGACCATTGTAAAGAGGCACATCAAGACACCTTATCATTTGATCAACAAAAGGAGACCAAACATCAAATTCTTCCATGTATTTGGATGCAAGTGCTTCGTCTTAAATGACAGAGAAGCAAGAGGAATGTTTGAGGTGAAAGCAGATGAAGGAAAGTTCATTGGGTACTCTGCCACTTCTGAGGCCTACAGAGTTTATCTTCTGCAGTCACGCACCATTGTAGAAAGCATCAATGTGACAGAGAAGCAAGAGGAAAGTTTGAGGTGAAAGCAGATGAAGGAAAGTTCATTGGGTACTCTACCACTTCTGAGGCACATCAAGACACCTTATCATTTGATCAACAAAAGGCGACCAAACATCAAATTCTTCCATGTATTTGGATGCAAGTGCTTCGTCTTAAATGACAGAGAAGCAAGAGAAAAGTTTGAGGTGAAAGCAGATGAAGGAAACTTCATTGGGTACTCTGCCACTTCTGAGGCCTACAGAGTTTATCTTCTGCAGTCACGCACCATTGATGAATCGGGGGTAAGGAACCCATGGAGGTCTGTCAGCGGTAGAGTCTACTCTTTGCACCAAGTCATCATAGATAAGAGATGCCCAGTCAATGTGTAGACCTTTCAGCAGAGCGTATCCCATTGCTTGCTGAGGTTGAGCGGCTTGGTCAGAGGAGCCGGTCTTGGCAGTCATGCAGCTGATTAAGTGAGCGAAGATGAAGTTCATCTCGCTGGGCATTTTCGACTTCTTTAGCAGGGTCAGCTTCTTCTCGGGCTTCTTATCTCTGCCAATTTCCCATACATAGCCCATTGCATCGAAAAATGCAATAAGTGCTTCTTTGTCAGCGAGTTTCTTATGGTCAGGGAATGGAACAAAAGGCTTTTCTTTTGTAGCGTTGGGAAAGTTCAGAGCTTTGCGAATGATGGCAGGTGTGATCTTTATCGTGCCATACTCAGTATCGCTGAGGATACAATCAATTGTTTTGGAGGGATCTTTGGAGGATGGTAACTGAGAGTGTCTGGCAGAGTACCAGAACTGGGATAGTAGTAGCTGACTTGCAGGAGGTGAGATGGTCAGGGCTGTTGAAATGCAGCAATTCTTTAGGAAATTCACAGCATCTTTCAGATGTGTGACTTGCTTTCGAGGAGGAAACTCGAGAAGCGCAGAAAGGTTGTTCGTTTTGGTCCAATCTAGTTGCTCCAGAGTGAACTTAACCTGAGGAGCCTTGATAATTTCTACTTCCTCAGAATCAGCGGAGATGTTCTCAGCGGTAGCAGGAATGTCAGACGATGCCATTTCTCTGTATTATCAGTTCAACCAAAGATATTAACAAATAAGAATAATCTTAATGTGGAAAGATTTTCCATTAAGATGGTTCAAATTTTATCCATTTCATTCAGACACAAATGTCTAAATGAAGATTAGGGTTTCTCTTGATTTTAAGAAACGAAATGAAAAAACCCATTTATTCTTGTTATCCAGTTTTCTATGAATAAATAGATTCTGGAAACTAATGAAGAACAAGTTTAAGATTTTTGCATTTAAACTTGAAGAACAACCATGAAATGGTTGTGTTCATAAAACCATGAAAAAAATGATTTCATTTTTAAGAAGTTCTTTTGTTTGATATTGTTAAAACAAGGAAAAGATCGGAAACAAGTTATATGCACTCGGTAATAAATAAGAACATATTAACTTTGATATTTGATGAAGAAGATGATGAACAGTTCTTGAAGTTTTAGAAAGCACAAATGCAACAGTGAATTCTTTCTTGTGGAGGAAGATTGTTCGCGTAAAGGAAGATATAAACCACGAGTTTGTTTATATAGAGAGATTAGAGAGAGAAAATCTTGAGCGGGAAAAGATTTTCATCATGACACGGACACGTGTTTGCATTTGATTAGAAGTTTGAACGAGACGTGCAAACGTGTGTCAGAAAGAGAAACGTGCCGGGGTTTATCCGTTGCAATGACGTCACAACTGTCCTTTCATATTCTTTTAGGATGTCTCTGAGGTTTTGAAAGCTCAGGGACTCTTTTATAAACACGAAGCACTGAATGAAAATATCAGTGATGGTTTTAAGAATTTTCAAAATATCGCTGTTAAGGAAGAGATATTCAGCGATGCATTCTGTTTTGAAATCTTGCATTTTCATGCGATTGTCAGAGAGAGAAAACATACCTTGATATCAGCTTAACCAAGTTTTATTCATAGAGAAGATGATTGAATAGGTTATACGAGTTGATTTTATCCTTTCGCTGATCAATGTGAACCGTTGAGGATTTTACCCTTCAAAGTTCAGCATTCCAAGCTCGCTGATGAGAAAGTTGAATCTTCTCTCATCAAGAGGTTTGGTAAATAAATCAGCTAACTGATAATCAGTTGGGATAAAATGAAGTTCTATATCACCATTCATCACATGATCTCTGATAAAATGATATCTGATTTCTATGTGTTTGGTCTTTGAATGTAGTACTGGATTGTTTGCTATAGCGATGGCACTTGTGCTGTCGCAATAGATTGGAATTTTGGTGAGCTGAAGATCATAGTCTAGTAGCTGATTTCTCATCCACAAGACTTGAGAACAACAGCTTCCAGCAGCTACATATTCAGCTTCAGCTGTGGAAGTGGATACTGAATTTTTCTTTTTACTTGTCCAACTTACCAGCTTTCCACCCAGGAGCTGACATCCTCATGTGGTGCTTTTCCTATCCAATTTGCAACCTGCAAAATCACTATCTGAATAGGCGGTTAGATCAAATCCTGAATCTTTGGGATACCAAAGACCTAGGTTCGTTGTATCCTTAAGGTATTGAAAGATTCGCTTTACATCTTTCATATGAGATAGCATAGGTTCAGCTTGATATCGTGCACACAAACATGTTGCATACATAATATCGGGTCGGCTAGCTGTAAGATACAAGAGAGAGCCGATCATCCCACGGTACAGCGTGACATTAACAGGTATTCCCTTTGAATCCTTGTCAAGTGTCAGCGGTGGTGCCATAGCGGTTTTCATAGCTGAACTATGAGTTAAATCAAATTTCTTCAGCATATCTTTAACATACTTTCCCTGATTAATAAAAGTTCCTTTTTCAGTTTGCTTAATCTGAAGACCAAGGAAATATGTTAGTTCACCCATCATGCTCATTTTATACTCATCTTTCATTCTATCAGCGAAACGAGTACAAAGCTCAGGGTTAGTAGAACCAAATATAATGTCATCAACATATATTTGAACTAGAATGATATGTCCTTTCACTTTTCAAAAAATAGAGTTTTGTCAATCTTAGCTCGCTCAAAATTTTCAATATGGAGATAAGTAGAAAGAGTGTCATATCATGCACGAGGAGCTTGCTTCAAGCCATAAAGTGCCTTATCCAGTTTATAAACATAATCTGGATGCTTAGAATCTGAGAATCCTGGAGGTTGTTCCACATACATTTCTTCATTCAGCTTTCCATTCAGAAACGCTGACTTAACATCCATCTGATGTACTTTGAAGTTTTTGTGTACAGCATATGCTAAGAATAGACGAATAGATTCAAGTCTTGCTACTGGAGCAAATGTTTCGTCATAGTCTATACCTTCCTCTTGTCTGTATCCCTGACCAACAAGACGAGCTTTGTTGTGGGTTACAGTACCACGTTCGTCCAACTTGTTTCGATAGACCCATTTAGTGCCTATTACTGTTTTATCAGTTGGTCTCCGAACAAGTTTCCAAACTTTGTTTCTTTCGAATTCAGTCAGCTCTTCTTGCATTGCGCTGACCCAGTTTGGATCTTTGAGGGCATCATCTATTTTCTTTGGTTCAGTTAGAGAAATAAAGTTAACAAATAAACAAATATTACCTGCACTTCGTCGAGTCTGAACACTAGCGTTTGGATCACCAAGAATTTGATCATTTGGATGATTTACGGTCCATCGCTGAGCCGGAGCATAAGTTGCTGACTCATCTTGAACTGGAGGAGCTGAAGATGAGGCTTCAGCTACTTCTGGAGTTTCAGCTAAGAGAGGAATACTTGCATTTGACATTTCATTTACTGATTGCTGAGAGATAGATGGAATGTCTGAGGCATTTGGTTCAGCGGTAGGTATCGTGTTTATAGGAACAACTGAGACCCATGATGTTTCAGCTTCACTATTCTGCATGTTTGGAATGATAGGAGGACTATCATCTTCTACTGGATGAGCATGAGGAGTGGGAATACCTTCTGAATCACCAAGATGAGAAAACATCCATTGATTTAGTTCTTCAGTATTAGCGGACGGTTTAGAGTTCGCTGAACGAGATTCGTCAAACGTGACGTGAATAGTTTCTTCTACAGTTTGTCTTCTACGATTGAAGACTCTGAAGGCTTTGGAAACTGAGGAGTATCCAAGAAAGATTCCATCATCAGCCTTAGGATCAAACTTTCCAAGAGCATCTCTGTTGTTCAGTATGAAACACTGACATCCAAAGATGTGAAGAAAGCTGATTGAAGGCTTTCTCCCATAAAAGAGTTCATAGGCTGTCTTTTTGAATCTTTTAACTATCAGCGACCTGTTTTGCGTAAAACAAGCAGTGTTGACTGCTTCTGCCCAAAACTGAGTAGGCAGGTGAGAATCGCTGAGCATTGAACGTGCAACTTCAATAATTGTTCTATTTCTTCTTTCAGCGACTCCATTTTGTTGCGGTGTTCTCACCGAAGAGAAGTTGTGAGAAATACCCTTACTCTCAAGGAAGGAATCAAGAGAACTATTTTTGAATTCAGTCCCATGATCACTCCTTATTGAGCGAACGGTCAGATTGTTCAGGGTTTCCATCTTCCGAACAAAGGTGATGAGTTCTTCAGGGGTGTCACTCTTAGAACGGAGAAACATTACCCAAGTGAAGCGAGAGAATTCATCAACTATGACCAGCGTATATTTCTTTCCAGCGATGGATTGTTTGTTAACAGGGCCAAACAAATCCATATGTAGTAGTTGTAGAGGAGATGACACTGATGAAACTTGCTTTGATTTAAAGCTTGCTTTGGTCTGCTTCCCTTTTTCACACGCTGAACATAAAGACTCTTTGGCGTATGAATGTTGAGGTAGACTAGTGACTAACTCTTTTGAAGAAAGAGTGTTCAGTGTCTTGAAATTTAGATGAGATAGCCTCTTATGCCATAGCCAGTTGACATCAGATGAGGCCTTTGAGAAGAAACAGGAGTTCTCAGTGGTTGTTGAGTCCATGTTTATTACATAAACATTTTCCAAACGATAACCGCTGAGAGCTATCTTCTCCTTTTTGTCAGCGACAAAGCAGGATTCCTTAGTAAAGATTACTTTGTTATCCATGTCGCAAAGCTGACTGATGCTTAAAAGATTATGCTTCAGCCCTTCAACATATGCGACTCTTCTGAAGGAGGTTGTACCATTTGAAAGTACACCATACCCTCGGGTATGTCCTTTTCCATTTCCACCGAAAGTTACAGAGGGACCCTTCTCTTCTTTGTATTCAGCGAGCAGGCTTTTCTTTCCAATCATGTGTCTAGAGCATCCGCTATCGAGATACCAGATACCCTTCTTAACCTGCAATACAAAGGAAGATTAGTTTTTCTTGGATACCCACTTAACCATGTATATACATTTGTCAGTGGAAGTAGTTGGAATGGAAGATTCAACAGTCTTCGCAGCATTTGAAGATTCAGCTTTGTCTTTCTTCACTTTGGTTAATTTCTTAACCTCAGTGGTAGTATTCACCTTGACCTGATTTACACCAGGGTTGGTCTTCTTTTCCTTGTGGGCAATCTTCACCTTAGCTATCTTTTCGGCTTTGGTGGCTGTGGGGCACTTACTAGCAATATGATCGGTAAGTCCATAGTGATAACATTTCCTATAACTAAAAGTAGTTCTAGGACCATTTGAATGCTGAGCTTTTGATTTCAAATTTGAAGTGCCAGCACCAAGTAAACTATTGGCTTTAGAAATGGGATGAACATTCAGTTCTTCAGATTTCTTACCAAGGACATCCACTCTGAGTCTAGGAGTAGATCGCTGAATAGATCCAGAGATCTGCTTCCTTGATCCAGAGAGATGAGTCACTGAAGCTTTAGAAGCATTCAGCTTTGGTACTAAGGTACCCTTCTGAGGATTTTGGTAAATAACAATTCCTTTACCCTTGTCTTTAGAGACAGAGGTAGGTTTTGAATAAACCATTTTCTCCTTGCCTTTTGAGGAGGTAGGAGTTTCCTCAGGGATTGGTGTATTGGACGAGGAGCACTGAGAAGATGAAGTATCAGCGACTGAGGATACGAACGTTCCAAATTTAAGCATTAAACGCTCAGTGGTTGGTTTTGGAGTATCATATTTGTAACCCAGACCACGTTTATCACTTAGGGGAATCTGAGACTTTATTATCTCAGTGATCTTTGTTGAAGAATTACACCATCCTTCAACAGTAGCTTTTTCAGCTTTTAATGCAGCGATAGCTTCTGCTCGTTCGATTTTGACTAGCTGATTTAAATATACTTGATCTTTAAAATCTTCTTCAATTTTAGAAAGATTTTCTATTTGAAGGTGGCAGTTTTTAAGTTTTTCAGCGAGATCAAGGTTTTGGTTTTCAACCACAGTTTTGCCGTTCATGGCTTCGTATAAACTTCTAGTCAAGAGATCGATCTTACGGAGACTATCAGCTTCATCAATATTTGCAATATTGGTAAAGAAGGAAGGTGATACATGAATAGCAGAGGTTGAAGTGGAGGGAATGTCTGAACTTTCTTTCTCTTCTTCAATCTTGGCCATAAGACATAGATTTGCTTCATCATCTTCAGAGTCAGATGATCATGCTTCTTCATAAGAAGCAGCCCAATCATAGTTAGCCATCAGGCCTTTACTCCTCTTCTTAAAGCTTTTCAGCTTAGCATATTTTTCTTTCAGCTTTGAATATTTGTCATCTTTATTCCTTGGAACAAAGGATTTCTTTGTAAAAGCTGAGGGTCTAGAAACTTTCTTAGACCTGCACTCGTTAGCGAAATGTCCTGTCTTTTCGCAGTTAAAACAAGTAGCAGTAGCCTTATCAACAAAAGCTGATAATCTAGGCTTGTCAGTTATGGAAAGAGGTTTGTTCTTTCTAAACATTTTCTTTTTGGCAAATCTCCTGAACTTTTTAGTTAGGAGAGCCAAAGATTCATCATCATCTGAAGAGTCAGAATCTGATTACCTTTCAGAGTTACTTTCTAACTCAGTGATAGTGACCGAGGGTCGCTGAGTAGAAGGTTCCCCTGAGATTAAAGCAACAGGGGTGCTTTTGGAATCTTTTACAAGATTCTTCTTAAGATGGCTCGATTGCTCATGATTCAGCAACGTGCCATATAAGGTTGAAAGGGTCATTGAATTTAGATCCTTTGACAGCTTGAGACACATAGAATAATTGTCCCAGCTTTCAGGTAAACATTCTAGAAACTTTGTCAGAACTTCAAAGTTAGAATATTCCTTACCAACAGTTTTCAGATCTCTAATTAAACAATTAAAACGTTGGTGAACTTCAGAGAGAGATTCATGCTTACCAGAAATGAAGCTTTCGTATTGTCTTACCAGGTTGATCTTTCTTGAGTCCTGGACTTTAGACGTTCCTTCATACTGAACACATATTGTGTCCCACATGGCTTTTGATGTTTTCAGATTCATGACGGAATAGTAGACTTCGTCAGGAAGAGCCATGGATAGTATGGATCTGGCTTTTGTATCTATAGCCACTTTCTTCTTATCTTCGTCGGTCCATTGAAAGATTTCCTTAGGGACCAGCGTTTCTGGAATAGCAGGTCTATTCTCTGCGGCTGGAACAACAGCGTCAATTCTTACAGGGATGAATGGACCCTTCTCGATATAGTATGGCATAGTAGGGTCTACACCTTCTAAGAAGGGTGTCATCCTATTTTTCCATAAGTTGAAGTTATCTCTGGAAAATCTAGGGGGTTTAGCAAGAGAACCATTGTCTATATAATTTGTGTTTGTGTTGGTGGCCATTTTCAGATAATAGCAAGGAAGAGAAATATCTTAGATTAGATCTTGTTTATGAGATTAAACAAATCCGCTCTGATACCACTTGTTGGTCTCGAAGGCCTATACAAGTTTGTATTCAACCCCCCCCCCCTTTTCTAAATTGTTTATTGATAAATCATTAACAATTTACAGCTTGTTGCGGAAACAAGATTAAAGATAAACCTAAATCTAAACAAGTTGGAACACTAAGGTTTCTTGCACTAAGAGAGATAAGGAAATTACTAATAATAACCTATCTTGAGATAAGAGATTGAACTTGTCCAGAGTTAGCAAGTTACTTCAAATGAAGTGGGTTCATCTATTTATATACTGCATGCATTTAATGCAAGTCAGTATACACTTTACACGTGTCATCAGCTGGTTGGTTGCATGTCATTGACCTTTGTTGACAACCTTAGTAGCCGCATGGATGAACAGTGTAGTATCAGAGTGGTTGTACGATTTCAGACAGTCGGAGGTTCTTTTCTGATATTTCGTACGGAGTCGTGCAAGGGTGGTTAAGACAAAAGTACTTTGTACGGAGGACTTCATGATCAGCTTTCGTTGATTCAGAGCATTATCATATCTATTCAGCGAATGATAAAGTTCAGCGATAGCTGAAGTCTTGTACTTGATACTTCACGTTGAGTGGACAAATCTGAGTCTTCGCTGATCCGCATCAGTTCATTAGGAGACTTGTCGCTAGTTCTTGAGCTTGATCTTCGACTTCAGCGTAGAACCTTTGTTGACGTGAAACTTGTCTTCAGGGATCATAAGTAAACAACTAACTTATCAGCGATCATCATAATGACTGAACAGACTTAGAGCATTAATGGTGAACAGTGTTCGCTGAATGTTTAATTTAAAAGGGCGAGAGTTCCTATCAGCGGTACTGTAAGATCTTAGTACTTATCAGTGATAGTGAAACTCTGATACATATTGTTTACTTACAATTTTCACTAAGTATATTAGAGAGGGTCATTATCAAATCACTGAGGGTTTGGATCAACAATCTTCCATTAAACAGCTTTTGTCTCAGACCCCATCGAGAGAAATTCTTTAGAAGACATGATTGTAAGATGAATAGAATCGAATCAACAGAAAGACAAATTTGAATTTCTTGAATAAAATCAGAATGAATTCAAGAATTACTAAGAATTCAAGAATTGTAAGTAGCAGCGGAATCAACTGACGAATTGATCAAGAAAGCCTCAAGAACACGATCTTGAACGAATTTGTTTGTTGATTAGCTCTGATACCAATTTTAGAAAACAAGATTCAATCTTACAATCAAATATGAACAATCAAACAGAAAAATGATAGAGATTTGGATCAACGCACTAGTATTCAATTAAGAACAAATTACAGATCTAGAGAGGGAATCTCTCAAAGATTACAAAAGCTGAATACAAAGATATGCGGGAAAGTTATGCGAAAGATTAGTTAGCTTACAGTTGCTAATTCCTATATATACTGTAAGGAAAAGCTAAAGCTACAATACATATATGTGAAAGACTAATAGAACAATTACACGTGTCCTAATTAGTAACTGACTATAAATGAAAACATCCTAAGATATAAGTTCTGAACAACATGTTCAGAACTTCTGAACATTCTTCTGATTAAGCACTTCAGAACTTCCTTCAAGCACTTGTGATATTTTCATCTTCATCAGAAGTTATGAGTTTCCTACTCAGAACTCTGACCCTTCTATTCAGAATTCCACACTTGTATTCTTTTCGAGATTCTCTGATCAGAACTTATGAGTCTTCTACTCATAACTTCTGAGTCTTCTGTCCAGATTCCAACACTTAGTGATTTTTGACAAAACTTCAGATCTAACAAAAACCAACAGAGGCAACTCAAACCCAACAAGCAGAACAGCCAAAGGCCAAAGACAAGGGAAAAGAGATAGTGACAGAGGAACCAAAGAAGAAAAAGCCTAAGCATCAACCCACAGAGAAGCTGATGAAGAGTGCTTTCGACGCCTATGTCACACCCAAACCTGAAGAAGAAGACTGGGCCTTCAACTCTCAACCTCTGTTAAACAATCCTATCCTGGATCTAAAGGCTAAACCTACAGAAGACAGAGTTGCCCAAATTAAAAATCAAATGGATGCTCTGCGCAGGCCCATGCCTCCACCTGGTGCACCTCCACGACAAATGGAAGAAGTGGTGTACAGGTACCTCTACGACAGAACAATCAGAGATCCTCTGCCACCATCCATTAAAGACCCCCTATTTTCGTGCTGAGCTTGATTACATTTTCAATAAAACGATACCCAAGCCCGTCAACCAAGTCTACTCAATCTCCAAAATCGACAAAGTCATATACTGTAAGTTCTCTCACACCAGAGCCCCTAAGATCTACTACAACATCTATAAGGTCAAAAGAGTGGACATAACCGAGAACCAATTCTCAGATGCTGATCTTAGGAATCTAAGCCCCTATGACCTACCAGATCTTCTGAACTGGACTAAAAAGAACCACGCAACTGGAAGTGCAGTTCAGAGGGCATACATGGTGATCAAGAAAGCCATGCGTGAGAAACTTCTGCTATACAGTCTGGTCAATTTCCAAGTAGCAGGAGATCTTGGAGTGAGAAATCTAAGTCTTAGACCACTAGAAGATGACTGCCCATCCTCTGCCATACCAAAATCAATCATCACATTCCCAAAGGTTGGGTACGTCTATCAAGATCCTGCTGGGAAGTCAAGACTATTCCTAGAGATGGACTGTCAAAAATACGCAACAAGCACCTTGACAGAGTTTAGAGCTAACCTCATGGAGCACAGAGGTACGGAGTTCATGGATCAAGCACTTGCAGATAGATTGATAGATGTCATCGACTCGGTAATCAATTTCATAACCCTCTGTATCAAAGTCTATCATGAGCATAAAGAAGTAGGACTTGACAACAGAAGTATCAATGACTTCCCAAACGCCAATATCTTATATCTTCAACCAACCTCTGTAACTTTCTCTTTTATCATGTAATCAAGTGTAAATGCCTCTGGCATAACGTTATATGAAAGAAAAGTTAAATCTTTTGAGGTAAAATGTTTCACCTCTTGTCATACACTTAGTTAGAAACCATGTATTTTTCAATTTTTTATTTTTCAATACTTGTTAGCTCCAACTTCTGTTCTCTTAGAAGTATTGAAAAATAGGCTACATACAGAAGTCATCGACAGAGCCTCTGCCGATTCACCGAGAAGACCGAAGTAAAGAATCAACAGAAAACGCTTCTTAGAGGACAAGGCCACATAGCCTCTGCCATACTTTACAGAGCCTCTGTGGTATGAAGACTGAAGACTTAGAAGATTATTTGAAGATCAAAACAAAGACGATCGTGCTTCCTACGTCTTACTGTTGTACGAAGATCTTGAAGATCATTCGTACAAGGCTCGCCATGCTCCCTCCACGTGTCAACCTCTGATAGGTTACAGCTTTTGTAGAGTATGGCGCACCACAGTAATGTTGTACATGTTATTGTTCCACGATAGTGTCCTTTGTACCTTAGTACTTCTTGTCTCCACCTTGTCCCCTGTAGAAGTAGTATAAATAGAAGACTCATGTTGAGCTCTTCTATTAACTTAGCACAATACACACACCATTAGAGCAGAATTCTTGTATTACCTTCGGTGTTCTTAGGTGTTCTTATCTTATCAAATACAGTGAATCATTGAGTTAATTATCTGTGTTATTTACACTTCACGTATTTGATATTGTGTATTTATCTACCAAGTAATACCTCTCTAGTTCGCTAAAACACTTCCGCACTCTAATCTGTTTGAACTAATAGGTATTTATATCATTGTTAAGCAATATAGGAACCAACAGAAATGACATGATTTACTCAAACCTTAATACACGTGGAGGGAAATCTGTTAGGACCATAAATGTCCTATAAGATAGAAGGTTATATAAAGAGCTTTATTTTATTTGTAAAAGCCTGTAATCGTGAATTTGGATTACTAGAGTTTATGGGCTTGGGCCTTAATTGTCGAAGGCCTGGGTATATAATGTTTTTCTTAAACCTAGTTTAGGTGAATCGGTCATAGTTCTCATATTGTAAAAGCTCTCTGAACGTATTAACCTTTAAATGTCAATCATATGGATCACAAACTTTTACTCTAAATTGTTTATCATTGTTGATTGATTGTTAATTATATTGCACTAATCTGGGATCCACAATTGGAATCATAGCAGACAGATGCTTATGGATTCAAGGTATCTAAGTTTCCTGGTATTCTTTATCGAACTGTAAGTTTCCTTGCAATCTTATTTTTGTGATTTACGCCAAATTGTCAAGTTCTAGTTATCAAAATCGATTTCTTCAACCATCATTAGGATTTTGCAAAGTTTTATAGTTTAGTTCGATGTTTTGAAATGTTTATTTTCAAAAATTCATGTTCTTAAGTTTTGGTCTCTGTTCTCGAAAAAGTCATTGATTTTTTCATCAAAATCGGTGGTTTGTGGTCAAAATCGATTGGATTTGGTTGTTTTTGTGTTTTTGGTCGTTAACTAATCTTTCAAGAGTAAAATCGGGAACCCTAGTTCATCCCCAGATCTGATTTCATCGCACAACCGCACTGTTGGTCCCGAAGGATTATACAAGTATTAACTGTGTATAGAGGGGGGGGGGGGGGGTTGAATACAAACACAAGATTTTTATCTTTCTAAATTGTTTTATTGATTAATCAAACAATTTACAGCTTGTTGCGAAATAAAACTAAGTACAAGACCTAATATAAACAAATTATGAGAATCACACAGATTTCTTGCACCAATAAATAGAGAGAAAGAAAGTTAGAAAATTAAGGATAATTTTTTAATGCACTAAGTAGGTTCAGGGATGACCACCTTCAATTTATACTACATGCTTTTAATGCATGTCAAGAGAACTTTACATGTGTCAACATTTGGTTGGATGCATGCTTCTGACTTTTGCAAACATGCTTTGGGCCGCATGGTGAACAGTGTAGTGGCAGAGTGGTTTGTACGATCCTGGACAAAGGTATGTCCTTATGACGTACAAAAGTGTGCAAGTGGATAAGATAAACATTTCTTGTACAACAGGCTTCATGATCAGCGATCGCTGAGTAGATCTTCCATCAGTGAGATCTTATGTAAGTCAGCTATCGTTGAAGTCTTCTACTTGAAAAATCGCGTGTGTGGACTTGTCTAGCTCTTAACTCTTCGCAAGTCCCTTTTGCTTGCCCTTGGAACTTTTTTTCGCGGGTGATTTCTTCGTCGTCTCCCCTACTTCAGTGAAAACTACCCCCTTAGGCTCGGGGACCCTGATGGTAGCAGTTTGGAACCAAAATTATGGTCCTTCATCATCATCATCATCATTATTTCCATCAAGGTGTGTGGAGGGTTCTTCATCCAAAATTCCACTTGCTCATCTTCTTCTTCATCCTCTTCTTCTTCAGAAGGGATATCGACAGTTTCATTCCAGATAGGAAAAGAAAGAGGGATAGGTTCTTTTTCTAGCTCTTTCTCCCCCTCAGATTGAGAGGGGTCTTCATTAGTGTTTCCCTCCCCCTCAACAAGAGGAGGGCCTTTTTCAGAGTTCTTCTCCCCCTCTTTGTCATCATCATGGGGGGGTTCATTTACATCAGCAGCCGCAGCAGAGGTATCAGCAGCCCTATCTTCTGGGCCAGGGGCAGCTGATACTGAGGCCTGAGCAACCTCAAGCTTACTAACCTTGTCTTCAAGGCCAGGGATTGTGGAGGTGGCCTGAAGAATGAAATATGTTGCCATTTCCAACTTGGAGCAATCCGCCATAGTGAAGAAGGAGAAAGGGTCCCTTGAAGCATTTAGGCGGTCCAGGATTTGACCGAGTAGGTTGTTGGAAGAATCAACCTTGGTCGTTAAGTTTCTTACCTGACCCCTGAGTGCTGAGACTTCGCCTTTCAGAGACCCCACATCGCTGCTGAGTGTGGAGACGGTGGTGGTGAGGGCTTGAATGGAGGAGGAGTTGTTGACAACATCGTTCTGGAGGGTCTTCACCTCCTCAGTCAGTGCTGATAATTGAGCGTTGTTGGCTTTGCTGCTGAGAGAGGTGGACAGGTTCTTCAGTGTATCGCCGACTGAGTTCACGACGTTGTGTGGTTGGTGAGATCCGTTGAGAGCGAATCCACCTTGTCACTGACATCCTTGATGGATGTAGCGATTGTGCCCAAGTTAGGACTTGTAAAAAGAAAAGAATTTGGAGCAAAGGAAAGCCCAAAAAGAGGAAAGGGGTTGAGAAGAAGAAATGGGATTGGTTTAGATACCTGATAGGTTGGAGAAACTGTCAAAATCTCTACTATCACCATAATACTCCATGTCTTTCTCCATATCAGACACAGAGGTGGAAGGGATGGGGAAGCCATCAGGTCCTGTAGAATTTTGCTGCATGAGGTTGTGGAATAGTGATTGTTGAGTATCAGTGACCGTTATCGCTTGTGCATAAGTGATGACCAAAATAGGAGGACAGCAGGCAACTGCTGAGAAGATAGTGTTATGAACGTGGTCGACACTGGCGTTGCCGAGAACAGCTCCTTCAGTGCTTTCTAGCACTGAGAAGGTTGGTGAAGGTGCCAGAGAAGCTTCAACGACTTGAGCCGCTGAAGTGGCCGGTGTTGCGGGTTCGGTTGTGGTGGAGCGTACCACGAAGTTTTCCAGCGTCGCTTGTGTAGAAGCGATCGCTGACTCAGTACCATGAGAGGGTTGGGGCTTCTCCTTTGAAATCTTCTTGGACTTATGGGAGCCAAGGGTTGCATCAGGTTGTTTCCTCTTCAAAGAAGACTTGGTGGTGGTGGTGGCTTGGGTCTTAGCAGGGGGTTGTACCACTGAAGTTGTTTCCGCAGTCGAAGAAGTAAGAGTGAGAAGAGTTAAGAGTTGAGAAAGACATACCTCACCTTCCATGGGCTCGAAGTCGAGGATTCGGCCGCCTAGCTGAGGGAGTTTATAGTCTCCCTGCTTTGGGTATTTCTCTTGAAGGAACATCCGAAGGAGTGTTGACACAAACCGGACGTAGGGAACCTTCGTGTCCCTGGCAGGCTTCTCGACCTTATTCATGAGGTCGTCAAAGATAATGCGGGCATAGTCGATCTTTCGCCCTATGATTAGCGAATACCCCATTTGTACCTGGTAGTGGCTGGCTTGGTCCAGCGATTTGAATTTTCCACTCATGCATGAAATGACATGAGCGAAAATGAAGTTCAACTACGAGGGCTATTTTGCCTTGAGTATCTTGGTGAGCTTCTTGTCGGGCTCTTTAGTTATGGGCTTGTTGTCCTAAGTATACTTTATTAGGTCTAGGAACCTGATGTGTTCTTCGTCAGTAGGCATGGATTCGAATGGGCCAGTAGGAAGAGCGAGAGTGGTGCGAATGGCATTGGTAGTGATAAATCCATGGCCAAATTGGGTTTGGAAACCAATAACAGTAACTTGCTTTCCAGAGCGAGTGGTTTGGGTAGTCTTGTTAGCGGTATACCAGAATTGTTGAAGTAGATGGCGATGGGCAGGAGGAGCGATGGTTATTGCCTTGAAGATAGGAGAGTTCTTTAGGAATATGACGGCTTCAGCGAGATGGGGACAAAATTTCTTTTTCGTGAATTCGAGTAGGGCCAAGTGGTTGTTAGAGCTGAAGGTAATCTGGTTCAGCTCTTCAGACATGTTCTTTGATTTTACCATGGTGACAGGGGTTGTAGGTGTAGCAGATGCCATTTCTGAGAAAGAAAAATCAAAAATGGAAGGAAGAGGAAGCTTTCTTAATTAGGAAAGATTTCCAAAATAAGAGATTTAAGGTTTTTCTCAGTTTCCTTTTAGAGGAAAGAAACTTAAAAAAGTGTTTTACAGTTTTGTAAAGTCCAAAACTTGGTAGAAAATACAGTTTTCCAGTTTCCTTTTTAGGAAGGATTCTGGAAAAAGGTATGAAGAATAAGAAGAAAGTTTAATATTAAATGTTAAACTTTAGGAAAAACTTTGTTAAAGTTTTATTCAAAAATCATGAAGAGGATGATTTATTTTGAAGAAAAAACGTTTGTTTTTTATCTTTAAAAACAAAAGATTATGATCAAAAACATGTTTTAAGAGGATTTAGAAGCTTATTCAAGAAGGATTAAGGGAAGAATGTGAACCTGTTGTGTTGATGATTGAGATGAACGAGTTCTTAAGTTTCAAATTGTAATCCGAGAACACAATAGCTTAGGAAATATTTCTTGCTTTAGAGAGATATGAGCGTGTAAAAGGTAAAAATATAAACATGAGGAGTTCATATAGTGAGAGGAGAGAGAACAATTGATGAGCGGGAAAATAAACTCATCGTGACACATGACACGTCCCACGAAGCGTATTGGTCAAGAATTCTAACGGATAAACGTGTCAGACGAAAAGTCATGCCAAGGGTTATCCGTTTGATGACATCACAATATAAAATTGTCTTTTCATTTTCAAAAAGGCAGCCCCGATAGTTTGAAAATTATCAGGGATGATTTTTTTTAATGAAGGATCACTGATGGGAAATATCAGTGATGGAATTTTATGTTATTTCAAAAGAGATCACTGATAGGTAAATGTCAGTGATCAAATGTTAGTTTTGAAATACATCTTACTGATGTAAACTTCAGTGTTCAGGGATAGAGAAACATACCTTAGTATCAATGAACATTTATTAAGAGATTAGATGATGAATAAGAGGGATAGATTTTTTTCACTGACCTAATGCGTAACCACTGAAGATGTTAATCTTCAAGGTTCAACATTCCAAGCTCGCTGATGAGATAGTTAAATATTGTTTCATCAAGAGGTTTGGTAAAAAGATCAGCTAACTAATAGTCAGTTGGAATAAAATGAAGTTCTATATCTCCATTCATCACATGATCTCTGATAAAATGATATATGATTTCGATGTGTTTTGTCTTTGAGTGTAGCACTGGATTGTTTGCTATAGCCATGGCACTACTGTTGTTGCAATAGATGGGAATTTTAGATAGCTGAAGGTCATAGTCTAATAGTTGATTTCTTATCCATAAGACCTGAGCACAACAACTTCCAGCAGCTACATACTCAGCTTCAGCGGTAGAGGTGGACACTGAATTTTTCTTTTTGCTTGTCCAACTTACCAACATTCCACCCAGGAGCTGACAGCCACCTGTGGTGCTTTTTCTATAAAGTTTGCAACCTGCAAAATCACTATCTAAATAGGAAGTTAGATTGAACCATGAGTCTTTGGGATACCAAAGACCTAGGTTGGGTGTACCTTTCAGATATCTGAAAATTCGATTTACAGCGATTAGATATAATTCTTTGGGTTCAGATTGATACCGTGTACAAAGACAAGTAGAATACATGATATCAGGATGACTCGCTGTAAGATATAGAAGAGAGTCGATCATCCCTCTATAGGCAGTGGCATTAACACGTTTTCCAGACGGATACTTGTAAGTGTCAGCGGAGGTGCCATATGGGTTTTCATAGCTGAGCTTTGAGTTAGATCGAATTTCTTCAGCTTATCTTTAACATACTTACCTTGGTGGATAAAAGTACCCTTATCTTCAGCGAAACAAGTACACAGAGATGGGTTAGTAGAACCAAATATAATATCGTCGACATATATTTGAACAAGAATAATATGACCTTTAACCTTTCTGAAAAATAGAGTATTATCGATTTGACCACGTTCAAAATTTTCAGTGATAAAAAAGGAGGATAAAGTGTCATACCATGCATGAGGTGCTTTCTTTAAGCCATAGAGGGCCTTATCCAGTTTATAGACATATTCTGGATGCTTAGGATCAGCGAATCCTGGTGGTTGTTCAACGTAGACTTCTTCATTCAGTTTTCCATTGAGAAACGTTGACTTGACATCCATTTGATGAACTTTGAAGTCTTTGTGAATTGCATAGGCTAGAAAAAGTCGAGTCTTGCCACTGGGGCAAAGGTTTCATCATAGTCTATGCGTTCCTCTTATTTGTATCCTTGAGCAACTAGTCTAGCTTTGTTGTAGGTTACAGTACCAAGTTCATCTAACTTGTTTCTATAAACCCATTTAGTGCCTATCACTGTTTTGTTAGATGGACTGGGAACAAGATTCCAAACTTTGTTTCTTTCAAATTCAGTCAGCTCTTCTTGCATAGCAATGACCCAGTTTGGATCTCTGAGGGCATCATCAGTTTTCTTTGGCTCAATCAGTGAAACAAAATTAACAAATAAACAAATTTTACCTGAACTTCGTCGAGTCAGAATACATGTGTTTGGATCACCAATAATTTGATCAATTGGGTGATTTAAGGTCCATCGCTGAGCAGGAGCTTGAATTACTAACTCAGATAGAACTTCTGGATGTGCTGTAGAGGAAGCTTCAACAACAGCAGTTTCAGGTATACCAGGTAGAATTCGCTGAGGTTCATATGAGATTTCGTTCACTAATTGTTGAGAAGTGGATGGGATTTTAGAGGTTTAGGGTTCAGAAGGAGGCAAAGTGTTAATGGGGACAGCTGATTCCCAAGAGGAGGATTCAGCTTCACTTGTCTGTATGCTAGGAATGATGATAGGATCATCATCAGCGATAGGGTTGTTCACCTGAGGGTCAGGGTTAATATTATCTCTGATTCCCCATTGATAAAACATCCACTTATTTAGTTCTTCGTTTCAGCAGTAGGCCTAGAGTTCGCTGAACGGGATTCATCAAAGGTGACATGAATGGTTTCTTCTACAGTTTGTCTTCTCCTGTTAAAAACTATGAAGGCTTTGGACACTGAAGAGTATCCTAGGAAAATTCCATCGTCAGCTTTGGGGTCGAACTTTCCAAGAGAATCTCTGTTGTTTAAAATAAAACATTGACAACCAAAGATGTGAAGAAAGCTGATAGATGGCTTTCTCCCATGGAAAAGTTCATAGGTCGTTTTGTTGAACCTTTTGACGATCAGCGCCCTATTCTGCGTGAAACAGACAGTGTTGACAGCTTCTGCCCAGAATTGAGCTGGAAGATGAGAATCACTGAGCATGGATCTGGCAGCTTCGATGATCGTTCTGTTTCTTCTTTCATCGACTCCATTCTGTTGAGGTGTTCTCACGGCTGAGAAGTTGTGAGAAATGCCCTTACTCTCAAAGAAGTTATCAAGAGAACTATTTTTGAATTCAGTTCCATGATCACTCCTTATTGAGCGAACAGTCATATTATTCAGGACTTCCATTTTCCTGACAAATGAGATGAGTTCTTCTGAGGTGTCACTCTTTGCACGGAGGAACATAACCCAAGTATAGCGAGAGAATTCATCTACTATGACAAGAGTGTATTTCTTTCCAGCGATGGATTGTATGTTGACAGGGCCAAATAAATCCATATGGAGGGGTTGAAGAGGATTTGTCACTAAAGACACTTGTTTTGACTTGAAACAAGCTTTTGTTTGTTTTCCTTTTTCACACGCTGAACAGAGAGATTCCTTAGTGTATGAGTGCTGAGGTAAGCCAGTGACTAGTTCTTTGGAGGAGAGAGTGTTCAACGTTTTGAAGTTTAGATGAGAGAGCCTCTTATGCCATAGCCAGTTGACATCTGATGAAGCTTCAAAGAGAAAACAAATGTTCTCAGTGGTTGTTGAGTCCATGTTTATGACATAAACATTTTCCAAATGATAGCCGCTGAGAGCAATATTTTCTCTCTTATCAGAGACAAAGCATGCTTCCTTAGTAAAGCAAACTTTGTAGTCTTTATCACATTGCTGACTGATGCTAAGAAGATTATGCTTCAGTCCTTCTACGTAAGCGACTCTTCTAAAGGTGGTTGTACGATTAGAAAGTACACCAAACCCTCGGGTATATCCTTTTCCATTTCCACCAAAGGTCACTGAGGGACCTTTTGTTTCCTTATATTCACTGAGCAGTTTTCTTTTTCCAGTCATGTGTCGAGAGCATCCACTGTCAAGATACCGGATACCCTTCGAGACCAGAGACGTAGAGGTTGAGGGAATTTCAGCTGGTTCTTCCTTTACGTCTTGGATTCCGACGATAAGACAGAGATTGGTGACATCTTCTTCATCAGGATCTGATTCTTCATCAGATTCAGCCCAATCGTGTTCTTCAGCGATCAGACCTTTACCTTTTCTCTTGTAGCTTTTCAGCTTTTCATACTTTTCTTTGAGTTTAAGGTATTTTTCATCTCTAGCCTTAGAAGTTGAGGATTTCTTGAAGGATGAAGAAGGTTTTAATACTTTCTTTGACCTGCACTCACTAGCAAATGACCTATCTTTTCGCAGTTATAGCAAGTGGCAGTAGCCTTATCAGTAGGAGATTATTTGGGCTTGTCAGTGACAGTGAGTGGTTTATTTCTTCTGAAGTTACTCTTTTTAGCGAATCTCTTGAAAGAGTTAGTCAGGAGTGCTAGAGATTCATCAAGCTTGGAAGGATCAGTTTCTAATGAATCATCAAAGTTAGATTCCAACTCAGTGATAGTGACAGAAGATCGCTGAGTGGGCATTAACTCTGAAGAGAGTAAAGCAACAGGTGTGCTTTCGGAATCTTTGACAAGATTCTTCTTAAGTTGACACGACTATTCATGATTGATCATGGTGCCAAAAAGAGTACTTAAGGTCATGTATTTAAGATCCTTTGAAAGTTTAAGACACATGGTATAATTGTCCCAACTTTCAGAAAGACATTCCAAGAACTTTGTCAGAGGCTCGGAGTTAGAATAGATCTTACCAACAGTTTTCAAATCAATGAGTAAACAGTTAAAACGTTTGTGAACTTTAGATAAGGTTTCATTCTTACCACAAATAAAACTTTCGTACTGTCTTACCAGATTTATTCATCTAGACTCTTGTACGTCAGCAGTACCTTCATATTGAACACAAATTATGTCGCACATGGATTTGGAGCTTTTGAGGTTCATTATGGAATGATATACCTCATCAGGTAGGGCCATAGAAATGATTGATCCGGCCTTTGTATCGATGGCCACCTTTTTCTTGTCTTCTTCAGTCCATTGAGAAACATCTTTGACAAGTTGTCTCTCAGGAATGAAGGGAGTGGTGGCAGTGGCGAGAACAGCAGCATCGATGATGAATGGGATATAGGGTCCATTTTCCATATAGTGAGGTATAGTGGGATCTACACCTTCTAGGAAAAGCATCATTCGATTCTTCCAGGGATTAAAGTTGTCTCTGCTAAATCGAGGGGGGTTGGCAAGAGAACCATTATCAATGTAGTTTGTGTTTGTGTTGTTTGTCATTTGAAGAATAGCAAGGAAGAGATTAGTATAAGCAATATCTTGTTTATAGAGATTAAACAATCTGGTCTGATACCACTTGTTGGTCCCGAAGGGTTATACAAGTATTAAGTTTGTAGGAGGGGGGGTTGAATATAAACACAAGATTTTTATCTTTCAAAATTGTTTTATTGATAAATCAAACAATTTAGCTTGTTGCGGAATAAGACTAAGTACAAGTCCTAATCTAAACAAACTATGAGAATCACACATATTTCTTGCACCAAGAAATAGAGATAAAAGAAGTTAGAAAATTAAGTATAATTTTCTGATGCACTAAGTAGGTTCAGGGATGACCACCTTCGAAATGAAGGTGCATTCCTCCTATTTATACTACATGCATTTAATGCATGTCAGGAGGACTTTACACGTGTCAACATTTGGTTGGATGCATGCTTCTGACTTTTGCAAACATGCTTTGGGCCGCATGGTGAACAGTGTAGTGGTAGAGTAGATTGTACGATCCTGGACAAAGGTATGTCCTTCTGACAAATCGTACAAAAGTGTGCAAGGGGATAAGACAAACATTTCTTGTAGAGCAGGCTTCATGATCAGCAATCGCTGAGTTGATCTTCCATCACTGAGACCTGATGTAAGTCAGCAATTGCTGAAGTCTTCTACTTGAAATATCGTGTGTTGTGGACTTGCCTTGGTTTCACTGATATCTGCATCAGATCATCAACTTTGTCTTCGATTCAGCGTTGAACTCCTTTGTCGCGAAAGTTGTCTTCAGGAATTACAAATAAACATTAACAGATAAACAATCAGTGATCATCAGCGAAACTGAAAAGACTCAGTTATCACTGGTGTACATTTATCACTGAGAAATAATGAAGGACAATTTGTTACCCATCAACGATACTGAACAGACTCAGTATATTTTCACTGATGGTGAAACATTTATACATAATTTTTACTTATATTTTTTCAGTAAGTGATTCTAAGGGTCATCATTAAATCACTGAAGGGTTTGGATCAACACGCATTGTCCGGACTACAATAATATCTATCCGGGTAACTCTTTTGACTCCCTATCCGGACTCGAGGTATTAGGATTATTTGGTTCTCGGTAAGTCTTCTTTTCTGGATTGCTTGCTACCCATATCTCTCACGTTTCCGGATCACTCCACTTCCCGGGTAAGTCTTCTTGATACTATCCGGAGAAAATATTGTCCGGGCTCTCTTGCCGGTTGATTTCTTTCCGAAAACAATCTATCCGATTGTTGTATCCGAACCATTACTATCCGGTTGATCTCTTTCTGGTTCACATAACCGGTCACCTATCCGGATAACACTACACCTGGACACCCGGATTCGGACACTTCCGTTCCAGACACTATATCCGGATTCCTATCCTGATACTTTCCTCACCTTATTGTTCTCTGCATTACCTTCTAGTCGTACTACTCTTAGATCTTGCGTTAGGACACTCATTCGTAGTTACTTGCGCTAAGTCACTACCTTGAATCGAACCACCTACTGTCTGAAGATCAATTTAGTGCACTTTAAGATGTCTCGAGATGCTCTTGCTATACCGACTCCAAGCCTCCGATCCTATATCGAGGTGAATACGCTCAATGGAGGGACAAATTCTTAATCTTCATAGAGTCTAAGGATAACTACGAATTCATCTGGCAATCCCTGACAGAAGGCCCTCAGGAGACTCCAATGGCAGATGTCCCAGCCCAAGCTAACGGTACTCTGGCACATCAAGTACCAAAGTCATACACCCAAATGACTGAAGATGAGAAGAACAAGTTTAATGGAGAGAAGCATGCAAGGCGTTATCTCGTTCACAGTCTAACGAACGACATTTACACTGCGATTAACTGCCACAAAGAAACGTCAAAAGGTATGTGGGATCAAGTGGCCAAGATGATGATTGGAAGTCAAGTTGGAAATCAGTTAAAGATCAACAAGTGCATTACTTATGATGGTTTCAAGTAAAGGAAAGTAGAATCGTTGACCGAGACTTACGAAATATTTTGCCTAATACTGAACGACCTCCAAAAGAACAAAATCTTGCGGTCCAATACTGAGAACAACCGCAAGTTTCTAAAAAACCTCCAACCCGAATAGAGAACCTTCGTCACTCACATCCGCCACAACCACATCATGGAGAATGTCCCCATCAACGAGCTGTATGAAATGCTTATGCAAGACGAGGACGAAGTTCTGGAGATAATGAGCGCTCAGAAGTCAACCACGAAGCATCAAGCTAATCCCATGGCCCTCGTATCTGACAAGCGAGGTAAGTCGTCTAGCCGCAGCTCTAAAAGAACTCCAACATCCAGTGAGTCTGAATCTGAAGAAGATGAAGCACAGGAAAGTGACTCAAACTCAGAACTGAACGAGATCAAGAAAGCCATGACCTTTATATCCAAGTCCTTTCAAAAGAAAACTTTCTTCAAGAAACCGTCTTCTAACAATCAGCGCTACTCAACCACTCCTAACAAGCGCCATGAATACAAAGAAAAGTATGAAGGGAAGAGGAGATCTGACGAGGCCAAACAGTCTGATCACAAAGAGAAATATGACCGCAAGCCTGAAGCGAAAAACAACAAAAATGAGCCAGTCAAATGCTACAACTGTGGCAAACTGGGTCATTTTGCCAAAGACTGCCGAAAGCCTGTTGTTTGCAACGCTAAATACCACAAGAACAAGCTTCTTTTGGCCCAACAGAAAGAAGCTGGGAAAGCGCTGATGGCTGAGGATGACCACTTGCTGAATCAGTTTGATGATGATAGTGATGTTGAAGATGTTGATGCGAATCTGTGCTTCATGGGCAACCACACCGCTCCTTCAGATCTCGGAGAATCCTGCTAGGTATGTATTCCTATTCATCAAGCTTTAATGGATCAGATGCATCTGCTTGTTTAAAAAGTAGAGTCCAGTAAGATTACCACTAATGAACACTTGCTTGAAATAACCACTTTAAATGAGAAGTTAGATGTTCAAAGAAAGGTTACAGAGAAACTTAAGTCTGATAACGCCAATCTAAAAGAAAAGTGTGCAAACCTTTCCATAGAACTTAAAGACTTTAGGGCCAAGATATCTGATCTAACTGCAAAGATTGATCAGTGTGAAAATGAGAAAGTTGAGATTGTCTATCAATGCTCTTCACTTCAAATAGATAATAACGAGCTTCTTTCAAAAATAAAAGATCTTGAACTTAAGGTTTACAAAAGAGGACAAACTGACCAAACGATTCATTTGAACAAGCCAAAGGATTTCAAATATTTTAACTTTGAATGGGGAACTGGGTATCACAACCATCACTACTTGAAAAAGATCTTAACAATGGTTCTTACATTATACGAATTTAATTTTCTAGGCCTTGATAAGAGATATCCCCAGTATAAGATCAAATGGTTGAAACCACTCAATGAGAAGGATGAGGAACATGAGGAATATAAACGAAAGAATACGGTTAAGATGCAATTGGTTTGCTTACGAAGTTCTTAATTCATCATTTGAAACAAAGAAATCCAAATACCTTTCAAATGACTACTTTGACGGCTACAAAGTTGCCAAGCCCAAAGAATCCTCTAAAAAGGATACGGTTCCAACAACTGAAACTAAAGAAGAAAAGGACGAGTTTAAACGCTATGTCCCACCTCTCGTTTTAGAAATGAAAATAGTTCTGTTAGAGAAGATATTTGACCAGGAACGGATTAAATTTCAAAATGAAAACAAGAGATTTTATCCAAACTTGAGTGTCTTAATTCCACAAAAACGGAATCTGTATCAGTTGAGGAAAAGGAAGCCCTTCAGACAAAAATCAAATGGCTCACATCTAAACTGTCTACCCTGGAAGCAGAGGTGATGCATGCAGGTAAGCAAGGGTGAACTTCAAAAGAAGTTTGACCAACTCAAATATGAGAAAATTGTTTTATCTTAACCTTCCTCTAACTCATCAGATACATCTTCCTGTATAGATTTTATAGAAAAAATATCTTTCAGAAAGGGAAAAGAACATCAAACAGAATGTTTTGAAAATAATCTTAACTCTGGTTTTCAAAAAGCTTCCGCACCAGATTCATTGCAGAACATAAGTCCAAACTGTTCCTCCCATCCTTTGACCAATAGTGTTCCATCCGAGAGTGAACTTGAGTTTTCAGCGTTTAGGAATTTTAACGTATGTTCAGATGATGAGTTTCAAAAGTTTGAATTTTATCAACCCCTTCCAAGACATACTGATTTTCTTCCAAAAACACCTGAACGATCGGTCAATTTTCATAAGGGTGCATGTTCTACATCCGCTCCTCAAACCCGTTCTATGAACAATATTTCCAAAAACAATTCTAAATCTAAAAGACGTTCATAGAGACGGAAAACGACCGATCGCTCTCAAAATAGACATTTTTACTACTCCAGTTCTTCCGACAATGACTTTAATGATATTTCAGACAATAATGGTCGGAGAAAATGGTTCAAACAAGTGTGGGTAGTGAAGAAGTCTAGTGAAAGCACAACGAATACAAATTCATTTAAGTCAGTTTTGCATGTTCGAACATACAATCATAATCATGATATTTTTAATTCTCGTACTTCTATTGAACAAAGTGTGATGTTTCCTTTAAGACTTTATTCAATTCAACAGTCGTTTCAACTTTCTCATGATTGTATTTGTTGTTCTGCATGTGGTTTGAATGATTTTGTTGACCGGAAATATGCATCTTATTGGTATGGTACTTATAGTATCCCTGGTCATTACTCTAATAAGGCATCTAACCATCAAGGATCCATCAAAGCATGGATACCAAAATCTTTCTAATCTGTTTTGCAGGAATGTCATGTACGTATAGTTCAGAAGATTCCTTTCACATGACATCAATAAAAGGTTACGCCATTTTTGAAGGGGAGTACTAGTGTGTGAAAAGTAAGTAAATTTTAAATGAATTCAAAGACCCGTGGTAATTTATTTTGAAAATTTTACTCGAGTTTGTTTTTCTTCGATTCTAAATTCCAGAATTGTCATGTGTTAAATCTTCCTGATTTAGTTATTTCCATGTCTCATATGTTTGTTGATTTTTCGATGGAAATACACTCGTTTGAATTCCTATTTTTTTTAAAGTTCGTCATTTCATGTTATGGTTCAATTCTTTTATGACATATTAATTGTGACTTATTCTTCACACTTAAACTTTCTGATCATTATTTCATTCTTGAACATACTGTGCTTACTGAGTCATTCTGCTTAGCGTTTGATCTTGTTCTTTGAAACTCATTATCATTTTTTAAAGACTTCTAAATTACCTCAGATCAGAACTCGAACTTCATTTTTATGACTTCTGATTACCTCAGATCAGAACTCGAACTTCATTTTTATGACTTCTGATCATCTCAGATCAGGACTCATTCTTAAATGTGTTGACTTCTAAACATTTCAGTTTAGAACTCGTATTTAAATGTTTCCTTAACAGATTTATTTGATACATGCAATGAGCGATAGGATTTATATTGTTTCTATGGTCTATCCAGAACCAGAAGGATCTACCTAAGAAACACATCCAATTATAGGCCTCAGTGATGGGTCTAGCTTGATAGATGGGTTTGGACTGAAAAGAATATGGTGAGGATGTGATAGGACTTAAAATAATTATTAGTCCTTAACAAATCGAGTCAGTTATTCGGGTAACCAAACAATCTATTCATTCTCGTTCGTTGGAGATGAATATTGAAACAGACATGGACCCAGTGTCGATAACTCGTGTCACTCCACCCAGCCACTCAAGTGACTCACAAAAGATGCTTGTTTCATAAATGCACATAGATTTAACACATAATATATCTATTCCTCACTCAGAGGTCTTAGATATTGAAAAAAGAAAACATCAGCTCCGGTCTCCGAACTTCATATTCTAATCACTGAGTCTATTGATTTTTAACTTACGTCCCAGGTTAAATCTACTTTTGAGCCAAACATATATAATTTATTTCTTTACCACTTTTGTGATTCCCATTGCATATCTTTGTGATATTGTCGAAACAGTTTGAGAAGTAATTTTTAAAATTTTACTTCAGTGATAACTGGAAGTCCTATCAGAGATACCCCAGTGCCAACTCTGAACATAGGCCACACAATTATTTTAATTGAAGTGATAAAGTTACTTTTGTGTTCCTGTGTTAGTTGAATACCCCATTCTGGTTACTTAATGTTATATCCGGTATCTTGCTACTCATCAGTATTGTCTTTGAAGTTACATGATGCTCCGGATGCTCCTACTCATCACGAGGGGGAGAAATGATACAGATACAAAGACACCGTCTATCAAGTTGAGGGGGAATTAGCAAAAGCCGAGGGGGAGTAACAGTTTTATCTGTGCTGAAAAGAATTTACAAGTTTGCTTGATTGATTCTTCTATCCCTTACCAAGCAGTAATGTTCTTCGGCTACATGTTGTTTTTTTCCTTCGAGCATGCTGCTTCTACAACTTCTCAAGCTGAAAGCCAATTCAACTCGCGGTTCAAAGACAAATTCTTTATTTTAAACAGAAGATTCATTGTGGAATGTCTCGTAACTCGCACATTACATTTCTTGTGTGCTTATTAGATGTGTTGAGTTTCTACAGTTGAAAGCTGATTGTAGTGCACTCAGTCAAGGTAATTGTTCATTGAATCTGGTGATAAAGTTGAAGATATAAAGACTAAGAACTTTATTCAAGGGGAGCTTGGAAAAACATGAAGACAAGCAACACCAAAGTGTATCAATGGTTCAAGAGGAAGAGAAAATCAAGACCTAAAGTTTTCAAGACCAAAATTTTCTTTATATAACTTTAGAGGGAGATTGTTAAGACCATAAATGTCCTATAAGATATAAAGTTATATAAAGAGGTTTATTTTATTTGTAAAAGCCTATAATTGTGAATTGGGCTTATTATAGTTTATTGGCTTGGGCCTTGATTGTCATAGGCCTGGGTATATAATGTTTTTCTTAAACCTAGTTTAGGTGAATCGTTCATAATTCTCATACTGTAAAAGCTTTCTGAACGTATTAACCTTTGAATGTCAATCATATGGATGACAACCTTTTACTCTAAGTTGTTTATCATTGTTGATTAATTGTTAATCATATTGCACTAATCTGAGATCCACAAAATCCAATATTAAAGTTATCATTTGCAGCCAAACGCACAAGGCCAACGATAATAAAGTAAGGACATTAATATCCAAAATAGTGTTGGCCGACAACGGGGGAGACCCATATCCATTGAGAGTAGAGGAACACAAAAGTATGTCACTCATACAACGTTAATCGTATGACACTTCACGACATGAAAGCCCAAGTGTCCCTACAACTTCTTTCAAGTTACACCCAAAGAGACAGCTGACCTTAGCAAATATTAACATGAATACCGCCAAAGGCGCGACCTATGCGGGGTTACAACCATGGCATTGCCCCGATATGGCGGAGGTCACAAACGCCCATCAATCATGATAGCACAACCGGACTCAACCCTCCTAGTGTACCCTTGCAAGGTAAAGGTCATAAAACATGGGGTCCGAGTCAAATCCCGCAACACCCAGTAGACCATCAAATAAAGACTGACTTACGTGCCTATGGATCCAATGCAACACAGTCTAAAATTACATGACTACAAAGGAATGACTATGCACTCGAGCATGTAATTATTAATAAGATGGAATAAATGCAAACCATAAATAGGAATCTACATTGAGCCATCAAAATCGGACAAATGTCCCCAAGACTCCTTTAAAGTCAAAATCGAACTAAATGCTCAAAACCCATTAGACCCATAAATAATGGTTCTCATAATGTAAAATGCTTTTAAATGACACTTATGTAAACGTATAACTCAAAAGCATTATTAACCCAAAATTGATTATGGATTAGGACAAATGGTTTTCCCAAATAGACTGATACCCTTATAATTCCAAAATGCCTCATAACACGGAAATGTGCATTTTCCCAAATAGGTTATATAATCAATTACACCAACATGCTTAAAGCATTGAATAAACTCCATTTGAGCAATAAATCATTTAAGGGCATATTTATGATTTATATACTTATCAAAAAATCCGAAAATCCCAAATATGGGTGTTTTACAAGGTTTATAAAGTTAAACACTTCAAAGGTCAAAATTCACCAAATAACTCAACAATGATAATTTTATGTAAAACACCCAAATACTTGAAAAATAACATTTTTGGCATGTACAACGTTTTCACAAATCAATTTTAACTCACCTTGCTAGATTTAGGCTAATCTAGTTTTTTCACCCAACTTGCTCCTTTGAAGAAACTTGAATCCTCAAGCCAAATCTTCCAAAAACCTCAACCACAACAAGAATCCACCGACAAAACACCTCTAGATCACCAACAAACACCATAAGCTCCAACTCTTCAAAATGGACAAAAAGGTTGGATGAAACCCTAGAAAGCTTTGGGTGAAGAAGATGAAGTGAAAGGGTTTCAAGATTATTTTTCCAAAACCATGGTAGATGAAGAAATAACTTGCAAATATCGAGTCTTGTGGCTAAATGGCTCAAAATGACTTTGGGGGCTTAGGGTTTCGGTTTGGGAGAGAAATGGGTGAGGGGAAGAAGTGGGGAAATGAAAAATGGGGTTGAAATGGTGAAAATCGCGTTTTTATGCTTCAGGGGCGCGACGGCTAAAGTGACGTGCGAGAGTGACAGTTGTCACTTTCGCTGGCCACTCTCGTCGTGGTCCCATGACTCTCGGTACAAAACCGGCGAGAGTGACATGCAATTGTGACAAGTGTCACTTTCGTCGGTCACTTTAGCCGAGGTTTTACCGAAAGTTGTTTTGGCCATAATTTCTTCGTTTTATCTCCGATTTTACTCTGAAAATAAACGTTGGATTCGTATTTGAATTCTCCATCCAACAAGACTATAAAATCTAGGATTTAATCCAAAATCCTATTTTTCATATTTATTATAAAATATCGATACCTTCTGAATATCGGGGTGTTACAATCCTCCCAACCTTAAAGAGATTTCGTCCTCGAAATCGGGTTCCCATACAACCAAAGGTTACTGCTCTCAACACCTTTCATGTTTCCTCGGTTTCCAACTGAAATTCGAATTTTCCTCCTTGATAGGACTGTTACGATAAACTTCATACCGATACTTACGACGAATGTCCGCTCAGGCGTATTACACTTACATCTGAGTGAACGCTTAACTTTCTAGAGTAGTTTCTAACCACAAGACCTCGGCTGCCTCCCAACCTTAGGTGATCCATACTTCCAATCGGTCCAGATCCACACGCTTATAGACTCATTCTCAAGTTATCCAAAAGTACGATCGCCACCGAAAACAACAACAAATTCCCAAGGTCAACTGTTCCCACTATTGAACTGTCACCTAGCTCTAACGGGTACTATCAGACTCCAAAACAGGCGGTCTTTCTTGATCCATCGATTGTACAACTCCAAGAATACGTCCAATTACCAAACATCCAAACGACAAGTTTTTTTACCATTCAAGGAAAGTAATCCCACCAAATCCACTTATCACAATCTGAACTTCTTAAAATTGCTACAACCGATACCATTATCCCTTGAGATTGGACTACAATACTCCAATTACACTAACGGTTCTTGGCTTTAAAACACGGAGGTCGACACCTAACCAACTCATCAAGATTCTAGCCAATGCAGAACCCCATACATGTGTTTCATTCGTCGAGCATACCCCTAAACCAAGGTTATCAGCACGGTATCTAAATGGCCCTACACATCTCCTATGTAAAAACTGACCAAAACCCAAGCCAAAGCAGTCGAAATGGATGGTTACCATAAGCATTAACAAGAGATACTACGAGCCTCACTTTTTAGTTACCAGAAGTACCTACCGAGTTGCAAACGGTCCCACTCGACTTACGGTACTATCATGCGATGGAAAATCCAACATTCCACTACCAAGGTTCTACACGCCCCCACCCATAACCGGGGTTGTTTAACCTTTCAATGTCCTAATGAGTTCATGGTTCCAAGTGAAAGACTCAAGAAATATGCCAATCAAAAGTTTCATACAATTTTTCAACACGAATATGTTTATAACAATTAATCGTACGAGTAAAAATCTACTATCACGTACCTGGTGGTCGTGCAAAAATGGACACACTCGTCCCACATATAAAAATCATTTTGAAAACTATTTCATCACAATTCAAGTTACTAACAAAACGCAAAAGCATGCTCAACAACTTTTAAAATGAACCGTTATGGTTCTAGCATGGATTTATTTATGCCATGCAGATAAAGTAATTTCATACATTAAAATAGTGTGCCACAAAATGTTCGTACAAAACTTCGAAAAGAAATTTTAAACGACACCAAACTCCAAAATTCTATCTTTTAACCATAAGACGACATGGAATAGAATTCACCAACAAAAGTTGCATGTGTTAGTTTATTTCGAAAGAATGACGTAACGATATATATATATATATATAGAGGGATAATAAATTGTAAACCATCATTTTCGTGTAAACCGTGTAAACTCTCGATTTCATAGGTTTTTTTGATGGATTTTTTTTATGGAATTGTTTATTTTGATGAAATTGTTTCATATCATTCATTTCTTGATAAAAAAAATTATGAAATTTGTAGTTTCATAGGTGAAAACGAAAATATATGAAACAGTTTCATAAAAATGAAAAATACCTATGAAACTACAAATTTCATAAAAAAAATTCATCAAGAAATGAATGATATGAAACAATTTCATCAAAATAAATAATTCCATAAAAAAAATTCATCAAAAAACTCTATGAAATCGAGAGTTTACACGAAAATGATGGTTTACAATTTAGTGAGCCTCTATATATATATATATATATACCTTGGTTAAAATGTGAAATGATTTGTGCCGGTTTCATGTTTGAAGCAAAATAACAACATGCTTTCAACCTTCGAAAATATCGACTAAAATGTCGTGAAGAATTTTTAAATCAGAATATGCATGCAACTTGGAACACTCTCGTAGTAGTTTTCCTGAAATAAAATAACATGCAACCGATAGTCCATGCAAAGTTTCAAAAAGAGGAAATTCATTAAATAAAGTTCCGAAATTTTCTCGTTTAGCCAGATTACGACATGGAAGTAAAACCTTCTGACTAGACTCACACCTATTAATGTATTTTCTCAAAACTTAGGAAAACAGTAAGTACATGTAATTCGGTTGACACTCAAAAGAATTTAAATCGACTTCAAATTTTGGACCGTTCAAACGATGCGCATTAACACTCCAAAAATAGTGACTACAATGCTATGCATACCCATAGATCAATATAATCCATTTGTGTGAAATGATAACAAAGAATCAATTAACCGAAAGTGCATAAAGCAAAACATTAAGATAAACTATCGTGACGCTCTTACACACATTACTCACGCCACGTATAAACCACTTCGTACACTAAACAAGTTGCAATAAAACATGTTGGCACAGATCTTAAAAGAGGAACCCATGCAACATCAAAATCCCGAAAACTACCCTTTTTGGTTGCGATACGACGTAGAGTAATATTTTTTCAACAACACTTGTATGAGACAAAATGCCCAATAAAACCCATCCATTAACACACATAATAATTAAAGTATGCACATTGTAAAATGTCACCCACGCGCCATAAAATGTCGTAAAACAAAACTCCGTAATACTCAACAAAACTTCCATAAAACTCGATGAAATTCAATGACTTCCAATCAATCAAATGGTGTCATAGTATTTGTTTCCAATAATCAAATCGCATAAAGTAGGGTTATGACCAAAATGTCACCATTCCCAAAAATTTATCTTTTATTACAATACGAAGTAAAGAGACACATTTCCACAAAACTTGCATTAAATAAAACTTCCCAATAAGGCTCATGCACCAAAATAATGGAAGGTAACTCTCCATCCAAACCTTAAAATATGTGGAGGAGATCCAATGTTAAAGTCATAAATCGTGGTTAGTTGTCCAAGACTCTAAACAACATTAGGATGTGGATATCACAACATCCGAAAATAGCGTTAGACAACAATTAAGATAAAGAAAGTCTCAACAAATTTTGCAATCACCTGCAGCAAAATAAGTTCATGCATACTTAAAATCATGGTTTAAAATCTTATGTGTGCTAAACATTTTTCCAAGATTACGTAACACGACCCACATGATGATTTGAAACGCAAGAAACAATTAATGCAATTTATTTTAAAAATAATTTTGTGCATGAATTTAGTCGGCACTCAACGTATCAAAACCACACTCCTTAAATTCCTTCGGTCACACTATCGTCACCCGGATGCTCAAACATCCTAAGGCCATAATCGAAGATTTCATCCGTTCACCTTACAATTTCTCCTTGAATAAGGTCGATTCCAGAAGACTATGGTTCTAGTCCAACCAACCATTTCGACCCGAAACGGTCCACTTACTGCAATCATCATGCTTATTGTCACCCCAATTGACAAATACTAAAATCATCAACCTATTCTAATGGTTATTCTCTTAGAAACTGCTTCACTACCCCAACGATCAACACATCAAAGTAGTCCAAGTATACACATGTAACTTATAGGCTCACCATAACACTGGCCAAGTGCAATTATGAACGTATATATCGTGAGTTTCCAGAAAACACATCTAGATAGGAAGTTTGTAAAAACCTCTGATTCCAGAAATTGCAGTTTTCAAAAGGCATGTAATCCAAAGATGATGAATCAAAACAACAATTTACATCAATCATTCCCATGTTCTGTTAATTGCAATTGTTTGAAGCTTTTATTGAAACTGCAAAAATCATCTCAATGGTCCTGACTGCATTCTGAATTGGTCATCAGAAAGGATAAATCCTAAGACCAACTCTCAGAATAGGCAGAGAAAACCCTCTAGCAAACCATCATAAGATGGAAAGCCATAAGGTAAATCAGCAAACATCACCAAGCCTAACAAGAAAGGACCCATTATGCAATGGTTACCTAAAAGAAACTAGTATGTCTTGGAGAAACAGCATGTGTAAATATGGTACTTGGACTCTGGATGTTCAAGTCACGTGACTGGAAATAAGGAGCTACTGACCTCATTCAAAGAAAAAATGGGAGGTGCAGTAACTTTTGGAGGTGATGGGCAAGGGCAAATTTGAGTTTATGGTGTTTTAACCAATGGTGGAGTATCAGTTTCCAAAGTTGCTTATGTAGAAGGGTTAAATCATAATTTGCTTAGCATAAGTCAACTTTGTGATCATGGTTTTGATGTCAATTTTCAGAAGAAATATTGTTCTCTGTTAGTTTCAGAATCAGGCCAAGAACTGCTCAGAGCTGATAGAAAAGGCAGTCTTTATAAAATGAATTTCAATCCAAATCAAAACTCTAACACAGAAAGATTGTGTTTAGTTTCTTTGAACAAGGAAGATGCTTGGCTCTGGCACAAAAGATTTGCACACTTAAACTTTTCAAATCTTGACAATCTTGTGAAACTTAACTTAGTAAAATGTATGCATGCTCTTAAATTTGACAAAGACCATCTATGTTCTGCATGTGAATTAGGTAAGCTTAAAAGAGCTTCACACAGAACAAAGAGTGATCATAATTGCCTTAGACCTCTACACATGTTACATGTGGATCTATGTGGTCCAAGCTATGTGCAAAGTCTATCAGGCAAAAAGTATATTCTGGTACTTATTGATGAATATTCCAGATATACCTGGGTTGAGTTCATCATAGCAAAATCTGATGTCCCAACGATACTAATAAATTTGTTGAAAAGGATTCAGGTTCTGCTAAGATTAAAGGTACAGAAGCTGAGAAGTGATAATGGAACAGAATTCAGGAATGCAAGACTTGAATCATACCTCACAGAAGAGGGCATTTCTCAGAACTTCTCTGCTGCCAGAACTCCTCAACAGAATGGCGTTGTTGACAGGAGAAACAGAACTCTGATAGAAGCTGCAATAACCATGCTAGCAGGATCTGATCACCCAACCAACATCTGAGCAGAAGCAGTTTCAACAGCTTGTATCACTCAAAACAGGGCTATCATAGTGAAAAGATTTAAAAAGACTGCTTATGAACTGATCAACCACAGAAGGCCAAATGTGAAGTACTTTCATGTTTTTGGCTGCAGATGCTATATCCTGAATGACAGAGAAAAACTTGGGAAATTTAACAAAAAGGCTGATGAAGGGAAATTCATTGGATACTCTCTAACCTCAAAAGCTTATGGAGTCTACAACCACAGAACAAAAGTCATTTTGGAAAGCAACAATGTATCCTTTGATGACAAATCATCATGTGTCTCTGAAAGAAAATTATCAGAGACAATACATATCACAGAGGAGCCCAGTTCCTCAAAGTCAAGAGAAGAGAATATCAATCTGATATTCAATGATTTCATTCATGATAAAGATTCCTCTGAAGTCATCAGCAGAAGAAAACAAATTCAAGGTTCTGAAAGACAACAATAATCAGGTACATCTTTGTCAGGTCCTTCAAATACTTCACCATCTACTTCCTTGACTACAGGTCGAATTCAAGGAGAGAGCTCAAGACAACAGTCTGAGGAAGAAGAACCTGAACCAGAACCATCATCACCCCTGATGACAAATGTTAGAAGAAATTCCATTTATGAAAGTTCACCTTCACAGAGCCATGTTGGCACTCTACAGAGCTATGAAGCCACTCTTCAGAGCAGTGTGCCAATCCTCAGAGCTCTGAAGTTGTCAATCACAATTTTCCTTCAGAAGCACATACACCACCTCTTGTCCATGCTCCCATGACAAGATGGACAAAGTGTTAGTGCTGAAAATATAAGTTGTATCCAAGTTGAGGGGTCTATTATGTAAATTGCTAGTCTAAGTATAAATAGCTTAGATTAGTTCCTTGTTTCATAACTTTGCACCTTAGACAACAAGGCTTTCATATTTCTCTCTCTATATTGTGTAATCACCATTTGAAGATTAATGAGAGATGACTTGATTGTGTAACACCCGTAATTTTTGGATAAGTACAACTTCGAATCAGTGTGGAATTGATCTTTTAAGAAAAATATGAAAAATAGGATTTTGGATTAAATCCTAGATTTTATGGTCTTGTTGGATGAGGAATTCGATTACGAGTCCAACGGTTCTTTCCGGAGCGAAAACGGATCTATAACGAAAAAGTTATGGCCAAAACAGTGTTTAAGAGGAAACCGGGCGACCAGTGCCCAGCGCGTTTGGTGGCGCGTTTTCACCCGCGCGGAGCACTGGATCATCTTAAAACACGAAACTCACACCCCAAACTTCATTTCTTCATATCTCTCTCATTTTAACTCCGATTATGGTGATTCAAGTTGCTATGATTCCGTTTTTGAGAGCTCTTAACGGATCTAGAAAGAGTTTGGAAGTTCATTGGAAGATTCAAGGGTGTTTGGTGGTGGTAAGTCTCTCAAACCTCTTGCTTTCTCTCCCAAATCGTTTTCCCTCTTTCCCTCACAAACCCTAACTGATTTTGGGGCTTTTCTTGAAGATTAATGTGTTCCTTATCCACTTTATGCTAGTGATTTCATTCATTGATGCAAGAACAGGTTTCATCCACAACACTAGAGACTTTTGGGGTTTTCTAGGTTTTCATCAAAACCTAAGTGGTGAGTTCATCCTCCTAACTTCTATACTTTCATATGAGTTAGAAATGGTCCATTGATGATCTCCTAGTATTTTGTTTATTCAATTTCGGTTTGGATGATTTTGGAGAAGTTAGGTTAATATTGGGGTTTTGGTCAAAATGGAGATTTTGATATAAAATGTTTTGGGGAGTGGTTTAAAGTAGTTGAATGTGAATATTCATGGTTGGAATTTATGAATTTAGGTTTTTGGAGGTTTTGGCTTGAGGATGCAAACTTCATCAAAGGAGCTTACGTTTGGGAAAAATCTAGATTTAGCCTAAATCTAGCAAGGTGAGTTCAAGTTACTTTGCGAAAACTTTGAACATGCCAAAATGAGTATTTTCCAAATATTTGTGTGTTTTACTTTAAAATATACGTGGTTGAGTTATTTGAATGGTTTAACTCTTTTTAAAGTGTTTATCTTCATAAATGTGTAAAACATCCATATTTTGGGCTTTTGAATATTTGGATGATTAGAAGCCAACATTGTCTTTAAAAGATTAATTGCTCAAAATGAGGTTTATTTGATGGTTTAATCATGTTAGTGTAAATGATTTTAATAAACCATTTGGGAAAATGCACTTTTAGTGTTATGAGTCATTTTGAGAATATTAAGGGTGTGAGTCCTTTGGGAAAACCCTTTTGTTTAGCCCGTGTTGAGTTTTGGGGTTAATGATGATTTTGAGATACGTGCTTTCTTAAACAATGTTTAAACGCGTTTTATGCGATGATGACCGACATTATGGGTCTAGCAAGCTTGGAGCACTTTGCTCGGTTTTGACTTTGAGATAGTCTTGGGACATTTGTCCGGTTTAAATGGCTCGACGTGGAGTCTTATTTATGGGTTGTTTTTATTGCACCGTGTTGCATATTATTGCACGTTGTTGATGTTTACATGCTCGGGGTGGAGTCTAGGATGTGTTATATGCTTAATTGCATTTCATTTGCATGATTTGACGTTGATAAATGATCATTAGATGTTTAAGCAGAGGGCTCGGTTTTGGACTCGATTGGGTTTTGATGGCATTCACCCGGTTTTAATAAGTTCGACGTGGGCTTGGGGTTTCCATTGCATGAGTTGCATCATATTTGAGATTTACATGATTTGAATGCATTGGTTATTCTTTTGAGGTCATGTGTAAATTTTTAAGTTAAGTAAGCTTGTTTTGGATGGTGGGTTTCCAAGGTAAAGACCTAGTATGGTTGAACTTGGTGGTTTTAAATAGACTAAAGACCTAGTATGTTTGATGTCTAGGAGAGGCTAAAGACCTAGTATGGTTGATGCCGAAGACGGACTAAAGACCTAGTATGGTTGATGTCTGAGACGGACTAAATACCTAGTATGGTTGATGTCTGAGATGGACTAAAGACCTAGTGTGGTTGATGTCTAAGATGGGCTAAAGATCTAGTATGATTGATGCCGAGGATTGACTAAAGACCTAGTATGGTTGATGTCATCCGTTTTCCACATCCAAGAAGCTTACTTGCATTTATTTTATCGTGGTTTAATTTATGTGTTTGCCACACTCGATGAGATCGGGTCTCCCCCGTCACCGAAGGGTGTTGATTTCGGGTATTTTATCTATTCACATTGTTGAGGTTATATTACATGCATATGGATTGTTTTCCATGACTGATGGGCGGATTTATGTTACATTTTTATTGGATGTTTTAACTGCTGGAGTTTTATTTTATGGTATTTGGATTTTAATACATTTTACGTTTGCGTAAGTTTTGCTTCGTATTATGTTTCCAATGAAATATTATATGTAAATGGATGGTCTCCATGTCTCACGGGTTGAGTATGTATTGTCAACCGTATTTGAAGGTTTTGCCTAAAACTAGATTTACGAACGTATTTGAGTGGGTTGGGATTCGTAACTCATTTTTGGAAAACGCTTTACACTTTTGGGGAGGATTCCCATGGATTTTGGGTGCGTTGGAAAATGAGTCATTTATGTCATATTTGGGAACTCTTTGGAAATGATAACCTTTGTCGCAAACTTTCATTAAAGATTTATTGAATCATGACTAAAGCTACTAATTTCCGATTTATGATTTTATATAGTCATGATAAAATGCTTGAACTCACTAGGCGTAAGCCTAACCCGTTTTATTTGTCAGCATGTGCAAAAGGCTCAGGTTGGGGTAGCTCTAGCTACATTGTGAAGTGGCGAGTGCTAGTAGAGTGCACGAGAGGTGACTTGATTAGTGAAGTATTCCGCATTTGTTTGTACTATCAACTTGTGTTGTGTTAAGTGACGCCCGTTTTAAGTTATTAACTGTAGAAATTATGATGTTTTAATTCCGAGGTATTTTGATGAAGGAATTGTAGAAATGATTTATCTATTTTGGTTATTTTATTGAATTTTAATGTTAGTTGCCCGTTCCAAATTTGAGGGTGTTACAGATTGCAGCTTGATTCATTGTTGTTTTACTTGTTTCTGGGATCACAAGTGGTATCAGAGCAAGCAGATTCAGCAAAATGAAGAAAGTTTTTGAGAAAATGGGCATTTTTTAGTATTTTGGACTAGAGATCGATTTGAGGATGTTAGGATGTTTTGATTCTGGTTATTAGTACAAACGTGTTCGATTTGATATCCTAGACAAATTCGTGCAAGAAACTAGATCTAAAATCATGATTTGATTGATTTTTAGTGAGTTTTTAGGGTTTTTGAAAAAGCTATTGTTTTGGATCGAAAAGTACCGATCCGGTGTGTTCTTGGTAGTACGATCTGAACAAAAAGTGTTCCGCTTGTGTTTGCGAAGGTATCTGCAAAGTTTCAGATCGATTGGTAAAGGTTTGAGTGAATTTGTGGACTTAGAAAGTTTTTGGGTTCGACATTCATAAATTGCCGTACGATTCATATCTGCAAACATTCATAACTGTCGTACACAACTGATCTTGAAAATGTCGTACGAAACTTGATCGACTTCTGATTCTAGTCGTACAAGACTTGTCCGACTACTATTGTTCATCAGGTCTAGACGTATAAGCCTTGTTCGACTACTACTATTCACTGAATATAGTCGTACGAGTATTGTCCGACAGTTACTGTTTATGGATCCTTGTCGTACAAGTATTGTCTGACAGTTACTATTCATTTGTGCTTGTTGTACACAGTTTGTCCGATAGTTATTGTTCACATAACCTTGTCGTACAAAACCCAATCGACAACTCACCTGATTGAACAAACTTTGTCCGATAACATAGTTTGCCCGACAACTTGATACTTTTCACCATTTGCTTATCTGTTTAAAGATCTTACAAGTAAACTCAACAAGATGATGAAGAATGATATCATGATGTCCTTGGGAACCGAACCACGTCCTCCCATTTTGATCGAGAGTGAATATGAACAGTGGAAATAAAGGTTTGAGGGTTTCTTGGAAAGACAACAAAACGGAGCTAATTTACTAGATTCGTTAAAGAATTGTCCAATGAAACTTCTAACTCATTTTGTTCCTATTCCAAATACTTAAGAAAGAACTGAAAAGGTAAAACCTTTAACTGAATACACAGTTGAAGAAAAAGCAAGATATGATGTTGATAAGAAAGCAAGATCGTTTGTGATAATGGGAATTCTGAACGAAGTGTTTAAGATATGCTAGATATTGGCTAAAGCAAGCAAATCTTTTCTAACATTGTATGATTTTACATGCTTAAGATATACTAGATATTGGCCTGAATTTGAAATACCATGGTCAAATGAAGAAGAAATCAAAGAAGAGGAAACCCCGAAAAGAAAAACTACAACAAAAATGCAACTTCCTTTTTGTTATACTCGAGAGAGTGAAAAATATCAAAAGAATCCGCATGGAAAACTTTCGAACGACTATTTTGATATCTATGCTACTAAACCAAATTGCGAAAAACCTCTTGAAGCAAAACGATGTGTTCCACCTTTGATTCTAGAAGGAAGAATCTGTGAACTTGAGAAATCTGTTCTAGAACAAAGGATGAAATTTGAGCTTGAAAAAGAATTTCTTTCAACTGTTTACTCAAATAGTTTTAACGAACTATCTTCTAGTTTCAAGGATAAATTGGAAAAGGAGAAATATATTAAAGAAAAATCTTTGATTGAAAAGTTTTCCGATTCATCAAAGAGCGTATTTGATGCAAAACAAAAAGTCGATCAAAAGTGTCTCCAACTTTCTAAGAAAGTGTCGGATCTTGAGAAACTTTTACTATCTGAGCATAACCAATTTGAAAGTGAAAAAGCAAATTTTACAAAGGAAAGCAAAATCCTTGAAGAGAAGATTTGTGAACTTTCTCAAAATGTAAAGACATTGGAGAATGCTTTAGAAAAAGAAATAAATACTTTCGCAAGTAATAGAAAGGTGTCTGATTTTGAGAAAGCTTTCAATCTTAAGCGTGAACAATTCGAGAACGAGAAAGTCATTTTTGAAATTGAAAGGCAATCTTTCGAAGACAAAATTAATGAGCTTTCTCAAGACATAAATGAATTGGAAAATGCTTTCGCTAAAGAAAGAAAATAATTTTCTTTTCAAACGTGGTGTACTCCTGAAATTTCTTTTTCATCTAAAAAGGATTTTGAAGTCCACAATGTTGATTCAGATTCTGATTGTGAGGATTTTCATTCTGACCCTGTCTCTAAAGAGAAGTCAAAGTCTGTGGTTAGTGAAAAAGGAAAGGCTTGTATGTTTGATTTGTCAAAGAAACTTCCAGACCATACAGACTTTGTTTTGAAAGATGGACAACCTTCTAGTACTTTCTGTAAGGGAGAGTGTTCAAATACGAAGAAAACACCAATTTCTGAACATCCCTTAAAGAAAAGAAAAGAAAGAATAAAAAGTCAAAGAAAAACACTTCTCATGGTTCTAAACTTTTTGACTCTAAATCTTCTGATTTTTCAGATTATTCTGTGAACGAGAAGAATGGGAAGCAAGAATGGTGGGTAAAGCAAACAAAGACCCCACCGACCAAACAGAATGTTAAAAACAATAGTTTTTCAAAGAATAAACAATTTGGTACTACTGATAAACGCGATCTTGTAACACCTTACAAGCGTGAGAGTCCCAGATTGATTAGGTAACAATAAAACAATTGAAATGAACACGAACAACTGATGATTTCAACTCGTCATCCCTCTCGTATTCAGTCAAAGTGTCAAGAGAATATTACAATCAAAGTAAAAGAACGATTCTAAACAATAAGCTCTCTAATCTCTCTAATGAATCGTTTAACCTAATTCTAAGGTTAACATAACCTTATATACTTAGGCCTTAAGCACCACGGCCCATGGACCATCAACCTAAACTAAGCCCATTTAACACAAATAAGGCTTTTACAATTATTAATAAATATAATTAAGCACAATATAATTATTTATATATCTTTCTAATATGTAGGACATTTATGGTCCTAACAATCTCCCCCTAAAGATATATAAATAAAAAACGGTCTTGAAACCTTCAGATCTTGATCTTCTCTTTCTCTCTTGAATCTTTGAAACGCATCGATGTTGCTTGACTTCGCGACTTTCAGCGCTCCCCCTTGAATAAAGCTCTTGGTCTTCAAATCTTCAACGAGTCTGTCTTTGAACCGCGAGTTGACTTTGCTTTCAGCTTCAGCTTGAAGAACTTGTAGAACCAGTATGCTCGATGGAGGAAATAATTTGAAGCAAACACCACTTGATAAGGAACGAGAAGAGTTGATCACTTGTATACACTTTGAACCTCTTTGGATCTCGGAACAGATCAATCATTCTTAAAAATTCGGTTGGTCAACAGTTACTCCCACTCGGCTTTTGCATGGGGACTTATTTACTCCCCCTCGGCTTTTGCTATCGGCTTTTGCCAACTCCCCCTCAACTTGATATTCGGTGTCTTTGAATCTTTACCCTTTCTCCCCCTCATGATGAGTAGGAGCATCCGGAGCATCATGCACGTTCAAAGACAATGGTGACGAGTAGCAAAAATTCCAGATCAAAACATTATAGTAACCAGGGTAATCAGCTAACACAGAAACACATTAGTAACTGTTATCACAACAATTAAAATAATTGTGTGGCCTATGTTCAGAGTTGACATGGGTATCTCTGATAGGACTTCCAGTTATCACTGAAGAAAACTTTTAAAATATTAACTTCTCAAACTGTTCCGGCAATATCACGAAGATATGCGATTGGAATCAGAAAGACTCGTGCATGTGTGAAAGAAAATAGATTATATCTGTTTGGCTCAAATTATTGATTTAACTTGGGACTCAAGTTAAAAATCAATTGACGCAATGAATAGAATATGAAGTTCGGAGACCGGAGACCGGAGCTGATGTCTTCCTGTTTCAATATCTAAAACCTCCGAGTGAGGAATAGATAGATTATGTGCTAAACCTCTGTGAATATATGAAACAAGTATCTTTTGTGAGATACTTGAGTGGCTGGGTGGGGTGACACGAGTTATCAACACTGGGTCCATGTCTATTTCAATATTCATCTCCAAAGAACGAGAATGAATAGATTGTGTGGTTACCTGGATAACTGACTCGGTTTGGTAAGGACCAATAATTCTTTTAAGTCCTGTCACATCCTCACCATATTCTTTTCTCTTCGAACTCATCTATCAACTAGACCCCTCACAGTTGTCTATAAGGGATGTGTTTCTTGGGTAGGTCCTTCCGGTTCTGGATTGACCATAGAAACGATTAAAAATCCTAACACTCCTTTACATGCATCGAGTAGAACAATTTCAAAAACAGTGAAGTACGAGTTCTAAACTGAAGTGTTTAGAAGTCATGCTTTTAAGAACGAGTCCTGATCTGAGATGATCAGAAGTCATTATTTGAAATAACAGAATTTCAATGAGACAAAATCAAGCGTGAAACAGAATGACTTAGTAAGCACAGTATTTTGCAAGAAATGAGACAATGATCAGAATGTTTAATTGTGAGAAACAAGTCACAATTATTATATCACATAAGAATTGAATCGTTTACACGAAATAGCGAACTTTGAAAAACAACTATGAATTCAAACGAGTGTATTTCCATCGAAAAAATCAACAAACATATGAGACATGGAAATAACTAAGTCAATAAGAAATGACACGTGGCAATCATGGAATTTAAAATTAGAGAATAACAAACACAAGTAAGTTATCCAGAATGATTTGCCATAGTCTTTGAATTCAGTTAGAGGTTCACTTACCTTTCAAAGTACTCCCCCTCAAATGTGGCATAACCTTTGAATGCTCGTCATGTGATGTGAATAATAGAAATTGAAACCGCACATGACATTCCTGCAAAACCGATTAGACAGATTTTGGTATCCATCTTTTGATGGATCCTTGTTGGTTAAATGCCTTATGAGGACCTGGGAAACTATAAGTGCCATACCAATAGTTAGCACGATCTTTCTTTACAAAATTACTTGTTCCACAATAAGAACAACACATCTTGTGTGTAGATAAGCTGATCAGCTTATTAACAGAGTAAGCACGATCAGTTTTCAAAACAGGTTTAGGATGAAAATCTTTATTGTTCTTGTCACTCTTAACATCGACGAATGGCTTTGGAGCAGGAGTGGTTCCTTTAACTATCCACACCATGTTTACTTTCTTGAAAAATTGATTATCTTTATTATCAACACGAGAATTATAGAAAAGATTGGAAGGTCGAATCTGATCCTTTGAAAAATCATTTGATTTAACAAAATTCTTTGAAGAACGATTTGTAGAAAAAGAACTTGAAGCATCAGAAGGTTGAACACCTTTGAACTTGCTTTCTTCAAGTTTCTTGACTTTAACGGACAAATCATTTCATTCATTGTGAATTAAATCAAATTTATTTCGTAAATCAGATTTAACTATTTGTTCCTTCAAGATCTCGGTTGCTAATCCAGATAGTCTCTTTGTAAGTTTAGGAATCTCGGACTGAAAAATCTTTCTCTCTTTTGCAAAATCATCCTTCAAACATTTAGCCCTAAGCCTTCAACTTTTCTCTTTTCAGAGTCTTCGCCTAGAATGTCTAATTCTTTCTCCAAATCGGATATTTTCAAAGAAAGTTCTCCATTCTTTTTAGTGAAAGATTTGCGTTCTATTTCTATAGGTTCCCAGATTCACGTTGCATCACATTAATGGTAATAAAATAGACAGCGGAAGCATATAAATATAAAGCCATTAAACTGTGAGTGATTGTGCAAAGATAATGTTACCGTGAGAATCAAATATAGAACAGTAATAATGATAACAAGATCAAGTATAAAATGCTGCTCGTATATTGATAATGAATAACACCAAGAACACGTTCAAGTGTGTATTCGGAAATCTCACAGGACACAAAATCGTACGGAGGTAGTGCTATGGAATACTGCAGTGTGTGCTCTAACAATTATGGAAAACTATTCTTCCAAAACCTTACAATCATTTGTTCCACTACCTCACTATTTATAGCCCTGATAAAGTGTAGACAGTGTACTATCGTACCCTGGAATGACACGTGGAAAGTGTGTCTCCTTTCTTTAGGGCATACGTGGAAAGTATGGCCACGTGTCTGACACTTAGGATTTCTTACGAGACTTAGGATTCACAGAGGTCTTCAGTCACCAGAGCTCTTATGCCAGAGCTCTGTTGGTCTTCTGTTGGTGAATCAGTTCTTCTGTAAAATGGAAGATCTTCTCCCAGAGCTCTATCGAGCTCTGTTGATTTCACCAGAGCTCTGTCGAGCTCTGTTGGTCTTCTTGTTGGTCTTCTTCCAAGTCTTCTGCTGGATCTCTGTTGGCCTTCTTCCAAGTCTTCTGCTGGATCTCTGTTGGTCTTCTGACTTGATAATATTTTCAATAGTTTTACATAACAGATACTTGGGACTAACAATCTCCCCCTAAGTATTGAAAATAAAAATTCGGAAATGACAGAGATTTTAAACAAAATAACGGAGAACATTTCCCTCTGTTGAAACCTTGTACTATTCTTTTAAGATGTTACAATATAGAACAAAAGAATAAGTACTTTTATGCATAATTGTCTCCCCTTAGAATTATGTCGAATCTTCTGATCAGCTCACGGAAGTCCAGCATAAGTTCAATCTGGTTGATGTAGAGTCTCAGTTGCTTTTCTGGACATTTCTCTCTTGAGAGATTCTGAATAATGTTATTGAGATACACCAGCGATTCACTAGAGTACTTGTGGGCTTCAGATGCTCTGATGGCCTTCTTGATCTTCTTCTGTCGGCAGATGAAGATTGGAGGATCTTCAACAACGGTTCCAGTCCTATAATGGCCATAACCTTCAAGACTTTTATTCGGAGGTGCAATCGCCAGTTTCTCCACTTCAAATTCGATGCCTAGCTGAAAATCAATCTGAATTCTGAGATTAATGTGCTATTGCATAGCGAATCGAACTTCTGGTAAAGCAGTTCTTGCTGGTTTGTATATGTCTGAGAAGTTCAAGCAATAAGCGTGGAGCATGATCAGATCATATGGATTCAGAAGCACAAGATCGTTGTCGTTGAAGTATTCGTTCTTGACTTCAGTTGATTCAACAGTGTACTCATGATACACAACTATGTCATGTTGGAATTTCCTATGCTTGATGTCTAAGATTCTGCGGATACCAAAGTTCGTGTTTATGGCTCTGTTCAGATTAGACTTGGTTTGTATGAACTTTAGCCTTGCATCTTGGATTGTGTTTATTCTGATGGGATTGAGGTATAGGTTAATGGGTACGGCATTGATTGGAATTATATCTCTGTCAGCATAGAGAAAACCAAAAACTTCTTCTAAGGCCGGTTTATCGGTGTGTTGGGTAGATGGTTCTGGGTTCTGTTCTGGTACCATTGGGTTTGGGTCATCGTGGGTTTCTGCCATAAGAATATCAATGTGTTGAGCAGACTCTTGGACAGTTTCTGTTTGAACTTGGGTTTGAGTTTGGTTTGATTGTTCATAAGCAGAGAATGGGTCTGTTCTCTCTGGTTCGGTTCTTGGTGATGTAGGAGGGGTGTCTAATATGATGATCTCTGGTGGTTGTTGAGTTGAAGGTTCTGGTGTTTTGATAACTCGATCCTTGAACATGTAGTCGAATACCACCATAGTCATTTCTGGCGTCTCTTCTTCTGTTATCCCCTTATTTCCTTCTACTTCTGTCATTTTCCCTTTCCCTTTACCCTTCTCTGTCTCCTCTGTAATTTCCTTCTCAGCCTCTTTCTCCTTTTCTTTCTCTTTCTCCTTCTCCCCCTTTTGTTGTTCTGCGGACTCACCCATCTGATGTAAAGCCCATATCCCGGTATGTAATTTATTAGTTTTAATTCTTTTCCTTTAAGTTTGATTTTAATGTGATTTCCGTTAACGGGGTTAGTCGAGTTGGACCTAATCGTTAAAAATGTCGGAATTTTTGGTTAGTTGCGAGAGGTTGATAAGTTGAGGGGCTATAAGGGTCAAAGGCCGAAACCCCCCCTCATGGGTTCGGCCCATGCAGTATTTTGTCAAAACCCTTATGTTGTTAGGAGGAGGGTGCCGTGTACATTACTCAAACAAAGAGAACAAATCACAAAAGAAAACCTACGGCTCCTTTACTTCTTGTGTGTCGGCCGGAGTTTAGAACCGAGAGAGAGAGAGGAATCGAAGAGAGAGAGAAGCCGAGAGTGAGTTGGAATCTGCCGCCGACGACGAGGAGAGAGGGGGAAGAAAGTGATCACCGGCGAGTTGGTCGGTTTGGAGGGCGAGAAGGCGTTCGTCGAGGTAATCGTTATTGTCGTTCGTGTTTTCCTTTCTTTAAGTTTTGTTCGTCGCAAGGGTACCGCAACCACCACCACCGCCGCGGCAGCCATGGCCGCCGGCGGTGTGGCCACCACTGCTCGCCGCCGCTGTGGCGGCTGTGGTTGTGCCTGCGGGTGGGCTCGCGTAGAGCGATCGAAAGAGAGGGCGGTGATATGAGGGTGTGTGTGCGTGTGTGCGTGATCGCTGCCGACCACCATCGCCGCCGGAGGCGGCAAGGCGGGGGGTGGTGCACGGCTGTTGTTACACCTTGGTATTTTCTGTTCCAGTAAGTTTTAGGCTTCCCGGGGCTGTTTGGGTTAAGCATTGTCTTAATGAGATTATAATCGTTAGTTATCATTTTATGTGAAAACGGTTGTCTGCCACTGTTTTGCGACGGCCGTAACTTTTCCGTCGTAGCTCGGATTGAGGCGAATCCGGTGCCCACGGTTCACATTCTGTGCCGGGCACACTCTTTGTGTTTTAGCGGAAGTCCGGTTCGGCCTCTACCTAGGCGTAATTTGGCTGTTTATACAGCAGGTCCGGATGTGGCAGATTCGTTCCGTTTAAAAGTCACAGTTTCTGCCACTGTTTTGGGGAAAGCCATAACTTCGGATAGGAATGTCGGATTGGGATGAAACTAGTGCCAAAAGTTCCCATTCTGAGTCTAGTAAGTTTCTTATGTTTTGCGGAAAAACCAGTTCGGACCGTAGCTAGTGTCAAACTGCTGTTTTATAACGAAAGGTGCTGTTTTTCGCTGTGCAGTTAATCAGTTTTGTGAAATCCATAATAAATTGTAGAAAAATCGTTAGGAGGTGTATAATATGTCCTTGGAACCCTAACTCTGAGCACTTTCTGGTTATGTAGTTTAATTGAGGATTTTCTGGGTTTATGGAGGTCGGATCAGGTCCCGAACAGACCTGTTTGGTTAGACCGAAAAGTCGTTTTAGTGACGATTTAAGGGTGCGTCGTGTTTTAGGGTCCGGGTCTCGTGTTAATACATTTTAACGTTCGTCTAGGTGTCGGGAAGTGATCTTGGATTGTGGAGCTTGAATTATTAATTGTGAGCTAGGCGCGCTTACGAGGTGAGTTCTCTCACTATATCTAATAACGGTTGTTTTATCATTGCTGTAGTACGTGTGTGATAGCTTTATGTGATTGTGTTGTGGAACTAGATAGTGGGGTGTCTAGTTGATACTATGTTGTCATGTTAACTCGGTGGGACCGAGGATCCGGCGGGGCCGGAGATTTTATACGCGGGTGGCGTAGAGACTCGGTGGGACCGGGGATTCGGCGGGGCCGGAGATGTTATCATGTGGTCGGTGGGACCGACTTGTGCCTCTTAGGTGGGTGTGTGTGGATATGCATGTTTATGATTTGTTCGTAGACTGGTATGCTTGTTTATGTGTATCTATCTGTTATAGGGGTAATGTAGAATAACTGTGTAATCTATAGTGGTTGAATTCACTAAGCTTCGTGCTTACCCTTTCCCAATAAATCATTGTTTCAGGTGCGAGTAGCTCCAAGGCGCGACGGGTACACACTGGCGCGCGTGAAGAGCTGATCATTATATCGTTTTATAATTTTCATTTTTAAACTATTTATTCCGCTGTTTACTGTTTTTAGAGAATAATTATTCTTGGGTTGCAAACGAAACGGTTTGGGTTATTTAACGAGTTTAATTAATGAAATGTCATATTTAAAAATTTTAAATTCCTTGTAATTTTTGGGACGTTACAACTTGGTATCAGAGCACGGCTTGAGTGAATCAAACGCATTTCGGTGTGTTTGATCTCAAGTTTGCGGCTATAAAATTTTCTTTAAAGTTTTTTTTTTGGAAATAAAAAGAAGGAAAAATCCGTTTGAGGAACGATGATCGAGGGCGCAGTGTGTACAGTCAGCTGGAGCCAAGAGGGAAAGGTACATTGCCTAGTGTTGTATTGCTTTCTAGGCATAGGGTATGCATGCTAGATTGCCTGTTGTTGACACTATGCTGTATGATGATTGCTTGCTAGTAGGAATCAATGCTAGTCATAGTAGGTTGTTAAATGGAGGCCCTATAGGTTGTATGCAGTAAGAATCATATAGCCTTAGAATATTTGATTTAGTTCTATTGCGCAGCTCTTGTTTGAGTCCAACCGTTCTAGGATAGAATTTTGTATTCGAATGTCTATTTGATTCACGCTGCATGCGGCTGGGTATTCGTGAGGCAACTCGTTATGGCTAATAGGGATTCCGTGGTAGCAAGGGTAGTGGGATGAGATGAAATTCCTAGTGAGCTGGGAAGAGTGTTTATATATGAGTATGTATGCTAGATTGCTTTCTAGAACATAGGAGTATGTGTGCTGGATTGCTTGGTGCTTATTACACTGTACTGCATGTTTGTTGTTTGCTAATAGGAGTTCATGCTAGCCCTGATAAGTTGTTAAGTGAATTCACTATAGGTTGTATGCGGTAGGAACCAAATAGCCTTAGAATGTCGGATTTAGTTCTATTGCGCAGCTCTTGTTTGAGTCCAACCGTTGTAGGATAGAATCTTATATTCGAATGTCTATCTGGTTTTACACTGTGTGCGACTGTGCATTCGCGAGGCGACTCGTCATGACTAGTGGGGATTTCGTCATAACAAGGGTAGTGGAGTTGGGTGGAATTTCTAGGGAGCTAGGTAGAGTGTGTACATATGTCGGTGCGGGCATATGTGTGTAGTTATCGGCGAGAAACTACTTGGACCCGTCGGATGGAACTCGAAACGAGTGATGATAGGTGTGGAAGGTAGTAGTAGAGCTCCTACTATCGGAAACACAGGATCAATGCTCGAGTCGGGGAAAGTCACGAGGAATCCAAGGAGTTGAGCGTGAGCGTTGTTAGTGTGAATTATTATGTGCTAATAACTCGTTGTAATATCTACCCAGAATAGCCATCACCAGGAGGAACGACTATAGTAAACCTACTAGTACAGGTGTGTACTTGTTTGCTTTGATGGGATGATCGTTGGGGTAGTGTCGAAGGTTATAATTTAGTAGTCGTTGGTAATGGTCGGTTGGGTATCTCGGGGTGAGACCCCGGTATTCCTGTGTTATGACCTTGACTTTCCAGTAGGCTAGGAGGATATAGTCTTGGGCACTTACCTGGGAGGTAGTTCCGATGTGCCGGGCCTTGAGACGTACCTGGGAGGCAGGCGTTAAGGCGTATCTTGTTACAGTGTAACTAGGTTCCCTATGGCGGGCGAGGAAGATAAGTAGACAGTGGAAGATTGGGTATTCCACACGTGTTGTTAGTGTAGACCGAATAGTGTCAGTTAAGGGAATGATGCCCTTTGTAATTAAGAGAATAAATGCGCAGTAACCTTTTTGAAGTAAGTAGTATGTTTAAGTGTCGACTTTTGGGCTTGAGGCCAAACACCCTTAGTGTAATCGGGGATTTGTAGCCGATTTTGAAATAATAATGGCGACGGTAGTAGTAACCCTGAAATGCTTAATTGTGATGAATGGTTATGGTGAAATGACCTTCGTGGGTGATTATAAGCTTACTGGTTTGATGATCCGTGTGAAATAAATTTGGGAGTCCATTAGAACTCGTGGAAATTAATTGGCAGTAATGGTAGGAATGATCGGATTCGAGTATCCTGTAAGGTATATTGGTGAGCAACTTTAGGATGGTTAGAGCTTGAAATTGAATCGGGGTGTATAGAATATCTAAGGTTGGGAGATAACCAAAGTCGTTTGACTAGGAATGATTCCAGTTGTTGGAGTGTTCTTCTGATTATAATCCCAGTGTCCTAGAATGAGTACGTTAGTTAGAAAAGTGTTTGAGAAGTTTTAGAAGGGATTTCAAGTGGACTTAGGAACCTGAGGTTGAGAGGAGGGAGAACTATCCGGAGCTATTCATAGGCCGAGACTTCGAGGACGAAGTCTAATCCAAGTGGGGGAGAGTTGTAAAGCCCGTATCCCGGTATGTAATTTATTAGTTTTAATTCTTTTCCTTTAAGTTTGATTTTAATGTGATTTCCGTTAACGGGGTTAGTCGAGTTGGACCTAATCGTTAAAAATGTCGGAATTTTTGGTTAGTTGCGAGAGGTTGATAAGTTGAGGGGCTATAAGGGTCAAAGGCCGAAACCCCCCCTCATGGGTTCGGCCCATGCAGTATTTTGTCAAAACCCTTATGTTGTTAGGAGGAGGGCGCCGTGTACATTACTCAAACAAAGAGAACAAATCACAAAAGAAAACCTACGGCTCCTTTACTTCTTGTGTGTCGGCCGGAGTTTAGAACCGAGAGAGAGAGAGGAATCGAAGAGAGAGAGAAGCCGAGAGTGAGTTGGAATCTGACGCCGACGACGAGGAGAGAGGGGGAAGAAAGTGATCACCGGCGAGTTGGTCGGTTTGGAGGGCGAGAAGGCGTTCGTCGAGGTAATCGTTATTGTCGTTCGTGTTTTCCTTTCTTTAAGTTTTGTTCGTCGCAAGGGTACCGCAACCACCACCACCGCCGCGGCAGCCATGGCCGCCGGCGGTGTGGCCACCACTGCTCGCCGCCGCTGTGGCGGCTGTGGTTGTGCCGCGTGGGCTCGCGTAGAGCGATCGAAAGAGAGGGCGGTGATATGAGGGTGTGTGTGCGTGTGTGCGTGATCGCTGCCGACCACCATCGCCGCCGGAGGCGGCAAGGGGGGGGGGGTGGTGCACGGCTGTTGTTACACCTTGGTATTTTCTGTTCCAGTAAGTTTTAGGCTTCCCGGGGCTGTTTGGGTTAAGCATTGTCTTAATGAGATTATAATCGTTAGTTATCATTTTATGTGAAAACGGTTGTTTGCCACTGTTTTGCGACGGCCGTAACTTTTCCGTCGTAGCTCGGATTGAGGCGAATCCGGTGCCCACGGTTCACATTCTGTGCCGGGCACACTCTTTGTGTTTTAGCGGAAGTCCGGTTCGGCCTCTAGCTAGGCGTAATTTGGCTGTTTATACAGCAGCTCCGGATGTGGCAGATTCGTTCCGTTTAAAAGTCACAGTTTCTGCCACTGTTTTGGGGAAAGCCATAACTTCTTCTAGGAATGTCGGATTGGGATGAAACCAGTGCCAAACGTTCCCATTCTGAGTCTAGTAAGTTTCTTATGTTTTGCGGAAAAACCAGTTCGGACCGTAGCTAGTGTCAAACTGCTGTTTTATAACGAAAGGTGCTGTTTTTCGCTGTGCAGTTAATCAGTTTTGTGAAATCCATAATAAATTGTAGAAAAATCGTTAGGAGGTGTATAATATGTCCTTGGAACCCTAACTTTGAGCACTTTCTGGTTATGTAGTTTAATTGAGGATTTTCTGGGTTTATGGAGGTCGGATCAGGTCCCGAACAGACCTGTTTGGTTAGACCGAAAAGTCGTTTTAGTGACGATTTAAGGGTGCGTCGTGTTTTAGGGTCCAGGTCTCGTGTTAATACATTTTAACGTTCGTCTAGGTGTCGGGAAGTGATCTTGGATTGTGGAGCTTGAATTATTAATTGTGAGCTAGGCGCGCTTACGAGGTGAGTTCTCTCACTATATCTAATAACGGTTGTTTTATCATTGCTGTAGTACGTGTGTGGTAGCTTTATGTGATTGTGTTGTGGAACTAGATAGTGGGGTGTCTAGTTGATACTATGTTGTCATGTTAACTCGGTGGGACCGAGGATCCGGCGGGGCCGGAGATTTTATACGCGGGTGGCGTAGAGACTCGGTGGGACCGGGGATTCGGCGGGGCCGGAGATGTTATCATGTGGTCGGTGGGACCGACTTGTGCCTCTTAGGTGGGTGTGTGTGGATATGCATGTTTATGATTTGTTCGTAGACTGGTATGCTTGTTTATGTGTATCTATCTGTTATAGGGGTAATGTGGAATAACTGTGTTATCTATAGTGGTTGAATTCACTAAGCTTCGTGCTTTCCCTTTCCCAATAAATCATTGTTTCAGGTGCGAGTAGCTCCAAGGCGCGACGGATACACACTGGCGCGCGTGAAGAGCTGATCATTATATCGTTTTATAATTTTCATTTTTAAACTATTTATTCCGCTGTTTACTGTTTTTAGAGAATAATTATTCTTGGGTTGCAAACGAAACGGTTTGGGTTATTTAACGAGTTTAATTAATAAAATGTCATATTTAAAAATTTTAAATTCCTTGTAATTTTTGGGACGTTACATCTGACTATCTGAATGACCTTCTTAAGCATCTTCAAAGTCGTCATCATCATCAGAAAAATCGATTGCGGCCTTGGGTGAGGGAGGAACAACAAACACTGAAGTGGCTTTGGCTCATTTACTCGAGGGTTCTCCTTCTGGTGCTCCTTCTGCAGGTCGTTTGTGTGTGACAGTCTGTAAGATTGCATCTGTGAAATTAATGACTGCCTTTTTCATTGCATCTTTGACCTCTATTGCAGCAGTTCTGATCTCATCTACTTGACTCTCAAAGTTAACTTTGTGAGTGTCAAGAGATGCCTGCACATGTCGTTCTGTTGCTTGTGCCTTCATGACAAACTTTGATGAGATGGTCATCATCTTGCTAAGAACAGATCTGCGGAAATCACCCATCTGGCCCACTGTCATGGATAAGTCATTGGGGTTTGGGCTGGAGATGTTTAGTGGAGTAGCAGATGATGTTGTGGCTTCTTTGATGGATTCCTTAACAGAGTTATTGATGAGCTCTGTCAAGGTTTTGACGTTTGAGTCTGAGAGAATAAGTGTAGGAATGGGCAAGGTTCTATTCATCGATGCCGTGTGATTCTCTGTCATAACTCTCTTCAGCTCTGCAAGCTCTGTCCACTCTTCTGCTCTGACTCTTTTCAGTTCGGCTAGTTCTGTTGTCATCTTTGCCGCTTCTTCTGCTCTGCTCTTTTCGCTTCTGTTCTGAGTCTTTCAGTTTCTGCATATTTATTAGTGACCTCTTGCAGTTCTTCTTTAAGAAAAGAATTCTCCTTGCGGACCAGCTCCTCCTTCTGTTCATTGATAAGTTTATACTCATTCAAGGAGGTGTTGATACTATCACAGAAGCTTTCAAACTCTGCTCTTGTGACAGTGTCAACGAGGGTAACCTTGGTTCCAACACATGGATCCAATTGAACCTCGAGTTCAGAGGTGCCTCCTTCAAGAGTTGTAGTGACGTTGGCTCTTGGAGGACTTCCACCCGATCTTTGCTGCTCCCGTTGAGGGAAAACAACTACAGGTGTTCTGACCAGAGTTTCCTCTTCCAGCTCAGGTTCTGAAGAAGGAAATCTGATGTGATGAGAAGAATTTGGATCAAGCAAAGTCTTCCCTTGTTCTACTATGGTCTCCCATTGTCCCTGAGTCGGACAGATGCTACGCGTGATTCGAAAGATCTCTGGTCTATTGTCTGTTAAGTCTATATGAGCCACAGAGGCATCATCGTGTGGAGGTGACCTATTGATGTTCTGGGGCAAAGAAACATCATTACCAAAGATAGATTCCCCAGGTATGTGCATACCAGAGGCGTGCAGAGGTGCCTCTGGTGGTTCTTGCTGGTTAAGGTTCGAGGTGTGCACCTCTGTTTCAATATTCCTCTGGGCTTGATTACGAGGAATAGATTGTTCGTTTGCACTGGGAGTTGGGCTTTGGATACGCACATGTGTGTTCCTTGGAACATCTTGTTCTAAGCTCGCATTTTCCTCGGCTCCTAGGGCTACAGAACGCTCTGGTGAACTCTCTATCACATGTACCTCTTTCTCATCATTACCAGAGGAGTGCGATCTCTCTGCCATCTCCTCTGTAATTTCCCTATCTCCCTCTTGAATAACCTCCATATGTGATGCTCTGTTATCTACTTCCTCCTCCAACACTGTTGCAGAGGAAGACCCCACTTCGGGTGCTCTTACCTCAGGTCTGTTAACTTCTTCTGCTATTTCCTCACTCAAACTTTCCAATGAGGGCTCGGATCCTAAGTATGTTGGGGTTCTCACCTCAGGTTCTTGAGGTTGAGCAGCACTCTGATAGTTTTGGATAGAGATGTGTTCTGGGTCATGAGAGCAAGCATTGTACCTGGAACTGTTCTGATGAAAGGGTATTCACCTGAAGTAATGGGAAGAAATATGGACATAACCCAAACAGGTGTAGGATTTCCCTGCTGAGTTAATTCCAAGCGTTGGAAGGCTCTTCTTATCACCAGATTGATAAAACATAGGAATCTGATCGATTTCAAAAACTTTTGGACTCCAACTTCTCCACCTCTGGCTAGGGCATTTGTCTTGGTATTCACAGCAGCAAGAAGATATTTGTACAGAATGCTGGCATAATCAAATTTTTTGTTGAAGAACATGCCATACACTATTTGTAGGATTTCTGTGCTGGTTTGATCTTGGCTCCCAGACTTGCAGGTTAGGGTTCTGTTCAATGTGGAGAACATGAAGTTCCACACCGTGGGTTTTGTCTTCTGAATGCTCCTATCCTATCTATGTCTTTGTTATATCCCAAGAACTTCACAAAGTCAAGAAGAACAACTACATTTGGGGGTTTCTCATAGGCTTCTATCCCAAGCTGTCTTTTCGACCTCATCCTGAAAATCCTTCTGAAAGTTCTGGCACGAATTCGGATTGTACCGGAGCCTCCATTTCTGGAATCTACGTTTCCAACGATCCCATCTTGATCTTCAATGTATTGGCACGTAGTCCACCATTGTTAGACGTAGAGCTCAGGAACATTGTCGTCGTAAGCAGTTAGGGCTTGAAAAATTTCTGAGTTTCTAAAAAACTCAACAAAAATGTGATAAGTTGGTAGATAAAAAGTTGGGTTTGCGTCAAGACGATAGTTGTTATCTGCGAACTCGTAAGGTTGGATAACAATTTCATCAACGGGGCCTATTCTGCTTGATTCAGCAGAATGTTGAGGGTTTTGAGGTTCCGCCATAGTTGCAGGTTAGGGTTTCTGAGGAACACAAAGGTTTTGAACTTTGAGAGGGAAATATGAAGGGTTTAGAATGATCAGAAAAACGTAAGAAATGAAATGGGTCGAAAGAGTGGGTATTTATATGTTAAACATGTGGATGGATTAACGTCGTAGGTACTGTAGGTACTCGAGTTTCAGATAGTGGAACGGCCTCTACAGTAGAACGTGGAAACAGCTAGTGGTTTGTCTTTCAATCAGAGAATGCCACGTAAGATTTGGTTCTGACAACTTTTGGGCAAGCAAATCGTCACGGTTAGAGATGTGTGGGTGACATGTGGTTGTCGTTTAAAGAAATACCTGCACCTCTGATGACGTGCTTATGATGACGTGGCAGAAAACAGATAGAGCTCTGGTGGAGCTTTGCACAGTTTTGTCTCTGTTGAGTAACCTTTTCCATTTCGTTCAAGTAACCCAAGATGTTTCACCTTTACCCAAAAAAACATTTAAAATTTTGTATCTGATGTGAAAAGTGGTCAAAGAACAAAGACAGAACTGACTCAGAAATTTCACAGAGATCTGGTGAGAGACAATAGAGGCTCTGGTGAAATATCAGAGTTCTGTTAAGTTCCTGACATTATCAAAGATTTTCATCAGAACAGGTTTTCCCTCTTTCTTCAAAAAGATTTTTCTTTAGAGTTCAGAAGAGCAAAGTCATTTTGGATTTGGAATCTGATTTTGACTTGCTCCCCTACAACCATGCACATTTTCCTTTATAAGCTCCCCCTTGAAATATGAGCTTATTTTGAAAGGTTTTTCTGTTCAGCATTTTGAAAGATTAAAAAAAACTTTATACAAAAAAATTTACAAACAGATTCACTGAAAGGTTGTTGAAAAAGTATGCGTGACAGAATTCTGGTGAACATCAGAGGCTCTGTTGAACTTTCCTACCCAACTATTTGACAGAGTTATGGTATGATCATCAGAAGCTCTGTTGATTTTTAAACAGAGTTAGGAGGACATGTTCAGCATACCCAATTTGCTGATTAAGAAGTTAAATCTCCTTTCATGAAGGGCTTTTATGAACAAGTCAGCAAGTTGGAAGTCGGTTGAAACGAAGTACATTTCAATCGTCCCTTTTTCAACATGGTCTTTAATGAAGTGGTACCTTATGTCGATGTGTTTTGTCTTGGAGTGTTGAACTGGATTAGCTGTTATTGCTATGGCACTCTTGGAGTCACACAGAATTGGAATCTTGCCATACTCCAGGCCATAGTCTTTGAGATGGGTTTTCATCCATATTACTTGAGAGCAACAACTAGCAGCAGCAACATACTTTGCTTCTGCTGTAGAAGTTGATACGCAATTAAGTTTCTTGGATGTCCAACTCACCAATTTTTCTCCAAGCAATTGGCAGCTACCAGAAGTGCTCTTTCTGTCATTCTTGCATCCTCCATAATCTGAATCTGTGTATGCTACAAGCTCGAAACCAGAATTAAGAGGATACCAGAGACCCAAAATTTGAGTCCCTTTCAGATATTTAAATATACGCTTGACAGCAGACAAATGAGATTCTTTAGGATTTGCTTGAAATCTGGCACAGAGACAAGTTCCAAACATTATATCAGGTCTGCTAGCAGTTAAGTACAGAAGTGACCCTATCATGCCTCTGTAGTTCTTGACATCTGTAGGTTCACCATTAAGGTCAGAGTCAAGTTTAACTCAAGTGGCAATAGGAGTTTTCATTGGATTTGAGTTGTTGAGCTTATATTTTTTCAAAATATCAGAGATGTATTTGGACTGACTTATGAAAGTCCCTCTGATGGATTGTTTTACTTGTAAACCAAGGAAGAAGAAAAGTTCTCCCATCATACTCATTTTAAATTCGCTTTTCATCAATTCCTCAAACTTATCACAGTACTCCTACCGTGTAGACCCAAAAATAATGTCATCAACATATATTTGCACCAAAAGTATATCATTTGTGTACCTTCTAAAGAATAAAGTTGTATCGACAGTACCTTTCTCGAAGTGATTAGTCAACAGAAAGTTTGACAGAGTTTCATACCAGGCTCTGGGAGCTTGCTTAAGGTCGTACAGAGCTTTGTCTAGCTTGTAAACGTGGTCTGGAAACTCTGGACTTTCAAAACCAGGTGGTTGCTGGACATAAACTTCCTCTTGTAGCTTGCCGTTCAGAAAAGCCGACTTTACATCCATCTGATAGACCTTAAAACCCTTGTGAGCAGCATAGGCTAAGAAGATTCTGATTGCTTCTAGCCTAGCCACAGGAGCAAAGGTTTCGTCATAATCGATACCTTCTTCTTGGCAATATCCCTTAGCAACCAGACGGGCTTTGTTTCTGATGATAATCCCATCTTCATCCTTTTTATTTCTAAACACCCACTTGGTTCCAATGGCAGTTTTATTTTGAGGAAGTGGAACCAAGGACCAAACTTTGTTTCTTTCAAACTCCGGACGCTCCTCTTGCATAGCTTCAATCCAGTTTGGGTCTTCAAGGGCTTCAGAAATCTTTTTCGGCTCAATCATGCTTAGAAACTTAACAAAGAAAGCTTCATTGATTGTGGCCGATCTTGTCTTCACACCGTCTTCAGCAGCACCAATAATTAAATGATGGGGGTGATCCTTTGTCCATCTGGTCATGAGAGCATGAACAACAGGTGGGGTTTGTGCTTCTGATGGGAAAAGACGTTCTTGAACATCAGAGCTTTGTGGATTGGGACCAGGGCTCTGTGGCACACGACTTTGGAGTGTGGCCTCATTGCTCTGTGAAGTACCAACAGGGCTCTGCAAAGGTGAGCTTTCAAATAGGGAATCTCTCCCAATATTGGTTAACAGGGGTGATGATGGCTCTTGTTCAGGCTCTCTTACATTTGATTGTGGGTCCTCATTTCTCTGAATAACACCTGTAGACGGAGAAGTAGATGGTGAAGTATTGGAAGGACCAGTAAGAGTTGTACCTGTCATATTCTGTTCTGTTGAGTTTTGAGCCTGATCTCCTCTGGTGTTGTCGACAGAGGAATCATCATCATCGAAGAAATCACTGAATATGAGATTGATATCTTCTTCTCTTGACTTTGAAGAACTTGGCTTCTTCTGTTATGTTTGTATCCCCTCTGTTGATTTACGATCAGAGGAACTTGATGTACTATCATCAAAGGACACATTAACGCTTTCTTGAATGACACGGGTTCTGGTATTGTAGACTCTGTAAGCTTTAGAGGTTAAGAAATAACCAATAAAGATTCCTTTGTCCGCCTTTTTATCGAATTTACCCAGCTGTTCTCTGTCATTCAAGATGTAACACTTGCAGCCGAAAACATGAAAATATTTGACATTTGGCCTTCTGTTGTTGATGAGTTCATAGGGAGTCTTCTTAAATCTTTTCACTATTACAGCTCTGTTTTGGGAAAAACAGGCTGTTGAGACTGCCTCTACCCAGAAGTTGATGGGAAGGATAGAACCGGCTAACATGGTTTTGGCGTCTTCTACCAGAGTTCTGTTCTTTCTTTCCACTACACCATTCTATTGTGGAGTTCTGGCAGCTGAGAAGTTATGGGAGATTCCTTCTTCTGAAAGATAGGCATCTATTTTGGCATTCTTAAACTCTGTCCCATTATCACTTCTCAACTTTTGAACTTTTAGTCCTAACAGAACCTGTATCCTTCTCAACAAAATAATCAGAATTTCTGGGACATCAGATTTTACTCTGATGAACTCAATCCAAGTATATCTAGAAAATTCATCAATAAGCACAAGAATATACTTCTTACCCGACAGACTTTGCACAGAGATTGGACCACAATGATCCACAGGAAGCATATGCAAAGGTCTGGGGCAATTGTGATCACTCTTAGTTCTGTGTGAAGATCTTTTCATCTTCTCCAACTCACAAGCAGAATAGAGATGGTCTTTGTCAAAATTTAGTGAAGGCAGACCTTTTACTAAGTTCAACTTCACGAGTTTGTCAAGATTTTGGAAGTTCAAATGGGCAAATCTTTAATGCCAGAGCCAGGCATCTTCATTTTTCAAAGACACTAAACAGAGTTTTTCTGTTGTAGAGTTTTGGTTTGGATTAAAATTCATTTTGTACAGATTGCCTTTTCTGTCGGCTCTTAAAAGTTATTGACCAGACTCGGAAAGTAACAGAGAACAGTACTTCTTCCTAAAATTGACATCGAACCCATGATCACAAAGTTGACTTATACTGAGAAGATTATGATTTAATCCCTCAACATAAGCAACCTCAGGAACTGAAACACCACCATTAACTAAAGTACCATAGCCTGTAATCTGTCCACCATTATCTCCTCCAAATGTTACTGCACTTCCCTTCTAGTTTTTAAATGAAGTTAGCAACTCCTTATTGCCCGTCATGTGCCTGGAACATCCTGAATCTAAATACCAGATCTGCACATGAGGTTTCTGCAAGACAGATTAGTTCTTTTTAGGTACCCATTGCATGATGGGTCCTTTCTTGTTAGACTTGGGTCTGTTAACAGTTCTGTTTGCTGGCTTTTCATCCTTTGATGATGTGCTAGAGGGTTTTCTCTGTGCATTCTGAACGGTCTTGGGATTTTTCTTTTGAGGTGACTGATTCAGAACACAGTGGGGACCATTCATATGTTTTTGCAGTTTTAACAACAGTTGTATGCAGTTGCAATTGATAGAACATGAAGATAATTGATGCACATTGCTATTTTTATTCAAAAATTGTTGTTTGAATGGTGCTTGATTCTGAAAAACTCTAGGACCATACATACTGTCCTGATTTGGCTTTCTGAAATTGTTGTTTTTCCTTGAAACAGATTCACTTTGCCAAAAAGAATTCCTTCTTTGATTTATAACAGAGGCAGGAGTAGGTCTGTCATTGACTATCCATTTGCCCTTCTGCTCTGGTGTAAATCTGATTGGTTTAAAAGCGAGGGAAACAGAGGTGTTGTTCTTTGGAATACTTTTAGCATTCTCTCTTTTCTCTACTTCTACTACATTAGAAGCAAGAATCCTGAAGCCTTTGTTATCAAACTCAGTTACTGGTATGAATCTTGATTGTTTCTTAAAAAATGAGACATCCTTTTTCAAATCCATAGATCCCACTGGTATCTGCTTAGGCTTATGCAAAACTTTCTTTTGACCACAAAAGATTTGTTCATCTACTTCAGAGTCAGAGTCACTTTCAGAGCACTGAAAGTCTCTGGTGGCGCTGGTGGTAGACTCTTGAGGTATCAAAGAGATATCGGTTTTAGTAGACTTGAACTTTCTCAACTTGGGTTTTAAAGCATCAGATGCGATATTCTCATCAAGAACTCTTTTCAAATCCTCCTCAAATGATGTTCGAATTGATTCAGAGGAAGGAAAGAAGACTGGGGCTTCAGGGTTTAGCTCGCTCTGTGTTTTATCAACAGAGGACTCTTCCACAGAAGTAACAGACTTCTGTTCCTTAAAAGAGTTAAAGTTGAAAACCTCTTTGGGATCCAGACTCTTAACAGAATTAGGCAAAATGATTCTAGCTTTTCCTTGATCAAGAATGAACTTTTCAGATGGTTTTAAAACCTTTTCATGATTCAAGGAGTCATAGCTGACGTTCATGTAGTTAAGTCTTCTGGTCCTTGAAATATCTGAAGTTTTGATTCTTTTGAAAACTACTGTACCAGAGATCACATCCTCTTGGATTTTCCCGACACAAAAAGTAGAGGACAGAGATGTCTTCTTCTTTCCATTCCAGGGAGGAAGGTCAGAGAAACCAAGACCTTGTGTATCCATCTGTGAGTTTATCTTGATGTGCACATCTTGTGCATCCTGGTACTTCTTGATTAAAATCTCTTTTCTCTGTAGGGATTGATGTAAAACTTCCCTTTCTCTTTGAAAATAATCTTTTAATGCAACAGAGTTAAGTCTTTCAGTTTCAGACTTCTTAACCTCTTCAGATTTTTGTTTCAAAATTTCCTCATATTCCTTCACTCTATCTGAAAAAGAGTTTTCCTTCTTTTGTTGTAAGACTTCTAGCTCAGATTTTTCCTTAAAGATTTCTTCCTTTTCTTGTTCCAAGAGAGTTTTCTCTCTCTTGTAAAAGGACAGATCCTTTTGAGCTAGCTTTCTTAATTCTTTCTCTTCAGAGAACTTTTGTTTTAAGAGTTGAAACTCCTCTGTTAGCAAAGAAACATGCATTTCCAACTCAGAGTCAAACTTTGATTCAGAAGAACATACCCTGGCACTGGGTCTGGTGGTCTCCAGCGCTCTGTAAGAGCAAATGCATTCTGATTCATATCTTGTTCTGTCGTTCTCTCTAGCGTTTCTCCAGTCATCCAATCAACCTCTTCTCCCAAACTCTCATCATCCACAGCACCTCCGCAGAAATTGGCTTGCTCTGGTTCATCATCAGAGGATGAATCAGAGATCCAATTCTGCCTCTCAGCAACATAGCTTCTCTCTCGATAATTGTACTTGTATTTGTTCTTGTAGTAATCCTGGTCTTTTACCAGTTTACCTCTACAATTAGCAGAGAAATGGCCAGGTTTGCCACATCTAAAGCAATGTCCATCATTCTGGTTGATGGGTTGAGCAACATCGGTTTTCTGAGGTGCTGGAGCATTATACTTTTGTTGTGGTTGCGGTCTCTGTTCTTGTGGAGCTCTGTTCTGGTGGTTCTGTTGTGGAGGTGCAGCATAACCTCTTTTCTCATCTTTCTCTTCTCTTTCGTGTCTACCTCTTCTGTCAAATACTTTGCTACCCAATCTCTTGTTAAATTTTTGAGTTATTAATGCAAGAGATTTAGCAGAAGCATTTAAATCATCGTCTTCTGATGAACTTTCTTCAGCATCACTTTCTGCTACCAGACTCTTCTTTCCCTTCTTCTTCTCTTTCTTCTTATCTCTGTTGGACTTTCTTTGAATCTGAAATCAAAGCGATTGGACTTGCAAGGGTGGATTTGCCTTTTTGTTTGACAACATCCTTCTCTTATGCAGCAAAAGTGCCATACACATCAGTAAGAGACCATGCATCCAAATCTTGGTTAGCTTATAAAGACATTGACAGATTTAACCATTCATCATTCAAACTTTTCAGGAACAAAACATTGTTGTCTTCCTTCGACCTAACAACCCCACACTTTTTGCATTTGTTTATCAACACATTAAATCTGTTGTAGGTTTGTTGTAAGGTTTCCTCAGGAAGTGCCTTGAAATCGTTGTATTCATTTATACATTGGGTCCTTCTGTTCTTTTGCGTCTTGATACCACCCTCAAGTTGATTAAGAAGTTTATCCCAGATTTCTTTAGCAGTAACACATGAATCTAGTTCTTGAAATATATCGTTGGGAATGGCCATAATCAGAAGTCTAACTGCCCTAAGGTCATTTTCCATTTTTAGCTTCTCTTCATCAGTAAACCCGGTGGTTTTAGGTTTAAGATAAGCAGGAATCTCAGCAGTAGTTTCTGTTGCAGGCACACATTGAACCAAAACCATGGGTTCGCAAGGTCCATCCGTGACAGATCGCATTAAATCTCTGTCCATTCCATCAAGGAAGTTAACCATCCTAATCTTCCACTGAGGATATTCATCTCTCTGAAGAGTAAGAGGCTTGGTCAGAGAACCAGCAGTATAAATGGCGTTAATGTTGTTATTAGCCATTTTGAAGAAAAACAGAGTATAACAGTTTCAAAGGAGTTTTAAACTGAAAGTCAGTGAACAGTAACCAATGGAACAGTAATTTGAGTTAGAGAATATCTTTAAACTGAACTGGAAAGCGTTTGAACAGTATTAAATGAACTCTGAAAACTTGTTTTAAACTTTAAACAGTAAAAACAGAGTATACTATGAAGCTTTTAAGAGACACACAACAATCAACAACTATGAATCAACCTTGGTAGATTGGATCGTTTGATTTAAGCAAATCAAAGAAGCTCTGATACCAACTGTAGGTTCCCAGATTCACGTTGCATCACATTAATGGTAATAAAATAGACAGCGGAAGCATTTAAATATAAAGCCATTAAACTGTGAGTGATTGTGCAAAGATAATGTAACCGTGAGAATCAAATATAGAACAATAATAATGATAACAAGATCAAGTATAAAATGTTGCTCGTATATTGATAATGAATAACACCAAGAACACGTTCAAGTGTGTATTCGGAAATCTCACAGGACACAAAATCGTACGGAGGTAGTGCTATGGAATACTGCAGTATGTGCTATAACAATTGTGGAAAACTATTCTTCCAAAAGCTTACAATCGTCTGTTCCACTACCTCACTATTTATAGCCCTGATAAAGTGTAGACAGTGTACTATCGTACCCTGGAATGACACGTGGAAAGTGTGTCTCCTTTCTTTAGGGCATACGTGGAAAGTATGGACACGTGTCTGACACTTAGGATTTCTTACGAGACTTAGGCTTCACCGAGGTCTTCAGTCACCAGAGCTCTTATGCCAGAGCTCTTTTGGTCTTCTGTTGGTGAATCAGTTCTTCTGTAAAATGGAAGATCTTCTGCCAGAGCTCTGTCGAGCTCTGTTGATTTCACTAGAGCTCTGTCGAGCTTTGTTGGTCTTCTTGTTGGTCTTCTTCCAAGTCTTCTGCTGGATCTCTGTTGGTCTTCTGACTTGATAATATTTTCAATACTTTTACATAACAGATACTTGGGGCTAACAATTTCAAACTTATCTCTTTCTAAAATCAAAACTTTTTCAAAGTCGGAGATCTGTTTTGAAAGTTTTAGACACATAAGCTTAAGACTCTTATTCTCTTCAAGAGATTTAGTCGAAACACCAGATTGCTTTTGAATAAGCAATTGTCTTTCCTTTTCAAAACTTTCTTTCTCTTTTTTAAAAACCTCTTCAAGAGTAGATAATTTACTTTTAAGCTCAAGGTTTTCACAGTTCAGGAGTTTACCTTTCTCTTCTTCTTCAGCCAGCTTTTCAGAACTGTTCCAGATTTGAGAATTCAGTTCCTTCAGTTCTTTGATGTACTTGTTGCACAAGTCATCTGATCGCTTGATATTCTTTTCATGTAGCTTTGCTTTCTCTTTTTCAGTCTCCTTGATATCACCTCGTGATGATAAATCAGACAACTTCTTTTTCAGCTAAGAGTTTTCAGACTCTAATGCTGTTGCCTTTTCTTCAGATTTGGCAACCTTCTCAGAACTTTCAATTGATTGCAATTTCAGTTCCTCCCGTTCTTTGAGGGGCTTGTCTCTAAATTCATCTGTAGACTCAATATTGAAATCATACATTTCTTTATAGGCTTTACATTCATGATTGAAGCAATACTTTGACATTGTTACCTGAAAAATTGATCGTTAATCGGTGTTATTTTGAAGAATAAAACTTGCGGAAGAAAAATCAAAAATTAAAATTTGAAAATCAAATCTAAAAATAAATTCGTTTCCAAAAATTAAAATCTGATTATTATCGAATTCGAACGAACGAAATCACTCTTCAAAAATGAAATCTGCAAGATAAACAAACCAAGTTAGATCAAACACGACGAAAAATAAGTTCAAATAAGTCGCGATAATTCTAAAACGACACAAAAAATTGCAAATCGATCGTTAAGAAAAATTGCAACTTTTCGTCAAAACTTTTAATCACGAGACGTGCGGTAACTCGGGTACCGACGAGAACTTACCAATAAAAAATTTACCAAACACAACTTACCGGATGATAGAGTTTCCGGATGAAAGTTGGCTTACCGGATAAAGCACTTTCCAAACAAAACTTACCGGGTGTAAAATCGCTTACCGGACAATAAAGCAACAAAAATCAACCTTACCGGGTTATGTGATGCTTACCGAATAAAATTGGTTCCCGGATAAAATAAAATCAAGTGAACTTACCGGGTGAAAAGTAGCTTACCGGACAAATATACTTACCAATCAAAAACTTACTTACCAGGTGAAAGTTAATTGGTATCTGGTAAATGAAGGTTACCGGAAGAAAAATGCTGTCCGGAAAGATTGCACCCAGAAAGGTTTTGTCAGGAAAGAAATGAGTATCCGGAAAAGTTCTGTTCAAAATAAAATTAACCGGAAAGCTTACCAGGGGTTGCAATGTTTATTTATCCGGAATAGTTAAACCTTGGAAATTGTTCACCGATTTAGCCACCACCGTCCCACTGTATTTCTTTGATGAGTCACCCAAATCACAAAGCAAACAAAGATAGGCACCGAATCCAATAAACAAAAATTAAAGTTCAGATGCAAAAATATTATGTATGATGCAACCGCACTAAACCCAAAAAAAATTATTCAGAAAACTTATGTGTAGATCATGAATGAATGTGAAGATGAAATATATGTGGAACCCATGAGTCCACGCATGCGCCCCAACTATGAATCACATGAAGGCAATTAAGCAAACAAAATCATAGCCACAAAGTTTCCTCCCCCTTTTTAAATCAATTTGGTAAGATATGTTTTATCCGGAAAGGTGCGCTAACCGGAAAAAAAGAATTTGTCCGGAAAGAAATGGTTATCCGGGAAGAAGAGATTTTGGCCGGAAAGTGAAACAATGACTTACCAGGAAACGTCTTATGTCCGGAAAGTGACGAGAAATTAGAAAACTTACCCGGAAACTGCGGCTGATTGAAAAATCTGATCTGGAATCGGTAGGGTTGCTTGATTTCACTCATGTAGGGTTAGATTTTGACCAAAAACACAAAAACAAACACACCCAAATCGATTTCTAAGCAAAATATATCATATTTTCCAATAGTCACCACAAAAACTTTTAGAATACCAAAAACTCAAGATTTGAGTTTTAACTTGAAAAATTAATACCTTTGAGTCCTTGTAATCGCAGATAAAGACTAGATTAATGCAATTAGATAATCGAGATATGACAGAAAAATATTAATCGATGAAAGAACTTTGCAAACCCGATTGAAGAACACTTTTCTTCATGAATATCTGCAGTATTTCGATTAAATTCTGGGAGCCTTCTGGACCTCAAACGATTAATCCAACCGTTCAGAATGTAAAACAGAGTGTCGTGAAGCTTCTGTACAAACATCGTGACGATCCAACGGTTCAATCTCCGGTAATAAGCGAAACGGCTAGATGTGATTTTCCAGAAAATTTAATACGAATTTTCTTTGTTTTCTTGCTTTCGTTCGATTTCTTTCGTATCTTCAAATCACCGATTCTGCTCTGATACCAATTGAGAGTCCCAGATTGATCAGGTAACAATAAAACAATTGAAATGAACACGAACAACTGATGATTTCAACTCGTCATCCCTCTCGTATTTATTCAAAGTGTCAAGAGAATATTACAATCAAAGTAAAAGAACGATTCTAAACAATAAGCTCTCTAATCTCTCTAATGAATCGTTTAACCTAATTCTAAGTTTAACATAACCTTATATACTTAGGCCTTAAGCACCACGGCCCATGGCCCATCAACCTAAACTAAGCCCATTTAACACAAATAAGGCTTTTACAATTATTAATAAATCTAATTACGCACAATATAATTATTTATATATCTTTCTAATAAGTAGGACATTTATTGTCCTAACAAAGCGTTACTCTAAAGACCAATTGTTGAATTTTGCAAATGACAAATGTTTTTGTTCTGTTTGTGGTCGAAATAGTATGTTTGCTATACCTGGTTCTTGTTGTTGGTACAACTCATATTCCGTTCCATATGATTTTATTCAAATACCTGTTTTCAAAAAGAAAAAGAGATCACCAGTTTCGAAAAAGGGATCTCAAGCAACTAACCAAAAAGGACTCATCTTTAAATGGGTACCTAAAACTGTCTAATCTGGTTGATTGCAGAAAAGTAAGTTATGGTACTTAGAATACGAAGCATATGACCGGCCAACGAGATATGTTGACAAACTTTGTTGAAAAAGACCTTAGCCGTGTAAGATTCGGAAATAATCAGTTTGCCCCGATCAAAGGATATGGGGATATAGTCCAAGATAACCTTACAATTAAGAAGGTTAGTTACGTGGAAGGACTGGGACACAACTTATTCAGCATAGGACAGTTTTGTAATAAAGATTTGGAAGTGAGTTTCAAAGCAACAAGATGTTGTGTTCGGACTGACGAAGGAAAATAACTTCTTGTCGGCACACGAAAGTCTAATCTCTACACAATCAACTTGTCTTCAGTTAAGCCAGAAAATGAAGTGTGTCTCCTGTCAAAAGCTTCAGTACACAAAGCTGGTTATGGCACCGACGCTAATCATATCTGAATTTTCGTTATATTCAGAAACTCATGTTAGGCGATCTAGTTCGCGGTCTTCCAGTTATGAAGTTCGATGTTGAAAATCTGTGTGATGCCAGTGAGAAAGGAAAGATGAAAAGGGTTCCTCATAAGCCAAAGCCTGAACCGACAACAAAGAGCGTACTTGAGCTAATTCATGTAGATTTGTGCGGACCAATGAGGACGGAAAGTACTAGTGGTAGAAAATACGTAATGGTGATTGTTGATGAATATTCACGCTATACGTGGGTTAAGTTTCTTCGTTCAAAGGATGAAACTCCAGAAAATCTGATCAACGTCATCAAGTCAGCTCAAAACAACATGCAAATATAAGTTAAAATCGTTCGTTCGGATAATGGCACAGGATTCAAAAACAGAGTCTTGGGAGATTTTTATGAATCAAACGGGATTCTTTAATAATTTTCTGCCGACAGAACTCCTGAACAGAATGGTGTTGTGGAAAGACGTAACCGAACGTTAGTCGAATCTGCAAGAACGATGTTGGCTTATTATAGTCTACCATTATTCCGTTGGGCTGAGGTTGTCGCAACTGCATGTTACACTCAGAATCGTTCAGTCATACATTACCGGTTTAGTAAGACTCCTTATGAGATAATGAACAACCGGAAACCAACCTTAAAGCATCTTCGAGTCTTTGGTTGCAAATACTTTGTATTGAACGACAAGGAGAATCGTAACAAGTTCAGTTCGAAAGCGATTGATGGAATCTTCGTCGGATATTCTTTCTCCGCAGCTTCATATCGGATTTATCTGAAGCCGTCCAGATCCATAAATGAGAGCGTAAATGTGAAGTTTGATGAGCATAACGAGTTGGCTTCTGATCACAACAGTTCAGAACCCGTGATAACTGGAATATTAGCTTCTGAACAATACAGTTCAGAACCTGTTCCAAAATCGAATCAGGATCAACCCTCATCTTCTAAATCTCATTTAACTGATCTTGAATATTTGTTTGAAGACTTTTATGATGAATACTTTGGTACTTACAAATCTACTGATGATCTTAACAGAAAGAAACATCCATCTACAACAATTTCCGATGTCGTTCCTACTACTGATACAGATGCAAATCAATCAACAACGATTGATGTTTCCTCTCCTGTTCAAGAAACTGTTGTCCTAAATGTTAATTCTACACCACAACCTGTTCCTACAAATGTGGGAAGTTCAACACATAACACTAGCTCTTCAGTGAATGTTACAACTACTGCTCAGCAACCACCTGAATCTTCTGGAGTACAAAATCCGTCTACCGATATTCCTCCGGAAATTCCAATTGCTGAAGTAGAAGTACCATTAGCTGATCAAGCGATAAATGCTTCTCTTGACAATGTTCAAACATCATATGTTCCACACCCACATTCGACAAAGTGGACGAAGGCTCATCGTATTCATCAGATAATAGGTGATCCAGATTCACCAGTTCAGATGCGTTCGTCAGCTCTAATGGCTACGGCAAATGAGTGTTTATTTGCGATCTTTTTGAGCAATATTGAACCTTTAATGGTTTCTGAGGATCTAAATGATCCAGATTGGGTAATAGCTATGCAAGATGAGCTAAACCAGTTTGAAGCGTTGAAAGTTCGGAGGCTAGTTCCTCATCCTGCGGATAAAAGCATCATAGGCACCAAGTGGGTCTTTAAGAATAAAAAGGATGAAGATGGAATAATCGTTCGTAACAAAGCCAGACTTGTAGCGAAAGGATATCGTAATGCTTATGATGAGACATATGCTCCGGTCGCAAGCATCAAAGCATTCGGAATATTTCTAGCGTTCACGACTTATAGGAATTTCACCGTCTATCAGATGGATGTGAAAACAACTTTTCTGAATGGTGTTCTTAAGGAGGAGGTATATGTGTCTCAACCAGAAGGTTTCGTCGACAAGGAACATCCTAATCATGTCTACATTTTGGATAAATCCTTGTATAGACTGAAACAAGCCCTTCGCGCGTGGTATAAAGCTCTTTCAACCTTTCTACTTGAAAAAGGCTTTGACAAAGGTAAAATTGATACGACGTTATTCATAAAGCGCGAAGAAGGTGAAATCATTGTTGTACAAATTTACGTAGATGACATTATATTTGGTTCGACTAACCCTGGTTTATGTACATGGTTTTTTGACATCATGGTGACTAGGTTTCAGATGAGTATGATGGGAGAGATCAACTTCTTTCTTGGATTGCATGTGAAGCAATTCTCAACGGGAATATTCATCAATCAGTCCAAGTACATATTTGATATTTTGAAGAAATTCAAAATGGAGAATTGTACATCAATTGGAACACCTATGGCACCGGGTTCCAAGATTGGTCCAGACGAAAATGGTAAGAAAACAGATATAAGGACTTATCGAGGTATGATCGGATCACTTATGTACTTAACTGCAAGCCGTCCCGATATTATGTTTGCTACATGTTTATGCGCAAGATTTCAGGCTAATCCGAAAGAATCTCATCTCGGAGCAGTCAAACGCATCTTCCGTTACTTGAAAGGCACGACTTATCTTGGTCTATGGTATCCGAAAGGCATGGGATACGAGCTAACGGCTTACTACGACGCGGATCATGAGGGAAGTTTATTGGATCGGAAAAGCACAACACGACACGTCCAATTCTTGGGAGATAAATTAGTGAGTTGGGCTTCAAAGAAACAAAACTGTGTTTCGACATCTACGGCGGAAGCTGAATACGTTGTTGCCGCAAGTTGTTGTTCGCAAGTTATTTGGATGAAGACTCAACTAATAGACTTCGGATGTAAGTATGAGAAACTTGGTTACATGCAATCCATATCCTAGTGATCTAAAGTGTTCTAAAACAGATTAAATGGCAGATGTTCAAGAGCATGGTGATGGGAATTCCTCAGATGAAAATACATTCATCCCATCACACCGTTCATCACATCCATCGGTGAACGCACGAAATCCAGATGACGAGCTTACTGTTCCGAAGGATAAGTTGCCAATCAAGGACAACAATTATACATTCGACACAAATGTGAGATTGGATTATCACATTGTGGTCGAAATTCTTAAAGGTCATCCGCTCCGCACTGCTCTAGAGAAGACACAACTTGTACCAGAAATCTATTTGCAACAAGCGTGGCACACAATCCAATTTGTACCGAGATAAGGCACCAATCAATTCTTCACACTGAAGGTTGATCATTTTGATGCCAAACTAACCCTTAAAAGAATGAGGATTGTTCTTGATCTGCCTTTCTCTGCAAATTTTGATGACATGATTTCTAAAGAAGACTTGTGCCGTGATATCATGTTACTGGGATATAATGACATCAAGCATGGGGTTCTTACACGTGCTTCAAAGTTCAGAAGGAATTATCTACCACCTTTGAATATACACTGTTCAGCATTATCAATAGGTGTATGACTTCAAAGCATACGGGTACTGATACTGCAAGCACTTCTGTACTGCAGATGTTTCATGCAGTCGTGTTTGACCGAAAGATAGACTTTGTTGTTCTAATCTGGAATGAGCTGATAGAGGTTGTTACTGACAAGTCAAAACCATCAAAAGCTAGAACGTTTGTGCCATTTCAGAGATTTCTTCAGATGATTATCAGATACATCTTGGATGCCAATCAACAAATACCAAGATATGGAGCTTTACGTGGTCCATCTCAATTGATGCATTACATCAGAATTCCTACAGAGGTACAATTTTCTCATGGTATGGTCTTACCTACATCTGTACTTGCTTACGCTGACCAGGAGTAACCATTTGTGAGTGAGTATAGAGAAGAGAACGCACTTATGGCCCGTCCAGAACTAGAGGGGCCTACCCAAAGTGCCATCCCACTTAGAGAGAGAAGTGAGGGTATAGTGATTAGAGAGAGAGAGAGAGTTCAATATACTAGGGTACTTGAACAGGGTGAGACGAGTGGTAAAAACATTGAGAGGGGAACTGGCGTTGGGGGTGCTCCTAGACAGTCGTCTCATGTTCCTGATGATGATGAGATCAATCTTGGTTCTGCTGACTCTGAACAAGAGACTGAGGATATATATGCTGATATTGATGATCCAGCAAACGTTTATTCTGTAAATTCTAGTTTAGACGAAGCTGATGATGAGGCAGAGGCGGAGGATGATAATGATGATGATCAACCTGGTGGTAATGATTTTGAGATTATTGTTCATACCGAGCCAAAATCTAGTGTGCGAGGGGATATAAGGAGTTCTGAGGGAGTATTATTTGAAACAGAATCAAATGTGAGGTTATGTGAGATGGAAAAAAAATATGGTGAGAGTGTGACAGGATCTACAAAAGTTTTAACTGATGATCCTTACCAAACCGTGTCAACCCGGGTAGCCACATCTACTGTTAGTGCGCGTATGTCGCCACAAGACATTGAACAAGACATAGTGGACCCAGCTATGCGTTGCACAACCCCACTCAACCACTCATCGACTTCTTCACAAGTTGATGTTTCATCTTCTCACAGGGGAATAGCACAAAGTCTATCGGTGACACACTCGGTGTCAGCTGGTATTGAAACACGATGGCAACTGCCCCAGCCACCGCCTTCATTTGTACGCACATCGAGTCTAGAGCCCTTCAGATTTACTTCATTTACTAGGACACAACGACCGCCAGTCACAACATCATTGGTGACATAAACCGTTGGAGTTATTCGTGACCCAACCGAAACACCCCGAGTATTTCTGCTATTTGTTGGTGCTTTAGGAGGACCGGGTGGAAGTCATGTCAATGTTAACACCATACCAGCATTGAACACAACCATATAGTCTATTCGACTGCTATGCAAACCAGTAACCTAAGTGGTCTGGGTCTTACCCCGTTACAATCTTAGAACATCAGATCTTTGATGGGTCCTCTTCCACATCACTTCATACCAGTAAAGCTTTTGGAATTGGCAGTTACTTCATTGAGCAACTCGTATAAAGCTCACACTGCTGAAATGAAAGATATGATTAGAAAGCTATCTCAAGAAGTTAGCAAAGCTGTGAAAGGGAAATCTATAGCAGAATCATCTTCCACTGTGAGTTCTAGATTCGTGCAACTAGTAATAGAAATCAATAAATGTAGAACAGGTCGGCATGATTTCAACTGGTCATCCAATTCACATTCAATAATTGAGAGAGTTTACAATACGTTTCTGAAAGTGTAAAATAGACAACTAGCTTAATTCTAAGCTAAACACAATATTATATATGTTGGGCCCGTGGTAACAAGCCCACGACCCGTTCACAATAAAGACTCAAAATAAAGAATAACAAAATAACCCTTGATTTTCTATTCAACCAATATTTGACGCTAACAATATCCCCCTTTGAATTGAAGTTCGAGTTCGCGCCAGTTCTCGACATATCTCTTTCAGAGCGCAAAGTGTGTCTCGAACGTTCTGATGGCTCGGCGGTAGTCGATGCGTTCTTCAATCACTTCTAAGGCTTTTCGTGCGGTTGTCTCATTCGAGTTGGGAACATACGAAACCTTTTGATTTTTGGATTCATAAGTGATGATATTTTGAAGAGCATTTTGAACTTTGAAGAGCTTGCCATCGCATAATCTGTCAACCTGGTTGAAGCGGAGAAATCTCTTTTCTTTCTGTTTATGGAGGTAGACTATCCCAAATTCTGGTTCCAGAATTAGTGTGTTCTCGGGATACATCTTCAGTTCAGGAGCTTTCACATTCGGTTTAAGCAGGTTTACCTTCTTTGCTCTGTTCTCGATTCCCATTTGAAAGTCTGTGAGATAGGACATCATGATTGAGTGAATCAAGAATCGACGAACAGCTTCGAGCGCCTTTGTCACTTGAAGCGGTCAGATGGTTCTGGTTCGGAGTTCTTTCAGTATAGCAAGTAAGTCGAACGGTTTAAGATTCTTAAAGTCAGCTTCAGAAATTTTCCATTCATTACCGTCTTCTCGTCGGACAGTGAACACTGGAAACATGACTCTAAGGATTCGGCCGGTTTGGATGTTTAGCACTTCAGTGATCTTGTGCTTGGTTCAGACTTGGCTAACTGGCAGACACCACTTCATGGCATTTATGTACTGACCTTGGTATTCTTTGTCAAAGTGAGAAATCCCAAGGCAAAATGTCGGCTCTATATGGCGTAACCTGTGAACATACAACTTCTTCAGAGATTCCTCCAGGTAAGGAATGAAGATCATGATTTTCTCCCATCGGATCTGTTGCTGTTGAGGAAGAGGATGATCTGAAGCTGTCGGTTGTTGAGGAGATGTCAAATTTTCCGCAGTTGTCGTTTCGGGTTTTGTAGAAGTCTCGGGAGCTTGAGCAGTGTGAACGGGTGTACCATAAAGATTTTGCTGCAGAAACTGGTCGTAGTCTACTTGTCGTCTTCATCAGTAGGAAAGATTAGGTTTACCTGGAGATTTATCGCACTGGCGGCATTTTTGTACCATGCATTTTGGGTCTCCGGGTCGATCTCGCAGTCTGGATCAATCAGATCAAGTATGGGCCTATCTGGTGCATCTTGTGTGACCAATTTATGTGTTGCTCCCTCAGGCTTTTCAACCGTCGGGTCTTCGTCGTCAGAGATGTCCATGTCAATGACCATCTCGACTAGGCTCAACTAGGCTTCAGGTTGTTCTTCAGTTGTAGTTGCCGCAGTTGACGGTTCTGGTTGAACCACAGTAGTTTCAGTGATGATTGGAGCGGACTCAGACAAACGTAGTCTCTTGTTCTCCCCCTCATGGTGATCAGGATCATCCTGGGCATCGTGCTTTCTCTTGAGTCCGCCAGCTTGACTCTTGCAAGTCTCTTCGAGTGAGGTGACTCTCTCGGACAGCGTTTTGAGCGCTAGTTGAACGTCCTTAAGAGTCATGTCAAGGTGGTCCAATCTTGTAGTTACGGATGTCGAAGGAGCAGATACATGTGATCATAGAACGGAGATCAGGCCTTCTTCGGTAGAGGCATTGGTTTCGGTGTTCTGGAGCAGCTGAGCCAGAAGCATAGTCTTCAAAGTATCCACCGAATAATTTGGCTAAACTGGAGCCGGTGGAGGTATTGGTGCGGTTTCAGAATCGACTATCTTCTTTTTACCTTTGATCAAGCTTTTAATTTTGTCGAGCTCGGTGGTGAGGCACTGCTCCATTGCCTCGCAGACAGCCTTGAGGGTGCTGTCCAGAGACCCCATGTGACACAAAGTCGGGTAAAGTAACTCCGGGATCACTTAGATTACCCATTGAGGCATCTACCTTAGAGGCAGAGCCACCTACGTTCACTTTACCCATTGTAGCCGTGGTAGGATTTCCTTCCAATCCTTGCGTTCCGCCCGAGAGCAGAGACGCTACGGAAGTTCCTATCGGGTCACGAAGAGCACCGATGTTCGTTTCCTCATCTTGTGTCCTAGCCGAAGAACGTTCTATTTCAAGTGGCTCTAGACTCGATTGAGCTTTGAAAGAAGGCGAAACCGGGGGTTGTTGGTCTCTATTTTCAATACCAGTATTCTCCGATTGAGAGACCGGTAGATTTTGTGCTATATCTTCATGCAAAATTGAAACATCCGTCTTTTGAGAGACGGATGAGTGGCCAGGGAGGTCGTGCACTTGCGCCGCTAGCTCCACGACGGCTTCTTCAATACCCCGTCCCAACGGATGAGACGGGATAGCAGATGCGGCTACCTGGATGACGCTGGTTTGGGGTCGCTCAGAAGCCTCTTTATTTTTATGGCTTATTCGCTCTTGATTCATTTTGGACCTGACTTCACTCAGTCTCACCTCTTCTTGATTTTCAACTAATAGTCCCTTCGTTCTCCTTATGTCTCCCGTATCAGGCTGGGTAGTAGGGATTAGAGGGATTGTGGGTGAGTCAGAGGTGGTTCCTTCGATCAAAGGTGGGTGTGTACCGATACGGGGTGGGATCAAGGATCCGCGTATAGCACGGTCCGTATCGGAATCTATGGATTCGGATTCCACGTCTTCAACCTGTCGTGGGGGTGAAGGGTCAGATATGTACGGTTTCGGGTCTCGGTGAAGCATTGGTCTAGACGACGTTCCAGCTTCGGTCGTCGTTCGGGTGATGGGAATGGGTTGTTGGCTTGGTCCGGCTTGGGTAGTACTGGCTCGCGTATCCAATGCACCGCCCTCTCCAGTTCCCCTCCCATGAATTCTCAACACACCCCACCCGGGAGCCCCTGCTGCCCGAGCCCTTCCGCCTCTTGTCATAGGACCCTCATGTCGCGCGGGTCTATGTCCCTGGGGAGGTCCCTCCAGTGCTGGCTGGACCATGGGATTCCCTAACACTCGCCTATATTTAACTACACTCGGTGCAGTGGGGTCCGCGTGTGCCAGTAAAGGTTCAGGTATAGGCATGGCTGGGGTATCAGGTGGGTTACGAATCACCAAGTATTGTAAGTTGTGATGAGGACATACCGGATGGTTGATTCGTCGTGGGATCAATGGATTCGTATCCATATGCTGTCGAACATCCAGGGCAAAGAAACGCGGAAACGGGAGGAACTTCTTTTTGGTTTCGCTGGTCTGTCGGATGGCTTGCACCATTTCACGCCAAATGACTGCTGCGTAGTCTATGTGCCGATTGTAGCACACCGCGTGAAATAAATGTAGGAAGTCTACGATGCATTGGTCTATCCCCTTCCATCGGGAGGATAGACACCGGTTTAGGATAGAAAATAAAGTGTACCAGACCGGTCGAGGTCGTGGTGATACCCAAGTGCCCGAACCTCAGCGCAAAGTGTGACATCATCAACGGTGGGTGCGTATGCGGCATGACCTCCGGCAGTCGGTTCCCGAAGGGACAGTAGGTGGCGGAAGGATTCCAGTGTTAGAGTGAATGGGTGGTGATCGATGTTGGCAGTGATGGTTTGGACGTTGTTGACAGTGACCACCCTCGCCGTGTGCCACACTTGGTGTACATATATGAGAGGCACGTCTGTTGTCGCGGTCAGTGCTTGGCGAAGTGAGTGGCCGAGCAATATATCAACTACCACTCGGTGATCGGGTCGAAATGCGGCAACATCAAGATGGTGATTGTTCGGATTGATCTCAATGCCATGGTCCTCAAGAACCAAGGCATTGTCCGCCTCGTCATCTATGATATCCTCTTGCGGTGGGATGTTCTGCTGTTGCTGCTCTTGTTGTTCCACCATGTATAATACATGTAAAGCACAGTGTCAGATTATGGACGGAATAACATCAATTGCAATGCGTACCTTAGCATTAGAAAGGCTCAATCAGCGGTTGATTGAGGACTGGCTGTGAAAGTAGGACATTGGGATTGCCAATGTGTGAAAAATGCAAAGGTAATGGACTCGAGCACTATCCGGATAAACAGGGTATCTGGACAGGCAACACTTACCGGGTAGATAGGGGTTACCGGGTAACATAAAGGTTACCGGGTACAAGATGGTTACCGGAGAATAAGGTACTTACCAGGTGAGAGTATGTTACCGGATATAAAGGTTACCGGATTGTCATGACTTTCCGGATTCAAAGAGGTTACTGGATAATGATCTTACCGGATAGTCGAACTTACCGGATACTAGGTATCCGAACAACGTGGGTTACCGGGGATCAAAGTGTACGGTATATCTGAAGATTGGTACTTACCGGATATTACAAAGGTGTCCGGATAACAAGTTGGTTACCGGGTAACATAAATGTTACTGGGTAAACTAGGCTTACCGGACGAGTTACCGCTGAGCCCAAATCGATTCAAAATATCCACCAAAATGAAATCTACTCGGTGGGAAGGATTCTAAATGCATAGATATGCTACAATCGATGATTTGGACATCAAAATTCGCACTCAAAGTGAGACGTCGCAAATCTAGGGTTTTGGTAACCCTTTGCGGTCACGGAGTCGATTGAAACGACATCTAATCGTGGATGTGTGAGTGTGACAGGGGTCGATAACTAGTAGATAAGTGAACATGATTCGTACCTGAGAGTTGTGAGACGTAAAATGATGATCTGATCAAGATACGGTGGTTTCCGAGTGAGAGAGGGTTTTGGGAGGTTTTTCGCGAATGTTTTCGGGTGTGTGTGAAATGATGGAAGTTCCCAAATGCAAGATATATATAGGGGGACACTTCCCGGGTTGGTTACCCGATAACTTAGGGTAAGATTACCCGGTAACCATGGTTACCCGGTAACTTACCGGTTAAGTGTCCGGAAACTTCAACTTTTGAGAAAATGAACTTTTTCGTAGGAAATATTTCCTGCTCCCCCTCGACCTTTGTATGGGGATTACCCTGCTCCCCCTCGGAACATGAATGTGAGGAAAATATGAGACGGCGACACAAAAAAAACTTTGATACGATTAAGAAATAAAAAAAATGTGACGCCCCCCCCCCCTCAAATGATGAACACAATGATTTTGCTCCCCCTCAGAATGTGCACAATGTGTGATGTGAAGTGCACTCGGGAATGCCTACACACAAAAAAACTTTTCTGGCAGTTAAAGAAAAACGTGTGTGACACTCTCCCTCAACAATAGAATAACTTACCCGATAGCTGGTTGTGCTCCCCCTGAACACATGAACACTTGTGAATGCACAGATATAAAACCAATTAAACTAGATGACAGTATGAAATTAAAGAAACACACTTAGAAAGAAAGTAAACAAGCGAAATCTACCTAATAAATACAGAGACTCAACCTAACTGTGTAACTGATACAAGTAGAATACAGGTGCGCGAAAGTGTATGCTCAATCATTAGGAGTGTGAACACCTAATAATGAGAAGACAGTTTCTCGTAGATGTATGGAACTTGTATCAGACACACAATCAGATCAAGTCATCAGATATAGCATACCTAACTTGGACACTAGATAATTAAAGCGTTTTTCGTCCAGGGGTTTTGTAAACAGGTCTGCTAGCTGATGTTCTGTATTTACGAAATAGAGTTCGACTGTACCTCTTTCAACGCGATCTTTGATAAAATGGTACCAAACGTCTATGTGCTTTGTGTTCGTATGCTGTACCAGATTGCTGGATATTGCAATGGCGCTCTTCGAGTCGCAGTAGATGGGCCCCTTGACGTATGTAAAGCCGTAGTCCTTGAGTTGTGTGCGCATCCATATCACTTGTGAACAGCAACTTACGGCGACCACGTATTCCGCCTCCGCAGTCGACGTAGAGACGCATTGCTGCTTTATGGATGCCCAACTCACCAAGCTATCGCCCAAGAACTGTACGTGACCCGATGTGCTCTTCCGATCCATCATGCTGCCCGCGTGGTCCGCATCAGAATATGCAGACAGCTCAAAACCTGTCTCTTTCGGGTACCATAAGCCAAGATCAGCAGTACCACGTAAATAACGAAGAATTCGTTTGACAGCTATTAAATGATACTCTTTCGGTTTTGACTGAAACCGGGCGCAAAGAAAAGTTGAAAACATGATGTTCGGCCTACTAGCGGTTAAGTACATCAAAGAACCAATCATTCCCCGGTACGTTTTAGTGTCCACATCCTTTCCGTTAGGATCGGCGTGTAACTTTGTACCGGGAGCCATGGGGGTTTTCATTAGTGAGGACTGTTCCATCTGTAATTTCTTAAGAATATCCCTGATGTACTTAGCCTGGTTTATGAATATCCCGGCCGACAGTTGTCCAACTTGAAGGTCGAGAAAGAAGATCATCTTAAAAAGCATACTCATTTTAAAAAATTAACCCATTAATTTGGCAAAGTTCTTAGCATACCGAGGATTAGTAGAGCCGAAGATTATGTCATCGACATACACCTAAACTAATACAATATGACCTTTTTCGTTTTTGATAAAAAGAGTTGAATCGATTTTACCTCGTGTGAATTTCGATTTTATCAAAAACGCTGTTAACGTATCATACCAGGCCCGTGGAGCTTGCTTTAGTCCGTCAAGGGCCTTGTCTAGGATGTAGACATGATCAGGCTTCTTCTCATCCACGAACCCGTCCGGTTGCGATACGTACACTTCTTCCTTGAGTTCTCCGTTAAGGAATGCGGTCTTCACATCCATTTGGAAGACCGTGAAATTCTTGTGCGCGGCGTATGCAAGGAACATACGTATAGCTTCTATCCTCACCACCGGAGCGTATGTCTCATCATAATCTATCCCTTCTTGCTGACGATATCCTTTAGCCATGAGACGCGCCTTGTTGCGTACTATTATGCCGTCCTCGTCCTTCTTGTTCTTGAAGATCCACTTTATGCCGATCACTGTCTTGTGGGATAGACGTAGACAAGTCGCCATACCTTGAGAGCCTCGAATTGGTTGAGCTCCTCTTGCATGGCCATGACCCAGTCCGGATCTTCGAGTGCTTCGCGGACGGTGGTGTGCTCGATCTTGCTCAAGAACCCAGAGAAGAGGTAGAATTTGGCTGATACGCCTCGCATTTGGACTGGAGTGGAGGGATCACCGATGATTTGGTGCAAAGGATGAGCTTTTGTCCATTTGGTGGTGTGTGGAAGCGGCTGCTGAGTTGAATGTGAGGCGTCCGGATCCACGTAATCACCAGATGGAAGGTCTTGTACAGCTTCAAGTGTCACCAGTTGGTTTCTCGGAGGGAACGGGGGAGGATTCGTCGAAGGTTGAGCAACTTCTGGTTCCGAGGAATTCAGAGGCTGATCTACGATTGTAGCAGATGACGAATCTGAAGGAGCGATCTCTGTGTTTTGTACAGGTTCCTCCGGGGGATGGTTGTACCAGATGATGTTGAGGATGATGACTGAGGTGTCTCCAATGTGATGGATGGAGTGCTAGTCGAGGGCGGCGGACCGGAGAGATTCGCCGAATCCTTGATTTGAGCAACTTCAAGTCTTGGTTGCGCTGAGACACGAGGATTAGAAATGTTAAGCATGTCATCATAAAAATACTGGAACAGTAAATCTAAATCTGAAAGATCAGCATTTGACGTAGATGCATGATTCAGATTTACTGTCGCTTGTGCAGATCCCGAACGTGGAAGTTCGGAAGCTAGCACGCTAGTTAAACCAGGTTCTGAACTGATGTGTTCAGAAGCCAAATCTGCGGCTTCGTCGAATGTCACGTTTACACTCTCAGTAACGGTTTTAGTTCGTTTGTTGTAAACACGATACGCCTTAGCCTGCATGGAGTATCCAATGAAAACTCCTTCGTACGCCTTATGGCTGAATTTGCCGACATCATCTTTATCGTTGAGGACGTAGCACGTGCATCCGAACGCATGGAAATACTTGATGTTCGAAACACGATTGTTCATGATCTCGTACGACGTCTTGTTGAACCGCTTGTTGATGATGGAGCGGTTTTGCGTATAACAAGCAGTAGACACCACTTCGGCCCAGAGAAATAGCAGCAGTTTGGACTGAGAAAGCATCGTGCGAGAACCTTCGACCAGGGTACGGTTGCGTCTTTCCACCACCCCATTTTGTTGAGGAGTGCATGCGGCCGAGAAGGTTTGCGAAATACCGACAGAAGTCAGGTAGTCGTTCACCGTTTGATTCTTGAATTCCGTCCCGTTGTCGATCCTGATAGTCTGAACTGGGCTTTGAAGGTTCAGTTGGATGGTCTTTAAATGATTGATGATCAGCTCCGGAGTTTCGTCTTTCGTGCGAAGGAACTTGACCCATCACCAAGACGTACTTGCGCTTGTTGATGCTCTGAACACGCATTGGTCCACACAAATCCATATAGATGAGTTCAAGGGACCGGGACATGCTTGGAGCGGCCTTCGGCTTATGCGTCGCTCGCTTCATCTTTCCCATTTCACATGCCCCGCAGAGTCGATCCTTCACGAATTGAAGATCGGGCATGCCTTTCACGTGTCCGCCCAACACCAGTTTGTTGATACTCTTGAAGTTCAGGTGTGAGAGACATCGATGCCATAGCCACGCTTGTTCAGAATTAGCCTTTGACATCAGGCAGATAGGGTTATCGATCTTCAGGGCTGCGAGGTTGATGGTGTAGAGGTTGGTCTTACGCTTACCAACCAGTAGCTTTGTTCCGCCGTCGGTGAGAATGCTACACCTTTTGGCTTTGAATCGGACCTCGAGATCTTTGTCGCAGAATTGGCCGATACTTAATAGATTTAGTCCCAATCCCGCGACATGTGATACCTTTTTGATGGTGATCTTGTCTTGGACAATGTCGTCGTAGCCCAAAATCGGCGCCTTATCATCGTTCCCAAATCTCACGTCTTCGCCATATTGTTCTTTGTAGTTCGTGAGAAGCTCCCTCCTTTCGGTCACGTTCTTGGAGCATCCAGAGTCTAAGTACCACACATGACCGTCCTACAAAAACATGTTTAGTGGACTTTAGGTACCCAAATTTGCATGGGCCCTGGAGGGTTAGGTTTGACACCTTTCGGAGGAACTTGCTTTGAACCAAGTTGCCTCTTGGGTGTAGGATTTACACCTTTTGGAGGAACTTGTTTTCGAGCAGGTTGCCTCTTGGGAGTAGGTTTACCCTCAGTAGGAGGAACCCGTTTTAAAGTGGGTTTCCCTTCTTGTTTGGGTTTCACCTCTGATTGAGAACCCCGTTGTGTATGGTGTTTCTTTTTTGTTTTTACGGGGTTTGCGTTTGGGTGTATGATTATATATATGATATGACCCAAACCAATCATTATTATTAATATCATCAAAGTCATTCCAACCACAAATAGAACAACACAAACAATCATGCGATAATAGAATCAATTGCTGAATGGAATAAAGCTTAATTGGAAAATTAACATCTCGTTTAACAAAATCATTCCTATGATTCCAAGCACAATCGTTTTTGTTCATTCTAGGATAAAAAACGGTATTAAAAGACTTTGATGCAGCATCCTCGACATATTCCTTAGCTAGCCACTTTTGTTTGTCTTGTTTAGCGCGACCGATTTTATCTGAAACAACATTGACAGCATGGTCAGTGACTTGTGAGGAAGCAGTATTTTTGGTAGGCAATCTCTCGGTCTTTTGCCTCGGCTGTGATTGTTTTTGAGAAATAGGCTTCGTTTTAGAAATCTTAATCATAGCTGGGGTCTTTGTTTTAGAACAATCACCCTTTAGAAAATTGACCGGTCGATTGACTACTGGCGACAGAAAATCAGTATGACTTGGAAGAGGTTTGTCGAAGGGGAACGACTCAAACTCTTCATCAGAATTACCTTCAGAGTTCATGAATTCTGAAAAATCAATATCCAGAATTACAGGACTTGGATCGGTCGAGGAAGGCGAGGAACACTTAGTGTCGGTGTGCTTTGGGCAATTTGGTGCGGAAGCTAGGAAAAAAATCAGAGTTCAAATTCCTTAAAACACTCTCGTCTTGAGTTTCTTTACCGTCTTGTGTAGAAAAGATTTTGCCAATAAATGCGTTACACGAAGACGTGCCCGACGAGTTGGAGGAAGAATCGGGTGAAATCATCTTTTCAGATTGGAGTAGGTCAATCTGCTCTTTGAGCTGACCATTTCTCGTATGCTCCTTCATCACATCTGTTGCCAACGCAGCCAGGTTTGATGTGAGCTTATTGATTTCACACCGAAGGATTTCCTGTCCTTCATCAGACACAGCTTCGGTTTTGACGGACTTTAGATTCTCAATTTCCGTGATAAGCGCTTGTCTTTCCTTTTGAAAAGTCGACCTTTCCTTCTCGAGTGACTCCACTAACTCGACTATCTTTGCTTCCAAGATGAGAGGGGGAACATAGAGTTTGAACTCATCTGTCTCAGTCTTGGTTTCGGCTGCTTGGACCTCATCCTTTTTGGAGGGATCCTTGGGCGTTACAACCTTATAGCAATCAAAGTAGTCATTCGAGAGGTACTTCTTTTGATTTTTCTCATAGTAATAGTTCAAAGGCTCATAACAAAAAGGAAGTTGCATTTTAGACGTGTTCTTTCGCTTATATTCCTCAGTTTCCTCTTCCTTTTCAGGGTCAAGAGGACCAGTCCATTTAATCGCATATTCCGGATACTTTTTGTCTATTCCAAAACCACCAAAATCATACAGTATAGGTCTTTTGGATATGCCCTTTTTCAAGTAGTGTGGGTTATCGTATCCGATTCCCCATTCCTTATTAAAATAAGTGAACTATTTGGGTTTATTCATATGGATGGTCTGATCAGTTTGACCTCTTTTGTGGAGTTTTGTTTCAAGATCAAGTATTTTAGCGACAAACTCCTAGTGCTGAATTTGAAGAGCAGAACATTGATAAACAACTTCTGCTTTCTCATTCATACACTGATCAAGCTGGGATTGTAGTTCAGATATCTTGGCCCTTAAGTCCTTAGGTGCTATTGAAAGATTTTTTCAATTTTCTTTTAAGTTAGCATTTTCGGACTTATATTTCTCAGTTATACGCGTTTGAACATCTAGCTTTTCAGATAGTGATCTAATTTCAAGCAGTTGTTCGTTAGAGGTGGCCTTGTGGGAATCTATCCGTTCAGCAAGAGATTGCATTTGATTAAAGAAATCTTGAGGAGTAGATTCACATACCTGACTTGACTTTGCCTTTTCTTCATCAGCATGAGAGTGATATCCCATGAAAGCATCAGCACCATCAGTTTCACTTTCATCATCAGAACGACCCAACCAGTAGTCGTCTTCCACAAACAGAGTTGCTCCTGCTTCTTTCTGTTTTGTTAGAGCGAGCTTAGCCTTGTAATAGTGAGCATTCTTTACAACAGGCTTCCGACAATCTTTCGCAAAGTGACCAAGCTTCCCGCAGTTATAACAAGTCACGGGTTCGTCTTTCTTCTTGCGGTCATCTTTCTCTGTCTTCTCCTTCTTTTCAGTCTGGTCTGGCTCATCAGCTTTCTTCTTTCCTTCATATTTGTCCTGATAATCATGGCGCTTGTTGGAGGAGGTGGAGTAGCGCTGATTATTGGACGTCGGCTTCTTATAGAACTTATGTTGTTGGAAGGACTTTGAGAGCAGGGCCATCGCTTTCTTAATGGCAGATAATTCAGGATCAGAATCACTGTTTTCCTTTTCTTCAGGTTCTGACTCCGATTCGCTTTGCTTTTCGGCACGTTTGGAGTGACAGCCAGAAGATTTGCCTCGTTTGGAAGTCATGAGAGCAAGAGGGTCAGCAGGTGGCTTTGATGCAGACTTCTTCTCGTTCAGAACTTCCATCACTTCATCTTCGTCTTGTATAAGCATCTCATAGAGCTCGTGGATGCCGACTTTCTCCATCAAGTGGTTGTGCTTGACTTGAGATGCGTATACTTTCCATTCCGGTAAGAGGTTGTTGAGAAACTTGAGCGCGTTCTCCGTATTGGAACGATTGATTTGATTTTTGTGAAGCTCGTTGAGAAGGAGACAAAAGTGCTCATAGGTCTGGGTGAGTGATTCGTTGGTGTGCATCTTAAACCCATCGAACTTGGTTATGGAGCTGTTGATCTTCAATTGATTCCCGACTTCGCTCCCGCGCATCATCTTTTCCACTTGATCCCACATGGCCTTTGCTGGCTCTTTGTAGCTGTGGATAGCAGTGTAGATCGTGTTGGGTAGCTTGAACAAGATACCTCTTAGCATGGTTTTCTCCCTCAAGCATGCCTCTTTCATCGGGAGTCATATCGGTGAGTGTCTTTTTCTCGATGCGATGTTCACCACCTTCTTCAGCTGGTGGAATGGTCTTCATGGGTTCAGGAATCAGCCCGTCTCTTAGAGCTCGAAAGATATACTCGAAGTTTTCCTTTGACTCTATGAAGATTATAAATCTATCCCGCCACTGGTTGTACTCACCTTGGTAGAGTCAAGGTGGTTTGGAGTCGGTGCCGATAGCAAGATCATCGCGTGAAGACATCTTTAGTTGCACTAGAGTGATCGTCAGACGATTTGTTCGATTCAAAGTGATAACCTAACGCAAGGCACTAAGAGTGATATCCTAACACAGGTTCTATGAGTGGATTATGCTAAATCAGGTAAGAAAGCGACTAAGCAGAACTTACCGAAGTGAGATATCTGATCTGGAAGTGACCGGATCAGATTTTGAAAACAGGTAAATTTGCAGAAGGTTACCGGATGGGCTTGAGTTACCGGATAACTAAGGTTACCGGAAGAGACAAGCTTACCGGATGAAATAGAAATAAGCAAAGAAAATGAACTTACCTGGTGGAGGAGCTTACCGGATGATTTGATGTTACCGGAAGATAAGATTACCGGATGAAACAACAAATACAAGGTTACCGATTAGATAATAAGCTTACCGGATGATAGGACTTACCGGGATCTTGTCTGGTTAGTTGTGCTTACAGGATGTGAGTAGTGACCGGTATCTAGGACTTACCGGGAATGATGTCCGGTAAGAATTGAAATAGCCGGTAAGGATTAAAGTTACCCGGTAAGTTTGAATTACCCGGTAACAACTGAAGAAATAGGAACTTACCCGGTAACACTGGTATGGACCCGGTAACCACGGTTGTGGTATCCGGTAACTGCGGCTGTGGTTTCCAATTCGATTGGAAATCGACAAGGGTTGCTCAAAATCGTTCCTAAAAGGTTAGGAACTCGACCAAACACAATAATAACAATACCCAAATCGATTTTGAAGCAAAACAACAATTTTTTGATGGTAAAAATTGGATTTTTGCAAGAACAAAACCAAAAACTTATGAACTTAATTTTGCTTAAAAAACCATTAAGATGATTGAATTAGAGTGCGAAAAAGTGCAGAATCACTAAAAGAGATGATGCTAACAGTATGCAATAAACGAAAACGATCAATTTTCGCAGAATCAAAATATGGATTTCAAGTCAAGAACATAGTCGTATGATCAGAAAACTTACCAGAATTCAAAAAGAACACTTTGAATCGATTTGTCCGTCTGTTCTGATACCAATTGGAAGTTCCAGATTCGTGCAACTAGTAATAGAAATCAATAAATGTAGAACAGGTCGGTATGATTTCAACTGGTCATCCAATTCACTTTCAATAATTGAGAGAGTCTACAATACGTTTCTGAAAGTGTAAAATAGACAACTAGCTTAATTCTAAGCTAAACACAACATTATATATCTTGGGCCCGTGGTAACAAGCCCACGGCCCGTTCACAATAAAGACTCAAAATAAAGAATAACAAAACAACCCTTGAACTTCTATTCAACCAATAGTTGACCCTAACATCCACTCCACCTAAATCTCAGCCGAAAACTCAACCTAACCCGAAGGTATTTCCTAACCTTCCATTACATGAAATGAAATCTCAAATGCTTACTCGATTGTTAGAACAAGGAAACACTAACACACAAGAAGAAGTGGATTTACTTGGTCTTCTTAGACGCCAAACCGAACAACAAACCAACCTACCATCCCGAACTGATACACAAACACTTCAACAATCCATAACTGACATGACCCAAGCTATCTCTTTCGGCTTTACATCCCTTTCTGACCATATCAAAGTTTTGGAGGAAAAATGTGATGTTCAAGCCCAAACCGCTAAACAAAAACATGATGATCAAGATCCCGATCCTGATCACCATGAGGGGGAGATGAGTAAGAGGCAGAAAGTTGGATAAGCTAGTGGTTTGGGTGCTAAAACTGAAAATGTGGAGGTTGTTGGTACTGGTACTGGTGTTGGTGAAACTGTACAGGAAAGTGATGTGTTAGGAGTTCTGGATGATATCATTCACACGGTTGAAAAGCCCGGTGGAAGTGATAACAGAACAGGAGAGGATAGAATGGCTGATGACTTGATACAAGATATTATATATGTGGATTATGAGGATGAACCCGAAGTAACTGTGGTAAAGATAAAGGAGGAATTGGATGATGTATTTGATGGTGTTCATGCTGAACCTGCTTCTGATTCGGAAGATGAAAACAAAGGTAAACGACATATCATCGACACTCAAACCGCCGTGATCGACACCGTCAATCGTTTAATCAAAGGTAAAGGGCATATCATCGACACTCAAACCGCACCTACACCTCCACCGGTCCCAATTCAACCTACCTATTCGGTGGACACCCTAAAGACGATGCTTCTAGCCCAACTGCTCCAAGAATCCAAAACCAACGCCTCTACCGAAGAAGACCTGATAACAGTTCTGAAATCACAGGTCACTGCTCTTTCATCATCCATTACTTGGATAACATTGAATCGACTCTCAAGGACTTCCAACAAGCGATGACAACGCTGTCCGAGAGAGTCCGTTCACTCGAAGATACCTGCAAGAGTCAAGCAAGCGGTCTGAAGCGCAAGCACGATGACCAGGATGATCCTTATCACCGTGAGGGGAAGACACGACTAAGACCTACCGAGACCGCCTCTATCCTCACCGAAAATACAATTGTGGTTCATTTGGAACCAGCAACTGCGGCAACAACAACCGATGTCGAACCTGAAGCGGAGTTGCCCTTAGCCGAGATGGTAATAGACATGGACATCTCAAATGATGAAGACTCGATGGTTGAAAAGCCTGAGGGTTCAACACAGGAACTGGTTAATTTCGACTCATCAGATATACCGATACTGGATATGATTGACCCAGGCTGCGAGACCAACCCGGAGACCGAAGATGCATGGTATGAAAAAGCCGCCAGTGCCGCAAATCTCCAGGTTAATTTGGTTTTCCCTACTGATGACGATGACAACATTGACTATGATCAGTTCCTGCTCCGGAATTTATATGGTTCTTCTCCCGTTCACTCTGCTCAACCCGATGAAACTTCAACAAGACCTGAAACCTCAACTGCCAACATTCCAACATCTCCTCAGCAACCGACAACTTCTGATCTTCCCCCTCCTCAACCGCAACAAATCCGTTGGGAGAAGATCCCGATATTTATTCCTCACCTGGAGGAATCTCTGAAGAAGTTGTTCGTGCACAAGCTTCGCCCAATCGAGCCTACCTTTTGCCTTGGTATTTACAACTTCAACCCCGAATACCAACGCCGGTACATCAGCGCAATGAAGCGGTGTCTTCCAGTCAGCCAAGTCAAAACCAAGCATAAAATCACCGTGGTACTCAACATCCATTCAAGCCGCATCATGAAAATCGTTTATCATGTATTCACTGTTCGACGTGAAGATGGGAATGAATGGAAATTTTCCGAAGCCGACTTCCAGCACCTCCGACCGTTCGACCTCCTGGAAATTTGAAAGACCTTCGTACAAGAACCATCCGACCACTATCTGTTACAAAGGCGCTCGAAGTTGTTCGTCGATTCCTGGTCCATACAATTATGATGTCTTATCTAACGGACTTTCAAATGGCAATCGAGAACAGGGCTAAGAAGGTAAATCTGATCAAGCCGAATCTGAAAGCTCCTGAGTTGAAGATGTATTATGAGAACGCTCTGCTTCTGCAACCGGAATTTGGGATAGTCTTCATCAACGAACAGAAAGAGAATAAATTTCTGCATTTCAGTCAGTTACACAGATTCTGTGACGGCACGCTCTTCAAAGTACAGAATGCTCTTCGCAAAACCATTTCCTATGAATAAGAAAATCAGAAGGTTTCGTATGTTCCGAACTCGAATGAGATAACCGCACGAAACGCCTTAGAAGTGGTTGAAGAACGCATTGACTATCGTCGCGCTATCAGATTGTTCGAGGTACACTTTGCGCTTCGTAAAAGATATGTCTATAACTGGTGAGAACTAGAGCGCGAACTCGAACTTCAAATCAAAGGGGGAGATTGTTAGGGTCATTTATTGTTGATTTAAAGTTCAAGGGTTTAATTTGTAATAGTTTATTTTGAGCCTTGTATTGAATGGGTCGTGGGCTTGTTAACCACGGGCCCGCCATATATAATGTTGATTAGCCTTAGAAAATAGGCTAGTTGTCTCATTTGCTTTCCTATTCATTATTGTAATTCTCTCTGATTGAAAGCTTAATAGAGATGACTAGTTGAAATCGTATACTATATTGTTTAATCTGTTGATTTCATTGTTCGTTGCACGGATCTAAGACTCACAGGTGCTCCTAAGATGGTGTGAAGACAAGGTCTGCCACAATAAATGAAGCCTTCTTTGTGATCTTTTTTAGCATGATAGAACCAAAGAAGGTCTCTGAAGCCTTGGAAGACCCAAAATAGATAGAAGCAATGCAAGAAGAGCTTCTGGAGTTTGAAAGAATTAAAGGTTGGTCTTTGGTTCCACTCCCAAAAGACAAATCTACTATTGGAACCAAGTGGACCTTCAGAAATAAGAAAGATGAAAATGGGATCACCATCAGAAACGAAGTCAGATTAGTTGCAAAAGGATATTGCCAAGAAGAAGGCATTGACTATGATAAAACCGTTGCACCAGTTGCTAGACTAGAAGCCATCAGAATCTTTCTAGCCTATGCAGCCCACAAAGGATTCAAGGTCTATCAGATGGATGTAAAATATGCCTTTCTGAATGGAAAATTACAAGAAGAAGTCTATGTCCAGCAACCTCCAGGATTTGAAAGTTCAGAGTTTCCAGACCATGTGTACAAGCTTGACAAATCTCTGTATGGCCTTAAACAAGCCCCCAGAGCCTGGTATGAAACTCTGTCTACTTTTCTGTTGATCAACCACTTTGAGAAAGGTACTGTGGATACTACCTTATTCTTTAGGAGATATAAAAATGATATACTTCTGGTACAAATATATGTTGATGACATTACTTTTGGATCTACAAATCAAAAGTACTATGATAAGTTTTCTGAGTTGATGAAAAGTGAATTCAAAATGAGCATGATGGGAGAACTTTCATTCTTCCTTGGTTTACAAGTAAAACAATCTATCAGAGTCAAAAAAAAAGGGAATTCCTCTCTCTCTAGAAGGCGATTAGGGTTTCCATGTTTTGATTGAGTTCTTGGCAGATTCTTGCGTGGTTCTTTGCTGTTTGGTGTTTATTTTCGTGTTCTAGAGATTGCCATTGGTTTTTTCATTGGTTTTTCAGTGGTTCTGTTTAAGTTTATGCTTTCTTTTCGTGCAAGATTCCGATTTAGGGTTTCGGCCGGCGGTAGGGATTTCAGGTGCTCGGTGGCCGGCGATAGCTGTTCTTGGGCCTTTGACTGCTGTTCTCGATTAGGGTTTGTGTTTCCAATACCTTCGTTGTCAATCGTGGGTTACCCTGTGGAGATTCAGCACTACAGCGAAAGTTGTGGTCTTCGTCTCTCCGGTTCAGAATTAGGGTTTCCCAGGATTCGATTTCAGCGTGTTGGCTTCATTCACTAGTCGATGGTGGTTTCAAGGGAGGAGACGACTATGGGGGGAACAGGCAATATTGTTCCCATGCACAATGTGAATGGCGACGATCTTCAGCCTTCGGTGCATGTGTCCATGCATGCCATGAATGGCTCGAACGTGGACCTGAACTCATCTAGGGTTTCTAGTGTGGTCACGAAGGAGGGTGTGGAGTTCTCGGATGCTGACAGGAATATGCAGGCGGCGGCGGCGGATCGGAACTTGCATGGCAATCCCATGCATTGTTCGACTAGGGTTTTAGAAGGGATGGGTGTACTGACTGGGGAGAAGGCTTCGTCCATGGCAACGTACCTGTTTCTGATGCTAGGGTTGATAAGGGTGCAAACCCTACTGTTTCGATCCCTAGTGAACGTATTACGACTGACATCAACGTAGGGGCAAACCCTAATGTGCATGGATCGGATGACGCAAGCAGGGTAAACCCTAATTTTGTCGGTGACGGAACAGGACCTGCTTTGTCGGGCATTTCATTGGATGGGAATCGTGTGTCCGTTTTTGATCGTATCACAGTCCCGAGCTCAAAGCTTGGTGTTGGTTCATTTCCAAAGGGTCAAGTCGATGTCAAATCGGCCTCGTATGCGGCTATCCTCTCGAATATCTCAAACAAAGGTGGTAATTCTTTGAATTTTTTCCCTTTGCCTGAACAGAATGATACGTGTATTGACTTACCTCTCTCTCTCATGGAGAAGGCTGCAAGTCTATATAAGCATACCCTCTATGGGTACTTTCTTGGACCTCGATTGTATTTCCCTACTGTGCAGAAGATAGTTAAATCTCTTTGGGGTAAGTTTGGCCTTCAGGAATCCATGATGAATGAACATGGTTTCTTGTTATTTAAATTTGGCGATGATAATGGTCTTCGCCAAGTGCTTGAAGGGGGACCATGGATGGTGCGTGGGATACCCTTATTTGTGTTCCCATGGGATCCTCACCAGGGGCTGATTAAACCGGAGCATAAAACATGTCCTCTTTGGGTAAAATTACACAATATTCCTCTTGTGGCGTTTAATCGAGAAGGTGTGGGACGGATTGCCAGTGCCCTTGGTGTTCCTAAGCTTATGGATGAATGTACGGCGGAAATGTGTGACAACTCGTGGGGACGGCCAGGTTTCGCGAAGGTTCTTGTTGATGTTTGGTCTGTGGGTGAGCTCAAACGGGAATTGCAAGTCTCGATTCCAAATGCGCATGGTGGAAAGGCAACGATTGTTCCTATTCGTGTGGAATACCTTTGGGAACCAACTCAGTGTTCCCGTTGTCTTGTCTTTGGTCACAAGACCTCTTCTTGTGTGAAAGCTTCATTTGCTGTTGATGGTGGTAAGGGTAAGAAGGTGGATAGAACTGACAATGATGGGTTTACTTTGGTTACTAATAGAAGGAAAAATTTAAAGCACTATGAGGTGGGGTCGACGAGTTCCACGGCTGTGAATGGGATTAAGAAACACAATATGATATATAGGCCGGTTCAAAGGGTCACTCAAGTTGACCCTACGGTAGGTATGGGTGCTACTGAGTCTTTTCTATCTAATGGTCAAGGGGAAGCCTTATTTGTTAATTCTGCTGCAACTAATGTGAAGGATACTGCTGCCATGGTATCAAAGGACCAACTGAATCATGTGGATGCTGGAATGGAGGCTGGAAATAAGAAGGATAATGAAACCAATAACCAAAAGGTGGTTCTGGAAGCTCGTCCTAAGGAGGCCAATGGTTTTGCACATAAGGTGGTTATGCCTAAGCTTCGGGGAATTCTTAAACAACCGGCTCCATCTAAAGTTGAGGTACACCCTTCGGTTCTTGCTAAAGCTAAACGAAATGCCTCTATTGAGACGTCTAATTCTTTTTCGATGCTTATGACGGATTCGGGTAATGAGAATACGGTTATCCCATAGGTGAGGGTTGGTGTAGGTGCTAATGGTGCCACAAGTGTTGGTTTAAGTGCCCAGGTGTCGGGTGTGCAAGACACAACCTCCAATATGTCCTAATGTTAAAAATCGGCGCTTGGAACATTCGTGGTCTCAATTCCACGGTCAAGCAAAAGGAGGTAAAGAATTTTATTCAATCTAATAGGCTCTCTTTGTGTGGTATTTTAGAAACGCATATTGTTTCGTCCAATCTTGATGTAATCCTCAATCCTCTTTTCGGTTCTTGGACGTGGGTGTCTAACAATTCTAGTGTTCAGAATACTCGTATTGTTATGGGGTGGGATCCTATGATATTTGATGTTACAATCATCTCTATAATGGCTCAAGTGATACATTGTAAGGTGCATGTCAAAGGGAACTTGTTATCATTCTTTGTGTCTATGGTTTATGGTGATAATAATATGGTTAAACGCCGGGATTTGTGGCATGAGCTGCGCCGCCTTGCTTCTGTTGCTAATCAAGAGCCGTGGATGATATTAGGGGATTTTAATTCTTTTCTTCTCCCTAATGAGAGTGATGGGGGAGGATCTCGGCAGGATGTGCGTATGGAGGAATTTGCGGATTGTGTAGGGGATATCGATGTATTCGACATGCATGCCACAGGTATCTTCTATACTTGGGTGCAAAAACCTTTGCATGGTGGGGGTATTGTTCGTAAGCTTGATAGGGTGATGATCAATGCGGGGTTCCATTATTTTTTCCCTAATGCTTCAGCCCATTTTCTTACAAGAGGGATTTCTGATCATAGTCCGATGATAGCTAGTTTTGATGGCGGAATTGTCAAAGGTAAACGTCCTTTTAAATTTGATAATTTCTTGGCTACTCACCCGGAGTTTTTACAGCTTGTTCGCGACAAATGGGATATGCGAGTCGTTGGTACGTATGCCTATCAGCTTACTACGAAGCTTAAAGCCATCAAAAGTCCAGTTCGTGGTTTACGATCATCGTATGGTAGCCTTTCGAAAACTGTTGATGCCTTAAGGGTGGAGGTTGACACAGTCCAATTGGCTGTTGATGCGGATCCCCATTGTGTGGTTCTTCGGGATGATCTGGCTCACGTTCTCTCTGCTTTTCAGCATGCCTTACAAGATGAGGAACATTTTTTTCGCCAAAGAGCAAAGGTGCGTTGGGTTCAGGAGGGTGATTTGAATACTGCGTTTTTCCATAATGTTGTTAGGGAGAGACAGCATCGTAATATGATTTCCTCGGTAGTGGATACCCATGGTAATGTGGTTTATGATGTTGATGTTGGTCCTGCCTTTGTGGACCACTTCCGTTCTATATTGGGGGAACGAGACGGCGTGGTGCAGCCTATGGTTCCCCCTGATCTTTTCCCTCATAAATTATCAGTGGAAGATGCTAATTTCATGATTAGGCCGATCACTAAAGATGAGGTAAAAAAAGCGATGTTTGATATTGGTGACGATAGAGCTCCGGGCTCGGATGGCTTCACGTCTAAATTTTTCAAAGCTGCTTGGGATGTTGTTGGGAAGGATGTTGAAATGGCTGTTCATGATTTCTTCTACAGGGGTCGATTGGCAAGGGAACTAAATCATACTTTGATTTGCCTCATTCCTAAAAAACTGAATGCTTCATCGGTCAAAGACTATAGGACAATCTCTCTTTGTAATGTTATTTATAAGTGCATCTCGAAGATTCTTTCATGGCGCCTTAAGGATTTTCTGGATAGGTTGGTGAGTCCTAATCAATCTGCGTTCATCCCGGGAAGGCGAATTTCGGATAATATTATGATGGCCCATGAAATCATGTCGGGGTATGGGAGAAAGGATGGTCCGCCTAGATGTTCTCTGAAAATTGATATTCAAAAAGCGTATGATTCTATTGATTGGAGATTTCTGTCGAATGTTTTGGTTGCCATGGGGTTTCATCCCATTATGCATCATTGGATCATGGAGGTTGTTTCCACAACATCATATTCTATTGTTGTAAATGGTGAATCGTTTGGCCATTTCAAGGGGGCTCGGGGAATTCGACAAGGCTGCCCATTATCGCCTTATTTGTTCACGCTTGTGATGGAAGCGTTTACATGCCTTTTCCGCAAACATCTTCTTCAAGATTCGACTTTCAATTTTCATAAAGGATGTGGCCGGTTAAACTTAACTCATCTTTGCTTTGCTGATGACCTTATGGTCTTTTGTAGAGGCGATATCCCATCGATAAAAGTGGTTAAAAAAGTTCTTGATGCTTTTGCTGATTGTTCTGGTCTGCGGCCTATCATGGAAAAGAGCTCAATCTACTGTTCCAATGTTCATCATAATGTCATGCAGGAAATCATGACTATTTTACCGTTTCAGATTGGTTCTCTCCCTTTTCGGTATTTGGGAGTCCCGCTTTCGTCAAAGAAGCTTTCGGTGACGGATTTTAGCCCTCTTGTTGCTAAGGTACGTGCCCGTATTATTAATTGGAAATCGAAGTTTCTCTCTTTTGGAGGCAGATTACAACTTATTAAGTCGGTCTTGGAATCTCTACAATTATATTGGATGATGGTCTTTACGTTACCGGCGTCGGTTGTTCACAAATTGGAAAGTCTTTTTAGAGATTTCCTTTGGGCTCATGGAGAATCCTCCAAGGGTAGAGCGAAGGTGGCCTGGGATGAGGTTTGTAGGCCTAAGGAGGCAGGAGGTCTGGGTTTTAAGAAACTTGCGGTGTGGAATCGGGCTTTGCTTACCTCTCATGTTTGGGATGTGTTAAGTAAGCGAAAGTCTATATGGGTTTCTTGGATCTATCAGTATCGTCTCCGGAACATTCATTTCTGGAATGCGCCGATTCCCACCAACTCTACGTGGCTTTGGCGGAGGCTCCTTGCATTACGTGAACAAATTCGGCCGTTTTTTGTGCATGTGGTTGGAAATGGTACGATGATTAACGCTTGGGAGGACAAATGGCTGGAAGTTGGGCGTTTGGCAGCCCACATTCCCTACCGAACTCTACTCTCGGGTGGTCATTCTAATCTGTCTACAGTTGCGGATGTGGTCCCAGCGTTTAATTAGGTTTGGCCGAACGCTTGGATCACTAGTTATGCTGCGCTTTCGAATGTTCCTATCCCACATTTATATCCCAGTGTTGCGGATCGACTCATGTGGAAGAATGTGCATAATACTCTTGTTAAGTTCTCGGTTTCAGATGTTTGGCTAACGTTGCTTGGAATGTACCAAAAAGTATCCTGGTGTAACTTTTGTTGGTTTCCCAAGCACATCCCGAAGCACTCTTTCTGTTTATGGTTGGCTATAAGATGGCGTCTACCAACACAAGATCGTATGGCTTTATGGTATCGACCTGTTGACCAACTGCGGTGCTCTCTCTGTAAGACGTGTATGGATAACCATGATCACCTGTTTTTTCAATGCTCATACTCTAATCAGGTTTGGTTGATGCTCAAATTAGAAGTGGGAGGTAACTTGCAAGATAGTTGGGGTCTTATTCTCGATGATATGGAAATGGGCAGATGGAAGCCGGGAGATGCTCGAAGTCGTCTTTTATTTGCTGCCACGGTTTTCTTTATATGGCAAGAGCGAAATAATCGTCTCTTCACGTCTAATGTGAGAAATCCAAATCAGCTGGCTAACGAAATAAGAAGAAGCGTTTATATGAAGCTTGCGACTGGAATGGGGGTTCGGCCGATGGCTAGAAGGATGCAAAGATTACCGACGTAATTTGGATGAAGAGTGTCTATTTTCTTTGGTGGAGCGTTTGGGTTTTTAGAGACTTGGGAATCTGGTTTTGTATGTATTTTGTTTCTATTTCCCTTTGCCTGTTTTGGATTTGGGTCTTGTGGTACACTATGGTTTGCTTTGGTCCTTGTTGTCTAGTTAATCCCTCTTCTCCAATTTGGGTTTGTCCTCTTTGGTGGGAGTGGATTTTCTTTGGGAGGGAGTCCCTCGCCATTTAGATGTATTTTTCTGTTTTTATTTATTTGCCAGGAGTTCCGCCTCCTTTCCAAAAAATCTATCAGAGTCACCTTTATAAGTCAATCAAAATATGTCTCCGATATTTTAAGAAAATATAAGCTCAACAACTCAAATCCAGTGAAAACACCTATTGCCACTGGAGTTAAACTTGACCATGATCCAGAAGGTCAATCTGTGGATGTCAAGACCTACAGAGGAATGATAAGATCACTTATGTACTTAACAGCAAGCAGACCTGATATAATGTTTGCAACCTATCTATGTGCTAGATTTCAAGCTAACCCTAAAGAATCTCATTTGTCTGCTGTCAAAAGAATCTTCAAATATCTAAAAGGGACTCAATTTTTGGGTCTCTGGTATCCTCTTAACTCTGGCTTTGAGCTTGTACCATATACAGATTCAGATTATGGAGGATGCAGTAATGACAGAAAGAGTACTTCTGGAAGCTGTCAGATACTTGGAGACAAACTTGTGAGTTGGACATCCAAGAAGAAAATTTTTGTGTCAACTTCTACAGCAGAAGCATGATATGTTGCTACTGCTAGTTGCTATTCACAAGTGATATGGATGAAAACACAACTCAAAGACTATGGTCTTGAGTAAAACAGGGTTCCAATCCTCTGTGACTCCAAGAGTGCAATAGCAATCACAGCAAATCCAGTTCAGCACTCCAAGACAAAGCACATTGACATAAGGTACCACTTTATCAAAGATCATGTTGAAAAAGGGACAATTGAAATGTATTTTGTTTCAACTGACTTCCAGCTTGCAGATTTGTTTATAAAAGCCCTTGATGAAAGGAGATTTAACTTCTTGATCAATAAGTTGGGTATGCTGAACATGTCTTCCTAATCTCTGGACAAAACATCAGAGCCTCTGACATCCATCTCAGAGCCTCTGATAGAGCTGTTAGGTGGTACATGTTAACAGAGCCTCTGTTGTTCACTTCAGAGCTCTGCCAGCATATTTTTCAATATTTTATTGTTTATCAGAGTTTCAGTTTTGTCTTTCAGAAACTCCCTTATTTGTTCCACTCATTGTTCACTTCATAAATTCCTTTCAAAAGTTGCACAAGTTAAGGGGGAGCTTAAAAGTTCTATATGAGATAAGCTCATCATTTAAGGGGGAGTAAGTCAAACGAATCAATTCTTTCAATCTTATGACTAGGTGAAAAGAGAAAAATCTGTCTTGAAAGAGGGAAAACCTATTCTGATACAAACTACTTTGAATATGTACTTGCACTTTACTCTCATAATTGAGTCTCTAAAATTTCATCAGAACCTCTGACTTCTTTATCAGAGCTTTTGTGACATTTCTGAAACAAACTTCTCTTACAAGGTTCGCTGACTATTTCCTTATCAGACATAGGATTTGTAAATGATTTTTCTTGGTAAAGGTGAAACATGATGAAATGGGTAACTTATTATAACATCAGATAAGATCACTCTACAGAGTCAAAATAACAGAGATGAGTTCCAACAGAGTGCGGGTTATTTCTGAGCCTCAACCACCTGTTATTTACTAAACCCTAACCGTGACGGTTCCATCTCAGAAAAGTTGCCAGTTCCAATATACACGTGGCATTCTTTGATTGGGCAACTGACTTTTAGCTGTCACCACGTCCCATTTCAGATGACGTTCCACTATCTGCCACTCAAGTACCTTCCATCGTTATCCCTGAAGAATAATCAAGTATAAATGCTCATTTCAAAACCATTTCACTCTTTACGCGTTCAAATCATCTGAATCCCTAGCTTTTTCCCTCTCTTCTTGTAATCAAACACCCTATGTGTTCTCAAAATTCAAAAACCTACAACAATGGCAGCACAACACTCAGTCGATTCTAAACGTGTAGCACCCGTTGATCACATCGACATTCAACTCTATGCCTTCAACAGCAAAAACTACAGAATCACCATTGATCATGCACACTATGAACCACTCTATCATATCATTCTACAGTTTTCCACCGCTCAGAACTCGTTCATGCCCTAACAAAGGTCGACACCAACATGCCACAGGTCTACGTACAACAATGGTGGACTACGTGTCAGTATGTTGAAGAACAAGAAGGAATCGTGGGGAAAGTAGACGCTGGAGTTCGTGGAGGAGCAGGAACTGTTCGAATTCGTCCCAGAACCATTCAAAGGATCTTTGAGATCAAAACCCCTGAACAACTGCAAATCCCAGCCTATGAAATACCACCAGAGCAATCCACCCTTGTGGAATTCATCAGATTTATGGGCTACAACGAATCCATCAACAAACTCAGCGCATTCAAGAGAAAATGCTTACCCCCACTATGGAACTTCATGTTCTCTGCTCTCAACCGTACCCTAACATTGAAGTTTGGGAGTCTCGACCAATCAAGTCCTGCAATCATGAAGATCATGTATGGACTCTTCTTTGGAAGACATTTTGATCATGCAACAATCTTGTATGAAGAACTTCTGACAGTTGTGGAGAACAAAACCAAGGCGTTAGCAAGAGGAAAACAAGTCGGAGAAGATAAAGCCTTGAAATCAATTATGTTCCCAAGGATAATCAGTCTAGCAATCCGAGCAGCGTTAGATAAGCTTCAACTTGCTCAAGAAGGAGTCCAACTCCAGTATGGACCATGGCATCCTTCAAGCCTACCAAATCAGGTACGTATCCTCTAACTCGCAAAGTCCCCAGGACAATGCTAAACTTTATCCACCCCAATCACATCTCTCTATCAACTATAGACATGCTGCTCAACCTCAAGAACCTGAGGTGAGATCCCCAGCGTATTTAGGTCCTGAACCACAAGTTTATGAGTCGAGTGAAGAAGACTAAGAATCGCCCGAGGACAGAGCACCCTCAGTGGGGTCTACCTTAGAGAGAGAAGTGGAGCAGGAAGTAGTCAATAAAGACAAAGCACACTCAGAGGGGTTTGTCTCTGAGGGAGAAGCAGAAGCTTCAAAGGTAGGAGCAGAGAGTTCGTCCCCCTCTGGAGAAAGTAAGTCGAGCGATGAGAACCTAGGGGAATGAGAACCTAGAAAAAAATATTCCAAGGAACACACATGTGAGATTTACGTCTCCTATCCCATCTCCCAGTGCAAACACAACTACTATCCATGGTGATCAAGCCCAAATAGATATTGAAACAGAGGTGCACACCTCGAACCCCAACCAGCCAGACCCTTCAGAGGCAGTTCTTCATGCCTCTAATATGCACAGAACCGGGGAAGCTAACTTTGCTAGTGATATCCATTCACCCCAGGATATCAACAGGATCAACTCACACGATGAAGCCTATGTGGCTCATTTAGGTGAAACACAAAGTAGTACCGGGATCTTTTATATCCCACGTAGCCTTTGCCCAACTCAGGGGTAATGGGAAGACCTAGTTGAACAAGGGATGACCTGTCCTGATCACAGGAATTCCCATCACATCCGTTTTTCTTTCTCTGATACTGAGGAGGAGGAAGAAAACGTGCTCAGAACACCCCGAGATGTTTCTCCTCAAGGAGTTCATTAAGGATCGGGTAGAAGTCCTCCTAGAGTCAACGTCGAAGCAGCTCTGACAGGAGGCCTCTCACGACTCGATAGAAACTTGGAGTAATGTGTTGACCCCAAGGTTACCCCTTCTGATCTCATTACTAAAGTGGAGTTCACAAACTTCAGTAAAGATATCAGAGACTCCTTGAATGAGTATAAACTTACAACCACAGGTGTAATTGATCAGAGGGTTGCTGCAGATGAGACTTTGAAACAAGATATAAAGGGAGTCAAAGATCAGCTAGCAGAGTGTAATAACCCGGGTAAGTCCGTTAGTTAAAAATCTAATCCCGTTAAATTATTTAACTTTAAAGTTACTATTTTGGGTAAGTTAAAGTGAATTTATAAGTTAATAGTGTTTTAGTCATTAGCAAAGAGTTTAGGGGCTGAAATGGTAATTTGGCTAGATATTATCTGAATTAGGTGTCCAGATTTATATTCATTTTCTCAGCAATTCAGTGTGTGTAGTGTGTGTTTTTGAAGAGAAAAGAAGCAAAAGAAGATAGGAAAGGTTAAGGCATCATTTGACTTCATTTGGAAGTGTTTTGAGGTATGTTTCTTTGTAATTTATGTTTGTAATTGATAGTATGTACTTCCTATCGGATTAGAATAGTTAAATTCATGATTTAGTAAAGATTCAGTCGGTTTCTGGGCAAATTGAAGCAAACTGACAGTAGTGTCCGGACACAGTATGAATGTGTCCGGATAGTTTTGTTGATGGTGTCCGGGTACTGTTTGAAGGTGTCCGGACGAGTCCTTTAGGGGAACATTTGAGGATTTGAGTTCTTTGAGTTCTTAGCCTTAGTAAGACTTATGTGTTTTATGTGGTAAAGAGATATCTGTATCTATGTGTTACAGATCCTGTGAATTCTGGGTAAAGGACTGAACCTGTTTAGAAGGCTTGGAAACGTGTTGGTAAGCAATCATGTGAGTTTTACTTTAAAAAGCGTTTTTAACTGGAATGCATATATGTATGGGTTGGGAATGTGATAACTGGTGATTATGTGTTGATATGTGAATTATAATATATTGAGGTATTATATTTACATGAGTATTATAATGTGTTATAATGCTTTGGCCGGGCTTAGGACCGGTGTGTTTGGCTATAGAATATGTATAGCGTTGTTTGGTTGTAGATGTTGTACAGCGTTGTAAATTATTAGTTGGCTTGCAACCAACTAATATGGCCAGGAGGAATGAGAAGGGAAGGTACATGTCATGTGAGCTTAATTGGATATATTTGATTGTGTTGCGTGATTTACATGAATAAAGTTATATAAAAGGGTTTCAAACTAACAGGGATTTTCTCACATAGACCATTGTGTCTAACCCTCATTTTTGTTTTAAAAATATGTATTCCAGGTGGTGGATCGCGTAAGAGCAAGTAATTAGAGTAATCGATGGATGGCTTCTGTGAAGGATTATATGACGAAGATTTTGGCATGTTTAGCAGTTGTATTATAATGATTAAATGTTATGTATGTATTTAGTAAAAAGTTTGTAGTAGAATGACTTCTTCTGATTGTAAAAGACTAAGGGACCGTACTTGTAATATGATGTTTCGTTTGTTATATCAATGTTATGTTACATTGTGTGATTTATTGTGTATAAGGGACTTGGGTTGTTACAAATGGTATCAGAGCCTTAGTTTAAGGGATTTAGGTATTTGTATCTGTACCTAGACTTAAACTGCATGTGAAGTAGGATGTCCCTATCATTATAGAACCTTGGGATGATGAAGTATAAAAGGTAGAAGGAACATCATGTAAGGTAATTTCATATTACACCTGGCCAGTGTAATTGTGATCTTACAGGTACATGTTTGAACTGGAATACCTTGTTATATGGGGTATGTGCTTATGTGTATATTAACCTTGTTTAAATCTACAGAATGGAAAGCGGTACACGGAATTCGAATCGAGGAGGAGGAAGAAATTCGAATAGTACGAATCCGCCGATAGGAACGGGGGACAGGGGAGGCAGAACTGGGGGCAGAGTCGGGGGTAGGACCGGGGGTAGAGCTGGAGGTCGAGCCGGAGGCAGAGTCCAGCCACAGGGTACAGAGTTTGTTACCAGGAATGAACTAATGGCAGAAATGGGAAGATTGCAGGCTAGCATACAAACCATGTTTGATCGGAACCGTCATAATGAAACTGGAATACCGGATCCCGGACCGGAAGATGAAATGCCAATCACATCGACTGTTGTACCAGTACAAAGGAGGTGCGACTACAAAATGTTTTTAAGCTGTAGACCTCCTACCTACTCGGGAGATAGGGATCCAGTGAAAGTAATGAGATGGATGAAGGAAATAGAAGCTATTTTCAAAACGAGTAAGTGCGCTGACGAAGATTGAGTATTGTACGGAACAGCAATGTTAAAGGGGGATGCTTTGTATTGGTGGGAATCCTTTATTCATTCTAAAGGATCTGATGTTTATTCTACCCTCCCTTGGGAAGAATTTGTGATAGCCTACAGGAACGCATTTTGTCCCCAAGCAGCCGTCAAACAACTGGAAGGGGAATTTATGAACATACAACAAGGAAACTTATCCGTTCGAGATTACACCGCTAGCTTTCTGGAAAAGTCTCGGTTTGCAGAATACTACGTTGCTACGGAGGCGATGAAGACGGAAAGGTTTATCTTTGGGCTGAACTCCGAAGTCAAAAGGCTAGTGACTGCAAAAGGACCCGATACCTTCTCAGCCAAGTGATGCCACGGAGAATGTTGAAAGAGATATTAGAAGGGATGCAGGCGATAAAAGTGTTGGGAAGAGAAAATGGGAAGGACCACAACACGATCCGAAGAAGTCCCGATTTCAGAGGTATGATAACCGTCCTCCGTTTCGACCAGCGGAAAGACCATGTCAAAAGTGCAACCGTGTCCACCAAGGGAATTGCCAAGGTGATTTACGAGCGTGTTATAAGTGTGGGAAGACCGGACACGTCATTAAAGATTGTAAGGTAACGCGGTTATGTTTCTTATGCAATTCTCCGGACCATCTTCAGTCGGACTGTCCGTGGGGGAGGATACAGCAAGGTGGGTCATCGGGCAGGCCAGTAATTCTTAAACCAGTAATACCAAGACTGGAACCGCCAGTAACCAAGGGTCGCGCATTTCAAATGACTGAGAAAGAAGCGGAGGAAACTCCGGATGTGGTCACAGGTACATTTTTAATAAACTCTACACGTGCTAAGGTGTTATTTGATTCCGGTGCAAACCGATCGTTTGTGTCTCCTGCATTTGCTGCTTGCCTGTGTTTGAAACCTAAAGTGCTAGAACATGCTCTATCAGTAGATACGGCAAATGATAATCAAGTGTCAGTTAAAGAAGTGTTTGATGACTGTGTGATAAATATAGAGGAATGTAGAGTGCCGATACAATTGTTTCCTATAACTTTGATAGAGTTTGACGTCATAGTGGGAATGGACTGGTTAGCTGAGAATCATGCTATCATAAATTGTGATAAGAAGTTAATAAATGTTGTATTACCTGATAAAAGACCAGTAGTGATTTATGGTGATCGTAGGAATCATCAGTCTAGCCTTATATCTATGATAAGAGCCCGTAAGTGTGTGAATAAGGGTTGTCAGAGTTACTTGGCTTACGTGATAGATATTAAGCCAGAAAAGAATAGGATGGAAGATATTCCTATTGTTAGTGAATTCCCTGAAGTATTCCCCGAAGACTTGAATAGTCTGTTGGTGCAAGTGTACCGTTGTGGTAAATCACTAAATCTTCGTGTTCTTCAACAACTGCACACTTGGATTAAATTGTTAGATAAACAATAATACGGTGTGTTTGTAATCATCAAAATAAATATATATAAATATATATAGAGATGTGGTACACTTGCACCAACATAGTCTTCCGCCTGTTAGACAAGTAGAGTTCGGTATAGACCTGATTCCTGGAGCCACTCCTGTAGCCCGTGCACCTTATCGTCTGGCACCTCCATAGATGAAAGAGATGATGGCACAACTACAAGATCTATCCGATAAAGGCTTCATCAGACCTAGTTCTTCACCGTGGGGAGCACCAGTGTTATTTGGGAAAAAGAAGGATGGTTCGATGAGAATGTGTATCGACTACCGAGAACTGAATAAGCGCACGATAAAGAACAAGTATCCGTTACCCAGAATTGATGACCTCTTTGATCAGTTAGTTGGAGCTTGCTATTTCTCCAAGATTGATCTAGGATCCGGTTATCACCAGTTGAAAGTTAAAGAATAAGACGTTCTTAAGACTGCCTTTCGAACAAGGTATGGACATCACAAATTCTTAGTAATGTCGTTCGGACCGACGAACGCTCCAGCTGCTTTTATGGATTTAATGAATCGGGTATGTAAGCCGTATCTCGATAAATTTGTTATTGTATTTATCGATGATATCATTATCTATTCCCGATCCAAGGAAGAGCACGCGCAACATGTTCGTTTGATTCTGGAGCTACTGAAGAAGGAAAAGCTGTATGCAAAATTTTCTAAATGTGAATTCTGGCTACGGAAAGTTCAATTTCTGGGGCACGTGGTTTCTGAGAAAGGTATACAAGTTGATCCGATGAAAGTGGAAGCAGTTGAAAAGTGGGAACCGCCGAAGACAGCAACCGAAGTACGTAGTTTTCTGGGTTTAGCCGGCTACTATCGGAAATTTATAAAAGACTTCTCTCGTATCGCAATGCCTTTGACTAAGCTGACCCAGAAGAACCTCAAGTTTGAGTGGAAAGCAGAACAAGACGAGGCATTCTGGATATTGAAAGAGAAACTGTGCAGCGCACCGATTCTATAACTACCTGAAGGTTCGAAAGATTTTGTTGTTTATAGTGATGCGTCAAAACTGGGATTGGGATGTGTACTTATGCAGCGGGGAAAGGTTATTGCTTATGCTTCTCTTCAATTAAAGGATCATGAAAGACAGTATCCTACGCATGACATGGAGCTTGCAGCAGTTGTCTTCGCGTTGAAGATTTGGAGACATTATCTGTATGGTTCCAAATGTCAGATTTATAATGATCACAAGAGTGTCCAACACCTCTTTGATCAGAAGGAACTGAATATGAGACAAAGAAGATGGCTAGAATTGTTGAACGATTACGACTGTGAAATCCTTTATCACCCGGGAAAGGCGAATGTGGTGGCGGATGCATTGAGTCGTCAAGAAAGGAGTGGAACAATAAAAGTTATTTCGCTACGAACTGAACTCCTACCCAACATATTTGACGAATTGAAGAAGTGTCAAGTGGAAGCTTATCAGGATGAAAATTTGAAATCAGAACGGTTAGTGGGGATGTCAGCATTGCTAGTAAAAGATGATCGGGGGTTATTGTGTCTGGGAAACAGAGTATGGGTACCTCGTTTGGGTGGGTTACGTCATCGTGTTTTACAAGAAGCTCATCAATCCCGTTTCGCTATTCACCCAGGTACAAACAAGAAGTATAAAGACCTAAAGCAATTCTATTGGTGGCCAGGGATAAAAAGAGGGATTGCTCAGTATGTGGAAAGATGTGATACTTGTAAGAAAGTGAAGATCGAACACCAAAAGCCGTTTGGTCAGCTACAGCGGCTAGAAATACCTATGTGGAAATGGGAACAGATTACCACAGATTTCATCACGAAGTTACCAAGGACTCTGAAGGGATTTGATTCTATTTGGGTGACCGTCAACAGATTGACAAAGTCTGCACACTTTCTGCCGATAAAGGAAACCGATTCGATGGAGCGATTAGCTAAGTTGTACATTGACGAAATAGTAACTCGACATGGAGTTCCAATCTCGATTATTTCTGATCGTGATAGTCGTTTTACTTCAAGATTTTGGAGAAGTTTTCAAAGGGAAATGGGGACACAGATAAAGTTAAGTACGGCGTATCATCCTCAAACAGATGGGCAAAGTGAACGAACGATTCAGACCTTAGAAGATATGCTTCGGGCTTGCATTGTTGATTTTGGGGGATCATGGGATAAGCACTTACCGTTGATCGAGTTTGCATATAACAACAGTTATCATTCCAGCATACAAGCGGCACCGTTCGAAGTACTGTATGGTAGAAAATGCCTAACGCCTCTATGTTGGAACGAAGTGGGGGAGAAACAGTTAGCGGGACCGGAAATAGTTCAGTTAACCGTCGATAAGGTTACTCAGATTCGTGAACGATTGAAAGTGGCTCAAGACAGGCAGAAAAGCTACGCCGACCGACGCCGAAAGCCGTTAGAATTCCAAGTTTGGGATTTTGTGATGTTAAAGGTCTCGCCTTGGAAAGGAGTCATACGCTTTGGAAAGCAAGGTAAACTTAGCCCGAGGTACATCGGACCGTTTGCAATTACGGAAAGGATCGGTGAAGTAGCATACAGGTTAGATCTTCCACCAGAGTTAAGCAGGATTCATAATGCGTTTCATGTATCGAATTTCCGAAAGTGTTTGATTACGCCGGGTCAGGCAGTTTCTCTACCGGATATACAAGTTGATGAAAGGTTGAGCTATGTGGAGGAACCTGAAGCTATTGTTGACCATAAAGTCAAAGTTTTGCGGAATAAGGAGATTAGACAGGTGAAAGTACAGTGGCGACATCACAAAGGACAGGACGCTACTTGGGAATCAGAATCCGAAATGAGAGCTAAGTATCCATACCTCTTTGCTTAATCGAATTCCGGGACGGAATTCTTTTAAGGGGGATATGATGTAATAACCCGGGTAAGTCCGTTAGTTTAAAATCTAATCCCGTTAAATTATTTAACTTTAAAGTTACTATTTTGGGTAAGTTTAAGTGAATTTATAAGTTAATAGTGTTTTAGTCATTAGCAAAGAGTTTAGGGGCTGAAACGGTAATTTGGCTATATATTATCTGAATTAGGTGTCCAGATTTATATTCATTTTCTCAGCAATTCAGTGTGTGTAGTGTGTGTTTTTGATGAGAAAAGAAGCAAAAGAAGAAAGGAAAGGTTAAGGCATCATTTGACTTCATTTGGAAGTGTTTTGAGGTATGTTTCTTTGTAATTTATGTTTGTAATTGATAGTATGTACTTCTTATCGGATTAGAGTAGTTAAATTCATGATTTAGTAAAGATTCAGTCGGTTTTTGGGCAAATTGAAGCAAACCGACAGTAGTGTCCGGACACAGTATGAATGTGTCCGGATAGTTTTGTTGATGGTGTTCGGGTACTGTTTGAAGGTGTCCGGACGAGTCCTTTAGGGGAACATTTGAGGATTTGAGTTCTTTAGATTTCTTAGCCTTAGTAAGACTTATGTGTTTTATGTGGTAAAGAGATATCAGTATCTATGTGCTACAGATCCTGTGAATTCTGGGTAAAGGACTGAACCTGTTTAGAAGGCTTGGAAACGTGTTGATAAGCAATCATGTGAGTTTTACTTTAAAAAGCGTTTTTAACTGGAATGCATATGTATGGGTTGGGAATGTGATAACTGGTGATTATGTGTTGATATGTGAATTATAATATATTGAGGTATTATATTTACATGAGTATTATAATGTGTTATAATGCTTTGGTCGGGCTTAGGACCGGTGTGTTTGGCTATAGAATCTGTATAGCGTTGTTTGGCTGTAGATGTTGTACAGCGTTGTAAATTATTAGTTGGCTTGCAACCAACTAATATGGCCAGGAGGAATGAGATGGGAAGGTACATGTCATGTGAGCTTAATTGGATATATTTGATTGTGTTGCGTGATTTACATGAATAAAGTTATATAAAAGGGTTTCAAACTAACAGGGATTTTCTCACTTAGACCATCGTGTCTAACCATCATTTTTGTTTTAAAAATATGTATTCCAGGTGGTGGATCGCGTAAGAGCAAGTAATTAGAGTAATCGATGGATGGCTTTTGTGAAGGATTATATGACGAAGATTTTGGCATGTTTAGCAGTTGTATTATAATGATTAAATGTTATGTATGTATTTAGTAAGAAGTTTGTAGTAGAATGACTTCTTCTGATTGTAAAAGACTAAGGGACCGTACTTGTAATATGATGTTTCGTTTGTTATATCAGTGTTATGTTACATTGTGTGATTTATTGTGTATAAGGGACTTGGGTTGTTACACAAAGACAGCAAAAGGGTTAGAGAATCTTGAGAAGAAAAGCTCTGACAAAGCTCATAAGATGCAGACAGAGATTACTGCACTCAAAAACCAACTCACAAACTACCAGACAGAAAATGCCACCAGGGCTCTGCCAACTCCTTCTGTCAACCTTTTAGAGGCAAACCTCAGAGCTCTGACAGAGGTAATTAACAACTCAATCTCTGTTGCTATCTCCGATCTCCTCTCAACCTCTGCCACCCCAACTATTGCTGCTGCATGTTAGATCTAGAGTTTTCTCAAAAACACAAGTGTTGAGATCTGAACCGAGGACTCAGAGTTCTGAGTAAGAAGACTCGGAAGTTCTGATTAGAGAATATTGCAAAGTTTACTAAGTGTGAAGTCTGAACAGAAGGCTCAGAGTTCTGAGTTGGAGACTCAGAACTTCTGAAGGTGAAGATGAAAATGTCCAAGTGCTTAAAGTGTGTTCTGAAGTACTTAATCAGAAGGATGTTCAGAAGTTCTGAACATGTTGTTCAGAACTTATGTCTTTGACATTTTCAGTTATATTCTGTTACAAATTAGAACACGTGTATTAGTTCTATTGGTTTGTCATGTATATGTACTGTAGCTTTAGCTTTCGTTTACAGTATATATAGAAGTTAGCAACTGTAAGCTAACTAACTCTTCGCATAACTTTGTATTCACTTTGTAATCTTTGAGAGATTCTCTCTCTAGATCTGGAATCTGTTCTTGAATGAATACGAAGCTTTTTTATCCAATTCTCTTTCATTTTATTGTTTGATTGTTCTTGATTGTTCTTAATTGATTGTAAGATCGAATAATGGTTTCTACAATTGGTATCAGAGCCAATCAACAAACAAATTAGGTCAAGATCGCGTTCTTGGAGGTTTCTTGATCGTGTTCTTGAAGATTTTTTGATCAATTTGACAATTGATTCCGCTGCTACTCATAATTCTTGAATTTGTTCTGTTTTTGTTCAAGAAATTCGAATTTGTCTTTCTGTTGAATCGATTCAATTCAACTTATAATCATGTCTTCTAAAGAATTTCTCTCTATGGGATCTGAGACGAAACCACTTGTTCTTATTCCTGAAGAATATCAACAATGGAAGATCCGAATTATTCAATTCTTGTATAATATTGATGAGAATTTGATGATCTCAATTCGTGAAGGTCCTATTGAAGTTTATGTTGATGTTGCTGCTACACCTGCAACTAATACTACACCAGAGATTCCTACTACTAGAGTGAGGAAAAGTTTTTCACAATATAATGAAGCGCAAAAACAGAGACATGCAATTGATAAAAGAGCTGTTACTTTGTTAACTCTGGCTATATTCCTAATGATATTTTCAATCGAATTGATAGTGGAACATCCGCAAAAGAGATGTGGGATGAACTTGAGAAACAAATGCTTGGTACTACCAAATCAATTCAGGCAAAGTTAAATCAATGTATCAATGCATATGAGAGATTCAAAGCAAAAGAGTGTGAAAGCTTAACTCAGACATATAACAAGTTTTGCACTATTTTGAATGATCTCAGAAGAAATGGGCTAAAGAAGACTAAGTCAGAGATAAACTACAAGTTTCTGAATTGTCTTAATTCAGAATGGTCATCTTTTGCAATTAGTCTTCAAATGAATAAGGATATGTGTGAAGAGGATCTGAATGATCTATTTTGTGTTCTAAATCAGCATGAGGATTCTGTTAAGCAAGTGGTTGAGGAAAAGAAAAGTGTTTCTGATCAATTAACTTTTCTTTCAAAATCTAAGATCACCAAAACATCCAAAACTTCCAAGAAATATGTGTTTCTGTCTGAAATACCAGGAATCTGAGAAGGAAGAAGGATCTGAGGAAGATGATGATATCAAATTGATTGCTGAAAAATTGGCATTATTGACCAATACCTTCAATAAAAGGTACGGAAAGAAGAGATTTGAGGGTAAGTACAGAAGAGAACAGGGTAGTTCAGAAGAGAAATATAAGAAGAAGGAAGATATAGAAGAAAGTAAGTATGAGAAGAAAGAAGAGAAGGAAGAAATGAAAGAGAAGGATTGTGTTTCAAGTGTGGGAAACCTGGTCATTTTGCAAGGGATTTGTAACAACCCGGTTTCCCAAACATACCACAAATAACATATATTGCATAACATCGTTACATTCATAAAAGAAAATTACATAATAATTCACATACGGTCCCATAGTATCGAAACTACAAAATACATAAAAGCTTCCTAATAAACATCAGTCATAAAAAAAACGTCATACTCTTTATCCTTTCCTTTGCCGCTATAATTTCCTCGACCTGGAATACATATTTTTAAAAACAAAATGAGGGTTAGACCAAACCGTCTAGTAAGATAATCCCTGTCATTTCAAAATCGTTATAAAACCAATTCATATAAAATCCTTTATATAAATACATATATATCACAAAGACTTAAATACCAAATAAGACTCGTGCATCGTGTACCACTCATCCTTCACATCCTTCACATCATTCCCATGGCCATATTAGTTGGTTGCGAGCCAACTCTTTGTTGCACAACAATTACAGCACCGCTGTACAACAATTACAGCACCGCTGTACAACAATTACAGCACCGCTGTACAACAATTACAGCAAACATCCGCCGGCATAGTTTGGCAAGTGCTCTCGTGTAGTGTAATGCACGTATAAATACAATATATATGTACCAATATATCATATTGTCATTTATAAAACCTTTCCTCACATTCCAACCATATATATATATATATATATATCACATTTTCTTTTATAAAAACGTTACCACATTCCAACCACATATACGTATCAATATAAACACATAATCACATCATGTATCATAATCTCAATCCGTACATGTCCATCTTATATATATATATATATATATATATATATATATATATATATATCACATACATTTGTATCCCAGTTGAAAAACGTTTTAAAGTAAAACTCACCTTGATCGCTTATCCAGAAACACTTCCAAGCCTTTTCCAAAAGATTCGGTCTTTCACCCAAAATCCACAGAATCTTAAACGAAATTGGAATGTAAAGCACGATCAAACGAGATTCACGACGGAGTTGAACGAGCTCGAGTACCTATGTTAAACTATAAATTGTTATCACTTGCACAACATAAAACTCACATTAATTATTCTAATACTGAATTTTTGGCTCTAATGGTATCTAAGCAACTTAAATTTCAAAACGGACAACCCGATACGCATTTCGAAAACTAAACTCAACACCATGCAGAACTGTACGTGACAGCTCCTAAGCTCCTTCTTTTCGACCGTTTTTCTCATACTTAGAGACCAAACCAGATTATAGGATCTAAATGAAAATTGTTCTATAACCTCTAGCGGTTCTACTCGAATTGGAATCACCTCATTTGAACCATCGGTTTATTTTATACGGAATTTATAAAAACACAGAAACTGATCCGAGTATGCTACAATCAGTCCAGAAAACACGTTATTTTGAGCTACTTAGAGTCAAAACTGGGTTTAAGACCCTTCATAAGAATTGTAGAACACATTGAGTACCTTTCACCTGTAAAATTTGAGCTCAATCGGACTTACGGTTTGTGAGTTATGCGCTGTCAAAGTACGGACCTGCACATACCGTAACGTCCGATTTCCAAACTTTTCCGGATTCACTTTTATGATCCAAACTTTCATTTTTACTCAATAAAACCCATTCTAAATATAAACTAACAGACCAAACGTCCAAATGGAGCTTAAAGATTAATCTCTTAAGCTTATTCATGAAACTTTATTCTCTTAAGCATTTAACCGAACACTTGGTGAGCAACAAACCGCATAAACATAAAACTCACCATTTTGATTATAAACTTTAACCTTTTTAATCTTACTTCAATTTTTACAAAACCAAACATTTCTAAACACGTATATCATCATAATTTTGCAGTATCACATGCTAATCTAACTTAAACCAAAATAGAAATCAATCTCAAGAATTAACACGAAAACTTAACAAAATAAGGAGAAAGTTATACCTCCACGAAGGATTTTGACGAGAGGATTCCAAATATATAATTGTATTCTTGATTCCTTTAACGAATTGAATGAATTCCTAGAGAGAAGAAGAAATTTAGAGAGAGATGGTGATGGCGGTGATGATACAGGGACGATAAGGTGTAGTTTACTCTAATTTTAGATTTTAATTGATATATATATATTTGTTATTTAATTTAATTTAATCAAAAAATTTTATTTTTTTATAATAATATAACTTTAGTTAATTGACGGATTTAATCCCCCAACCCTACTTAATTGACATTTTGAATACGAAACAATTTGGAGACGTTAAAGTACACGTTTTTAAAAGCGGGGTATTACAACATCTCCCCCTTAAAAGAATTCCGTCCCGGAATTCGGTTAAGCGAAAAGGTACGGTTGCTTTATGCTCACTACTACATCGAACTCCAATCGAGACTATCGAAATTAACTTAATAAGCATTTCATACCCATCTATATAATAACCATCCAAAAATATCTTTTTAACAAAATTTATATCAATTTATTTCACAAGATAAACTCCAATTGAGATGTGGTTCATTTCTTTCTATTTACCATAAATTACCATACATAATAACTTAGCATCAACATCTCAGTAGAATCGTAATACGTCTTATAATAACAATAAATGTCGTTACTTAACAAATCTATAAAATTTTAATCAACCTATCAAAGGCTTAAACATTTATCATGACATTCCAAATCCACTAATGATCATATTATCACTCCGATCTATAATCATCATCATGTCATTCTATAAACATAACCAAATTTCCAACTATAATATTATCACTAAATCAAATTCTTAAACGCAACGGCAAACCCGTCATCATCTCATTGATTTACACATGAGACTTAACATGCCAAGTCAAACATAGGGTCTAAAACAACTCTTTAACTTAAACAACTCCATAAAGAAAGTTCTTCAATATTAACCTCACTTTACTTAACCGTAAATAAATAAATAAATAAATAAATAAAATCGTCAACTATTCATATAATAATTCTACTACAATTTACACCACAAAGTTCATCACACGACTATCAAAATGTTTATTGAACATTGCTTTCGTCCTGCTAATCATAACACTAATAATATAAATCCAATGATTACACATATCAACCATATATTCCGTTATCTTATAATAAGATCATCCTTCCATTTTATTTTCCACTTAAAGTCAACTAATAACCCTTTGGCGAACAAGTATGCTATTCTCAATAGCACCCAAACATCAATAATTTCAATCTCATATGAAAATACCATATCTTTAATATAACGGTAACCACCAACTCATTAACGCTAACCACTTAATTTGAAATCATTAGAAATTTATATTCATCATCCAAAATTTCATTATTCATAAAATCTACTACTCAAAGTTGTCTTGGAAACTTAAAACATACAGTTTCCATATATGATTTGCTAACAATCACAAGCTTTAGATCAAATACCCACAAAATTTGTAAAATATCTTAATTAGTAATTATACATTTCTTTTATACTCTTAAGGAATAAATATACCCAACATAAGACCATTTTAAATATAGTTCTACAATTTCTATATCATCCATCACTTTCTTATTAAATCTAAACCACTTATTCCAATATAACACTTTCACTTCTTCACATTAACATCACATACCCATGATCACTTTTCATTTCTTAAACAAACCTAACACCAAATCCACATCTCTACTTGCAATATGAATTTTAACCAAATGGTCCAATCAAAATCCATCATCAAAATATTCAACGGTTGTGTCATATCCGTTCATCACAAATAACACTAAATGTCAGACATTTCTCAATTCCCAAATGGTTTTAATCAAACCATTTCCATTTCGATACACTCACTACTTAATTCAAAATCCTGAACTTAATACCAAAAACCAAATCGGAAATTTTCATCAATGTCTAATCCAAACAAAATAATCTTGTCAATAAATGCATCACTATTAATGAGAACAGAGAACAGGAATCCTTCACTTAAGAAGATCAATAAATATCACAATATCGTAGAACCTTCATTTCTCACTCCAGCATAAACATATTATTTTAGATATAAATCCTAGTCCATTAATCATTTTTCTTTTCAGTCTAAATTCCCAATCAAAACATTCCATTAGAAAAATTCAGATCATAACACTTTTAGTAATAACAATCTAACGTTGTAACTTAACATAAACGCAAAAGTCGATGACCAATCAAAGACTTACATATCTATATTGGCATACAATACCAACTTCTCAACCAACTAGTAAACACACCACAATAATCATCAAATAATACCCCTCAGCTTAAGTCTAGGCTGTTAACAACCTAGTTCTCATAAGCTAATGCAGACAACACTTTCTTGCATTATTTACACCTTATACCAGAAATTTAACCAAGTTAATTCGAAATCTCACTCAATGTTCGAAACAACCACACCTCGCACGCTTGCTAATTATAAACTGCTACTATCTTATCCACATCACCCCACACATTTAAACAATACTCTTCTAAATAGTGTCAACAATCACACTTTGTATAATCTACACAACACACTAAATCGTCGCCTTCATGACAATGTCAAAACTTCACACACTACCATTACTCTCCACACATAATCATCACGTTCCACACACTACTATTATTCTTTACACTCAAGCCATCACACTCTACACATTAACAAAATCAGAACAACAGTAATTTAGCACACCCATTTTTATCTCTAACATAATTATCAAATACTTTTCTAATGCAGATAAGCAACAAAAGGATGTAGACACGAATGATTGGTTTACACCGAAGTCAAATAGCACTTTAGCACGTGTATAGTTTATAGAAATATACCTGTCTTCGTCTCTATCCATACGTCAAGTCCGACTTGTCACTCTGTTGATTCAAACAAGGTAATATACACATAAGCACATACCCCATATAACAAGGTATTCCGGTTCAAACATGTACTTGTAAGTTCACGATTACACTGGCCAAATGTAATTTGAAATTACCTTACATGATGTTCCTTCTACCTTTTTATACTTAACATCCCAAGGTTCTAAAATAATGGTGACATCCTACTTCACATGCAGTTTAAGTCTAGGTATAAATCCAAATACCTAAATCCCTTAAACTAGGGCTCTGATACCATCTGTAACAACCCGGTTTCCCAAACATACCACAAATAACATATATTGCATAACATCGTTACATTCATAAAAGAAAGTTACATAATAATTCACATACGGTCCCATAGTCTCGAAACTACAAAATACATAAAAGCTTCCTAATCAACATTAGTCATAAAAAAACGTCCTACTCTTTATCCTTTCCTTTGCCGCTATAATTTCCTCGACCTGGAATACATATATTTTTTTTAAAAATGAGGGTTAGACCAAACGGTCTAGTGAGATAATCCCTGTCATTTCAAAATCGTTATAAAACCAATTCATATAAAATACTTATATAAATACACATATATCACAAAGACTTAAATACCAAATAAGACTCGTGCATCGTGTACCACTCATCCTTCACATCCTTCACATCATTCCCATGGCCATATTAGTTGGTTGCGAGCCAACTCTTCGCTGTACAACAATTACAGCACTGCTGTACAACAATTACAGCAAACATCCGCCGGCATAGTTCGACAAGTGCTCTCGTGTAGTGTAATGCACATATAAATTCAATATATATATGTACCAATATATCATATTGTCATTTATAAAACATTTCATCACATTCCAACCATATATATATCACATTTTCTTTTATAAAAACGTTACCACATTCCAACCACATATACGTCTCAATATAAACACATAATCACATCATGTATCATAATCTCAATCCGTACATGTCCATCTCATATATATATATCACATACATATGTATCCCAATTGAAAAACGTTTTAAAGTAAAACTCACCTTGATCGCTTATCCAGAAACACTTCCAAGCCTTTTCCAAAAGATTCAGTCTTTCACCCAAAATCCACAGAATCTTAAACGAAATTGGAATGTAAAGCACGATCAAACGAGATTCACGACGGAGTTGAACGAGCTCGAGTACCTATGTTAAACTATAAATTGTTATCACTCGCACAACTTAAAACTCACATTAATTATTCTAATACTGAATTTTTGGCTCTAATGGTATCTAAGCAACTTAAATTTCCAAACGGACAACCCGATACGCATTTCGAAAACTAAACTCAACACCATGCAGAACCGTACGTGACAGCTCCTAAGCTCCTTCTTTTCGACCGTTTTTCTCATACATAGAGACCAAACCAGATTATAGGATCTAAATGAAAATTGTTCTATAACCTCTAACGGTTCTACTCAAATTGGAATCACCTCATTTGAACCATCGGTTGATTTTATACGGAATTTATAAAAACACATAAACTGATCCGAGTATGCTACAATCAGTCCAGAAAACACGTTATTTTGAGCTACTTAGAATCAAAACTGGGTTTACGACCCTTCATAAGAATTGTAGAACACATTGAGTACCTTTCACCTGTAAAATTTGAGCTCAATCGGACTTACGGTTTGTGAGTTATGCGCTGTCAAAGTACGGACCTGCACATACCGTAACGTCCGATTTCCAAACTTTTCCCGATTCACTTTTATGATCCAAACTTCCATTTTTACTCAATAAAACCCATTCTAAATATAAACTAACAGACCAAACGTCCAAATGGAGCTTAATGATTAATCTCTTAAGCTTAATCATGAAACTTTATTTTCTTAAGCATTGGATAACGTTATTTGGTTGACTCCCCACTCACCTCGCGAGTGCATAATTACCGCTTCTTTATCAAGTTTGCGATGGAACATTTGTGTTTGGGGCGTGCAGTCAGGAGGCTTGGGTAGTGGGCTCATTGCTTGAACATTTTGCATACAACAATATACCTTGCGCATGTTGACAACCGAATTCTCTATCCACTGTGCGGATTTACAAACATGCATTTAAACTGTTATTGTTAGTGCAATATGTCTTCAAGGTTTAAATATAGAAAGGTCAAAGTCAATGTATTGAGTTGTATTGTGTTGTTTACTCCTTGTAATGTGTTTTGTTTAAATAGCCTCTGTGTAGGTTTGTTTGGAGAGACTCTTAGAAACATTCTCTGAATTCACATTCATATCTTAGAGAGAGAAAGTGCTGAACTCATATCTTGTATACAGTGTTCTTGATCAATGAGATGACAAATTCACATCTTCTCTATCTTGATTGATCCTAAGGGTTTAACAATTGGTATCAGAGCAGGATTCGAGATTTAGAGGAGTTGTTCAGTGATCAATCACGAAGATTTTGATGAATTCTGCAAGAAAGTTCAATTGATTTTCTGGATTTATCAAGGAAATCTCATTTTCTTGAAATTTGATCAAAATTTTCTGATTTTTTATCGAATTGTTCTGTATTTTGGTTCTTTGGATTCGGTTTCAGTAGTAGATCATTTCTTCTTCAAAGATCGAGAACTAATTCGAAGGATTTCAAGATCAATTTTGTGATTTTCTGAGTTTTTTGTTCGGTTCGTGAAAGTTCACTGTTCGATCTTCAATTTTTGTGATTCAGAGGTTTTCAGAGGTTTGTATATGAAGAAGAGGTGTTCGATTCCATATTTCGAACTATTCTGCATAATTTGATTTCAGTGTTTTTGAGGATTTAAGTGATTTCAGTCATTTTTAGTCGAATCTCGCTAGATCCAAACTTCTCGCAAGATTCATACTACTTTTCGCAAGCTTCATCGAACTGTATGTTGTTCTTCGTTCAAGTCTACATCTCGCAACCAACTGACCCGAGTTTTAGAGCTTTTCGCAACCCACTGACCCGAATTCTAAAACTTTTCGCAAGCTTCTTTTGCGAAAAGTAAGTTGTCAGATTTCAAGCATTGTCCAAGGCTACTTTTCGCAACCGTTGCTTGCGAGTTTCTCCACTTTGCGCAACTGTTGCTTGCGAGTTTCTCTACTTTTCGCAACCTTGGCTTGCGAGTTTCTTACTTCTCGCTTCTTTGAGTTGCGAGTTTCTGACTTGTTTAAAAAAAAAATCCTGAAAGAGTATTTTGAGAAAAAATTTTATACTGAAATTTTTTCTATAGTGTATTTCATACACTTTAAGAGTTTTTCAAGAAAAAGTTTTATATAATTTTTTTTAATTCCTCAAACATGAAGCGGCTTCCAGTGTTGTTCAAAGAATATGATTTTGAACTATGGAGGGTCTCGTTCATCGATTTTATTGAAAGTAGAGAAAATGGTGAAAACATGATAAAATCTTTCACTGAAGGCCCAATGATCAGAACTGGCAAAGATTATACAGAAGAAGAGATTAACAGAATGAAAGCCGACAAGGAAGCTTCATCCAACTTGATCTTCGCACTTTACAAACTTCCACAACACATCTTCAAACGCGTTGAATGTTTCAAAAACAGTCCAATGCTTATGTGGAACGAGTTAACAAAGCAAATGCTTGGATCTGAAGTTGCTTTTAAGAGAAAGGAAGAAGAAAAGAAAGCTGAAAAAGAGGATACGGAACAGAAATTATCAAATGCTGAAAATGAAGAACTCAAGGAAAAGGTTATAGAGCTTACAAAGAGACTTTCTGACACGGAAAAGTTGCTAAAAGAGGAAAGAGCGAATCGTACAAATGACAAAAAGTGCTATGCAAAGCAAATTTTATCTCTTTCACAGAAAGTTTCTGAACTTGAACAAGCTTCAAAGATGGAGAAGAAAGAAAATGAAGAAAAGAAAGCTCTTGAACTCCGACGCATAAAACTTTCTAAACAAAATGCAGATTTTGAGAAGGTTTTATTTCTTGAAAAAGAGAAATTGGAAAAGGAAAGGGTTGAGTATGAAAAAGAAAGGAAAAGCTTTGAAGCGAAGAATGCGAAACTGTCAAAGAAAATTTCTAATCTTCAAAAGGATTTAGAAAAGGAAAGACAAGAGCTAGATAAGGAAAGTCATGAGCTAGAAAAGATGAAGAAAGCTGACTTTCAAGCTAAGTGCGATAAAGACGAATTTTCTAAAGAGAGGAAGATATTTCAGCAAGAAATACGAAAGCTGACAAAGAATTTGGCCGTGTTATCGACTGATATTATGAAAGAGAAGAGGGTTAATTGTGACATTCAGAAGAAGCTTGATTTGATGACCAAGGAACGGAATGACTTATCAAACAAAGTGAAGTCACTCAACAAATCCAAAAGCTATTCAGAAAGTCCGATTCGACCGTCTAATCTTTTCTATGATCATTCAGTGGATAATTCTTCCAAGTATCAATTTCTTGATCTTCCTTCATTCAAGAAAGTCAACATGCAATGGAGAGTAAAAGGTACGACTCCTCAAAAAGATGTACCAAAATCGTCTGTTCCCAAAAAGAACACTAACCTAAAAGGTAAATCTTTTGCTAAACCTGATTCATTATATTCTGCAAATCATTTAATCAGGTTAGCACAAAAGAATTTTTGTTGTTCTTATTGTGGTACTAATGATTTTATTAAAAATGATAGTATTCAATATTGGTATGGTACTTATCATTTTCCTTCCTATAGAGCTCCGTTTAACAAGCCAGGACCCAAGACACGTTGGGTACCAAAATCTACTGTTTTTGCAGATTTAGAAGCAAAGCGTTGAACTCTAGGAAGAAGATTATTTGTGCCATTAAGGGGGAGTAAAGAGATATGGTTTCTAAACACATCATTTTAGAACCCGGATTTCAAAGTTTTTGGTTTCTAAATACATCAATTTAGAACCTGTGCTTCAACGACAATGGCTTCTGAACAAATCAGTTCAGGACCCGTACTTCAAAGACTAAGACTTCCAAACAAATCAGTTTAGAACTCACACTTATCAGGTGATATCCTTAACTATCATATATTTTTGTTTCAAGGAACAAGTGGTGAAAGGTAACATTGCATTATGTTTTATCTCTACTGCTTTGAAAATTTGAATCTTTACAAATTTAATTCAATGAGATGGAATTTTTTTTTCAACTTTCATTCAATGAATGAAATGTGCGTCAAGGGTGATTTTACAAGCGTTTTTTGTATTATCTGAGTTAAATTTGTTTCATCTTTCACTTCTGAAATAAATCGAAAGGTCAGCAAAACATGAATGAAATTATGCTGAATGCTCAAAATTATGTAATTCTAGACTTATATAGAATATAATGCTCAAAAAGCCTTTTTGTCAGAATGATGGATGGAAACGAAAATATGGGAGAAGCACTATGTTTTAGAACCAAGTGATTGAGATGATCTAAGTTTTAAATACAAATCATTTAGTTTTAAAGTTTGTGCCTGTGGCCTATCTGGTTTGGGAGATTAAGTCCTAAGGGGTGCTTGACACCTAGTCCCTAAGGCCAACTGGTTTGGGATCGGCTAACCCAAATCCTTCTATAGAACCAGATAGAAAGCCATGTTCTACTGGTACAAATGGGTTTAAGATATATCAATGTGGCTTTTCTGGTTTGGGAAAGTAAGTTCTAAGGGGTGCTCGTCACCTAGCACCTAAGGCCAACTGGTCTGGGATCGCTGACCCAAATCCTGCTATAGAACCAGTTAGAAAGTCATGTTTAACGGTGTATCTTATTCTTACTAAACTTTTTAATTAAAAGATGCCAATGTGCACAAAAGTAAAAGATGCCAATGAGCACAATATCAAAAGATGCCAATGTGCACAAAATCAAAAGATGCCAATGAGCACACATCTCTTGAAACTTAGGGAAAATACAAAGTCGTGATAATCCTGTAAATTTGTGAAAATTTTGATTTTGGGCAAATAGTGTGAGTAGAGCAGAGTATTCTGATGTGTTTTAGAATTGCATATGCTTGTTGCTAATCATATTTCGCATGCTAGCACACCAAATAGATTTTATAAAGGAGTTGAAACTGAACTTTTGTAACTTGATATGCAATGATGTCTTGTTTTTGAATCCAAACGCATGCATTTGATTTCACTTGATGGAAATGTCTGTTACATTTCATTAAGTTGAATTTCTTTTGTTTGGTTTTCAAATGATTAATTGTTAGTAGTTATAAAATGTTGTTCAATGAATTCTATTCTCTTTATATAAGTTTGTTAAAATGTGCGCTTATATGATTTTTATGCAAATTTTTAGGGGGAGAAAATCAACTTGCTCTACAATTCTTATTTTTAGGGGGAGCAAGATATTTCGCTTATGGGGAGATTGTTCGTGTTTTTCAAGGGGAAGAAATGTTTTTGAAGAGGGAGATTGTCCGTGACTGAAATTGAAAAGATTTTCGATGCTCGTGATGCTCACTTTCATCGAAAAAGGGGGAGAATGTCTACATCAATTTCATGTCAAAGAAAGTTTAAAATCAAAGATTCGTTTTAATGTCAACGGGGAGATTTGTAGAAAGAAGACGTCGTTTCAAGAAATGATAGGGGGAGTTTTATTCTTCAAGAGTTTTTAAGAAATCGATTGATCATTTCAGTGATCTCTTTCTTTTAAACTCGCGGGTTTATGAAGATCGACACTGAAGAATGAAATTCTCAAGTCAATGGAAATGGGGAGAATTCTTCAAGAGTTTGAGGAAAATCGACTGATCCTTTCAGTGATCTCTTTTTCTTGAACTTGTGCTTCTTGTTTTAAAAAGCTTTGTGTGAAGATTCATATTCTCCTGTTCGAAGAAAGAAGTTCGTTATTTCCCATTTGAAGATTGGATGACGTTTTGACTTTGACAAGCTTTGATGAAGACCGAAGATTCAAGAAAGCTAAAGCTTGCTGATCGCATTTGTTTAAACCTTGAATCCAAGGGGGAGATTGTTAGTGGAATATGTCTTCAAGGTTTAAATATAGAAAGGTCAAAGTCAAAGTCAATGTATTGAGTTGTATTGTGTTGTTTACTCCTTGTAATGTGTTTTGTTTAAATAGCCTTTGTGTAGTTTTGTTTGGAGAGACTCTTAGAAACATTCTCTGAATTCACATTCATATCTTAGAGAGAGAAAGTGCTGAACTCATATATTGTATACAGTGTTCTTGATCAATGAGATGACAAATTCACATCTTCTCTATCTTGATTGATCCTAAGGGTTTAACAATTATGCATACCGAAAACTTGTGAACTCACCAACTATTCAATAGTTTATCCTCTCATTTACATGCTTTTCAGGAAATGTCAAGTAAGGTTGGAACTTTAGAAGGCACCACTAGTAGCTGCATCCAACACGATCTTCTTTATCATGTCAATTTGTGTTTTGGACAATTTGTATTTTGGAACAAGATGTAATTTTTGTAAACTTTTTAAGCTATGATGATTGTGTGTTGTCTTCTACCTTACGTAATGAAACCTTGAGCTGTGACATCCCGTATTTCCGCTTTAGCGGGGTGTGACAGATTTGGTATCAGAGTCGTAGGTTATTGAGAATACCGGTTTTCCATTGGAAAAACCCAACTATAACCAATGTCCAAAACCGACATGAAAACAACTGAACCTACTACTAGTATAACTAAGTCTAGAATGGTATTAACCGGCCTTAATTAAACATAGCTTGATTACCTATGTTCGATTAAGGAAGGTTAATGCGAGACTAGAAATGGTTATAGTAGGTGAGAATTAAATTTTCACTTACACTCATCATGCATAATGCGTAGATATTGAGTAGGATAGACATTACTCTTGTACGATTAGTGACTAAGTACACTTTTGCCTCAGTTTCACTATGTCAACATCGTCGTCACACTCCCACTCTTCTCACTCGGCCGACGAGTCGGGATATATCACCGGTAGACCTCGCGGCAACCCACCAAGTAACCAAGAAGACGAGGACTTTAGGAATATGGATTCGGATCTTGAAGTTTCAAGCGAGCGAGATCCTTACAGCGGACCGAGAGTGTCGCCAACCTCGGTACTGCCTCGACCAACCCCGATAATTGTTCAACCAAACCTTAGAGGGCCCCGTATTAGGCAAACGGCGAGAAAGAGCGTCCTAATTCCTAGACGAGTGACGCTTGGTTCGGAGCATTCGGAGGCACCAGAACCGCCACGTGTGATCACTGGAGTACCAGTCGGACGCGTGTCGGGTATAACCTGGGCAGAGGAGTAACATGTACAGGCTATGGCGGCTGCGTTACACGGTTGTCATGTGAGGGTGACTCACCAGGGGCAGGTCATGACTGAGCTGGTGGAGCTGAGCCATCTCTTGTACAATGTTTCGACCCAGGCTTTGGAGAGCGCCAGGACTGCTAGGTGGACCGCGATGAGGGCGGAGCTTGCATGCGGGATTGGGGGTAGTGCTATCGATATTGGTGCTGTTGTTCTTGATAGATGTGTATTTGGGATGGTTTTGATTTGGATGGTTGATAGTTGTTGGTTCCTGTTATGCTTAACAATGATGAGTCTTTCAGATAGTTCAGATAAGATATATTTGCGGAAGCGTATTTAAAGAACTCAAAGATTACTAAGGTAGAAGAACACACAATATCAAATGAGCAGTTTGTGAAAGACATATAAATATCTCAAAGATTCACTGTATTTGATATTATTAAGAACACCAAGAACATAACAAGAAATCTGATGGTGTGTGTGTTGTGCGTAGCTTAAAATCTGATTCTCGTTAATACAAGAACTCAATCATGAGTCTTCTATTTATACTACTACAAAGGGGACATACTTTAGACAATAAGGACTGATCTATAGTAGATAGGATCGTATGAACAGTAGCAGGTACTGCATGCATTAAATGCGCTGTTATCAACTTGGTACTGAGCCCTATCAGAGTTTGACACGTGTAGGTTGTCAGGGAACTCCTCGTACAACTGGATGAACGGATCCTGGAACAGTAGAAAGATATTTGTTGATTTCTTCTAAGTCTTCAGTATACCACAGAGTCTCTGTCAAGGCTGACAGAGGTTTTGCGGCTCGGTCCTCTGTGAGCAGTCTTCTGTCGATTCTTGCCTTCGATCTTTTTGGTGTCTCGGCAGAGCCTCTGTTGGATGTTTCTATACTTAGCCTATTTTTCACTACTTTCATAAACAGAAAGATTTGAGCTAACAATCTCCCCTAAGTAGTGAAAAATGAAAATTTGAAAAGTACATGGATTTTTAGGCTAAGTACATACTAAGAGGTGAAACAGTGTACCTCAAAAGTTTAACTTTTCTTTCATAAAATATATGCCAGAGGAATTTACACTTGATTACATTATAAAAGGAAAGATTTGCAGAGACTTGTGGATTGACTCAGACCTTGGCGTCTTTGAAGTCGTTGAAACTTCTGCGGTCTAGTCCTTCTTGTATAAGTTCGTGATATAAGCTAATGCAGAGAGTTCGGAAGTCGATTGTCGCATCAATAACCTCTATCAGTCTGTCGGCTAGACTTTGATCCATAAGCTCTGTTCCTCTGTGTTCCATAAGACTTGCTCTAAACTCTGTCAAAGTACTTGTTGCGTACTTCTGACAGTCCATCTCTACGAACAACCTTGATTTTCCAGCAGGATCTAGAAAGACTAACCCGACCCTTGGAGATGTGATGATTGAGTTTGGTATAGCAGAGGGAGAGCAGTAGTCTTATGGCGGTTGAACACATAAGTTCTTTACTCCAAGATCTCTAGCCAATTGGAAGTCGACCATGCTGTATAGCAGAAGCTTCTCGTGCATAGCTTTTCTGATCACCCTGTATGCTCTGTGAACTTCATCAGTTGTGAAGTTCTTTTTCGTCCATTCCAGAAGGTCAGGTAGGTCATACGGATTTAGATTCCTAAGATCCGCATCTGCGAATTGGTTCTCGAATTTGTCCTTTCTTTTGACCTTGTATATATTGTACGAGACCTTAGGCCAGGTTCTGGTTTTAGAGAACTTACAGTAGATGACCTTGACGATTTTGGAGGATGAGAAGACTTCTTGTTTTGGTTTGGGTTTTGTTCTGGTGAAGAGGTTTTCCAGGTCGGCACGAAAATCAGGGTCTTGAATGGTTGGTGCTGATTGATCTATGCTCATTCAGCTCTATAAGTACCTGTATACCACTTCTTCCATTTGTGGTGGTGGTGGTTGAGGTAAGGTTATGCGCTGAGCATCCAATTTGTTCTTGACTTCTGCCACTCGATCTTCTGTAGGAGGTGCCTTTGGATCCAGAATAGGAATGTTTGTCAAAGAAGTGAAACCATAAGCCCAGCCTTCTTCTTCAGGCTTTGGTGTCATATACGCATCGAAAGAGCTCTTCATCAGTTTTTCTGTCGGAGGTTGATGCTTGGGGTTTTTCTTCTGCGGTTCCTCTGTCATAATTCCTTTGCCTTTGTCTATCGCCATTGGTTTGTCTGCTTGTAGAGATGGGGTTTCCTCTGTGGGTTTTGGCATTTTAGTTTCAGAGGGTTTGGTTGTAGGAGGTTCTGTGGGGGTTGCCTCTGTTGGATTTGACACTTGAGTTTCAGAGGGCTTGATTGTAGGAGGTTCTGTGTGGGTTGCCTATGTTGGATTTGACACTTGAGTTTCAGAGGGCTTGATTGGTGATTTGGGTTTTGATAGAGAGGCTTCGGGTGTTTTGCTCAGATATTTTCTCTGTTTTTGAGCAATGGTTTTGATTCTTGGGTTGGTTTTAGGTGTTGGGGAAGGTAGTTCTTCAGAAGATGTCAGAATTTGGAAGTTTTCTTGGGTTTGGACATCTTCTCCGAATACAGAGGGGAATTCCACAGAGGTGGTTGTTGCCTCTGTGGACTGTTGTTGTGTTCCTCCTTGGGTTTGAGTTGGAGGTGCTTGAGATATAAGTTTTGCGGATACCGGTGGAGCTTGTATACCTCTGCTTGCAGCTTTTTCCTTTTGTTTCTCCCCTTGATTCTCCCCCTCGGGATGATCTGATGAATCGTCAGAGTCATCATCAGAGTCATCCTGACCTTTATTTTTAGTACCCTCTGCTCTGCACGAAGCTGCAGGTTTCTTGGGCGTTACAGCACCTGCGGCGATCATCTTAGCGCATTAATCATCACAGAGGCCGAGGAGTATATGAACCTCTGCTTCTGTGTTGAAGCACATTTTTCCTACGCTCTTCTGAAAATCCATGACATAGTTGGCGTTGGCAGAAGTAAAATCTCTGATGAACTCTATCATTTGATCTAGAATCCCTTGCCCAAGTTCTGTGAGCTGAACTCTGGTCATGTAGTCTGAAGGCTTCATGGCTTGAGTGTTTTTCCTTGTTTGCTCTTGAACTTCGTCTAAGGCCTTCTTTAGGTCTTCAGGTGTAAGGACCTTAGTAGCAGAGGATTGCTCTTTCAGCTTTTGGAGAAAGTGTTTGACCGATTATTTGAAAGCAGAGGTAGCGGCTTTCCCGAATTCTGAAGCTGCAGAGGTAGCAGTGGTGGTAGCAGTTGACTTCTTATGGGTTACGTCATTTTGCACCTCTGTGGATAGGTTGTCCATTTTTGTGTACAGATTAAGGTTTGACCTGGATGTTGTTTCTGCAAAAGATTTGAAAGAGCTTTGCAACTCCTTCAATGTATTGTCCACATAGGTGACAAGGGTTTGGAACTCATCCCTTGATACATGTGAACTAGTTGTAACCTCTGGGGGAACACATTCTTCCCCAGAGTGAGTCTCTGTTCCTCAGACACCTTCTTTCGCCCTTGTTTTTATGTTGGGGCGAAAAGATTTCCTTCTAATCCTTGAGAAGAAACTTTTGGAGTTTCAGTCTCTATAGAAGTTCTGTCAAGGACATTGTCTTGATCCACTCCAAAGGTGGGTACATGATTATCCTTGAGTTGACTTAGAGATTTGTCTATAATCCCTTCGTCTGTGTGCATTCTAATCTCCTCTAAAGAGATGTTTTGGCCTAGGTGTGTGCGTGTAGTAGAGGAAACAAATTCCTCTACGGGGATATCTGATGTGATCTGGGGCAATTGATCACTTGCTAAGGGCAAATCCTTTAGAGAGGATTCCCCTGGAATGGTTTCCTCGGTTTCTAATGGTACAGAGGATGAAAGAATTTCCTCTGTCTGGATGGTTTGGGTTGGGGTCAAGCTGTGCTGCTCTTTTTCAATATTGCCCTCTGCCACTAGATTGGCGGCAATAGAAATGTGGGTTGCACTGGGAGTTGGTTTTGGTTGTGTACCTCTATTATTCCAGGCATTTGTTCTTGCTTCTGCTTCTATGAAGCATCCAACCACTTGTTCTCCGTCTATGGTCTCAACCCTTGTAGCTATCCTATGGCTTGCTGTTTCTACCCTGACTTCTGGGCTTTTCCCTAGATCATCATAGCAGGGATTTGTCCCAGTTAGTCGCATGACATGTGGATGATAAAGACCTTTTCTTATTTGGTCTGTTTCTTCTTCATCAGAATCCACTTCTGAGACTTCTACCCTAGTCTCCCTAGTTTCAACCATCTTATCTGTTGGACCTCCTAACATGGTGTCAATGTGATGGTCTTCTGCAGCTACCTCTTCCTCTGGGCTTGCCCTTTGTACATCAAATCATGGTTGAAGAAAAGGGTTCTGTAGTACCTCTGGTGTCTTACCCTGAACATTTTGTGGTATTTGATCATCCTCTTCTAAGTCATAAGAGATTCTGAAGTCTGCTTCTTCTGTAGAGCCATGGGAGAAGGGTTCTGCAGTCCATCCAGCAGTGTTTAGAGTATGGGTGAATTTTGGGTTTTGGAGGAAGTCAGAGAAATCTCCGTGATGTGCATAGTTGAGGGGATTGGGGGATTGCAAAGGTGATTGGTGAACTTCTTCTTCTATCACATCATCCTCTGCTATAGTTTGCATAGGAGAGATAGGATTTTTGGTCTTTTTCTTGCTTTTCCTTCTATTTGGTTTCGGTGCACTCTCCTCAGAGGTTTTGGATTTTCTTTTCTTCTTTTCCTTTGGAGGAGAGGGAGGTGCATAAGATCCAACCTCTGTTGCATGAGGTGGAGACTTTTGTGTTTGAGCAGCAGAAGTAGAGGTGCCCTCTGTAGTTTTCCTCTTGTGAGTATTCTTTTTAGTAGAGGTAGGGGGTTTGCTTTTCTTTGATGAAGGGATTATGGTTTCTCTTTGTGCACGGAATCTGGCCTGAACTTCTTCATGCTTCTGAAAAGTTGTTGCCTATTCTTCATCTGTCATCCTATTGACTACTTCTGTTCCTAAGGGGGATCCTAAACGCGGGGGTGTCACATGACTTGGGTCTGGAGTCCTGTGATCGCGTATACATTCTAGACTACGGGTTTCATCCGTTGCATATCCCAGAAGCTTAGTTGGTAGAGGTCTGCAGAAGGGGTATCCATCTTCATGTTCTGTTGGGGTGTTTTTGGTCATGGCGTACATTTTGGTTGTTGGCCCCTCCATAGGCCATTTTTCAAGTAAGAGCAGAGGCTCTAACAGAACACCTAGTATTCGTTGAAATTGCAGAAGAGGTAGAGCTTCTTTCTTCTGTCCCTTTTTCCTCTGGAAGATGATTTTTCTGTCTATGGTGTTAACCATTTCCTGTATCATAAGTGTGGCGAAGTCCAGAGGTAGGTCGTAGTAGACCCCGTACATTATGGCTAAGATCTGGTGTGAAGATTGATCTGGACTGCCCACTTTTCCGGTTAGGCACCTGTTGAGTATGGAAAAGAGTGTATTCCACAGAGGTGGTAATCTGCCTCTGCGGAAGTCATTCCTTTTTCTGAGTGGCAAGTTGTACCCCAACATTTCAACCAACCTGCAGAGCTCTTCGTCTGTGGGTTCCTCTGCATAGGCCTTTATCCCTAGAAGACCTCTGGTGGGTAAGCTAAACTCAAGTGAGAACATCGTTCTGTTGAACTTGAGTTCAAGGTGGTCGGATTTATTAGGCTTGGAAATGTAGCCCTTTATTTGTCTATCCTCTGGATCAAATCTGCAACTTTGCTAGAATTGATTTAGGTATCTGGCAGGGATTTTGTCGACGGTTTTGGTTAGGAGAGGGTAGAGTATGTGGTTTTCCAAGATATGGAGAAGAAGAGCATGTGCTTCCCCAAAAGCGGTTTTAGATGGAACCAGGTAGTGGTTATTTGGTTTTAGAGGTAGAACATTATCAAAATGTTGATGTTCTAAGAAATTTTCAAGGTGTGTGGTCGGAGCAAAGTTTGCTTCGTCGCCGGAGTTGTCCTTTTCCAGGTCTCTGGCTATTGTTGGGTTTTCAGAGTGTTCAGAGTGTTCAGGGTAGTTCGCCGGAGAGTGAGCAGGGGAGTTTTTCTGAGAGTGAGAGGTGGAAGCCATTTCTTGGATAAGAAAAAGATGAATAATGAAGAATTTTGCAGGTTTTTGCACAAGTTCGTCGGAGAAGAAAGTGTAAGATCGTAAAGTTTTGAGAGGATTGGTAACTTGGGTTTTATACTGAAGGATAACGGTTAGAATTCTGAAGAGGTAAATATATGGAAGTGAATAAAATTTGGGGTCCGCACTTGAGTGTTTACGGCTGGTTCAACTTTCCAGAAGAACGTGTGCCACGGACGTCCAATGAAAATGCGACACGTTAGTAGTGTCAGAGTACGACGGGACGTCGTGCGCGGCCCATTAATGCTTGGCGCGTGAGCTTTTCAACTTTCAAAGGAATTTTATTCGCAGAATTTTACCATTACTTTTGCAGAATTTCTCTAAGTATAAGAAAATGACAGAAGCTCTGTAGTGATAGGAGCTCTGTGGTTTCTGACTTTCTTGTTATATCCTCTGTTGCTTGCACCTTTACCAAAACGTTTGAAAAGCATTGGAGAGGATCGATAGATTTTTAGTGTAGAATTGCATTCACAAAGGTTTTGAAGCTCTGTTAGAGCCAGCAGAAGCTCTATGAGTTGAAATTTCTCATAACTAAAAATTTATGAAACTTTTTGATCATCCAAAGTTTTAATTGTTTTTAACAATGTTTTTAGGACCTATTTGGAAATTGATGTCCTAGTAAATTGTTTGTGAAAAAGTTTTGTGCGAGTATCTCTTATAGTTTCCTAGGTTAATCAACAGAGGTTTTTGTGAAGGAATGGGCTCTGTGACTAACCTTTCTTTGTCTTTATGCGTGTATTTGTACAAGAGAATTCTTCAGAGGACATTCAAATTGATCGATAGAGTTTTCATTAAAAATTTGTGATCATAGAATCTTTACCTGGCAGAGCCTCTGTTGAGCTCAGCAGAGGCTTTATGACCTTAAATTTCTAATTTTGGAAAGCTCATTAATCTTTTTGAATATTTGAAGTTTGAAATGTCTTTTGTAGTGTTTCTAGAACATATTTGGAAATTTGTGTCCTAGAAAACTATTTTTGAAAACGATTTTGTGTTAGTAGACTTCAAATACCTAGGATAGTCAGCAAAAGTTTTGTGGTATGTTGAACTTTCTGACTGAAGATCTTCTTTATGACATTCAAGAAGATTGATCGAGTTCCCGTATGAAATTTGCAGTTTTGGAGGATCTGTCTTACAGAAGCTCTGTTGAGCTCAGTAGAGGCTCTGGAACCTTAAATTTCTCATAAAGGAAGGCTCATCAAGTGTTTTGATTATTTCTTGTTTGGAATGCCATAAGCAATGTTTCTAGGACATTTTTGGAAGTTTGTGTCCTAGAAAATTGTTTTCAAGAAGGATTTGTACGAGATACTCATATTTTGACTTTCCGTTGTTCGGCGTAGTACCTGACTTCGGTGGATGTTGTTTGTTCGTAATTCTTCTATGGCTCCCCCTTGAATGATCAACTTTTGTAGATCAGTTCAAGGTCTCCTCCTGCTCCCCCTTGATCTATGCTTGGGTCAAAATAAGATAAGTAATGCATAGAACATAGATCAAGTTTATCAGAGGTTCTGTAAGGATTGTCAGAGGTTCTGAGCAAATCTACAGAAGCTCTGTTTGTATAGAACACTTGATGATTGAGAATTACATTCAGAAATAAATCAGACAACAAAAACAATAAAAACAATGTATGTACATATTTACAGAAGATTAGAATCATACTTACAGAGGTTTTAACTCATGTTAATCATTCCCAACTTACCCACCAAGAAAAGGAATCTTTTCTCATCTAATGCCTTGGTGAATAAGTCTGCAAGCTGGTATTCTGTAGACACAAAATGCATTTCTATTGTGCCATATTCAACATGATGTTTCAGAAAGTGGTAACGTATGTCGATATGCTTTGTTTTAGAGTGGTGTACTGGATTGGCAGAGATGGCTATGGTGCTTTTTAAGTCACAGAAGATGGGTATCTTGAATATGTTGTGCCCATAATCTTTTAGCTGAGTTTTCATCCACAGAACTTAGGAGCAACAGCTAGCAGCAGCAACATATTCAGCTTCTGCCGTAGATGTCGATACACAATTCTGTTTCTTAAAACTCCAGCTAACTAATTTCCCACCTAGGAATTGACAACTCCCAGAGGTACTCTTTCTGTCGAGTTTGTGATCATAGAATCTTTACCTGGTAGAGCCTCTGTTGAGCTCAGCAGAGGCTCTATGACCTTAAATTTCTAATTTTGGAAAGCTCATTAATCTTTTTGAATATTTGAAGTTTGAAATGTCTTTTGTAGTGTTTCTATAACATATTTGGAAATTTGTGTCCTAGAAAACTATTTTTGAAAATGATTTTGTGTTAGTAGACTTCAAATACCTAGGATAGTCAGCAAAAGTTTTGTGGTATGTTGAACTTTCTGACTGAAGATCTTCTTTATGACATTCAAGAAGGTTTATCGAGTTCCTGTATGAAATTTGCAGTTTTGGAGGATCTGTCTTACAGAAGCTCTGTTGAGCTCAGCAGAGGCTCTGGAACCTTAAATTTCTCATAAAGGAAGACTCATCAAGTGTTTTGATTATTTCTTGTTCGGAATGTCATAAGCAATGTTTCTAGGACATTTTTGGAAGTTTGTGTCCTAGAAAATTGTTTTCAAGAAGGATTTGTACGAGATACTCATATTTTGACTTTCCGTTATTCGGCGTAGTACCTGACTTCTGTGGATGTTGTTTGTTCGTAATTCTTCTTTGGCTCCCCCTTGAATGATCAACTTCTGTAGATCAGTTCTAGGTCTCCTCCTGCTCCCCCTTGATCTATGCTTGGGTCAAAATAAGATAAGTAATGCATAGAACATAGATCAAGTTTATCAGAGGTTCTGTAAGGATTGTCAGAGGTTCTGAGTAAATCTACAGAAGCTCTGTTTGTATAGAACACTTGATGATTGAGAATTTACATTCAGAAATAAATCAGACAACAAAAACAATAAAAACAATGTATGTACATATTTACAGAAGATTAGAATCATACTTACAGAGGTTTTAACTCATGTTAATCATTCCCAAGTTACCCACCAAGAAAAGGAATATTTTCTCATCTAGTGCCTTGGTGAATAAGTCTGCAAGTTGGTATTCTGTAGACATAAAATGCATTTCTATTGTGCCATATTCAACATGATGTTTTAGAAAGTGGTAACGTATGTCGGTATGCTTTGTTTTAGAGTGCTGTATTGGATTGGCAGAGATGGCTATGGTGCTTTTTGAGTCACAGAAGATGGGTATAATGAATATGTTGTGCCCATAATCTTTTAGCTAAGTTTTCATCCACTGAACTTGGGAGCAACAGCAAGCAGCAGCAACATATTTAGCTTCTGCCGTAGATGTCGATACACAGTTCTGTTTCTTAGAAGTCCAGCTAACTAATTTCCCACCTAGGAATTGACAACTCCCAGAGGTACTCTTTCTGTCGAGTTTGCATCCTCCATAATCTGAGTCTGTGTAAGCTTTAAGACCAAATCCAGAGTTTTTCGGATACCAGAGGCCAAGATTTTTGGTCCCTTTCAGGTATCTGAAGATCCTCTTTACAGCAATATAATGGGATTCCTTCGGGTTAGCTTGATATCTTGCACAGAGGCATGTGGCATGCATTATGTCAAGTCTACTTGCGGTTAAGTATAACAGAGACCCAATCAGACTTCTGTAGAGCTTGCACTCTACAGATTTATCATTTGGATCTGAGTATAACTTATTTCCATTGGCCATTGGGGTCTTCATTACAGAGGCATCAGAGAGACTGAATTTTGTAAGTATGTCAGAGACATATTTTTTTTATTTATGAAAATTCCCTCCGATGATTGTTTTACTTGGAGTCCGAGAAAGAAAGTTAATTCTCCCATCATACTCATTTCAAACTCACTCTGCATGAGTTTTTCAAAATCTTTGCACTGTTGTGCATTTGTAGACCCAAAAATAATGTCGTCCACATATATTTGTACAAGCATAATTTCATCACCTTTCCTTTTACAAAACAAAGCTGTATCGGTCGTACCTCTGTCGTAGTCATTATTGAGAAGGAAATTTGAAAGTCCATACAGAGCTTTGTCGAGGTAATACACATATCTTGGGTACTTGGAGCTTTCAAATCCTGGTGGCTGCTGGACGTGTACTTCTTCTTGGATTTCACCATTTAGAAAAGAAGATTTTACATCCATTTGAAAGACTTTAAAACCTCTGTGGGCTGCGAAGGCTAAGAAAATTCTTATAGCTTCGAGTCGTGCGACAGGGGCAAAAGTTTCATCGTAATCTATGCCTTCTTCTTGGCGATATCCTTTGGCAACCAATCTTGCTTTGTTTCTGATAACCACCCATCCTCATCCTTTTTGTTTCTGAAGACCCAGTTTGTCCCTATAGCTTGTTTTCCTCGTGGCAGAGGAACTAGGGTCGATACTTTGTTTCGTTCAAATTATAGAAGCTCTTCTTGCATAGCATCTACCCAGTTTGGGTCGTCTAGGGCTTCAAAGATTCTTTTTGGCTCGATCATACTAATAAAATTTGTAAAGAAACAAAAGTTAGCAGTGGCTGATCTTGTTTTTACCTTTTCAGAAGGATCGCCGGTTATAAGGCTTGGAGGATGGCTTTTCGTCCATTGAGTTGTTCTTGGGAGATGGTCATCGAAGTCATCAAGTTGATCTACAGAGGTTGTGCTCTGTTGTTCTGGTGCACCTTCTGTTGTAGATGGTGCTTCTGTACTTGTGCTTGGTTTTTCTGCTTGTGGGATGATTGGAATGAGTGTTAGTATTTGTTCCTCTGAGGAAGTAGAGACTGAGTCCTCCTGTTCCTCTGGTATTGGTTCCTCTGTAGTTGCTGGAGTTGGTATTTCAGTAGCTTCTGTGGTTGTATCCTTTGTTGTATCACCTTCTGTTGGCTCCCCCTCGGCATTTGCATCTGTGTGATTAATAGAAGAAGATGAAGTATTTAAGGGACCAGTTAGAGATATACATGTCTCGATCTGGCTGACAGAAGATGATGCTCCAGAGGTTCTGACGGTTCCAGCAGAGAGATCAATGTCATCATGGAACATCTCTTGAAATAGAAGATTTAAGTCTTCTTCTCTTGTTTTTGAGATGCCAGAGGATTCCCTTTTTAGCCCGAGTTCTGAACTGATTTGTTCAGAAGTCATTTGGAAGGAGTCGTCAAAAGACACGTTGATACTTTCTACAATGGTTTGTGATTTCAGAAGATAGACTCTGTAGGCCTTGGATACGGTAGAGTATCTAATGAACTTGCCTTCACCAGCTTTCACTTCAAACTTTTCTCTTGCTTCTCTGTCGTTTAAGACAAAACATTTGCATCCAAATACATGGAAGAACTTGATGTTTGGTCTCCTTTTGTTGATCAAATGATATGGTGTCTTGATGTGCCTTTTTACAATGGTTGATCGATTTTGGGTATAGCAAGCGGTCGATACTGCTTCTGCCCAAAATGTCATTGGTAATCCACGTGCAGTCAGCAGAGTTCTTGTAGCCTCCACAAGCGTGCGGTTCTTACGTTCAACCACGCCATTCTGTTGTGGGGTGCGTGCAACAGAGAAGTTCTGTGATATTCCTTCTTCTGTTAGATAGGCTTCAATGACAGAGTTTTTGAATTATGTGCCATTGTCGCTTCTCAGTTTCTGTATCCTGCACTCATACAGAACTTGGATTCTTTTCATTAAATTTATCAGAATGTTTAGAACATCTGATTTCTTTCTGACAAATTCAACCCATGTAAATCTTGAATACTCATCGATTAAAACAATTATATATTTCTTGCCACCTAGGCTCTGTGTAGCGATTGGACCGCAGAGGTCAACATGAAGCATATACAGAATCCTAGGGCAAGACACATCAGTTTTGCCTTTATGGGAAGCTCTTTTGAGTTTTCCCATTTCGCAGGCAGAGCATAAATGATTTTTATTAAACATAACATCTGGCAGACCTTTGACTAGATCAAGTTTTGCAAGTTTATCTAGACTATGAAAGTTTAAGTGACAGAACCTATTATACCATAACCAGGCTTCTTCGCTTTTGCATGTAACAAGGCATAGATTTTCTTCCTTGTTCTTGGCACAGAAGTTCATGAGATACAGATCACCTCTTCTTTCGGCTCGCAGAAGTTCGACTCCTGTGTCTTCACCTTGTAGAGAGCAGAAGGTTCTTTTGAACATCACATCAAAACCCGTATCGCAGAGTTGGCTTACACTTAGAAGATTGTGTTTAAGGCCATCCACATATGCAACTTTGCATACGGTTATATCTTCCTTCTTTATGACTTCGTAGCCTTTAATGTACCCCTTTTTGTTATCTCCAAAGGTCACAGATCCACCATCGTGTTTTTCTTTGTATGTGGATAGAAGACCTCTGTCGCCAGTCATGTGCCTCGAGCATCCGGAGTCTAGATACCAGATCGGCAACATACTGCTTTTGCAAGACAACCAGAGAGTTTTAGGTACCCATATCCAAATGGGTCCAGTTTTGTTAGGGGTCTTCAAGTTTGCCTTAGCATTCTTGGTCTTTGTTTTAACTTCTATTGAAGAACCATTTTGTTTCTTCTTACCCTTGAGTTTAGTATTTTCTTTGGGTACAGAGAGGAAACATTTTGGACTTGAGAAGTGTTGGCTTAATTGAAACATGAGATCAAAGCAATGACAGTATTGAATGTGCGAAGAGATTTGCTTGAATTTTTCATTAAAGACATTAAATGAGGGTACAGAGGCATTACAATTTATCCTAACATTCGACTTTCTATTTAAAGAAGGTTTATGTAGGCTACATTGTTGTTTGCAAAATCCTTTGTTGAGAGCGGCCTTCTGTGTACCCCTTCTGTGGTGAACTTCTGCAGATTTCACTGTCACAGAAGAAAAAGATTTATTATTTTTGGTCCATTTACCTTTCTGTTGCCATGTTAATTTTTCTTTAACATGTTTTAAGGGCTTCAAAATCTTTGAACTTGTTGGAGTTTTAGTGGACATTTCCTTCTGTTGTTTAAAATTCTCAAGCTCAATAGAGGTTTTGGCTTGTATACACATGTTCAGAAAGTCTGGACAGATAGGAACTTTTGTGATTTTCTCCTTGGGAGAAATAGTTCTGTTAAGAACTTCAGAGGATGGTTTAAAATTCTCTGTGTCACGAGGTACTATCTCTGACTTGTAGTCAGTCTCAGATTCGTCAGAGGATGAGTCGTCCTCATAAACAGAGGTTGAGACACTTGGTTCTCTTTCGACAGAGGTTGGACTTTCAGAGCATGTGCCATACTCACTTTCTTCCTTTTCCGTGGCACTATCTTCTAAGTCAACAGAAGTATCTGTTAAGTCTTCTACAGAGAGATTTTGATCATTGGAAGGTGTACAGAGGTTTTCTTCAGAGATATCAAGTTTTTCTTTTGTAAGGTTTGGTTTGAACTCAGGTGCCTCTGCTGATAACTTCTTTTCAGAATTCATCATGTAGACAAATGCAACTTGAGTTTGAGTCTCGGGGTCACCAAACTTGAAGATTCCTATCTGATCTTGAGTTTTCAGATACTTCTTAGGTTTGGATTCTCTTTTGACAGAGATTGAAGGTGACAAATTTGTGTTTTCAAACCACACATTTGTCATCTTCAGAGGTTTCCTCTTGTGAGGTTCCCCAGAGACTTTTTGCCTTTTACTTACAGAGAGTAGATTTAGAAATCCAGGTTTTCTTGTATCTCCTATATGAAATAGAGAGGACAGAGATTTGTCTCTTTTGTTTCCTGTATATGGATCTATATCACAGAAGCCAATTCCCCGTCTCCCTATTTGTGTATTGATTTTCTCGTACACCTTCTGTGCATCTAGAAATTTTTTAATTAAGAGATCTCTTCTTAGTAAATCTTTACAGAGGACTTCTCTTTCCTTTTGAAAATAATGTTTAAGAGCTAGGATGTTCATTCTGTCACACTCAACGTCCATAAGTTCTTTCGATTTTGTTTTTAAAGAAGAATTAAGTTCAGAAATCTTTTCTTTTAAAGGATTTAATTTTTTGTTCCAGTTTGTTTCAATTTCTTCCGTTTCTATAAATTTTTTGGCTTTTTCTTGAGTGAGAAGTCTAGCTTCTCTCTCATAGAAGGTGAGCTTTTTCTGAACACTTTCGCATGTCTTTTTAAGTTCAGTGTATTCAATGTTAAGTTTAAGCAAATCAGCTTCTGCTGTATTAGAGTTAGAGTTAGAAGTGGATACCTCACTATCAGAGCCAGAGCTGACTTCTGCCATGCCACAAAACATGGCGTTCTTTGTTTCTCCTCCTTCAGAGGATTTATCTGATAGCCAGTTTTCTTGATTCACCATTAACGATTTCTGAGCATAGTATTCAACTTTATTTTTGTAGAAAGCAGCATACCTCTGAGGGAGATTTGATTTGCTCCTGCATTCGTTGGCGAAGTGACCTGGCTTTCCACAATTGTAACAGCCTTGGTTCTGTGGAGCGTTTTCAGCTTTGTCATCTGACCTCTGTCGGTCACCACTTCTGTTGGTCCTGCATTCATTTGCGTAGTGGCCTGGCTTACCACATTTATAACACTCTTGATTCTGTAGAGTGTTGCCAGCCTTGTCGTCCGACCTCTGTCATTTGACCTCTGTTGGTCACCACTTCTGTTGTTTCTGTCGTTCGATCCTTCTCTTTCGTAGCGTTCATTACCAGACTTCTTCTGGTATCCTCTGCTAAATTCCCTAGTCAAGAGTGCTAATGATTTAGCTATCGAGGCCAGGGTTGTTTCTTCTTCTTCTTCTTCCTTCTCTTCTTCACTATCAACAATCATGATTTTCTTCTTCTTTTCCTTCTTTTCATCTGCAGCTTTCTCTTTCTTTGGTTTTTCTTTAGCCTCTGTAGTCTTACCAACTAGTGCAAGAGGTGCAATGATCTGGGCTTTTGTTTGTGCAACTTGAGGTTCTTGGGCTGCCAATGTTCCATAGAGGTCTGATAGAGTCCAGGAATCTAAGTCTTGATTTGTTTGAAGAGACATCGATAACTGGAGCCATTCTCCATTTAGACTTTTAAGGAACATGACATTGTTTTCTTCAGAAGTTCTGTGGATTCATGTTGATCCAAACGCTCAATGATTTGATAATGACCCTCTCTTAAATACTTAGTGAAAATTGTAAGTAAACAATATGTATCAGAGTTTCACTATCGCTGATAAGTACTAAGACCTTACAGTACCGCTGATAGGAACTCTCGCTCTTTAGATTAAACATTCAGCGAACACTGTTCACCATAATTCTCTGAGCCTGTTCAGTCCTTATGGTGATCGCTGATAAGTTAGTTGTTTACTTATGATCCCTGAAAACAAGTTTCACGTCAATATAGGTTCTACGCTGAAGTCAAAGATCAAGCTCAAGAACCAGCGACAAGTATCCTAATGAACTGATGCGGATCAGCGAAGACTCAGATTTGTCCACTCAACGTGAAGTATCAAGTACAAGACTTCAGTTATCGCTGAACTTTATCATTCGGTGATATAGAATGATAGACCACTGAATCAACGAAAGCTGATCATGAAGTCCTCCGTACAAAGTACTTTTGTCTTAACCACTCTTCCACGACTCTGTACGATATGTCAGAAAAGAACCTCCTTATTGTCTGAAATCGTACAACCACTCTGATACTACACTGTTCAAACATGCTGCTACTAAGGTTGTCTACAAAGGTCAATGACATACAACCAATGAGCTGCTACCACGTGTAAAGTGTAAACTGCCATGCATTAAATGCATGCAGTATATAAGAAGGACTCCAGCTTCATTTTTGAAGCACTCGAAAACTCTGGACGAGTCACTTGCTAACTCTGGACAAGTCATCTTTCTTATCTTGAGATAGGTTATTATTAGTAATTTCTTTCTCTTTCTTAGTGCAAGAAACTTAGTGTTCCAACTTGTTTAGATTTAGGTTTATCCTTAATCTTGTTCCGCAACAAGCTGTAAATTGTTAATGATTTATCAATAAACAATTTAGAAAAGTAAAATCTGTGTGTTTGTATTTACCCCCCCCCCCCCCCCCCAACTTCTACAAACTTGTATAGCCATTCGGGACCAACAAGTGGTATCAGAGCAGATTTGTTTAATCTAATAAACAAGATCTAATCTATACTAAGATTTCTCTTCCTTGCTATTTCTGAAAATGGCTACCAACACAAACACAAACTATATTGACAATGGTTCTCCTGCAAAACCCCCTAGATTCTCCAGAGATAATTTTAATCTATGGAAAAATAGGATGATTCTCTTCTTAGAAGGTGTAGACCCTACTATGCCTTATTATCTTGAAAATGGCCCATATATTCCTGTAAGAGTTGATGCTGCAGTTCCAGTCGCTGAGAATAGACCTGCTATTCCAGAAAGGCTGATTCCTAAAGAAATTCATATGTGGACTGATGAAGATAAGAAGAAAGTGGCTATCGACACTAAAGCCAGATCCATACTATCCATGGCTATTCCTGACGAAGTCTACCATTCCGTCATGAACCTGAAAACCTCAAAAGCTATGTGGGACACAATCTGTGTTCAGTATGAAGGTACTTCTGAAGTCCAGGACTCTCGAAAGATCAACCTGGTAAGACAGTATGAAAGCTTCATTTGTGGTAAGAATGAAACTCTCTCTGAAGTACACCAACGTTTTAACTGTTTAATAATAGATCTGAAAACTGTTGGTGAGGAATATTCTAACTTTGAAGTGCTGACAAAGTTCTTAGAATGTTTACCTGAAAGCTGGGACAATTATTCTATGTGTCTCAAGCTGTCAAAGGATCTAAAATCAATCACCCTTTCTACCTTATATGGCACGATGCTGAATCATGAGCAATCGAGTCATCTTAAGAAGAATCTTGTAAAAGATTCCAAAAGCACCCCTGTTGCTTTAATCTCAGAGGAACCTTCCACTCAGCGACCCTCGGTCACTACCACTGGGTTGGAGAGTAACTCTGAAAGGTCATCAGATTCTGACTCTTCGGATGATGATGAATCTTTGGCTCTCCTCACTAAAAAGTTCAGGAGATTCGCCAAAAAGAAAATGTTCAGAAAGAATAAACCTTTTTCCATTACTGACAAGCCAAGATCATCAGCTCCTGTTGATAAGGCTACTGCTACTTGTTTTAACTGTGAAAAGATAGGACATTTCGCTAACGAGTGCAGGTCATAGAAAGTTTCGAGAAACTCAACGTTTCCCAAGAAAAACTTTATTCCCAGGAATAGAGATGACAAATACGCCAAGCTGAAAGAAAGGTATGCGAAGCTGAAAAGCTTTAAGAAGAAACGCAAAGGCCTGATGGCTGACTATGATTGGGCTGATTCTGATGAGGAAGAAACATCTGACTCTGAAGACGATGAAGCCAATCTCTGTCTTATGGCCAAACTTGAAGATGAGGAAGACAATTCTGACATTCCCTCTACTTCAACCTCTGCAACTCAGGTATCACCTTATTTCTTTACCAATGTTGTAAATATTGATGAAGCTGATAGTCTTCGTAAGATCGATCTCTTGACTAGAAGTTTATATGAAGCCATGAATGGCAAAACTGTTGTTGAAAATCAAAACCTTGATCTCGCTGAACAGCTTAAAAACTGTCACCTTCAAATAGAAAATCTTTCTAAAATTGAAGAAGATTTTAAAGATCAAGTTCACTTAAATCAGCTAGTCAAAATCGAGCGCGAAGAAGCTATCGCTGCATTGAAAGCTGAAAAAGCTACTGTTGATGGATGGTATAATTCCTCAACAAAGATCACTGAGATAATAAAGTCTCAGATTCCCCTGAGTGATAAACGTGGTCTTGGTTACAAAGCTGATACTCTAGAACCAACCACTGATCGTTCCATGCTCTTATTTGAAACTTTCGTATCCTCAGTCGCTGATACTTCATCCTCTCAGTGTTCCTCGTCTAAACCGCCTATCCCTGAGGAAATTTCTACCTCTTCAAAAGGTAAATAGAAAATGGTTTATCCAAAACCTACCTCTGTCTTTAAAGGTAAAGGGATTGCTTTTAACCAAAATCCTCAGAAGGGTATCTGTATACCTAAGCTGAATGCTTCTAAAGCTTCAGTGACCTATCCCTCTGGATCAAGGAATCAGATCTGTGGATCTACTCAGCGTGGATATTTTCAGCGATCTACTCCTAGAATCAGAGTGGATGTCTTTGGTAAGAAATCCGAAGAACTAAATGTTCCTCCCATTTCAAAAGCCAATAGCTTATTTGGTGTTGGTCCTTCTAATTCAAAATCTAAAGCTCAGCATGCAAATGGTCCTAGAACTACTTTTAGTTATAGGAAATGTTATCACTGTGGACTTACTGATCATATTGCTAGTAAGTGCCCCACAGCCACCAAAGCTGAAAAGATAGCTAAGGTGAAGATCATTGCCCCCAAGGCAAAGAAGACCACTGAGGTTAAGAAATTAACCAAAGTGAAGACTGACAAAGCTGAATCTTCAAATGTTGCGAAGACTGCTGAACCTTCCATTCCAACTACTTCCATTGACAAATGTGTACACATGGTTAAGTGGGTACCCAAGAAAAACTAATCTTCCTTTGTAATGCAGGTTAAGAAGGGTATCTGGTATCTCGATAGCGGATGCTCTAGACACATGACTGGAAAGAAATCCTGCTCGCTGAATACAAGGAAGAGAAGGGTCCCTCTGCGACTTTCGGTGTAAATGGAAAAGGACATACCCGAGGGTTTGGTGTACTCTCAAATGGTACAACAACCTTCAGAAGAGTCGCATATGTTGAAGGGCTGAAGCATAATCTTCTAAGCATCAATCAGCTTTGCGACATGGATAACAAGGTAATCTTTACTAACGAATCCTGCTTTGTCGCTGACAAAAAGGAGAAGATAGCTCTCAGCGATTATCGTTTGGAAAATGTTTATGTAATAAACATGGACTCAACAACCACTGAGAACTCCTGTTTCTTCTCAAAAGCCTCATCTGATGTCAACTGGCTATGGCATAAGAGGCTCTCTCATCTAAACTTCAAGACATTGAACACTCTTTCTTCAAAAGAGTTAGTCACTGGTCTACCTCAACACTCATACGCCAAAGAGTCCTTATGTTCAGCATGTGAGAAAGGGAAGCAGACCAAAGCAAGCTTTAAGTCAAAGCAAGTCTCCTCAGTGTCATCTCCTATACAACTTCTCCATATGGATTTGTTTGGCCCTGTTAACAAACAATCCATCGCTGGAAAGAAATATACGCTAGTCATAGTTAATGAATTCTCTCGCTATACATGGGTAATGTTTCTCCGTTCTAAGAGTGACACCCCTGAAGAACTCATCACCTTTGTTCGGAAGATGGAAACCCTAAACAACTTGCCTGTTCGCTCAATAAGGAGTGATCATGGGACTGAATTCAAAAACAGTTCTCTTGATTCCTTCTTTGAGAGTAAGGGTATTTCTCACAACTTTTCATTAGTGAGAACACTGCAACAAAACGGAGTCGCTGAAAGAGGAAATAGAACAATTATTGAAGCTGCACGTTCAATGCTCAGCGATTCTCACCTTCCTACTCAGTTTTGGGCAGAAGCTGTGAACACTGCTTATTTTACGCAAAACAAGTCGCTGATAGTCAAAAGATTCAATAAGACAGCCTATGAACTTTTTCATGGGAGAAAGCCTTTAATTAACTTTCGTCACATCTTTGGATGTCAGTGTTTCATACTGAACAACAGAGATGCCCTTGGAAAGTTTGAGCCTAAGGCTGATGATGGAATCTTTCTTGGATATTCTTTAATCTCCAAAGCCTTTAGAGTCTTCAATCGAAGAAGAGAAACTGTTGAAGAAACTATTCACGTCACGTTTGACGAATCCCGTTCAGCGAACTCTAAACCGTCCGCTGATACTGAAGAACTGAATCAATGGATGTTTTCTCATCTTGGTGATTCAGAAGATATTCCCACTCCTCATACTCATACAGTTGAAGATGATAGTCCTACTATCATCCCAAATATGCAGAATAGTGAAGCTGAAACATCATGGGTCTCAGCTGTTCCTTTAAACACTATACCTGCTTCTGAACCAAATGTCTCATAAATTCCATCTACTTCTCAGCAATCAGTGAATGAAATGACATTTGCACCTACTCCTCTCTTGGCTGATATTCCAGAAGTTGCTGAAGCTTCATCTTCAGCTCCTCCAGTTCAGATTGAGTCAGCGTATCATGCTCCTACTCAGCGATGGACTGTAAATCACCCAATTGATCAAATTCTTGGTGATCCAAACGCTGGTGTTCAGACTCGACGAAGTGCAGGTAATATTTGTTTATTTGTTAACTTTATTTCTCTGATTGAACCAAAGAAAATAGATGATGCCCTCAAAGATCCAAACTGGGTCAGCGCCATGCAAGAAGAGCTGACTGAAATCGAAAGAAACAAAGTTTGGAAACTTGTTCAAAGACCAACTGACAAAACAATGATAGGCACTAAATGAGTCTATCGAAACAAGTTGGACGAACATGGAACTGTAACCCGCAACAAGGCTCGACTTGTTGCTCAAGGATACAGACAAGAGGAAGGCATAGATTACGACGAAACATTTGCTCCTGTAGCAAGACTAGAATCTATTCGTCTATTCTTAGCATACGCTGTACACAAAGACTTCAAAGTATTTCAGATGGATGTTAAGTCAGTGTTTCTAAATGGAAAGCTGAATGAAGAAGTCTATGTGGAACAACCTCCAGGATTCTCTGATCCTAAGCGTCCAGGTTACGTTTATAAACTGGATAAGGCACTTTATGGCTTAAAGCAAGCTCCACGTGCATGGTATGACACTCTCTCTACTTATCTCCATATTGAAAAATTTGAGCGAGGTAAAATCGACAAAACTCTATTTTTTAGAATAGTGAAAGGTCATATTATTCTTGTTCAGATATATGTTGATGACATTATATTTGGTTCTACTAACCCTGATCTTTGTACTCGTTTCGCTGATAGAATGAAAGATGAGTATAAAATGAGCATTATGGGTGAGATAACATATTTCATTGGTCTTCAGATAAAGCAAAATGAAAAAGGAACTTTCATTAATCAGGGAAAGTATGTTAAAGATATGCTGAAGAAATTCGATTTAACTCAGAGTTCAGCTATGAAAACCCCTATGGCACCACCGCTGACACTAGATAAGGATACTAATGGTATTCCTATTAATGTCACGATGTACCGTGGGATGATCGGCTCTCTTTTGTATCTTACATCTAGCCGACCCGATATTATGTACGCAACCTGTTTGTGTGCACGATATCAAGCTAAACCTAAGGAATCTCATATGATCACTGTAAAGCTAATTTTTCGATACCTTAAGGGTACTGCGAATCTAGGTCTTTGGTATCCCAAAGACTCAGGGTTCGATCTAATCGCCTATTCAGATAGTGATTTTGCAGGTTGCAAATTGGATAGGAAAAGCACCACAGGAGGCTATCAGCTCCTGGGTGGAAAGCTGGTGAGTTGGACAAGTAAAAAGCAAAACTAAGTGTCCACCTCCACAGCTGAAGCTGAGTATGTAGCTGCTGGAAGCTGTTGTTCTCAGGTCTTGTGGATGAGAAATCAACTACTGGACTATGACCTACAGCTTTCAAATATTCCAATCTATTGCGACAGCACAAGTGCCATCGCTATAGCCAACAATCCAGTGCTACACTCAAAGACAAAACACATCGAAATCAGGTATCATTTTATCAGAGATCATGTGATGAATTGTGATATAGAACTTCACTTTATCCCAACTGACTACCAGTTAGCTGATCTGTTCACCAAACCCCTTGATGAGACAAGATTATGTTGGTCCCGGAGGCCTATACAAGTTTGTAGAAGGGGGGGGGGGTGAATACAAACACGCAGATTTTACTTTTCTAAATTGTTTATTGATAAATCATTAACAATTTACAGCTTGTTGCGGAAACAAGATTAAGGATAAACCTAAATCTAAACAAGTTGGAACACTAAGGTTTCTTGCACTAAGAGAGATAAGGAAATTACTAATAATAACCTATCTTGAGATAAGAGATTTGAACTTGTCCAGAGTTAGCAAGTTACTTCAAATGAAGTGGGTTCATCTCTTTATATACTGCATGCATTTAATGCAAGTCAGTATACACTTTACACGTGTCATCAGCTGGTTGGTTACATGTCATTGACCTTTGTTGACAACCTTAGTAGCCGCATGGATGAACAGTGTAGTATCAGAGTGGTTGTACGATTTCAGACAGTCGGAGGTTCTTTTCTGACATTTCGTACGGAGTCGTGCAAAGGGTGGTTAAGACAAAAGTACTTTGTACGGAGGACTTCATGATCAGCTTTCGTTGATTCAGAGCATTATCATTTTCTATTCAGCGAATGATAAAGTTCAGCGATAGCTGAAGTCTTGTACTTGATACTTCACGTTGAGTGGACAAATCTGAGTCTTCGCTGATCCGCATCAGTTCATTAGGAGACTTGTCGCTGGTTCTTGAGCTTGATCTTCGACTTCAGCGTAGAACCTTTGTTGACGTGAAACTTGTCTTCAGGGATCATAAGTAAACAACTAACTTATCAGCAATCGTCATAATGACTGAACAGACTCAGAGCATTTATGGTGAACAGTGTTCGCTGAATGTTTATTTTAAAGAGTGAGAGTTCCTATCAGCGGTACTGTAAGATCTTAGTAATTATCAGCGATAGTGAAACTCTGATACATATTGTTTACTTACAATTTTCACTAAGTATAAGAGAGGGTCATTATCAAATCACTGAGGGTTTGGATCAACAGATTCAACTTTCTAATCAGCGAGCTTGGAATGCTGAACTTTGAAGAGTAAAATCTTCAGTGGTTCACATTTGATCAGCGATAGGATAAAATCAACTTGTATAACCCATTCTATCATTCTCTCTCTGAATAAACTTGATTCGTTGATGTCAAGGTATGTTTTCTCTCGCTGACAATCGCATGTAAATGCTAGATTTCAAAACAAATCGCATCGCTGAATATCTCTTCCTTAATCAGCTTTTAAAACCTCAGAGACAACCTAAAATATGAAAGGACATACGTGACGTCATCGCAACGGATAAGCCCCGGCACGTTCTTTTTCTGACACACGTTTGCACGTTTCGTTTACCTTCCAATCAAATGCAAACACGTGTCTGTGTCATGATGAAAAACTTTCCCGCTCTAGTTTTTTCTCTCTCTCTAATCTCACTATATAAACACTTTTTGATTTTATATTTTTCCTTTACGCGAAAAACTTATCCTCCAAGCAAGAAAAAGATTTACTGTTGCATTTGTGCTCTCAAATTTTCAAGAACTTCTTCTTCTTCAATGAACAGGTTAATATTTCTTTTATTTACCTGTTTCTTAACTTGTTTATGATCTTCTCATTGTTTTTACAAGATCATGTTGGTCCCGAAGGCCTATACAAGTTTGTAGAAGGGGGGGGGGGGGGGTTGAATACAAACACACAGATTTTACTTTTCTAAATTGTTTATTGATAAATCATTAACAATTTACAGCTTGTTGCGGAAACAAGATTAAGGATAAACCTAAATCTAAACAAGTTGGAACACTAAGGTTTCTTGCACTAAGAGAGATAAGGAAATTACTAATAATAACCTATCTTAGATAAGAGATTGAACTTGTCCAGAGTTAGCAAGTTACTTCAAATGAAGTGGGTTCATCTCTTTATATACTGCATTCATTTAATGCAAGTCAGTATACACTTTACACGTGTCATCAGCTGGCTGGTTGCATGTCATTGACCTTGGTTTATAACCTTAGTAGCCGCATGGATGAACAGTGTAGTATCAGAGTGGTTGTACGATTTCAGACAGTCGGAGGTTCTTTTCTGACATTTCGTACGGAGTCGTGCAAGGGGGGGTTAAGACAAAAGTACTTTGTACGGAGGACTTCATGATCAGCTTTCGTTGATTCAGAGCATTATCATTTCCTATTCAGCGAATGATAAAGTTTAGCGATAGCTGAAGTCTTGTACTTGATACTTCACGTTGAGTGGACAAATCTAAGTCTTCGTTGATCCGCATCAGTTCATTAGGAGACTTGTCGCTGGTTCTTGAGCTTGATCTTCGACTTCAGCGAAGAACCTTTGTTGACGTGAAACTTGTCTTCAGGGATCATAAGTAAACAACTAACTTATCAGCGATCATCATAATGACTGAACAGACTCAGAACATTAATGGTGTCAAGCATTGAGATCTTAGTACTTATCAGCGGTACTGTAAGATCTTAGTACTTATCAGCGATAGTGAAACTCTAATACATATTGTTTACTTACAATTTTCAGTAAGTATAAGAGAGGGTCATTATCAAATCACTGAGGGTTTGGATCAACAATCTCTCCCTATTTGATTATGACATAGCAACAAAGAAAATTGCTATTTAATGAAAACATAAGGATAAAAAGAACTCATAAAATATTTGTCCCTTTTACTGTTTTCTAGGATCTTTTCAGTACTGATGGAGTAAAGTACATTCGCTGAAATCTTTCTTTAAAACTTTGAATCAGGTTACAAAGAGAAATGGAAAGATTACAAGTACAAGCGAAATAAATTACAAGTACAAAAGAATAACTGATACAATAGAGAAAAGGGAGATCATATCAGCTTGTAAAGGGTTCTTCCTTGATGAGAAGTTCATCAAGGGTCTTTGATGTGGGAATCATCCAGTCAGGGACGGTTACACCTTGTTTTCTTTTGATCAGAGCTGCTTCAAAAATCAAGGGCTTCAGGTGTCTAGCTTTGATGTCGCGTTTGACTTCACACCAGTATACGAGATCTCTGAGTTGTTCGATGGGAGCGATGTAGAGCTCAGAGATACGTTGAAAGTGATGATTTCCATAGTAGTCTAAAAAGAATATACCATAGGGATCACTTACAACTGTGCCAGGAATGAATGTTTCTTCAGGTGGTAGGGAGGTGTCAAGCATTGAGAGATCGGCATCAGGGCCAAGAACTTCAGCACGAGAGAAACCAATGCCCATTTCATTCCGAATAGGAGGACCTGAACCAGAGACTTTCTTTTTCTTATCAGAGACTTTTCTTGGTTGAGGAAGAGTAGGAGGAATATCCACAGCAGATAAAAGCAGGTCGATCTGTTTGTTTAAGATCTTCTCGACATGGCTTTTGAACTTTGAGCGCGATCCCTGAATGGCTAATTTTGTTTCTAACCATTCAGAGAGACCAAACTTTTCTAAGGTAGCAGCATAGAAGGCTTGCTTGGTTTTGTCATCTCTGTAGACATCCACTTCAACAACAGGAACTTCAGCGTACAGTCTTCCTCTGATGTTTGCCTTGATGTTTTTGGATGGTCTAGATCGATAGGTCAGAATTTGTTTAGCCCATTCCAAAGTCGTATCAGAGACCTTAGTCTTTTCTCTAACGATCTCTTGAGCATCATCCCATAGCTGACGTTGAACATCAATGGGAACTCTTTTCAGCTTGGGGTCTTTTATTGATCGTTGAGTAAGCTTGATGGCGTATTCTCTGTCTTTTTCTTCAGCTTCCTTTCTTTCAGCGATTAGGCGTTCAGCTCTGAGGTGTTCCTTGTATTCCTTTTGGGAAATTCTGAACTTTGGAGGAACTGAAGGAAGTTGATCACGCCTCAGAATGATTCGCTGAACCTCAAATTGCTTTATTATCTCCTCTCTTCTTTTCTGAACCTCTTCACTTAGCTTTTAAGGAGCTAAGGACGGTCTGTGTCTGTGCGAGAGTAGCTGTTCTTCAGGTTCATCAGTCTCAGAGATTAAATCTAAGACTGGGATTATTTCTTCAGCAGCAGCTGGTATTATTGGTGAAGTCGCAGTTGTGGAGCCTTCAGCGATATCCTCAAACAGGGGAGAGGACTGACAAACCGGCTTTTCAAGCAAGATTGTCAGATTGTCATCTTCAGCGACGCTTTTGCCTTTGCCTTTCTCAGCTCCAGAGGCTGAGGGCTTTGTCTTTGTCCGCTCCCGTGAAGGTTCATTTATCGAGATTCCTTTAAGAACTTTGATCTTCGGAGCAGGTTTGACGATAAAGAAGTCATCGTCATCTTCGTCATCATCATCATCATTCTTTGGAGAAGAGGATGGTTCATTATCAGGGATGTCGACGGCTTCTTCATCTTCTGCTTTGGATTCGGTTTTATCAGCTTCATCTTCGAGTTGCTCCCCCTCAGATACAAAGGCGAGCTTCTCGGTTTCCTCAGGGTTTTCATCTCCCTGAGGTCCAGCAGTGGTTTCTTCATTATCCTTCTCTCCCCTGATAGATTCATCATGGGAAAGATCTTCAGCGCTCTTGGAGAGATCTTCAGCGCTCTTCTCCCCCTCTTTCTCATGATGAGTGGGGGATGAATGGGTAGACTCAGCAGCGTTGGTAGGTTCTCTGTCTTTTTGGCCAGAGATACCTATCAAATCTTCAATCTTTGCTATTCTGTCTTGAAGGCCAGGGATAGCAGGATTGATCTTTTCCAGCTCAGTGCGATCCGCCGCTGTGAAATTGTCAGATGCAGGGACAGGAGCAGGGGCAGGAGCAGGAGTATTCGCTTTCTGTAGTAGCTGCTCGATCATAGATTTCATCGAACTAACATCGGTCTTTACAGAACCTAAGTCAGTCTTTACAGTAGACATATCTCCCTCTAGTTGTCCAACCGATGTCTTCAGCGTTGTGACCTTGCTGGACATGGATGAAACTGAATTTTTGAGAGAGGTGTAGTCTGTGTAGATGTCAGCGAGCACCTTGGCGAAGTCGCTGAGAGTGTTATCAACTTGCTTCAAGTCATTATGGAAGCCTTCTTCTCCACCACCGTTGTCAGCTTTATAAGATTATCTCCAGCGTTTGTTATAGCTGTAGAGTTATTTGAAAGAGTGGTGGTGAGACCTGTCAGCTTTGTCTCCACGGACTTCAGAGAGGCGTTGATGTCTCCTAAATTAGGACCTGTAACATATAAGAACTTGTGAACATAGGAAAGCTCAGAAGTTTGGGGTTTAGTGACAGTGTTAATGGGTTGGTGTGTACCTGCAGGAGGATTGATGAACTCGTCAAAATTACGGGTTCCTGAAAAGTGTTCCATGTCATCTTCAAAAGTCCCCATGGATTGTCCTGCAGGTCCTGTATTCATCATTCCTGGAGAATCAGCTTTAGGTTCCGTAGAAATGATGGCAGCTCCAGCAAGATCTGGAGGAGAGACCAAATGAGTAGAGGGAGGAGCGAAGGATGAGAATGGAGGTTGGGTTCTGAGTTCAACGTTGGATTCGCTGATAAACACTTCATCAGTCTTTTAAAAGACTGAAGGAGGTTGGGTAGGTTCCAAGTTTGTAACCTCAGTGTTTAGAGACGCTAAAGTTGGGATGGAATGGATGGGTTGTTCAGGTGTGGCAGAGCGTACCACTGAACGTTCCTTCAACTCTGCAGAAAGAGCTGGGGAGTCTTCAGCATGAGATTGCTGGGGTTGCTCCTTTGTTTTCTTGATCCTTTTAGAACCAAGTGGGGTAGATGAATGTTTCCTTTTCTTAGAAGGAGAGGATTTTGTGGCCAGGGTATCAGCGATGGGTATTTTCGCTGAAGGAGCCACAGAATTAGAAGAAGAAGGGTTGAGATGAGTCAAGAGTGTAGAAAGACGTACCTCGTTCACCATTGGTTTGAAGTCGAGTATCTTTGGGCCGACCTGAGAGAGTTTCAGGTCACCATCAGTTGGGTAGCTCTCCTTCAGGCCATATTGGAAGATGGCGCTGTTGAATCGGGGGTAAGGAACCCATGAAGGTTTGTCAGCGACGGTGTCCACTCTTAGAACTAGGTCATCATAGATAATCGATGCCCAGTCTATGTTGAGACCTTTCAGCAGTGCATATCCCATTGCTTGCTGAGGTTTAGCGGCTTGGTCAGAGGAGCCGCTCTTTGCAGTCATGCAGCTGATTAGATGAGCGAAGATGAAATTCATCTCGCTGGGCATTTTCGATTTCTTGATAATCGTCAGCTTCTTCTCGGCCTTCATGTCTCTGCCGATTTCCCATACATAGCCTATTGCATCGAAAAATGCAATGATGGCTTCCCTGTCTGAGTTTTTCTTGGGGTCAGGGAGTGGAACGAATGGTTTTCCTTGGTAGCGATGGGAAGGCTGAGAGCTTTGCGAATAATGGCAGGGGTGTTCTTCATGGTGCCATATTCGATATCGCAGAGGATGCAATCGATTGTTTTGGAGGGGTCTTTGGCTGAAGGTAGTTGAGAGTGTCTGGCTGAGTACCAGAATTGTGAGAGCAAAAGCTGATGTGCAGGAGGTGTTATGGTCAGGGCTGTGGAGATGCAGCAATTCTTTAGGAATTTCACAGCATCATCTAGATGTGTGACTTGCTTTCGAGGAGGAAACTCGAGAAGCGCATAGAGGTTGTTCACCTTAGTCCAATCCAGTTTGTCAAGGGCAAACTTGACTTGAGGAGCCTTGAGGATGTCCACTTCCTCAGAATCAGCGGAGATGTTCTCAGCGGTAGCAGGAATGTCAGACGATGCCATTTCTCTGTATTATCAGTTTAACAAAAGATGTTAACAAATAAGAATTATCTTAATGTGGAAAGATTTTCCATTAAGATGGTTCAAATTTTATCCATTTCATTCAGACACAAATGTCTTAATGAAGATTAGGGTTTTTCTTGATTTTAAGAAACGAAATGTAAAACCCATTTATTCTTGTTATATAGTTTTCTATGAAGAATTATATTCTAGAAACGAATGAAGGACAAGTTTAAGATTTTCGCATTTAAACTTGAAGAACAACCATGAAAAGGTTGTGTTCATAAAACCATGAAAGAAAATGATTTCATTTTTAAGAAGTTCTTTTGTTTGATCTTGTTAAAACAAGGAAAAGATCGGAAACAAGTTATACGCATTCGGTAAATAATAAGAACATAATAACCTTGATGTTTGATGAAGAAGATGATGAACAGTTCTTGAAGTTTTTTGAAAGCACAAATGCAACAGTGAATTCTTTCTTGCGGAGGAAGATGAAGTTCGCGTAAAAGAAAAATATAAACAAATAATTTGTTTATATGGAGATTTTAGAAAGAGAAAATCTTGAGCGGGAAAAGATTTTCATCATGACACGGACACGTGTTTGCATTTGATTGGAAGTTTGAACGAGACGTGCAAACGTGTGTCAGAAAGAGAAAACGTGCCGGGGTTTATCCATTGCAATGACGTCACAACTGTCCTTTCATATTCTTTTAGGATGTCTCTAAGGTTTTGAAAAACTCAGGGACTCTTTTATAAACATGAAGCACTGAATGAAAATATCAGTGATGGTTTTAAGAATTTTCAAAATATCGCTGTTAAGGAAGAGATATTCAGCGATGCATTTTGTTTTGAAATCTTGCATTTTCATGCGATTGTCAGAGAGAGAAAACATACCTTGATATCAGCTTTAACCAAGTTTTATTCAGAGAGAAGATGATTGAATAGGTTATACGAGTTGATTTTATCCTATCGCTGATCAATGTGAACCGTTGAGGATTTTACCCTTCAAAGTTCAGCATTCCAAGCTCGCTGATGAGAAAGTTGAATCTTGTCTCATCAAGAGGTTTGGTAAATAAATCAGCTAACTGATAATCAGTTGGGATAAAATGGAGTTCTATATCACCATTCATCACATGATCTCTGATAAAATGATATCTGATTTCTATGTGTTTGGTCTTTGAATGTAGTACTAGATTGTTTGCTATAGCGATGGCACTTGTGCTGTCGCAATAGATTGGAATTTTGGAGAGCTGAAGATCATAGTCTAGTAGCTGATTTCTCATCCACAAGACTTGAGAACAACAGCTTCCAGCAGCTACATATTCAGCTTCAGCTGTGGAAGTGGACACTGAATTTTGCTTTTTACTAGTCCAACTTACCAGCTTTCCACCCAGGAGCTGACATCCTCCTGTGGTGCTTTTCCTATCCATTTTGCAACCTGCAAAATCACTATCTGAATAGGCGATTAAATCGAATCCTGAATCTTTGGGATACCAAAGACCTAGGTTCGCTGTACCCTTAAGGTATCGAAAAATTCGCTTTACAGCTTTCATATGAGATAGCATAGGTTCAGCTTGATATCGTGCACACAAACATGTTGCATACATAATATCGGGTCGGCTAGCTGTAAGATAAAAGAGAGAGCCGATCATCCCACGGTACAGCGTGACATTAACAGGTATTCCCTTTGAATCCTTGTCAAGTGTCAGCGGTGGTGCCATAGGGGTTTTCATAGCTGAACTATGTGTTAAATCAAATTTCTTCAGCATATCTGTAACATACTTTCCCTGATTGATAAAAGTTCCTTTTTCAGTTTGCTTAATCTGAAGACCAAGGAAATATGTTAGTTCACCCATCATGCTCATTTTATACTCATCTTTCATTCTATCAGCGAAACGAGTACAAAGCTCAGGGTTAGTAGAACCAAATATAATGTCATCAACATATATTTGAACTAGAATGATATGACCTTTCACTTTTCAAAAAAATAGAGTTTTGTCAATCTTACCTCGCTCAAATTTTTCAATATGGAGATAAGTAGAAAGAGTGTCATACCATGCACGAGGAGCTTGCTTCAAGCCATAAAGTGCCTTATCCAGTTTATAAACATAACCTGTACGCTTAGAATCTGAGAATCCTGGAGGTTGTTCCACATACACTTCTTCATTCAGCTTTCCATTCAGAAACGCTGACTTAACATCCATCTGATGTACTTTGAAGTTTTTGTGTACAACATATGCTAAGAATAGACGAATAGATTCAAGTCTTGCTACTAGAGCAAATGTTTCGTCATAATCTATACCTTCCTCTTGTCTGTATCCCTAAGCAACAAGACGAGCTTTGTTGCGGGTTACAGTACCATGTTCGTCCAACTTGTTTCGATAGACGCATTTAGTGCCTATTACTGTTTTATCAGTTGGTCTCCGAACAAGTTTCTGTTGATCCAAACCCTCAGTGATTTGATAATGACCCTCTCTTAAATACTTAGTGAAAATTGTAAGTAAACAATATGTATCAGAGTTTCACTATCGCTGATAAGTACTAAGATCTTACAGTACCGCTGATAGGAACTCTCGCTCTTTAAATTAAACAATCAGCGAACACTGTTCACCATAATGCTCTGAGTCTGTTCAGTCCTTATAGTGATCGCTGATAAGTTAGTTGTTTACTTATGATCCCTGAAGACAAGTTTCACGTCAACAAAGGTTCTACGCTGAAGTCGAAGATCAAGCTCAAGAACCAGCGACAAGTCTACTAATGAACTGATGCGGATCAGCGAAGACTCAGATTTGTCCACTCAACGTGAAGTATCAAGTACAAGACTTCAGCTATCGCTGAACTTTATCATTCGTTGAATAGTAAATGATAATCGCTGAATCAACGAAAGCTGATCATGAAGTCCTCCGTACAAAGTACTTTTGTCTTAACCTCCCTTGCACGCCACCGTACGAAATGTCAGAAAAGAACCTCCGAAAATCTGAGATCGTACAACCACTCTGATACTACACTGTTCATTCATGCGGCTACTAAGGTTGTCAACAAAGGTCAATGACATGCAACCAATCCGCTGATGACACGTGTAAAGTGTATACTGAATTGCATTAAATGCATGCAGTATATAAAGAGATGAACTCACTTCATTTGAAGTAACTTGCTAACTCTGGACAAGTTCAAATCTCTCTCAAGATAGGATTTTATTAGTAATCTCCTTATCTTTCTTAGTGCAAGAAACCTTAGTGTTCCAACTTGTTTAGATTTAGGTTTATCCTTAATCTTGTTTCAGCAACAAGCTGTAAATTGTTAATGATTTATCAATAAACAATTTAGAAAAGTAAAAATAGTGTGTTTGTATTCAACCCCCCCCCCCCCCCCTTCTACAAACTTGTATAGGCCTTTCGGGACCAACAAGTGGTATAAGAGCGGATTTGTTTAATCTCATAAACAAGATCTAATCTAAGATATTTCTCTTCCTTGCTATTATCTGAAAATGGCCTCCCACACAAACACAAATTATATAGACAATGGTTCTCTTGCAAAACCCCCTAGATTTTCCAGAGACAACTTCAACTTATGGAAAAATAGGATGATGCTCTTCTTAGAAGGTGTAGACCCTACTATGACCTACTATCTTGAAAACGGCCCACACATCCCTGTAACTATTGATCCTTTAGTTCCAGCCACTGCAACTAGAGCTGCTATTCTTGAAAGGCTAATTCCAAAGGAAATACACATGTGGACCGATGAAGATAAGAAGAAAGTGGCTATAGATACAAAAGCCAGATCCATACTATCCATGGCCCTTCCTGACGAAGTCTACCATTCCGTCATGAACCTGAAATCATCAAAAGCCATATGGGACACAATATGTGTTCAGTATGAAGGAACGTCTGAAGTCCAGGATTCAAGAAAGATCAACCTGGTAAGACAATACGAAAGCTTCATTTCTGGTAAGAATGAAACTCTCTCTGAAGTTCATCAACGTTTTAATTGCTTAATTATAGATCTAAAAACGGTTGGTAAGGAATATTCTAACTTTGAAGTGCTAACAAAGTTTTTAGAATGTTTACCTCAAAGCTGGGACAATTATTCCATGTGTCTCAAGCTGTCAAAGGATCTAAGATCAATGACTCTTGCTACCTTATATGGCACATTGCTGAATCATGAGCAATCTAGCCATCTTAAGAAGAATCTTGTAAAAGATTCCAAAAGCACCCCTGTTGCTTTAATCTCAGAGGAACCTTCTACTCAGCGACCCTTAGTCACTATCACTGAGTTAGAAAGTAACTCTGAAAGGTCATCAGATTCTGATTCTTCAGATGATGATGAATCCTTGGCTCTCCTAACTAAAAAGTTCCGGAGATTCGCCAAAAAGAAAATGTTTAGAAAGAACAAAACTCTTTCCATAGCTGACAAGCCTAAGTCATCACCTTTTGTTGATAAGGCTACTGCTACTTGTTTCAACTGCGAAAAGACAGGTCATTTCGCTAACGAGTGCAGGTCAAAGAAAATCATGAGACCTTCAGCTTTTACAAAGAAATCCTTTGTTCCAAGGAATAAAGATGACAAATACTCAAAGCTGAAGGAGAAGTATGCAAAGCTGAAAAGCTTTAAGAAGAAAGGAAAAGGCCTGATGGCTGACTATGATTGGGCTGCTTCTGATGAAGAAGCCTCATCATCTGATTCTGAAGATGATGAAGCAAATCAATGTCTCATGGCCAAGATTGAAGAAGAGGAAGAAAGTTCAGACATTCCCTCCACTTCAACCTCTGCCATTCAGGTATCACCTTCTTTCTTTACCAATATTGCAAATATTGATGAAGCTGATAGTCTCCGTAAAATCGATCTACTGACTAGAAGTTTATACGAAGCCATGAACGGCAAAGCTGTGGTTGAAAACCAAAATCTTGATCTCGCTGAAAAGCTTAAAAACTGCCACCTTCAAATAGAAAAGCTTTCTAAAATTGAAGATGATTTTAAAGATCAAGTCTATTTAAATCAGCTAGTCAAAATCGAACGAGCAGAAGCTATCGCTGCATTAAAAGCCGAACAAGCTACTGTTGAAGGATGGTGTAATTCTTCAACAAAGATCACAGAGATAATTAAGGCTCAGATTCCTCTGAGTGATAAACGTGGTCTGGGTTATAAATATGATACTCCAAAACCAACCACTGAACGTTCAATGCTTAAATTTGGAACGTTCGTATCCTCAGTAGCTGACACTTCATCATCTCAGTACTCCTCGTCGGTTACACCAATCCCTGAGGAAACTCCTACCTCCTCGAAAGGCAAGGAGAAAATGGTTTATTCAAAACCTACCTCTGTCTTTAAAGACAAAGGTAAAGGAATTGTTATTTACCAGAATCCTCAGAAGGGTATCGTAATACCAAAACTGAATGCCTCTAAAGCTTCAGTGGCTCATCCCTCTGGATCTAGGAAGCAGATATCTGGACTTATTCAGCGATCTACTCCTAGACTCAGACTGGATGTCATTGGTAAGAAATCTGAAGAACTGAATGTTCATCCCATTTCTAAAGCCAATAGTTTACTTGGTGCTGGCACTGCTAATTCCAAATTAAAAGCTCAGCACTCAAGTGGTCCTAGAACTATTTTTAGTTATAGGAAATGTTATCACTGTGGACTTACCGATCATATTGCAAGTAAGTGCCCCACAGCCACCAAAGCTGATAAAATAGCTAAGGTGAAGATAGCACCCTAGAAGACCAAACCAGTTGCAATTCAGGTCAAGGTGACTCCTACCGCTGAGGTCAAGAAATTGACCAAAGTGAAGAAAGACAAAGCTGAATCTTCAAATGCTGCAAAGACTGCTGAACCCATTCCAACTACTTCCACAGACAAACGCGTATACATGGTGAAGTGGGTACCCAAGCAAAACTAATCTTCCTTTGTATTGCAGGTTAAGAAGGGTATCTGGTATCTCGATAGCGGATGCTCTAGACACATGACTGGAAAGAAAAACCTGCTCGCTGAATACAAGGAAGAGAAGGGTCCCTCTGTGACTTTCGGTGGAAATGGAAAAGGACATACCCGAGGGTATGGTGTACTTTCAAATGGTACAACATCCTTCAGAAGAGTCGCATATGTTGAAGGGCTAAAGCATAATCTTCTAAGCATCAGTCAGCTTTGTGACATGGATAACAAAGTGATTTTCACTAAGGAATCCTGCTTTGTCTCTGACAAAAAGGAGAAGATAGCTCTCAGCGGTTATCGTTTGGAAAATGTTTACGTTATAAACATGGACTCAACAACCACTGAGAACTCCTGTTTCTTCTCAAAAGTATCTTCTGATGTTAACAGGCTATGGCACAAAAGGCTCTCACATCTCAACTTCAAGACACTGAATACTCTTTCATCCAAAGAGTTAGTCACTGGTCTACCTCAACATTCATACGCCAAAGAGTCTTTATGTTCAGCATGTGAAAAAGGGAAGAAGACCAAGGCAAGCTTTAAGTCAAAGCAAGTTTCCTCAGTGTCATCTCCTCTACAACTACTCCATATGGATTTGTTTGGCCCCGTTAACAAACAATCCATCGCTGGAAAGAAATATACGCTGGTCATAGTTGATGAATTCTCTCGTTACACATGGGTAATGTTTCTCCGTTCTAAGAGTGACACCCCTGAAGAACTCATCACCTTTGTTCGGAAAATGGAAACTCTGAACAATATGACTGTTCGCTCAATAAGGAGTGATCATGGAACTGAATTCAAAAACAGTTCTCTTGATTCCTTCCTTGTGAGCAAGGGTATTTCTCACAACTTTTCGTCAGTGAGAACACCACAACAAAATGGAGTCGCTGAAAGAAGAAATAGAACAATTATTGAAGCTGCACGTTCAATGCTCAGCGATTCTCACCTGCCTACTCAGTTTTGGGCAGAAGCTGTCAACACTGCTTGTTTTACGCAAAACAGGTCGCTGATAGTTAAAAGATTCAAAAAGACAGCCTATGAACTTTTTTATGGGAGAAAGCCTTCAATCAGCTTTCTTCACATCTTTGGATGTCAGTGTTTCACACTGAACAACAGAGATGCCCTTGGAAAGTTTGATCCTAAGGCTGATGATGGAATCTTTCTTGGATACTCCTCAGTTTCCAAAGCCTTCAGAGTCTTCAACCGAAGAAGACAAACTGTAGAAGAAACTATTCACGTCACGTTTGACGAATCCCGTTCAGCGAACTCTAAACCGAACGCTGATACAGAAGAACTGAATCAATGGATGTTTTCTCATCTTGGTGATTCAGAAGATATTCCCACTCCTCATGCTCACACCGTAGAAAATGATGGTCCTTCTATCATTCCAAATATGCAAAATAGTGAAGCTGAAACATCTTGGGTCTCAGCTGTTCCTATAAACACTATACCTGCAGTTGATCCAAATGTCTCAGAAATTCCATCTATTTCTCAGCAATCAGTGAATGAAGTGGCAAATGCAAACATTCCTCTCTTAGCTGATAATCCAGAAGTAGCTGAAGCCTCATCTTCAGTTTCTCCAGTTCAGACTGAGTCAGCGACGTATGCTCCGGCTCAGCGATGGACTGTAAATCACCCAATCGATCAAATTCTTGGTGATCCCAACGCTGGTATTCAGACTCGTAGAAGTGCAGGTAATATTTGTTTATTTGTTAACTTTATTTCTCTAACTGAACCAAAGAAAATAGATGATGCCCTCAGAGATCCAAACTGGGTCAGCGCTATGCAAGAAGAGCTGACTGAATTCGAAAGAAACAAAGTTTGGAAACTTGTTCGTAGACCAACTGACAAAACGGTGATAGGCACTAAATGGGTCTATCGAAACAAGTTGGACGAACATGGTACTGTAACTCGCAACAAAGCTCGTCTTGTTGCTCAGGGATACAGACAAGAGGAAGGCATAGATTATGACGAAACTTTTGCTCCAGTAGCAAGACTTGAATCTATTCGTCTTTTCTTAGCATATGCTGTACACAAAAACTTCACTGTACATCAGATGGATGTTAAGTCAGCATTTCTAAATGGAAAGCTGAATAAAGAAGTGTATGTGGAACAACCTCCAGGATTCTCAGATCCTAAGCGTCCAGGTTATGTTTATAAACTGGACAAGGCACTTAATGGCTTAAAGCAAGCTCCACGTGCATGGTATGATACTCTCTCTACTTATCTCCATATTGAAAAATTTGAGCGAGGTAAGATTGACAAAACTTTGTTTTTTAGAAAAGTGAAAGGTCATATCATTTTAGTTCAAATATATGTTGATGACATTATATTTGGTTCTACTAACCCTGAGCTTTGTACTCGTTTCGCTGATAGAATGAAAGATGAGTATAAAATGAGCATGATGGGTGAACTAACATATTTCCTTGGTCTTCAGATTAAGCAAACTGAAAAAGGAACTTTTATAAATCAGGGAAAGTATGTTAAAGATATGCTGAAGAAATTCGACTTAACTGAAAGTTCAGCTATGAAAACCCCTATGGCACCACCGCTGATACTTGATAAGGACACAAAGGGTGTTCCTGTCAATGTCACGTTGTACCGTGGGATGATCGGCTCACTATTGTATCTTACAGCTAGCCGACCCGATATTATGTTTGCAACATGTCTGTGCGCACGATATCAAGCTGAACCTAAGATATCCCATATGAAAGCTGTAAAGCGAATCTTTCGATATCTTAAGGGTACAGCGAATCTAGGTCTTTGGTATCCCAAAGACTCAGGATCCGATCTAACCGCCTATTCAGACAGTGATTTTGCAGGTTGCAAAATGGATAGGAAAAGCACCACAGGAGGATGTCAGCTCCTGGGTGGAAAGTTGGTAAGTTGGACAAGTAAGAAGCAAAACTCAGTGTCCATTTCCACAGCTGAAGCTGAGTATGTAGCCGCTGGAAGCTGTTGTTCTCAAGTCTTGTGGATGAGAAATCAGCTACTAGACTATGATCTTCAGCTCTCCAAAATTCCAATCTATTGCGACAGCACAAGTGCCATCGCTATAGCAAACAATCCAGTGCTACACTCAAAGACAAAACACATAGAAATCAGATATCATTTTATCAGAGATCATGTGATGAATGGTGATATAGAACTTCATTTTATCCCAACTGATTATCAGTTAGCTGATTTGTTTACCAAACCTCTTGATGAGACAAGATTCAACCTTCTCATCAGCGAGCTTGGAATGCTGAACTTTGAAGGATAAAATCTTCAGTGGTTCACATTTAATCAGCGATACGTTTATACATTCTTGTATAGGCTTCGGGATAAAATCAACTTATATAATCCATTTCATCATCTTCTCTCTGAATAAACTTGGTTAAACTGATATCCAGGTATGTTTTCTCTCTCTGACAATCGCATGAAAATGCAAGATTTCAAAATAAATTGCATCACTGAATATCTCTTCCTTAACAGCGATATTTTGAAAATTCCTTAAACCTTCACTGATATTTCTATTCAGTGCTTCATGTTTTTCAAAAGAGTCCCTGAGTTTTTCAAAACCTCAGAGACATCCTAAAAGAATGTGAAAGGACAGTTGTGACGTCATTGCAACAAATTACACTCGACACGATTTCTTTCTGACACACGTTTGCACGTTTTGTTCAAACTTCCAATCAAATGCAAACACGTGTCCGTGTCATGATGAAAACCTTTTCCCGCTCAAGGTTTTCTCTCTCTAAAAATCCCTATATAAACAACTCTTGGTTTATATTTGTCTTTTACGCGAACAATCTTTCTCCGCAAGAAAAGAATCCTCTGTTGCATTTGTGCTCTCAAAAACCTCAAGAACTGTTCATCATCTTCTTCATCAAAACTTCAAGGTTAATATGTTCTTATCTTTTATAAAATGCGTATAACTTGTTTTCGATCTTCTCTTTGTTTTAACAAGATCAAACAAAAGAACTTTTTAAAATAAAATCATTTCTTTCATGGTTTTATGAACACAACCATTTCATGGTTGTTCTTCAAGTTTTAAATCTAAATCTTAAACTTGTTCTTCATTCGTATCCATTTTTCTTTTAGAAACTGGAATACAAGATTTTATGGGTTTTACTTTTCTTTTAAAAATCAAGAAAAACCCTAATCTTCATTAAGACATTTTTGTCTGAATGAAATGAACAAGATTCGAAAAATCTTAACGGAAATTTCTTTCCACATTAAGATAATTCTTATATGTTAACATCTTTGGTTGAACTGATAATACAGTGAAATGGCATCTTCAAAGCTGAATGTTACCGCTGAGTCCATCTCCACTGACTCTGAGGAAATGGACATCTTCAAAGCCCCCCAGGTGAAGTTCGAGCTGGATCAACTCGATTGGACTAAGGCCAACAACCTCTCAGCTCTTCTCGAGTTCCCTCCTCGGAAGCAAGTATCACATCTGGACGATGCTGTAAGTTTTCTGAAGAACAGCCCCATCTACACAGCCCTGACCATAACACCTCCTGCCAGTCAGCGGCTCTTATCCCAGTTCTGGTACTCTGCCAGACACAATGAGCTACCCTCTGCCAAAGATCCATCCAAAACCATAGACTGCATACTCAGCGATACTGAGTATGGCACCATCAAGATCACACCCCCCATTATCCGCAAAGCCCTAAACTTCCCAAATGCCACCAAAGAAAAACCTTTCATTCCATTCCCTGACCATAAAAAGCATGCTGACAGAGAAGCAATCATTGCTTTCCTTGACGCAATGGGTTATATCTGGGATATTGGAAGGGACAAGAAGCCTGAGAAGAAACTGACGCTGATAAAGAAATCCAAGATGCCCAGCGAGATGAATTTCATCTTCGCTCACCTGATCAGCTGCATGACAGCGAAATCCGGATCTTCTGATCAAGCAGCCCAACCTCAGCAGTCCATGGGATACGCACTGCTGAAAGGTCTAAACATTGACTGGGCCTCAATTATTTATGAAGACCTGATTCAACGTGTCGATTCTGCCACTGACAGACCAGCATGGGTTCCTTACCCACGATTCATCAGCGCCATCTTTCAATATGGCCTGAATGACAGCTATCCTGAAGAGGGTGATCTGAAACTTTCTCAGATTGGCCCTAAGGTTCTCGACTTCAAGCCTGTCGCCAATGAGGTACGTCTCTCTACTCTTCTCACTCTTCTAAATTCTCCGCTTTCTGTGGCTCCTTCAGCGACAATACCCATCGCTGATACCCCGGCCACAAAATCCTCTCCTTCTAATAAAAGGAAACCCTCACACACCCAACTTGATTCCAAAAGGATCAAGAAAACCAAGGAGCGAGCAATTCCATGCTGAAGACTCCTCAGCTCATTCTGAAGAGCTGAAGGAAAGTTCCGTGGTACGCTCTGCCACACCCGTGCAAGCCATCCCTCCAATCCAGACTTCAGCGTCTCCAAACGCTGAGGTTAGAAACTTGGAATCTACCCAACCTCCCTCGGTCTCTCAAAAGACTGATGAAGTGATTGTCAGCGATTCCAACGCTGAACTCAGAACCCGAACCCTAATCTTAACCTTCGCTTCTCCCTCCACTCACTTGGACACTCCTCCAGCAAACACTGGAGATGCCATCATTCCAGAAGCCGCTGCTGATGCTTCTCAACAAATGATGAAGAAAGGACCTGCAGAGTTCACCATACCTCACCGTACTTTCGAAGAGGATATGGAACACTACTCAGGAACTTGCAACTTTGACGAGTTCATCAATCCTCCTGCAGGTACAAATCCCACCTTAAACACTGTAACTAAACCTGAAACTTCTGAGCTTTCCTTTGTTCACAAGTACTTATATGTTACAGGTCCTAACTTGGGAGACATCAACGCCTCTCTGAAGTCCGTGGAAACAAAGCTGTCCAGTCTCACCACCACACTCTCCAACAACTCTACAGCTGTAACAAACGCTGGAGAAAACTTGACAAAGCTGACAACGGTGGTGGAGAAGAAAGCTTCCACTGAAGACATCAAGAGTCTTGATAAGACGCTCAGCGATTTTGCCAAGGTGCTCTGTGACATCTACACTGACTACACAAGCCTCAAAACATCAATTTCGACCATGTCCAGCGAAGTAACAACGCTGAAGACATCGGTTGCAAAACTCGAGGGTGATATGTCAGAGGTCAAGACTGACTTAGGCTCTGTAAAGACCGATGTTAGCTCTATGAAGACGACGATCGAGACGCTGGTAAACAAGGCAAATAGTCCAGCTCCTGCTCCTGCCCCTGTCCCTATTTTGGAATCTTTCACAGAGGAGGATCGCACAGAGCTGAGGAAAATCACGCCTGCTATTTCTGGCCTAGAAGACAGAATAGCAAAGCTTGAAGGTAGTGTGAAAATCTCTGGCCCTGAAGACAGAGATAACACCAATGCTGAGTCTGCCCATTCCTCCCCCAGTCATCCTGAGAAAGAGGGGGAGAAGAGCGCTGAACATTCCAAGGAGAAAAGCGCTGAAGATCTGAATAAAAGCGCTGAAGACCTTTCCCATGATGAATCTATCAAGGGAGAGAGGAATGAAGATCTGACCACTGGACCTCAGGGAGATGAAAACCCTGAGGGAACCGAGAAGCTCGCCTCTGTATCTGAGGGGGAGCAACTCGAAGAAGATGCTGAGAATTCCGAAGCAGAAGAAGATGAAGACATCGACATCCCTGACGACAAACCATCCTTCTCTCCAAGAAAGGATGATGATGATGATGAAGATGACGATGATTTCTTTATCGTCAAACCTGCCCCAAGGATCAAAGCTCTTAAAGGAATCTCAATAAAAGAACCATCAGGGGAGAAGACAAAGACAAAGCCCTCAGCCTCTGGCGCTGAGAAAAGCAAAGACAAAGGCCTCGCTGAAGATGAAAATCTAGCGATTCTTTTTGAAAAGCCGGTTTGTCAGGTAAACTAAAACTTTACTTTTTCCTTCCCTGAACTTTTCAACAACTCAATAAGTTCTCTACTCCACAAACCTCTCTACACATCCACATTATTTTTCTATCTTTTCTACCCAAGTTCTTCTACCCAGTTCTTATCTGTAAGATCACTGCTTTTCAGCTAGTCCTCTCCCCTGTTTGAGGATGTCGCTGAAGGTTCTACTGTTGCGACTTCACAAATAAAGCCAGCTGCTGCTGATGAAATAATCCCAGTCTTGGACTTGATCTCTGAGACTGATGAACCAGAAGAACAACCTCTCTTGCACAATAAGAGACCTTCCTCAGTTCCTCAAAGGCTGAGTGAAGAGGATCAAAAGAGAAGAGAAGAAATAATAAAGCGATTCGAGGATCAGCGAATCATTCTAAGGCCTGATCAACTGCCTTCAGTTCCTCCCAAGTTCAGAATTTCAAAAGCTGAATATCAGGACCACCTTAGAGCTGAACGCCTCATTGCTGAAAGGAAGGAAGCTGAAGAGAAAGACAGAGAATACGCCATCAAGCTCACTCAAGAATCTGTCAAAGACCCCAAGCTGAAGCGTGTTCCCATTCAAATCCAACGAAAGCTGTGGGAAGAAACCCAGAAGATCGTGGAAAAGAAAACTGAAGTTTCTCAGACCACCTTGATCTGGTGTAAAGAGAAAATTCACTTCAGATATCGTCCAGCGAAGATCAACAAGGTATTCATCTCTGGAAGAACATCTATCGGAGTACCTATTGTTGACATCAAACTGTTCAGAGAAGATGGCACATCTGAAACCTTTCGCGCTGACACTGTAAAAAGGTATGGTCTCTCTGAATGGCTGGAGATGAGGTTAGCTATTCAACCATCACAATCTAAGTACAAGAATCATTTCGAAAAGCTGATAAACAGACAGATCGACTTGATATCTTCTTGTGTGGATATTCCTCCTGTTCCTGATCTAAAGCCGAAAAGAAAAAGAGGTTCTCCAAGGAAGAAACGTCAAGATTCAAACTCAGGACCTGTCATACGAAATGAAACTGGAATTGGTTTCTCTCGCGCTGAAGTGCTTGGTCCTGATCCTGATCTATCTGCCCTTGACATCTCTTTGCCACCATGTGAACTTTTCGTCCCTGGTAAAGTCATCAGTAATCCTTATGGAATATTCTTTCTTGACTACGACGGACGTAAATGCTTTCAACGGATCGCTGAGCTCCCAATCACTCTAATCGAACAGCTCAGAGATCTTATCTACTGGTGTGACTTCAGAAAGGACATTCAGGCACGACACCTAAAACCCTTGATCTTTCAAGAAGCGCTGAAGAAAAGAAAACAAGGTGTAACGGTTCCTGACTGGATGATTCCCACTGAAAAGACGACCCTTGATGAACTTCTCATTAAGGAAGAACCTTTTGAAAACTGATATAATCTCCTTTTTCTCTATTGTATCAGTTATCCTTCTATACTTGTAATTTATTTCGCTTGTACTTGTAATCTTTCTGTTCTTCATTGTAACCTGATTCAAAGATTTAAAGAAAGATTTCAGCGAATGTACTTTACTCCATCAGTACTGAAAAGATCCCAGAAAACAGTAAAAGGGACAAATATTTTATGAGTTCTTTTTATCCTTATGTTTTCATTAAATAGCAATTTTCTTTGTTGCTATGTCATAATCAAATAGGGGGAGATTGTTGATCCAAACCCTCAGTGATTTGATAATGACCCTCTCTTAAATACTTAGTGAAAATTGTAAGTAAACAATATGTATCAGAGTTTCACTATCGCGAATAAGTACTAAGATCTTACAGTACCGCTGATAGGAACTCTCACTCTTTAAATTAAACACTCAGCGAACACTGTTCACCATAATGCTCTGAGTATGTTCAGTCCTTATGGTGATCGCTGATAAGTTAGTTGTTTACTTATGATCCCTGAAGACAAGTTTCACGTCAACAAAGGTTCTACGCTGAAGTCGAAGATCAAGCTCAAGAACCAGCGACAAGTCTACTAATGAACTGATGCGGATCAGCGAAGACTCAGATTTGTCCACTCAACGTGAAGTATCAAGTACAAGACTTCAGCTATCGCTGAACTTTATCATTCGCTGAATAGTAAATGATAATCGCTGAATCAGCGAAAGCTGATCATGAAGTCCTCCGTACAAAGTACTTTTGTCTTAACCTCCCTTGCACGCCACTGTACGAAAAGTTAGAAAAGAACCTCCGAAAATCTAAGATCGTACAACCACTCTGATACTACACTGTTCATTCATGCGGCTACTAAGGTTGTCAACAAAGGTCAATGACATGCAACCAATCCGCTGATGACACGTGTAAAGTGTATACTGAATTGCATTAAATGCATGCAGTATATAAAGAGATGAACTCACTTCATTTGAAGTAACTTGCTAACTCTGGACAAGTTCAAATCTCTCTCAAGATAGGATTTTATTAGTAATCTCCTTATCTTTCTTAGTGCAAGAAACCTTAGTGTTCCAACTTGTTTAGATTTAGGTTTATCCTTAATCTTGTTTCCGCAACAAGCGGTAAATTGTTAATGATTTATCAATAAACAATTTAGAAAAGTAAAAATAGTGTGTTTGTATTCAACCCCCCCCCCCCCCCTTCTACAAACTTGTATAGGCCTTTCGGGACCAACAGTTTCCAAACTTTGTTTCTTTCGAATTCAGTCAGCTCTTCTTGCATTGCGCTGACCCAGTTTGGATCTTTGAGAGCATCATCTATTTTCTTTGGTTCAGTTAGAGAAATAAAGTTAACAAATAAACAAATATTACCTGCACTTCGTCGAGTCTGAAAACCAGCGTTTGGATCACCAAGAATTTGATCAATTGGGTGATTTACGGTCCATCGCTGAGCCGGAGCATAAGTCGCTGATTCATCTTGAACTGGAGGAGCTGAAGATGAGGCTTCAGCTACTTCTGGAGTTTCAGTTAAGAGAGGAATACTTGCATTTGTCATTTCATTTACTGATTGCTGAGAGATAGATGGAATGTCTGAGGCATTTGGTTCAGCGGTAGGTATAGTGTTTATAGGAACAATTGAGACCCATGATGTTTCAGCTTCACTATTCTGCATGTTTGGAATGATAGGACTATCATCTTCTACTGGATGAGCATGAGGAGTGGGAATATCTTCTGAATCACCAAGATGAGAAAACATCCATTGATTCAGTTCTTCAGTATCAGCGGACGGTTTAGAGTTCGCTGAACGGGATTCGTCAAACGTGACGTGAATAGTTTCTTCTACAGTTTGTCTTCTACGATTGAAGACTCTGAAGGCTTTGGAAACTGAGGAGTATCCAAGAAAGATTCCATCATCAGCCTTGGGATCAAACTTTCCAAGAGCATCTCTGTTGTTCAGTATGAAACACTGACATCCAAAGATGTGAAGAAAGCTGATTGAAGGCTTTCTCCCATGAAAGAGTTCATAGGCTTTCTTTTTTAATCTTTTAACTATCAGCGACCTGTTTTGCGTTAAACAAGCAGTGTTGACAGCTTCTGCCCAAAACTGAGTAGGCAGGTGAGAATCGCTGAGCATTGAACGTGCAGCTTCAATAATTGTTCTATTTCCTCTTTCAGCGACTCCATTTTGTTGCGGTGTTCTCACTGAAGAGAAGTTGTGAGAAATACCCTTACTCTCAAGGAACGAATCAAGAGAACTGTTTTTGAATTCAGTCCCATGATCACTCCTTATTGAGCGAACGGTCAGATTGTTCAGGGTTTCCATCTTCCGAACAAAGGTGATGAGTTCTTCAGGGGTGTCACTCTTAGAACGGAGAAACATTACCCAAGTGAAGCGAGAGAATTCATCAACCATGACCAGCGTATATTTGTTTCCAGCGATGGATTGTTTGTTAACAGGGCCAAACAAATCCATATGGAGTAGTTGTAGAGGAGATGACACTGAAGAAACTTGCTTTGATTTAAAGCTTGCTTTGTTTTGCTTCCCTTTTTCACACGCTGAACATAAAGACTCTTTGGCGTATGAATGCTGAGGTAGACCAGTGACTAACTCTTTTGAAGAAAGGGTGTTCAGTGTCTTGAAATTTAGATGAGATAGCCTCTTATGCCATAGCCAGTTGACATCAGATGAGGCCTTTGAGAAGAAACAGGAGTTCTCAGTGGTTGTTGAGTCCATGTTTATTACATAAACATTTTCCAAACGATAACCGCTGAGAGCTATCTTCTCCTTTTTGTCAGCGACAAAGCATGATTCCTTAGTAAAGATTACTTTGTTATCCATGTCGCAAAGCTGACTGATGCTTAGAAGATTATGCTTCAGCCTTTCAACATATGCGACTCTTCTGAAGGAGGTTGTACCATTTGAAAGTACACCATACCCTCGGGTATGTCCTTTTCCATTTCCACCGAAAGTTACAGAGGGACCCTTCTCTTCCTTGTATTCAGCGAGCAGGCTTTTCTTTCCAGTCTTGTGTCTAGAGCATCCGCTATCGAGATACCAGATACCCTTCTTAACCTGCAATACAAAAGAAGATTAGTTTTTCTTGGGTACCCACTTGACCATGTATACACATTTGTCAGTGGAAGTAGTTGAAATGGAAGATTCAGCAGTCTTCGCAGCATTTGAAGATTCAGCTTTGTCTTTCTTCACTTTGGTTAATTTCTTAACTTCAGTGGTAGGATTCACCTTGACCTGATTTGCACCAGGGTTGGTCTTCTTTGCCTTGGGGGCAATCTTCACCTTAGCTATCTTTTCAGCTTTGGTGGTTGTGGGACACTTACTAGCAATATGATCGGTAAGTCCACAGTGATAACATTTCCTATAACTAAAAATAGTTCTAGGACCATTTGAATGCTGAGCTTTTGATTTCGAATTAGATGTGCCATCACCATGTAAACTATTGGCTTTAAAAATGGGACGAACATTCAGTTCTTCAGATTTCTTACCAAGGACATCCACTCTGAGTCTAGGAGTAGATCGCTGAATAGATCCAGAGACCTGCTTCCTTGATCCAGAGGGATGAGTCATTGAAGCTTTAGAAGCATTCAGCTTTGGTACTAAGGTACCCTTCTGAGGATTCTGGTAAATAACAATTCCTTTACCTTTGTCTTTAGAGACAGAGGTAGGTTTTGAATAAACCATTTTCTCCTTACCTTTTGAGGAGGTAGGAGTTTCCTCGGGGATTGGTGTAATGGACGAGGAGCACTGAGAAGATGAAGTATCAGCGACTGAGGATACGAACGTTCCAAATTTAAGCATTGAACGCTCAGTGGTTGGTTTTGGAGTATCATATTTGTAACCCAAACCACGTTTATCACTTTGGGGAATCTGAGACTTTATTATTTCAGTGATCTTTGTTGAAGAATTACACCATCCTTCAACAGTAGCTTTTTCAGCTTTTAATGCAGCGATAGCTTCTGCTCGTTCGATTTTGACTAGCTGATTTAAATATACTTGATCTTTAAAATCTTCTTCAATTTTAGAAAGCTTTTCTATTTGAAGGTAGCAGTTTTTAAGCTTTTCAGCGAGATCAAGGTTTTGGTTTTCAACCACAGTTTTGCCATTCATGGCTTCGTATAAACTTCTAGTCAAGAGATCGATCTTACGGAGACTATCAGCTTCATCAATATTTGCAATATTGGTAAAGAAGGAAGGTGATACCTGAATAGCAGATGTTGAAGTGGAGGGAATGTCTGAACTTTCTTCCTCTTCTTCAATCTTGGCCATAAGACATAGATTTGCTTCATCATCTTCAGAGTCAGATGATGATGATTCTTCATCAGAAGCAGCCCAATCATAGTTAGCCATCAGGCCTTTATTCTTCTTCTTAAAGCTTTTCAGCTTAGCATATTTTTCTTTCAGCTTTGAATATTTGTCATCTTTATTCCTTGGAACAGAGGATTTCTTTGTAAAAGCTGAGGGTCTAGAAACTTTCTTAGACCTGCACTCGTTAGCGAAATGTCCTGTCTTTTCGCAGTTAAAACAAGTAGCAGTAGCCTTATCAACAAAAGCTGATGATCTAGGCTTGTCAGTTATTGAAAGAGGTTTGTTCTTTCTAAACATTTTCTTTTTGGCAAATCTCCTGAACTTCTTAGTTAGGAAAGCCAAAGATTCATCATCATCTGAATAATCAGAATCTGATGACCTTTCAGAGTTACTTTCTAACTCAGTGATAGTGACCGAGGGTCGCTGAGTAGAAGGTTCCTCTGAGATTAAAGCAACAGGGGTGCTTTTGGAATCTTTTACAAGATTCTTCTTAAGATGGCTCAATTGCTCATGATTCAGCAACGTGCCATATAAGGTAGAAAGGGTCATTGATTTTAGATCCTTTGACAGCTTGAGACACATAGCATAATTGTCCCAGCTTTCCGGTAAACATTCTAGAAACTTTGTCAGTACTTCAAAGTTAGAATATTCCTTACCAACAGTTTTCAGATCTATAATTAAACAATTAAAACGTTGGTGAACTTCAGAGAGAGATTCATTCTTTCCAGAAATGAAGCTTTCGTATTGTCTTACCAGGTTGATCTTTCTTGAGTCCTGGACTTCAGACGTTCCTTCATACTGAACACATATTGTGTCCCACATGGCTTTTGATGTTTTCAGATTCATGACGGAATGGTAGACTTCGTCAGGAAGAGCCATGGATAGTATGGATCTGGCTTTTGTATCTATAGCCACTTTCTTCTTATCTTCGTCAGTCCATTGAAAGATTTCCTTAGGTACCAGCCTTTCTGGAATAGCAGGTGTATTCTCAGCGGTTGGAACAGCAGTATCAATTCTTACAGGGATGAATGGACCATTCTCGAGATAGTAAGGCATAGTAGGGTCTACACCTTCTAAGAAGAGTGTCATCCTATTTTTCCATAAGTTGAAGTTATCTTTGGAAAATCTAGGGGGTTTAGCAAGAGAACCATTGTCTATATAATTTGTGTTTGAGTTAGTGGCCATTTTCAGATAATAGCAAGGAAGAGAAATACCTAAGATTAGATCTTGTTTATGACATTAAACAAATCCGCTCTGATACCACTTGTTGGTCCCGAAAGCCTATACAAGTTTGTAGAAGGGGGGTGGTCTCACAAACACACAGATTTTACTTTTCTAAATTGTTTATTGATAAATCATTAACAATTTACAGCTTGTTGCGGAAACAAGATTAAGGATAAACCTAAATCTAAACAAGTTGGAACACTAAGGTTTCCTGCACTAAGAGAGATAAGGAAATTACTAATGCAAGTCAGTATACACTTTACACGTGTCATCAGCTGGTTGGTTGCATGTCATTGACCTTGGTTGATAGCCTTAGTAGCCGCATGGATGAACAGTGTAGTATCAGAGTGGTTGTACGATTTCAGACAGTCGGAGGTTCTTTTCTGACATTTCGTACGGAGTCGTGCAAGGGGGGGTTAAGACAAAAGTACTTTGTACGGTGGACTTCATGATCAGCTTTCGGTGATTCAGAGCATTATCATTTTCTATTCAGCGAATGATAAAGTTTAGCGATAGCTGAAGTCTTGTACTTGATACTTCACGTTGAGTGGACAAATTTGAGTCTTCGCTGATCCGCATCAGTTCATTAGGAGACTTGTCGCTGGTTCTTGAGCTTGATCTTCGACTTCAGCGTAGAACCTTTGTTGACGTGAAACTTGTCTTCAGGGATCATAAGTAAACAACTAACTTATCAGCGATCATCATAATGACTGAACAGACTCAGAACATTAATGGTGAACAGTGTTCGCTGAATGTTTAACTTAAAGAGCGAGAGTTCCTATCAGCGGTACTGTAAGATCTTAGTACTTATCAACGATAGTGAAACTCTGATACATATTGTTTACTTACAATTTTCACTAAGTATAAGAGAGGGTCATTATCAAATCACTGAGGGTTTGGATCAACAGATCAAACAAAAGAACTTTTTCAAAAATGAAATCATTTCTTTCATGGTTTTATGAACACAACCTTTCATGGTTGTTCTTCAAGTTTAAATGCAAATATCTTAAACTTGTTCTTCATACGTTTTTCTAGAATCCTAATTCTCAAAGGAAACTGGAAAACAAGCTTTTTATTGGGTGTGCATTTCTTTATCAAAAACAAGAAAACCCTAATCTTCATTAAGACATTTTTGTCTGAATGAAATGGACAAAATTCGAACCATCTTATTGGAAAATCTTTCCACATTAAGATTATTTTTATTTGTTATATCTTTGGTTGAACTGATAATACAGAAATGGCATCTACTGTTATTCCTACCGCTGAGAACACTGCTGCTGCTGAGGAACTGGAAATCATCAAGGCTCCTCAGGTCAAGTTCACACTTGAGGAACTGGATTGGACAAAAACAAACAACCTCTATGCGCTTTTTGAGCTTCCTCCTCGAAAGCAAGTCACACATCTGAATGATGCTGTGAAATTTCTCAAAACCTGTTGCCTCTCTACAACCCTGACCATAACACCTCCTCCACATCAGCTACTACTATCTCAGTTCTGGTATTCTGGCAGACACACTCAGCTACCATCAGCCAAAGACCCCACAAAGAAAATCGATTGCATCCTCTGTGACACTGATTTTGGCACCATAAAGATCACCACTGCCATTATCCGCAAAGCCCTGAGCCTTCCCATCGCCACAAAAGAAAAACCCTTTGTTCCTCTCCCTGACCACAAGAAACAAGCTGATAGGGAAGCCATCACTGCATTCTTTGATGTAATGGGTTATGTATGGGAAACTGGAAGGGACAAGAAGCCTGAGAAGAAACTGGCCCTCATCAAGAAGTCAAAAATGCCCAGCAAGATGAACTTCATCTTCGCTCACTTGATAAGCTGCATGACTGCAAAGACCGGCTCCTCTGATCAAGCCGCTCAACCTCAGCAAGCAATGGGATATGCATTGCTGAATGGTCTTCATATTGACTGGGCATCGATAATCTACGATGATCTAGTACTCAAAGTAGACTCTGCCACTGACCGACCATCATGGGTCCCATACCCAAGATTCATCAGCACCGTCTTCCAAACAGGCATGAAGGACAACTACCCAAAAGTAGGAGACCTGAAACTCTCTCAGGTTGGCCCCTATGGTACTCAACTTCAAGCTAGTGGAAAAAGAGGTACGTCTCTCTACTCTTCTAACTCTTCTCAATCCTTCTTCTTCTACTTCTGCAGCTCCTTCAGTGGACAAACCCACCGTTGATACCCCAGCTGCAACCTCCACTCATTCTAGAAAAAGGAAACACTCTACTACCCAACTTGGTTCCAAAAGAACTAAGAAAACCAAGGAGCAACCCCAGCAATCTCTTGCTGAAGACTCCTCAGCTCATCTTGAAGAGCTGAAGGAAAGTTCAGTGGTACGCTCTGCCACAGCTGAACAAGCCATCCATTCCATCCCAGCTTCAGCGTCTCTAAACGCTGAAGTTATAAACTTGGAATCTACCCAACCTCATTCAGTCTCTCTATAGACTGAAGAAGTGATTCTCAGCGGATCCAACGCTGAACCCCGAACCCAACCATCATTCTCAACCTTCGCTTCTCTCTCTACTCCATTGGACTCTAATCCAGTTTTCACCATGATCACTGGAGCACCCGTCATTCCTCTAGAAGCTATAGCTGATACTCTTCAAGGACTGATGGATGCAGGACCTGCAGAAATGACCATGCGTACACGCACTCTAGCTGACGACATGGAACTCTTTTCAGGACACAGAAGTTTTGACGACTTCACCAACCCTCCTGCAGGTATACACCTACCCATATACACTGTAACTAAACCCGAAACTTCTGAGCTTTCCTTTGTTCACAAGTACTTATCTGTTACAGGTCCTATTTTGGAAGAAATCAACGCATCTCTGAAGAACCTGGATACAAAGCTGACAGGTCTAACCACTACTCTCTCAGACAACTCTCCAACTGTAACAAACGTTGGAGAGAATCTCAACAAGCTGACAAAAGTGGTTGAACAGAATGCCTCCAAAGCTGATTTGGAGAAGGTTGATAGAACTCTTGGTGACTTTGCCAAAGTTCTTGCTGACATCTACACAGACTACACCTCTCTCAAAACAACAGTTCAATCCATGTCCAGCGAGTTCATAACGCTGAAGTCATCGGTTGGAAATCTTCAGGGAGAGATGACTGCTGTAAAGACTGACGTGAGTTCTGTAAAGACCGACATGAATTCAGTAAAGACTAACGTAAGTTCAGTGAAGATGATGGTACAGCAGATCCTAAATCACATGACCGCCCCTGCCCCTACACCTTCACATTTCACTCCGGCGGATCATGCTGAACTTTTCAAGATCACTCCTGCTATTATTGGCCTAGAAGACAGAGTAGCAGCGATTGAAACCTATATTGAGATCCCTGGCCAAGAAGACAGGGAACCAATGCCTTCTGCTGAGTCATCACATTCCTCCCCCACTCATCATGAGGAAGGGGGAGAAGAACTCTGAAGACCTTCCCCATGATAAATCTATCGAGGGGGAGAAGACTGAAGACCTTCCCCTTACTGAAGAGGGGGAGAAGACAAATGAAGAAACTGCTGGACCTCAGGGAGATGAAAACCCTGAGGGAACCGAGAAGCTTACCTCTGTATCTGAGGGGGAGCAACTCGAAGAAGATGCTAAAGAATCTGAATCTGAAGCTGAAGATGAAGAAGCCATCAACTTATCTGATGACGAACCATCCTCTTCTCCAAAGAATGATGATGATGACGATGATGATGATGATGACTCCTTTATCGTCAAGCCTGCTCAGAGGACTACATCTCTTAAAGGGATCTTAATAAACGAACCTTCAGGGGAGCGGACCAAATCAAAGACTTCAGCGTCTGAAGCTGACAAGGGCAAAGGAAAAGGTGTCGCTGAAGACAATGAAAATCTGACGATCTTTCTTCCAAAGCCAGTTTGTCAGGTACAATAAATCTTACTTCCTTATACTGCATCCCTCCTCTATCTATACACATTATCATCTCTACTCTCCACAAAAATCCTATACACTAAACCCATTTCTTTTCTCTGTTCTACCCAAGTTCTTATTCGTACGATCGCTGTGTTTCAGCTAGTCCTCTCCCCTGTTTGAGGATATCGCTGAAGTTTCTACAGCTGCGACTTCAACAACAATAATCCCAGCTCCCAACGCTGAAGAAATAATCCCGGTCTTGGATTTGATCTCTGAGACTGATGAACCCGAAGAACAGCTTCTCTCTCACAAAAACAGACCTTCCTTGGCTCCTCAAAAGCTGAGTGAAGAGGATCAGAAAAAGAGAGACACAATGATCAAGAGATTCGAAGATCAGCGAATCATCCTGAAACGTGATCAACTTCCTTCTATTCCTCCAAAGTTCAGACTTTCACAAAAGGAATACAAGGATCACCTCAGAGCTGAACGTCTAATCGCTGAAAGAAGGGAAGCGGAAGAAAAAGACAGAGAACTCGCCATCCAGCTTACTCAAGAATCAGTCGAAGACCCGAAGCTGAAACGAATTCCAATCGAAGTTCAACGTCAGCTATGGGAAGACGCCAAGAAGATCGTTGAAGAAAAGAGAACTGTATCTCAATCTACTTTAATCTGGTGCAAAGAAAAGGTACACTTCAGATATCGACCTGCCAGAATCAACAAGGTACTTATCATTGGAAGATCAACCCTCAAAGTTTCAATCGTTGAAATCGAGATATTCAGAGAGAAGGGACAGTACGAAAAATTCTATGTTGAAGCCATCACGAAGTAAGGTCTCTCTGAATGGTTGGACATCAGATTAGCCATCCAGAAGTCTCAATCTAAGTACAAGGATCATGTCGAAAAGCTGATAAATAAACAGATCGACTTAGTCTCTTCTTGTGTGGATATTCCTCCTCCCCCTCCTCTCGCAAATCAGAAAAAAGGGCCGCTGCAAAGAAAAAGTCTAAACCTTCAGACTCAGGTCCTCTTATACGGAACGAAACAGGTATTGGTTTTTCTCGTGCTGAAGTTCTTGGTCCAGAACCTGACCTTTCCGCACTTGACACATCTCTTCCTCCTGATGAGACTTTCATCCCTGGGAAAGTCATAAGCAAACCCTATGGGATATTCTTTATTGACTATGGTGGACGAAAACGTTTTCAACGTATCTCTGAACTACCCATCACTCCCATCGAACAGCTGAAAGATCTCATCTACTGGTGTGAATTCAAACGCGACATTCAGGCACGACATCTTAAACCCTTGATTTTTGAAGAAGCGTTGAACAAAAGAAATCAAGGAGTAAATGTCCCTGACTGGATGATTCCCACATCAAAGACCCTTGATGAACTTCTCATTAAGGAAGAACCTCTATAAGCTTATAGGATCGCCTTATTCTTCTATTATATCAGTTATTCTTTTGTACTTGTAATTTATTACGCTTGTACTTGTAATCTTTCCACTTCCCCTTGTAATCTGATACGAAGTTTTAAAGAAAGATTTCAGCGAAAGTACTTTACTCCATCAGTAAAGAAAAGATCCCAGAAAACAGTAAAAGGGAAAAATATTTTATGAGTTCTTTTTATCCTTATGTTTTCATTATATAGCAATTTTCTCTGTTTCTATGTCATAATCAAATAGGGGGAGATTGTTAATCCAAACCCTCAGTGATTTGATAATGACCCTCTCTTAAATACTTAGTCAAAACTGTAAGTAAACAAACCCTCAGAGTTTCTACGCTGAAGTCGAAGATCAAGCTCAAGAACCAGCGACAAGTCTCCTAATGAACTGATGCGGATCAGCGAAGACTCAGATTTTTCTACTCAACGTAAAGTATCAAGTACAAGACTTCAGCTATCGTTGAACTTTATCATTTGCTGATATAGAATGATAGACCGCTGAATCAACGAAAGCCGATCATGAAGTCCTCCGTACAAAGTACTTTTGTCTTAACCACCCTTGCACGACTCCGTACGATATGTCAGAAAAGAACCTCCTTATTGTCTGAAATCGTACAACCACTCTGATACTACACTGTTCAAACATGCGGCTACTAAGGTTGTCTACAAAGGTCAATGAGATACAACCAATGAGCTGCTGCCACGTGTAAAGTGTAAACTGCCATGCATTAAATGCATGCAGTATATAAGAAGGACTCCAGCTTCATTTTCGAAGCACTCGAAAACTCTGGACGAGTCACTTGCTAACAAGTCATCTTTCTTATCTTGAGATAGGTTATTATTAGTAATTTCCTTCTCTTTCTTAGTGCAAGAAACTTAGTGTTCCAACTTGTTTAGATTTAGGTTTATCCTTAATCTTGTTCCGCAACAAGCTGTAAATTGTTAATGATTTATCAATAAACAATTTAGAAAAGTAAAATATGTGTGTTTGTATTCACCCCCCCCCTTCTATAAACTTGTATAGCCCTTCGGGACCAACTATTCCGAACTTATTACATTTGTTGATTAGCGACTTGAACCGATCATATGTAGACTGCAGAGTTTATGTCGGCAGAGCTTTAAATGCATAGTATTCGTTTATGTATTGAGCTCTGTGGTTCTTCAGAGTTTTGCCCCCCCCCCCCCTTCTAGTTGTTTTTCCAGTTCCTTCCATAGATCATATGCAGATTCACATGCATCTAGGGATTGGAAAAGGTCGTTGGGAATTGCCATGATCAGAAGTCTTTTTGTTTTCTGAGCCACTTCATATTTTGCCCAATCAAAATTGGACCACTTACCCTGAGCTTTTGGTTTTTCGTGTTCAGGGATTTCTGGTGTGTCGTCTGTGGAAGGAATACGTGGTACTGTTATCATTGGAACGAAAGGAGGATTTTGGAGATAGTATACGAGTTCTTTATCAGTACCCTCAAAGAAGTGAATCATTCGTATCTTCCATTCAGGGTATTCATCTCTAAGAAGAGTAGGAGGCTTGGTTAAAGAACCAGCAGTGAAGAAGTTGTTCGTATTTGCCATTTTGAGAGAGAGAAAATATTCAAAAAGATAGGGTATGAACAGTAGATTTTTCAGAATGTGAAGTGGATGCTTCGTATGATGTTTCTATGTTTAAAAGCTTTAAGCTGAGCACTAATATGGTGTTTTAACCAGAATAACAGATTCTATAAGTTTACCAAAGTTCGAATGAATCGAAAATGACAGTAAAACAGAAATTGTTTGAATATTATGAAGAATAGGTTAAAAGTCCAAGTTTCTACCAATGATCATTTTTTAGAGTGGATCCCTTGATATTAAAATCAAGGTTCGCTCTGATACCAATTATTGGTTCCTGTTTTGCTTAACAATGATGAGTCTTTCAGATAGTTCAGATAAGATATATTTGCGGAAGCGTATTTAAAGAACTGAAAGATTACTAAGGTAGAAGAACACACAATATCAAATGAGCAGTTTGTGAAAGACAGATAAATATCTCAAAGATTCACTGTATTTGATATTATTAAGAACACCAAGAACATAACAAGAAATCTACTAGTGTGTGTGTTGTGCGTAGCTTAAAATCTGATTCTCGTTAATAGAAGAACTCAATCATGAGTCTTCTATTTATACTACTACAAAGGGGACATACTTTAGACAATAAGGACTGATCTATAGTAGACAGGATCGTATGAACAGTAGCAGGTACTACATGCATTAAATGCGCTGATATCAACTTGGTACTGAGCCCTATTAGAGTTTGACACGTGGAGGTTGTCAGGGCACTCCTCGTACAAGTGGATGAACGGATCCTGGAACAGTAGAAAGATATTTGTTGATTTCTTCTAAGTCTTCAGTATACCGCAGAGGCTCTGTCAAGGCTGACAGAGGTTCTGCGGCTCGGTCCTCTGTGAGCAATCTTCTGTCGATTCTTGCCTTCGGTCTTTTTGGTGTCTCGGTAGAGCCTCTGTTGGAGGTTTCTATACTTAGCCTATTTTTCACTACTTTCATAAACAGAAAGATTTTAGCTAACAATAGTTTGGCAGCTTTTGATAAGACTTTTGGTTCAAACGAATAATATTTTCTTGAAGTTATTATGAACTAAGTATTTTGGGTAATTTTAAGTGGTTGGTTGTATTAGATCTAAAAACTTTAGTATGGATGTAGGATGAACATCAAAATTTTGTATTAGCGGCATTATCTAAAAATAGAAATGGATTTTACCTTGTTGTTATCTGGAGCAGCTAGGCGTTTTGTTTCATTAGAATTTAGGCCACTGATCGATTTGAAATCTAGGAGAATGTCGGATGCTTATATTATTGAGGTTGCTAATGGTCATAAATTTGAGGCTAAGGATGTAATTTTATATTGTACCTTGAATCTAGCCGATAAGTCGTTTAGCGTTGATCTTATTCCTATTGAATTGGGGAGTTTTGACGTAGTAGTGGGTATGGACTGGTTATCCATGAATCGAGCTGAGATTTGTTGTTTTGATAAGGCAGTTAGAGTACCTCTGCAAAACGGAGAAACCCTCGTTATTCAAGGAGATAAAGCTGGAAGGACCCTAAAGATAGTGTCAAGTGTGAAGGTGCATAAGTATTTGAGGAAGAAGTGCGTTGCATTTTTGGCACACGTAGTTGAGAAGCAGTCCGAGAAAACGCGAATCCAAGATATTCCTGTGGTGAAGGATCACCCGGAGGTGTTCCAAGATGATTTGCCTGGACTTCCCCCGTCTAGACAAGTCGAGTTTCAAATTGACCTTATACCTGGAGCAGCACCCGTAGCTAAGGCACCGTATCGTTTAGCACATGCCAAAATGCAAGAGTTGTCAAGTCAACTCCAAGAACTTCTGGACAAGGAATTTATTAGGCCAAGTTCCTCACCTTGGGGAGCCCCAATCATGTCCGTCAAGAAAAAGGATGGATCGTTTCGAATGTGCATCGATTATAGGGAGCTGAACAAATTGACGATCAAGAATCGATATCCTCTTCCTGAATAGATGATTTATTCGACCAATTGCAGTGTGCAACTTATTTCTCAAAGATTGATCTTCGATCAGGTTATCACCAGCTGAGAGTCCGTGAAGAGGACATCCCTAAGACAGCTTTTAGGACACGATATGGACACTACGAGTTCTTAGTTATGCCCTTCGGGTTAACGAATGCAACAGCCGTGTTCATGGATTTAATGAACAGGGTATGCAGACCATACCTTGACAAGTTTGTGATCGTGTTTTTCGATGACATTTTAATCTACTCACGGAATAGGAAGGATCATGAGCAGCATCTAAGGATAATTATAGAGACACTCAAGGATCAGAAACTGTATGCCAAATTCTAAAAGTGCGAATTTTGGATCCGAGAAGTACACTTTCTTGGTCATGTGATTGGAGAGAAAGGAATTCACATGGACCTGGCTAAAGTGGAAGCCGTTAAGAAGTGGGAAGCCCCAAAGACCCCAACAGAAATTCGTCAATTTCTGGGTTTGGCGGGTTATTATAGACGGTTCATCGAGAACTTCTCAAGAATTGCTAAACCACTCACAGCACTGACCCAAGAGGATAGGAAATTCGTTTGGGGAGAACCGCAAGAGGAGGTGTTCCAGCTGCTGAAGAAAAAGCTGTGCAATGCACCAATTCTAGCGTTACCGGAAGGAACCGATAACTTTGTGGTGTATTGTGACGCATCGCATCAAGGTTTGGGTTGCGTATTGATGCAAACGGACAAGGTTATAGCATACGCCTGAAGACAACTAAAGGTTCATGAGAAGAACCATACCACACACGATTTGGAGCTTGGAGCTGTGGTATTTGCTTTAAAGATTTGGAGACATTATTTGTATGGCCCTAAGTGCACTGTTTTCACAGACCATAAGAGTCTTCAGCATATCTTAGACAAGAAAATGTTCAATATGAGGCCGAGAAGATGGGTAGAGTTACTCAGTGACTACGATTGAAATTTGTTACAACCCAGTTAAGGCCAATGTGGTAGCCGATGCCCTGAGTAGAAAGGAAAGGGTAAAACCTTCACGAGTACGAGCGTTGGGAGCGCTTGTACAAACGAGTTTAAAGACTCGAATTCTCGAAGCTCAGGTCGAAGCAATGAAAACGGAAAACTTGAAGAACGAGACTCTACATGGCATAGAGAATAGATTTGAAACTAAGGTTGAATCCAGTACACTACTTCAAGGACAGAGTTTGGATTCCAAAAGCTAACAACGTACGGGAAACGGTTCTGGAGGAAGCCCACAAGTCTAGGTATTCAATTCATCTAGGAGCGGATAAGATGTACAAGGACTTAAGGGAATATTATTGGTGGCCAGGAATGAAGAAAGATATTGCCTTGTACGTAGGAAAATGTTTAACTTGCTCAAAGGTCAAAGCCGTATATCAAAAGCCATCTGGTCTGCTGCAACAACCAGAGATTCCCCAGTGGAAATGGGAACAAATAACCATGGATTTCATAACCAAACATCCGAGGACTGCCAAATGCCACGACTCGATTTGGATTATAGTAGATCGATTCACGAAATCTGCACATTTCCTACCGATTCGGGAAGATTATAAGATAGAGAAGCTTGCTCAGATCTACATCAATGAAATTGTTACACGTCATGCAGTTCCAGTTTCCATCATATCAGATAGAGATAGTCGTTTCATATCCCGATTTTGGCAGTCACTTCAGAAAGCATTGGGTACGCAATTGAATTTGAGCACTGCCTATCATCCTCAAACGGATGGGCAAAGTGAACGGACTATACATACGTTAGAAGACATGATTCGGGCATGCGTGTTAGACTTTAGAGGAAGTTGGGATAATCACTTGCCTCTGGTCGAGTTTTCTTATAACAATAGGTATCACACTAGTATTCAGTATGCGCCATATGAAGCCTTGTATGGACGCAAGTGTCGTTCACCCCTTTGTTGGTTGGAAATTGGAGACAGACAGCTATCTAGACCTGATATTGTGCAGGAAACTACCGACAAGATTGCAATCATTAGAAACGGGCTTAAAGCATCCATAGATCGTCAGAAAAGTTATGCGGACAATCGTAGGAAGCCTTTAGAATTCCAAGTTGGTGATAAAGTGCTTCTAAAGGTATCTCCATGGAAAGGAATAGTACGATTTGGGAAAAGAGGAAAATTGAGCCCAAGGTATGTCGGACCATTTGAGATCTCTAAAAGGACTGGTCCAGCAGCATATAGACTCAATTTGCCTAGGAGCTAAGTGCTATCCATGATACGTTTCATGTGTCGAACCTCAAGAAATGTTTAGCTGACGACTCATTAATCATACCTCTGGAAGAAGTTCAGATTAACGATAAGTTGCATATCGTAGAAGAACCAATTAAGATCCTCGATAGAGATGTTAAGCGTCTTAAGCGAAGCAAAATTCCGATTGTGAAAGTTCATTGGAACACAAGGCGTGGGCCTGAGTATACATGGGAACGAGAGGACTACATGAAACTTAAGTATCCTCACCTCTTTGCTAATAAACCGGTTAATGCTGAAAGTTCTTGAATTTCGGTACGAAATTCTTTTAACCGGGGGAGACTGTGACAACCGTCAAATTTACGTTTCAGGTTAGAACTATACTGAACATTTAGCAGTAAAAACAGTATTGTTAGGAAAATTTGAGAATTTTGCCTAGCATTCGTCTAAATGAGTGAATTATCCATAAATCTCATAAAATGCCAATTCAAATACCCTAAATACATATATATGTGTACTTTGCAAAAAAAATACTTGCAAATAAAACAAGTATTATTGTTAATATAAACTAATTTAAATAATTAACAAATTCAAAAAAAATGTAAAAATCAAAATTTAAAAAACACAATTATTTTCACCATCTTTACACTCCTCACTCTCACTCTTTCTCTCCCTCTTTGTCCGGCCACCCCAGCCCCCATATGCCCCCTCTCTCTTCATTTTACTTCATTTCAAACACACAACTTTCATTCACTCATTCTCTCTAACTTCTCTCTAAAACTTTCTCTCATTTTTCTCTCTAAAAACCTCTCTATTTCCTCTCAAATTGTGCTACAACTCCAGCCCTTAAACTCAAGAAAGTTCAAGTATTGAAGTGTTCTTAAGGTAAACTCATATGTAGAGCAAAGCTTAGACACCCTTTTGTTTAATCTTCTTTCGTTGTCTTTAAGTTTTCTTCTTCTTCTACTCTAGTTTTACATTGGTTTGCTAGTTATATCTTTGAAATCTTAATGTTTGTAGATTCATCACCAAAACACTTTGCATGTTGTTAAAAAGTGATGAATCCATGATCAAACCTATGTTAAGACCAAAGAAGGAACTTTTGCAAATTTCTACTAGCGTGCATGTGTTATTCTTTCAAAATCTACCTCTTAATCTCTAAAACGTTTTATGAAAAACTTTATATTACACTAAAAACATGTTTTAATCTCCATGCATGTGCTAAAAACTTGTTATTTTATATGGAAAAAACAAGTTCTTGGCTTGATCACTCATGAGATCTTCAAAAGGAAAGCAAGAAGAATTTTTGGGGATTTTTTAAAGATATCTTTGTTTAATATGCATGCATGTAGTTCTAGAGGTTTAAAAACAAATATTCATCTGAAAATATTTGTTTGGGGAAGTGTCAAATCGGATTCCATGCAAAAGGAACAAAATCATGACAAAACTTAAAGTTAGATACATTTTCTTAAAGCTACCTTTTGACAGCATTCTGCCAGATTCCTAGCTCTCTCTTTAAAACGTCATAACTCTCTCAATATTTAACCAAATGCGGTGAAATTTCTTCTGGAATTTATGTTTTTGTATTAAGATTCGAACCCAAGTGGTTTCACTAAAAAACCCAAAGATTTCGACTATCAAACAGACGTCACCAAAACAGTGTGCAAACAGCTATGCTTTCTATAGTAGTCATACTATAAAAATTATTTGATGGACTTAAACATCTTCAAAAATAATGGTTTACATGCCAAAAGTTTCCTAACACATAGTGTCAGCATGAGTAAAAATTTCCTGACTAAAGGAGCCTTGGAAAATAGCTAAAAATGGACTGAAAGTGACACAAAGATTCTGGACAGAAAAGAAAATTTCCATGTATTGTTAATAAGCAACTTTTAACCTACTTTATCAATTTATTTTATAAAATTTGAGACTTGTGTTAACTAACCAACTTAATAATAAGACATGCAAGATATTTTAGACCATCACAAAAATATGAACCTTAAACAAAGTTCTATATAAGGTATTCTATGACATTTTGGATAAGCAGGCTTCAGCAAACCCCTAGAATTAAGTTGAAATCTTACTAGTACGCTTACGATTCGTAGGATCGGAGTAGGATCATCTTACAAGTTGCACTTGTGAGCTTCTCGAAAACATCATCGTTATCATCGTGAGTTTTCACAGCCCCTTTTACTACTTTTGTACATTTTTGGGGTGAAAAGCATGTTACGATTTCATTACGCATCGGTTGTACTGTTTACTCAAAATGCTATGAATTTTTATGCGCTATGGTATGTATGCTTATGTTAGTTGATTCTGAGTTTCTCTATGGTTCTTTAAGTCCCCGGTTTACTCTACATTACCCATTAACTCAATTTTTGAGCCATTGGTATATTATGGATAACGTTATTTGGTTGACTCCCCACTCACCTCGCGAGTGCATAATTACCGTCTTCTTTATCATGTTTGCGATGGAACATGTGTCTTTGGGGCGTTCAGTCAGGAGGCTTGGGTAGTGGTCTCATTGCTTTAACATTTTTAACACCACAATATACCTTGCGCGTGTTGACAACCGAATTCTCTATCCACTGTGCGGATTTAAAAACATGCATTAAAACTGTTATGCATACCGAAAACCTGTGAACTAACCAACTATTCAATAGTTGATCCTCTCATTTACATGCTTTTCAGGAAATCTCAAGTAAGGTTGGAACTTTAGAAGGCACCACTAGTAGCTGCATCCAGTACGATCTTCTTTATCATGTCAATTTGTGTTTTGGACAATTTGTATTTTGGAACAAGATGTAATTTTTGTAAACTTTTTAAGCTATGATGATTGTATGTTGTCTTCTACCTTACGCAATGAAACCTTGAGCTATGACATCTCGTCTTTCCGCTTTAGCGGGGTGTGACACTGAAGACCCATTTTGTCCCTATAGCTTGTTTCCCTTTTGGCAGAGGAACTAGGGTTCATACCTTGTTTCTCTCAAACTGTAGAAGCTCTTCTTGCATTGCATCTACCCAGTTTGGGTCATCTAGGGCTTCAAAAAAACTTTTTGGCTCGATCATACTGATAAAGTTTATAAAGAAACAAAAATTAGCAGTGGATGATCTTGTCTTGACCTTTTCAGAAGGATCGCCAATAATTTGGCTCTAAGGATGTCTCTTCGTCCACTTTTTCATCTTGGGGAGATGGTCATTATCATCATCTATTTGAACCTCTGTGGTTGCACTCTGTGGTTCTTGTGTAACCTCTGTAGTTGATGGTACTTCTATCCTTGAACTCGGTGTTGCAGCTTGTGGAGGTATTTCGATAAGAGTTGGAATCGATTCCTCTGAGGATGTAGAAACAGAATCTTCGTTTTCCTCTGGTATTGCTTCCTCTGTTGTAGCTAGAATAGGTATTTCCAGTTCCTCTGTTGTAGTGTCTTTGCTTGTATCATCTTCTGCTCGCTCCCCCTCAGCACTTGCTTCTGCACGATATACCTTACTCGGTCTGGTTGGCAGAAGATATACCTTACTCGGTCTGGTTGGCAGAAGATGTTTCTCCAAAGGCTCTGATGGCTCCAGCAGAGGGATCAATATCATCATGGAACATCTCTTCAAATAGCAGATTTAGGTATGCTTCTCTTGTCTTTGAGATGCCAGAGGATTCCTTTTTCAAACCGAGTTCTGAACTGATTTGTTCAGAAGTCTTCTGAATAGAATCGTCAAAAGAGACATTGATACTCTCCACAATGGTTCGGGACCACAGAAGATAAACTCTGTAGGCCTTTGAAGTGGCAGAGTACCCAATGAACTTGCCTCCGTCTGCTTTTACATCAAACTTTCCTCTAGCTTCTCTGTCGTTTAAGAGAAAGCACTTGCAACCAAATACATGGAAGAACTTGATGTTTGGTCGCCTTTGATTGATCAGGTGATACGGTGTTTTGATGTGTCTCTTTACTATTATTGATCTATTTTGGGTATAGCAAGCGGTTGATACAGCTTCTGCCCAGAAAGAAATGGGCAATCCAGATGTTGTCAGCATAGTTCTTGCAGCCTCCATAAGCGTGCGGTTCTTTCGATCAACCACGCCATTCTGTTGTTGGGTGCGTGCAACAGAGAAGTTCTGAGATATGCCTTGTTCTGTAAGGTAAGCTTCAATGACAGAGTTTTTGAATTCTGTGCCATTGTCGCTTCTTAACTTTTGAATCCTGCACTCATACAGAACCTAGATTCTTTTCATTACGTTTATCAGAATGTTTGGAACATATGATTTTTTTCTGATAAATTCCACCCATGTATATCTCGAGTATTCATCAATCAACACTAGTATGTACTTCTTGCCACCTAGGCTCTGTATAGCGATTGGACCGCAGAGGTCAACGTGGAGCATGTACAGACACCTAAGGCAAGACACATCAGTCTTGCATTTATGGGAAGCTCTTTTGAGTTTACCCATTTCGCAAGTAGAGCACAAATGATCTTTACAGAATTTGACATTTGGCAGACCTTTAACAAGATCAAGTTTAACAAGCTTATCTAGAGTATGAAAGTTTAAGTGGCAGAACTTGTTATGCCATAACCAGGCCTCTTCGTTCTTACAGGCAACAAGGCAGAGCTTGTCCTTCTTGTTCTTGACACTAAAGTCCATGAGGTACAGATCTCCCTTTCGTTCGGCTCACAGAAGTTCAACTCCTGTATCTTCACCTTGCAGAGAGCAGAAGGTTCTTTTGAACATGACGTCGAAACCCGTATCGCAAAGTTGGCTAACACTGAGAAGATTTTGTGTAAGGCCATCCACATATGCAACTTTGCAAACGGTTATATTTTCCTTTTTGATGACTCCATAGCCTTTTATATATCCCTTCTTGTTTTCGCCAAAGGTTACAGATCCTCCATCGAGTTTATCTTTGTAAGAGGATAGTAGACCTATGTCGCCAGTCATGTGTCGCGAGCACCCGGAGTTAAGATACCAGATCGGCACATAGTGCTTCTCACTATCAGATTCTGATGAGCTGACCTTTGCCATCCCGCAGAACAGGTCGTTCTTCTTGTCACCTTCATCAGAAGATTCGTCGGATTGCCAGTTTTCTTGCTCCACCATGAGTGACTTCTGAGCATAGTAATCTGCCTTCTTTTTATAGAAAGCAGAGTCCCTCTGAGGGCGATTTGGTTTGCTCCTGCAGTCTGCAGCATAGTGGCCTGGCTTGCCACAATTGAAGCATCCCTGATTCTAGGGTGCATTCCCAGCTCTGTCGCCTGACCTCTGTTGGTCACCACCTCTGTCACCTTTGTCATTTGACCTCTGTTGGTCATTTGAACCTTCTCTTCCTTGGTTCCTCGATTCATACTTCTCACCCCGATCATCTCTCCCATTGCATTCATATCCATCCTTCTTCCAGTATCCTCTGCCAAACTCTCTTGTCAATAGAGCTAAAGATTTAGCTATTAAGGCCATCGTTGCCTCTTCTTCCTCTACCAGTTCCTCTTCATCACTTTCAACAATCATCACCTTCTTCTTCTTCTCTTTCTTCTCCTCCACAACTTTCTCTTTCTTCGGCTTCTCTTTTGCTTCTGTAGCCTTGCCAACAAGTGCAAGAGTCCCAACGGTTTGGGCTTTTGCCTGAGCAATTTGTGGTTCTTGGGCTGCCAATGTTCCATAAAGATCTGACAGAGTCCATGTGTCTAAGTCCTGATTAGTTTGTAGAGACATAGACAACTGGAGCCATTCTTCATTTAGGCTCTTTAGGAACATGACGTTGTTCTCCTCAGAAGTTCTGTGGATCCCAAACTTCTTACACTTTTTAATCAGAGAGTTAAACCTGTCGTATGTTGACTGCAGAGATTATGTCGGCAGAGCTTTGAATGCGTAGTATTTGTTGATGCATTAGGCTCTGCGGTTCTTCTGAGTCTTGGCCCCTCCCTCCAATTGTTTCTCCAGTTCCTTCCATAGATCGTATGCAGATTCACACGCATCTAGGGATTGGAAGAGGTAATTGGGTATGGCCATTATCAGAAGTCTCTTGGATTTTTGAGCAAGTTCGTACTTCTCCCAGTCAGTGGTGGACCATTTAGCCATAGCTTTTGGTTTCTCGTACTCAGGGACCTCTGGAGTATCATATGTGGCAGGTACCCATGGTACTGTGACCATGGGAACATGTGGAGGATTGTGAACATAGGTCAGAAGCTCTTTGTCAGAACCCTCAAAGAAGTGAATCATTCGTATCTTCCATTGGGGGTACTCATCTCTGAGCAGAGTAGGTGGTTTTGTTAAAGAACCAGCAGTGAAGAAGTTGTTGGTGTTTGCCATTTTAAGTAGTTTTAAGAATACCAGAAAACAGAGTATGAACTGAAAACTTTCAGATGATGGGATGGATTCTTCGAAAAGAGTTTATAAGCTTAAAAACCTTGAACAATGCACTAAATGGAAAGATTTAACCAAAGAAACAGTTTCTATCAGTTTACTAAAGTCGAACTGGTCGAGAATAGCATAAAAACAGAGGTTGTTTGAAATAAATGAAGAACAAGTCAAAATCAGTCCAAGTTTCTGTCGAAAGGAATTGAAATCATTGTCAGAGTAGATCTCTTGATATAGAAAATCAAGGATGGTTCTGATACCAATTGTTGATCCCGATATTGACTCAACAATGATATTTATCTCTATAGTTCAAACATATATGAATGTGGAAGCGTTTTTAGACGAACTAAAGAGATATTTTGGTAGAAAATACACACAGAAGCGAATACGTGAAAACAGTAAATGACATAAAAGTTTAACTCAATGATTCACTTTGTATTGATTTATCAAGAACACCAAGAACACCTTTGAGTGTGTGAAACAGATTCTATGCTCTAATCTGGTGTGTGCGTATTGTGCAAAAGTTAATAGAAGAGCTCTACATGAGCCTTCTATTTATACTATTCTACAGGGGACAATTGGGAGACAAGAAGTACTAATGGTACAAAGACAACATCGTGGAATACCATCAGGTACAACGTTAATGTAGTTCGTCATTTTCTGTAAAGGCTGCAACCCATCAGAGGTGGACACGTTGAATGTACAGGGCACGCCTTGTACGAACGATCTTCAGGATCTTCGTACAGCAGAGGCACGTGAGAGGCACAAACTTCTTTGTCTTGATCTTCAGATTATCTACAGTCTTCTAAGTCTTCCTACCACAGAGGCTCTGTCAAATGTGACAGAGGCTCTGTGGCCTTGTCGTCTTCTATCGGATCTTTACTCGGTGTCTTAGCAGAGGCTGTGTCGATTTCTTTACACTTAGCCTATTTTTCAATACTTCTTCAAACATAGAAGTTGGAGCTAACAAACGTTTTTGTAAGTTTATAATTGGTTTTGAAGTTACATATTATTTTGGTTGAGTTTTAACCTTTTGGTGAAGTTTTGTAAAATATTCATGTTAATTCATGAATTTGAATGATTTAAAGGTTCCAAAGAGGTATTTAATGAGTTTGAATAATGAAGGTTTGAGCAAAACCTGGTTTTGAAAAGTTGCAGAAAAGTTGCAGAATATAGTAAGATATTTGTTTTAGTAAAAGACGGTCGTGTGTTAGTATGTTATGAAAAGCATAATTTGGGTTCCTCGATTTGGTGATACGCTCAAAAAGTGTTGAAAAGATCTCACAAGTTTCGATATTTCATTCCTTAGGATAAAAAAATTTCCAGTAAAAGGTACAATGGTGTTATCATAAGGGTCAAGAGGCTCTTGAGAATCGGAATCGGAAATGAAATCGAAGTATCTGAGTTAGTTCGATTGATTGAACTCCGGGACGGAATTATGTTAAGGGGAAGATGTTGTAATACCCCAGTTTTAATTAAATAGAAGTTCAAGGGCTAGAGGGTATTTTGTATTTATTTGTAGGTTTAGATTGGAAATATGCTTTCATATAAAAAGACCCACATCCTCATTTTGCTTCCATATTTGTCTTGCCTTAAAAAGTGTGTGTGTGTGTATCTTGGAGGAGGCGCACCCAGAAGGAATTTAGGGAGGTGATTTTGAAGGCTTTTGTTTACAAACTTTGTTTCCACTAAAGGTATGGTTCTTCTTATCTTTATCTTAGAGTAGTGATATTTTCATTTTATATTTGAGTTTAGATTAACCTTATGGGTTATGGAAGAAATATGATTTTCTTTGTATATTTCAAATTTCTATTGATTTTGAGTTTTCTCCATTTGTGTGTTATTTGTAATTAATTTTTGTGTGTAGAAGGAATCTTTGATTATTCATTTATGTTATCAAAGAGTTTTTATGAGTTTGTTTTTATAAAATTGAATTTTGTTAGTTGAGAAGTTGGAAAAGTGATGAACTTGGTTTTTGAGCTATGTTGGTTTATTTTGATAATTTTGGTGGATTGATTTATTAATCATTGTTGAAAAAACGTTTTGGATATTAAGTGGGCAAAACACCGTAGTGCTGATTTTCGGTTTCTTTTCGTTTCATTTTGGGTTGTTGTGAACGGTCATAGAATTGATTCAATCCATTAGTTCGTAATCGTGATTTCATAATTCAGATTTGCGTTCGGCTGTGAGTTTCGCTTACGGTTTCGATCATTTGGGGTCGGTTAAGCTTATTTTCACGTATATCGGTATAAGGTGAGTTTTTTCTTTTAACCATTTTTCAAACTAAAATGCATTTATTATTAAATGGTTAATTTTAGGAAATGAACGATATCGGTATGGGAGATTTTGTTATAAATGGCTATGTTACGGTATTGCACTATCCCGTTGTGCTAGAATGCCAGCTACACTATCGCGCTGTGCTAGAACGCCAGCAACACTATCGCGCTGTGCTAGAACGCCAGCTTCGTTATTATCGTGTTGTGCTAGAACGCCAACAATATTGTGAGATGTTGTGCATGAAAGCCAACGGAGTGTATTGTGAGATATTGTGCTTGAAGGCCAACAGAGTGAATTGTCGAGTTGTGCCTAAGTGCCAACGATTGGATAAATTAATCGAAGGTTTTATATAAACTGTTTTAACACATGGTTTTATATAACTTGGTTTTATATAACTTGGTTTTATAACGGTCTTGAAATGATAGGGATTATCTCACTAAACCGTTTGGTATAACCCTCATTTTGTTTTAAAAAATATGCATTTCAGGATTGCGGAAAGGATGAGGTAAAGGAAAAGTTAATAATGTGAGATCGCATTATTTTATTTATCTTGATGGAAATAATCGAGAAGGAAATTGGAGTCTGATTTTGATTTGTGGCTATGTGGATCTTTCGTATGAAAAGTTTTTTAGCAAAAAGTTTGTTTGCTATTTCAAAATGTTGTATAGATTTGTAGAATGGGACCCAATATGTAACCCCAATGTGATTTGTTTTATATAATATTTCATGTTATTTGTTATGTTGATTTGCGGGTTGTTACAGATTGTATCAGAGCCTAAGTTTAAGGGATTTAGGTATTCGGACAAATACCTAGACTTAAATTGTATGATTTTATGTGAACTTAAGATGTCCATGTTATGATAGAACCTTGGGGTATTAAATATAAGGGGTAGAAAAACGGCATGTAAGGTAAATTCTAATTACATCTGGCCAATGTATTTGTGAATTTACAGGTACATGTTTGTACTCGAATACCTTATTATACTTGGGAATGTGATTAAAGTTAATTTATTCTATGATTTATTTATTGGTAAGTTATTCCCCATGCTCGGTTTGTCTTCGTTAGACAGATGGGACACATCTTTTGCTCGAAAATATTCTGGAAAGATTGGATCATAATAAGTAGTTAATTTAGGGCTGTTACAATTTAAATATGAGTTTTGGGTTACTTGAATTTCAGTTATGGGGCATATTTTGTCATAAAATCAATTTACTATAGTTTACTAAAAGATTTCAATGCAAATTTGATTTTGGGTTTATTACCAAGTACAAATATTTTCTGTATTTTCAAGTGTGTGAGGCTTAAGAAATTTTTGGATTAGAGTTGGGTGATTGTTATGAACAAATTTAATTCTTCGGGATGATTTCTAAGTTCCTTCATATTAGTCTAATTTGTTAACTAGAGTTTTAAATCAATTTGAAATTTAAGTTATGGTTTCCTCAACTGTTATTAGATATCTTTGTCTTCGATTTACTATGTGTATTTATTTGATCGTTTTATAGTTTATTGGTAAAATGTTTTAAGAAGCTTATTCATATATTTAGACGTTGTTGGTAATGTTTGGAGTATAACCCATTCTCGTGACTCTGGTCACGGGCTAGATCGTTTAGCTCTTTGTGTTTTAATTTTTCGGTTTTCTTTCGTATTCATTTTGAAAACCAAGTGTCGGTGTAAATAACGTTTTTGTAAGTTTATAATTGGTTTTGAAGTTACATATTATTTTGGTAGAGTTTTAACCTTTTGGTGAAGTTTTGTAAAATATTCATGTTAATTCATGAATTTGAATGTTTTAAATGTTCCAAATAGGGTATTTTATGAGTCTGAATAATGAAGGTTTGAGCAAAACCTGGTCTTGAAAAGTTGCAGAAAAGTTGTAGAATATAGTAAGGTATTTGTTTTAGTAAAAGACGGTTGTGTGTTAGTATGTTATGGAAAGCATAATTTGGGTTCCTCGATTTGGTGATACTCTGAAAAAGTATTGAAAAGATCTCACAAGTTTCGATATTTCATTCCTTCGGATAAAAATTTTTTCCAGTTAAAGGTACAATGGTGTTATCATAAGGGTCAAGAGGCTCTTGAGAATCGGAATCAGAAATGAAATCAAAATATCTGAGTTAGTTCGATTCATTGAATTCCGGGACGGAATTCTGTTAAGGGGATATGTTGTAATACCCCAGTTTTAATTAAATAGAAGTTCAAGCGCTAGAGGGTATTTTGTATTTATTTGAAGGTTTAGATTGGAAATATGCTTTCATATAGAAAGACCCACCTCCTCATTTTTCTTCCAGATTTGTCTTGCCTTAAAAATTGTGTGTGTGTGTGTGTGTATCTTGGATAGGCGCACCCAGAAAGAATTTAGGGAGGTGATTTTGAAGGCTTTTGTTTACAAACTTTGTTTCCACTAAAGGTATGGTTCTTATTATCTTTATCTTAGAGTAGTGATATTTTCATTTTATATTTGAGTTTAGATTAACCTTATGGGTTATGGAAGAAATATGATTTTTTTTGGTACATTTCAAATTTCTATTGATTTTGAGTTTTCTCCATTTGTGTGTTATTTGTAATTAATTTTGGTGTGTTGGAGGAATCTTTGATTATTGATTTATGTTATCAAAGAGTTTTTATGAGTTTGTTTTTATAAACTTGAATTTTGTTTGTTGAGAAGTTGGAAAAGTGATGAAATTGGTTTTTGAGTTAAGTTGGTTTATTTTGATAATTTTGGTGGATTGATTTATTAATCATTGTTGGAAAAACGTTTTGGATATTTAGTTGGGAAAACACCGTGGTGCTGATTTTCGGTTTCTTTTCGTTTCATTTTAGGGTCCTTTGGGGTGTCGTTTAAAGTCCAGGGGTGTTGTGAACGGTCATAGAATTGATTCAATCCATTAGTTCGTAATCGTGATTTCATAATTCAGATTTGCGTTCGGTTGTGAGTTGCGCTAACGGTTTCGATCATTTGGGGTCGGTTAAGCTTATTTTCGCGTATATATAAGGTGAGTTTTCTTTTAACCATTTTTCAAAATGAAATGCATTTATTATTAAATAGTTATTTTTATGAAATGAACGATATCGGTATGTGAGATTTTGTTATAAATGGCTATGTTACGGTATTGCACTAGCGTGTTGTGTAGAATGCCAACTACACTATCGCGTTGTGCTAGAACGCCATCAACACTATTGCGCTAGGCTAGAACGCCAGCTTCACTATTATCGCGTTGTGCTAGAACGCCAGCAATATTGTGAGATGTTGTGCTTGAAGGCCAACGGAGTGTATTGTGACATGTTGTGCTTGAAGGCCAACAAAGTGAATTGTCGAGTTGTGCCTGAGTGCCAACGATTGGATAAATTAATCGAAGGTTTTATATAAACTGTTTTAACACATGGTTTTATATAAATTGGTTTTATAACGGTCTTGAAATGATAGGGATTATCTAACTAGAACGTTTGGTCTAACCCTCATTTTGTTTTAAAAAATATGCATTTCAGGAATGCGGAAAGTATGAGGTAAAGGAAAAGTTAATAATGTGAGATCGCATTATTTGATTTATCTTGATGGAAATAATCGAGAAGGAAATTGAAGTCTGATTTTGATATGTGGCTATGTGGATCTTTCGTATGAAGAGTGTATTAGCAAAACGTTTGTTTGCTATTTCAAAATGTTGTATAGATTTGTAGAATGGGACCCAATATGTAACCCCAATGTGATTTAATTTATATAATATTCCATGTTATTTGTTATGTTGATTTGCGGGTTGTTACGGATGGTATCAGAGCCTAAGTTTAAGGGATTTAGGTATTCAGACAGATACCTAGACTTAACCTGTATGATTTTATGTGAACTTAAGACGTCCATGTTATGTTAGAACCTTGCGTTAAAAATATAAGGGGTAGAAAAACGGCATGTAAGGTAAATTCTAATTACATCTGGGCAATGTATTTGTGAATTTACAGGTGCATGTTTGTACTCGAATACCTTATTATATTTGAGAATATGATTAAAGTTAGTTTATTCTATGATTTGTTTATTGGTAAGTTATTCCCCATGCTCGGTTTGTCTTCGTTAGACAGATAGGACATATCTTTTGCTCGAAAATATTTTGGAAAGATTGGATCATAATAAGTAGTTAATTTAGGGTTGTTACAGTTTAAGTATGAGTTTTGGGTTACGTGAATTTCAGTTATGGGGCATATTTTGTCATAAAATCAATTTATTATAGTTTACTAAAAGATTTCATTGCAAATTTGAGAGCTGGGGCCTTAATAACTTCTGGATGGAAGAAGTAGTCATCTTCGTCGTCGTCATCGTCATCTTTTGGGGAGGATGATGGTTCATCGTCATTCAGCTCGACATCTTCTTGATCGTCTTCCTCCTCTTCATCCTCTGATAAGATTTCAACAGCAGTGTTCAAGGGAGAATGAGGAGTGGCATCGCCTTGCTCCCCCTTAGATGGAGAGGGACATTCAGCGGTTCCCTCAGGATTCTCATCTTCCTAAGGGTTGTCTTCGTCAGCATTCAATTCCTCCCCCTCAACATTCTAGGGAAGGTCTTCATCAGTCTTCTACCCCTCTTCCGCTGAATGGGTGGGGGAGGCAGTAGCAGCATTGGCTTCAGGGACCCTGTCTTCTTGGCCAGGGACCCGTGGAGTAGTGGCCATTAACATCTTTGTAGTCTCCATCCTGGTTTCCAGGTCTAGAATACGTGATGTGGCCAGGATGACGAAGTCGGCGGTCATCCTGAGCAGCTACCGATCAGCTTGAGCGAAGAAAGAAACTGGAACTGTCGGAGCTACCATTCTTTCGAGGATCTTGGTGAGTAACGAAGTATTTGCAGCGAACTGTATTGTCAGGTTGCTCACCTCTCCCTGATGACCGTCGAAGTTGGTCTCCAACGAACTCACCTCACTACTGAGGCTTGTGAAACCGTTGGAGAGATCAGTGATGGCAGTGTTGAGTTTGGAGATGGTGGAGGTGTTGTTGATGATGGCAGTCGTCACTGTTGTCAGTCCCCCATCGAGTTTGGAGACGTCATCGTTAGAAGCCTTGTCAGAGACAGCAGTGGAGATGTTCTTCAACGTTTCTCCAACGTCTGTAACCGCTGAAGTATTGTTGGAGAGGGTAGTGGAAAGATTGTCCAATTTTGCAGCTATATCCGTAAGGGACGAGCTGATGGTGCCCAAATTTGGACCTGTAACAGAAAATAACTTGTGAGCTAAGGAAAGCTCAGAAGTTAGGGGTGCAGACAGGGAAGTGGAAGGTGTTTGGATACCTGTAGGTTCAGGATTGGAGATGGTGTCAAAGTCTCGAGTTCCGCTCCAATGATCTATGTCATCCTCGAAAGAACGAGCAGGGATTATCGTCGAGGATCCTATAGGTCTTGTAGCATTTCTGTGTAAAAGATTTTGCAGCGTCGCAACTCTAGTGTCCATCAATGGAAATGATGGCATAGTTGGTGCGATGCTGAAGATGAAAGAAGTGGAGGGAGAAGCAACGGCTGAGATAGGTGGGGTTGTTGTAGCTTCAACGTTGGATACGCTGGAAATAATCTCTGCAGCGCTTTGAGGCACTGAGGACTGGGGTTGCTCATCCCTGGTGACTTCAGTGATTTGAGTCACTGAAGCGGTTTTGAAAGGGGTGGCTTCTGCAGATGTGGCGGAGTGAACCACGAAATCATCCAGCGTTCCCTGTGAAGAGGCGAACGTGGAGTCTTGAGCCTGAGAAGGCTTGGGGATCTCCGTTGAGGACTTCTTGGTCTTACGGCTGCCAAGTTGGTTGGAAGAATGTTTCCTCTTTTTAGAGGTGGTGGTTGTGGCCTGGCCATCAGCGGTGGGTATTTCCGCTGTAGAAGTAGCCACAGAAGTAGAAGAAGTATGGGTGCGAAGAAGAGAGAGTAGGGTAAAGAGACGTACCTCGTTTTACACTGGTTTGAAGTCGAGTACTCTTGGACCGACTTGGGAGAGCTTGAAGTCTCCTTGTTTGGGATAGTGGTCGTTGAGTACGTGCTGAAAGATAGCACTAAGGAACCTCGGGTACGGTACAGTGTTGGGTCGATCATCTTTCTCGACCCGGTCCATCAGGTCTTCAAAGATGAGCCTGGCATAGTCGTTGTGCATGCCTTTGAGCAGAGCATAAGCCAGAGCGACCTGAGTTTTGGAGGCCTGGTCAGTAGAGCCTGTTTTCACTATCATGCAGCTGATCACATGAGCGAAAATAAAGTTGATCTCTGAAGGCATTTTGTTCTTTAGGACCACGGTGATCTTCTTCTCGGGTTTACCGTCTTGGCCAGTGTTCCAGAGGTATTTCATCTTGTCAAGGAAGGAGATGATTTCCTTTTCACCTTCAGTGGTAGATGGATCAATGACGGGAACATAGGGGTGTTGCTTGTTACCAGCAGGGAGGTTCAGGGCTGCGCGAATTGCAGCGGGCGAAATGGTTCCATAACCTAGCTCGGTTTAATACCCGATAACTGAGTATTCCTTTCCGATTTTCTTTGATACAGCAGTAGTGTTAGCTCCAACTTCTATGTTCAAAGAAGTATTGAAAAATAGGCTAATTGTAAAAACATCGACAGAGCCTCCACCAAGACACCAAGAGGACAAGGCCACATGGCCTCTGTCACTCTTGACAGAGCCTCTGTGGTATGAAGACTTAGAAGAATGAATAACTCTGAAGTTCAGGACAAAGACGATCGTGCCTCTGCTGTACGAAGATCCTGAAGATCGTTCGTACAAGGCGTGCCCTGCACATTCCACGTGTCCACCTCTGATGGGTTGCAGCCTTTGCAGAAAAGGGCGCACTACATTAACGTTGTACCTGATGCAGTCCCACGATGTTGTCTTTGTACCCTTAGTACTTCTTGTCTAAAGCTTGTCCCCTGTAGAATAGTATAAATAGAAGGCTCTTGTAGAGCACTTCTATTAACTTTGCACAACTTCACACACACCTGATTAGAGCTTATCTTATTGTATTTCACACACATTACGGTGTTCTTGGTGTCTTATAAAGAATCAATATGCTGTGAATCTTTGAGCTAAACTCGTGTTTATTAATACTTCATTTGTTTGATTCTGTGTGAACTTTCTACCGAGCATCTCTTTAGTTCTTTAAAACGCTTCCGCATACTAATTTGTTTGAACTAATAAAGATTAATATCATTGTTGAGTAATATTGGGATCAACAATTGGTATCAAAGCCATCCTTGATTTTCTATATCAAGAGATCCTCTCTAACAATGATTTCAACTCCTTTCGGTAGAAACTTGGACTGATTTTGACTTGTTCTTCACTTATTTCAAACAGTCCCTGTTTTTCTGTTATTCTCGACTTGTTCGACTCTAGTAAACTGACAGGATCTGTTTATGTGGTTAAATCTCTCCATTTTGTGCATTGTTCAAGGTTTTTAAGCTTATAAACTCATTTCGAAAAGTCTTTCCCATCATCCGAAAGTTTTCTGTTCATACTCTGTTTTCTGGTATTTTCAAACTACTTAAAATGGCAAATACAAACAACTTCTTCACTGCTGGTTCTTTGACAAAACCACCTACTCTGCTCAGAGATGAGTACCCCCAATGGAAGATACGAATGATTCACTTCTTTGAGGGTTCTGACAAAGAGCTTCTGACCTATGTTCACAATCCTCCATATGTTCCTATGGTCACAGTACCACGTGTACCTGCCACAGATGATACTCCAGAGATTGCCTACGACGAGAAACCAAAAGCTATGGCTAAATGGTCCACCACTGACTGGGAGAAGTACGAGCTTGCTCAAAAGGCAAAGCGACTTCTGATAATGGCCATACCGAATGACCTCTTCCAATCCCTAGATGCGTGTGAATCTGCATACGATCTATGGAATGAACTGGAGAAACAATTGGAGGGAGGGGCCAAGACTCAGAAGAAACGCAGAGCCCAATGCATCAACGAATACTACGCATTCAAAGCTCTACCGACAGAATCTCGGCAGTCAACATACGACATGTTTAACTCTCTGATTAACAAGTGTAAGAAATTTGGGATCCACATAACTTCTGAGGAGAACAACGTCGTGTTCCTAAAGAGCCTAAATGAAGAATGGCTCCAGTTATCTATGTCTCTGCAAACTAATCAGGACTTAGACACCTGGACTCTGTCAGACCTTTATGGAACATTGGCAGCCCAAGAACCACAAATTGCTCAGGCAAAAGCCCAAACCGGTGGGCCTCTTGCACTTGTTAGTAAGGTTATAGAAGCAAAAGTGAAGCCGAAGAAGGAAAAAATTGTGGAGGAGAAGAAAGAGAAGAAGAAGAAGGTGATGATTGTTAATAGTGATGAAGAGGAACTGGTAGAGGAAGAGGAGGCAACAATGGCCTCAATAGCTAAATCTTTAGCTCTGTTAACAAGAGAATTCGGTAGCAGAGGATACCGGAAGAAGTCTGGATATGAACGAGATGGGAGAGATGATAGAGGAGAGAAGTATCAGCCGATGAGCCAAGGAAGAGGGACTTCGAATGACCAACAGAGGCCAAATGACAGAAGTGACAGAGGTGGTGACCAACAGAGGTCCGGTGACAAACTGGCAACGCACCCCAGAACCAGGGATGCTTTAACTGTGGCAAGCCAGGCCACTATGCTGTAGACTGCAGGAGCAAACCAAATCGCCCTTAGAGGGACTCTGCTTTCTATAAAAAGAAGGCAGAGTACTATGCTCAGAAGTCGCTCATGGTGGAGCAAGAAAACTGGTAATCCGACGAATCTTCTGATGAATGTGACAAGAAGAACGCCCTGTTCTGCGGGATGGCAGAGGTCAGCTCATCAGAATCTGACAGTGAGGTATCCACTTCTGACTCTTCCTTAAATGAAACTGAAGTTAATTTTCTTAAACTAACAGAAGATTACACTGAACTAAAAAGGACTTGTGAGAGTATTCAGAAAAGGCTTGCATTCTTTGAGAGAGAAGCCAGACTTCTCACTCAAGAAAAGGCAAAAATATCTTCAGAAAATGATGAGATTGAGACCAATTGGCACAAACATTTAAATCCTTTAAAATAAAAAATCTCAGAACTTAATTATGCCCTTAAATCTAAAACAAAGAAACTTTTGGACAATGAGAGCGACAGAATGAACATCCTTGCTCTAAAGAACGTTTTTCAAAAGGAAAGGGAAGTCCTACATCAAGACTTGCTCAGCAGATACCTCCTAATTAGAAAGTGTTGGTTCTCGTTTTGCTTATACATGATTATCAGATCTATTAGTTCGAGTTATTGTTTGATGCGGAAGCGTATTTGAAGAACTAACATATATGTTTGATAGATTTAGAACACACAATATAAAGAAACAGTATAAAGATGATATCTTGAAGATTACTGTTGTTTTATATATAAGGCAAGAATAGATTTAAGAACAGTTGAGTATGCAAAGCTTTAAGCAGATATGACTCTCGATGTGCATAAGCTATGTGTTCTTGTGTGCTTTTAACTATGTATTTTTCGATTAGGAAGAACTCAACATGAGTCTTCCTTTTATACTACTACAAGGGGACCATAAAGTATGAGCTGCTGTTAGAACGGATGGCATGAACAGTAGAACGGATGGCATGAACAGTTGTACGTGTTGTATTGCATTTAATGGCGCAGACGTCTATGTTGTACTAAGCCCTATTGAGTCCACTCAGAGTTTGACACGTGTTGAAGTTGGACAGGGCAAGCTATCATGCAAGTTGATGAACAGGTCAGGAACAGTAGCAAGATATTTCTTCAACAGTGGCAAGATATTATAAATATCTTCCAAGTCTTCAGTCTGAACCGCAGAGGCGCTGTCAAGGGTGACAGAGGTTCTGTGGTTGGTTCCTTGGTGAGCATTCTTCTGTAGATCCTTCTTTGGTCCTTTGTGAGTAGTCTTCACTGGGTTCCTTGTCTTTTGCTGTTGTCCGCAGAGGCTCTGTTAATGGTAACAGAGGTTCTGCGGTCTTGGTTTTCTGAAAGCGTCCTTCTGTAGTTTCTTCGGTCTTTGATTACTCTTGATCAAACTTCCTTTGATTCTTCTGAGATGCCCGACAGAGCTTCTGTTGCACTCAGCAGAGCTTCTGTGGAAGTTCTTCTGTACTTAGCCATTTTTCAATACTTCTAATTTTTCAGAATATTGGAGCTAACAATCTCCCCCTAAGTATTGAAAAATAAAAGGTTTAATTTATGCATTTTATCTTAAGTAAAAAAAAGAGGTTAAACAATACCCCAGAAGATTATTTCTTTCGATTGGAATTTATGCCTGAGGCATTTACATTTGAGTACATTAAATGAACAGAAATAAACGTTGACAGAGGTTCTTTGAAGAGACTCATATTTTTGCATTTGGGAAGTCGTCGAACTTTCTGTTGTCTTTTCCTACTTCCTTGAGTTTTTCATAGAATTTGAGGCAGAGATTTCTTAAGCCTAGTGTAGCATCAATCTCTTTGATCATCATCAGAGTAGATTCTTCGTCCATAAGCTCTGTTGCTTTGTTCTCCTCTAGTATTTTTCTGAACATGTTCAGAGTATGGGTTGTGTACTTCTGACAGTCCATTGTCACAAACAGTTTAAGTTGATCAGCAGGATTCTTGAATACTAACCCGTACCTTGGAGTTTTGATGATAGAATTGGGTATGGCATTGGGTGGGCAGAAATCCTCTGGTGGTCTGATACTTAGAGTAGTCATGCCTAGATCGATGGCTAGTTAAAAGTCGAGCATGCTGTAGATTAGGAGCTTTTCACGCATCGCCTTTCTGAGAACTCGATAAGACCTTTGGTGGCAATCGTCATTGAAGTTGTCTTTCGTCCATTGCAGAAGGTCGGGTAAGTCATAGGGATTGAGGTTTCGGATATCAGCATCAGAGAATTGATTCTCTGATCTGTCAGACCTTTTGACTTTCCAGATTGTATACATCGTATGAGGATAAGTTCTCATTTTAGAGTATTTACAATAGATTACCTTCTTTATTTTGTGAATGGAGTAAACTTGGTTGACCGGTTTTGACTTTGTAGAGGTGAAGATGGCATCGAATTCCTTTCTGAGCTTCTGATCTCGGACATGAGCTGGCAGATCGCTATTGAAGTGTTGTCTGTAGAGATAACTGTAAACTTGCTCTTTCATTTGTTCAACGGTTGGAGTAGTTCTTGGAATTGGTCTCCTTAGCTCATCCATTTGTCGAGTGATGTCTGCTACTTTACCTTCTGTTACCTTAGCTGTGGGATCCAGGGTTGGGTTTTCTGACAGAGGATTCAAGTTGAATGCCTAGTCTTCCTCTTCGGGTTTAGGAGTGACGAAGGCATTAAAGGCACCTTTCATCAACTTCTCTGTAGCAACTGGCATCTTCTTCTTTGGCTCTTCTTCTGTCATTACTCCCTTGCTTTTATCTTTTTGGTTTTGAGGTTTCAGAGGTTGGGTTTTGGATTTGTATGGGTGGAACCTTTGTAGATTTGACAATTGGAGGTTTTGTGGGTTTTGGGGTTGGATGCTCTGATGTTTTGGTTGTTGCCTCTGAAGGTTTTGATACTTCGGGTTGTGAGGACTCTGTTGGTGAAGAGTTTTCGGGTCTTGGAGGTGGGATGTCAAAACGCTTTGCTGATTGAAAAGCAGATACAAATGCCATTCTGCGAAGAATGAACTCTGCAGTGCGTTTTGGTCTTTGGGGTTTTCGAGCTATGGATTTGACTCTAGTTTTGCGCGGGATTGGTTGTGAGGTTGGTGTTGATTCTTTGGGTGAGGGTGGAGTTTGTTCTGAGGAAGAGGATGCAAGAGTGATTACCTTAGGTTTTCTGGTTGGTGCATCCTCTGCTGAGATAGAGGTGTTTTGCCTCTGTTGTGTTCCCTTCTGTGTTTCTGTCGTAGAAGGTTCTGCAGTTTTCTCTGTAGTTTTTGCAGCAGCAGCCTCTGTTGTTTCCTTTGTTCTCTCCCCCTCAGGATGACCAGATGCTCCATCATCGGGATCATCCTGCCTTCTTTTAGCAGCAACTTCTGTTCTGCAGGTTTCTTGAGCTGCTTGCCTTGCTGCATGTTTCTTCATTGTTTCAAGGTAGATTGCGATCGAAGTCTTGAAGGCTTTGGTCGCACTTTTATCGAACTTTGCAGCGGTTGTTTTGGCAATGTTAGTGGCAGAGGCAATGGCAGCAGCAGCAGCAGAAGTTTCTGTAGTTGACTTCATTTCTGCAAGGGCTGTTTTAACCTCTGTGGATAAAGTATCCACTTTGGTATTTAATCCTGTAAGCGCGCCTGAAGTCGAATCTGTAAACGTCGTGAATGAGCTTTGCAACTTATTCAATGTTTGAGTTACAGAGGTTACAAAGACTTGGAACTCATCCTTCGTAACATGTTCCTCTTGGGTAACCTCTGGAGGAACAACCCCTTCTCCAGAGTGAGTCCCTGTTCCTGGGACACCTTCTTTCACCCTTGTTTGTACGTTGGGGGTGGAAGGATTTCCATCTGATCTTTGAGAAGAAACATGAGTTTCAGTCTCTACAGAAGTTCTGTGAAGAACAGTGTCCAAATCCACTCCAGAGGTGGGTATCGGAATATTCTTCTGTTGACTTGGAGACTTGTCTAGAGTCTCTTCGTCTTGGTGCTCTCTACTTCTCTCTGAAAGAAGTTTTGGCCCTATATTGTGCGTGGCCGAGGAAACGAATTCCTCTGTAGGGTTTTCTAGTGTGATCTGGGGCGATGGATCACGAACTATAGGTGAGTCTCTTCGAGGAGACTCCCTAGGAATGGATTCCCCTGTTTCTGTGGGCGCATAAGTCGAAAGAGTGACTTCTGGCTGTTTGGTTTGGGTAGGGATCAAGTTGTGCGACTCTTTTTCAATAACTCCTTCTGCAGCTAGACCTGCGGAGTTAGATATGTGGGTTGCACTAGGAGGGGGTGAGGGATGTGTGCCTTCTGCAACTTCGGCATCTTTTTCTTTTTCATTTTCTTTTCCTCCAGACGTTTCTACCCTATCCTCTAACCTATTTTCTGTAAATTTACTTATTTGGACCTCTTCTTCTGCAGTCTCTTGTCTTGGCAGAAGTGAATCAAGAACCTATGTGAAGATTGGGGTTTGCAGAGGTGGAACTTGATCCTTTTTGATTCCCTCTGTAATTGATTGCAGAGGAGAAGATGGTTTCTTCTTCTTTGATTTCCTTTTCTTCGGTTTTGGTGCCCCCTCCTCTGTAGATTTTGACTTTCTTTTTCTTTTGGGAGAGGGAGGGGCAGAGGGGTGTGCAGAGGGTGGAGAAGATGGTTCTGCAGGGGGTTGTTGGATAGCAGAAGCAAAGGCAAGTGGTTCCTCTGTAGGGGTCTTGGATTTCTTTCCCTTTTTCTTCTTCTTCTCTTTAGATCCCTCAGAAGACTTCCTTTTTGAAGGATAGAGGTATTTCCTTATATTTCTGATGTTCTTCTGGTTGGCCTTGTGTTTAGCCAACTTTATCTTCCATTCTTCCTCTGTAAGTCTCTCTATTACACTAACTCCTATGGGCATTCCTATACGCGGGGGTGTTACAGAACTGGGTTCAGGAGTTCTGTAAACGCGTGTGTACTCACTAACTAGTTCTTCTTTACTAGCATAACCCAACATTACCTTTGACAGTAGCCTGCTGTGCGGGTAGCCGTCCTCATGTTCTCTAGGGGTGTTCTTGGACATAAGAAATTGCTTAGGTTTGGGACCGTCCATTGGCCATTTTTGGATAAGGAGTAGGGGTTCGAAAAGTACACTAAGGATTCGCTGGAACTGCAGAGTGGGCAACCAGTTGTGATCAGACATTTTGGCTTTCTGGGAGGCGATTTTGCGATCGATGGTGTTGATGATCTCTTGCATCATTATTGATTGAGAGAATTTGAGGTGAGCTTTGATCGATGCTCCCGATTTTGCCTGTGAGGCAACGATTTAGGATGGAGAATAAGGTATTCCACAGAGGGGGTAGTCTTGCTCTGCGGAAATCGTTCCTCTTTTTCAACTGTTGGTTGTACCCTAACATGTGCAGAAAGTCGACAAGTTCTTCATTTGTTGGTTGGGGGGCATACTTTTTGATTCCCATGAGTCCTCTTGTTGGAAGGCCAAATTCTAATGAGAACATGGTGCGGTGGAACATCAGTTCAAGGCTCTTACTTTGGTCAGGTTTAGAAATGTAGCCTCTGATCAAATCGGTGTCAGCGTCATAACGGCAAGATTGCCAAAACTGATGTAGGTTGGATGCTCTGATACCATTTGTTGGTTCCCGTTTTGCATATACAAGATTATCATATCTATTAGTTCGAGTTTATGTTTGATGTGGAAGCGTATTTGAAGAACTAACAGATATGTTTGATAGATTTAGAACACACAATATAAAGAAACAGTATAAAGATGATATCTTGAAGATTACTGTTGTTTTATATATAAGGCAAGAATAGATTTAAGAATAGTGAGTATGCAAAGCTTTAAGCAGATATGACTCTCGATGTGCATAAGCTATGTGTTCTTCTGTGCTTTAGTAAAAACAGTTGTGTATTTCTATTAGGAAGAACTCAACATGAGTCTTCCTTTTATACTACTACAAGGGGACCATAAAGTATAAGCTTTTGTTGAACGGATGGCATGAACAGTTGTACGTGCTGTGTTGCATTTAATGGCGCAGACGTCTATGTTGTACTAAGCCCTATTGAGTCCACTCAGAGTTTGACACGTGTTGAAGTTGGACAGGGCAAGCTATCATGCAAGTTGATGAACAGGTCAGGAACTGTAGCAAGATATTTCTTCATCAGTGGCAAGATATTATAAATATCTTCCAAGTCTTCAGTCTGAACCGCAGAGGCTCTGTCAAGGGTGACAGAGGTTCCGTGGTTGGTTCCTTGGTGAGCATTCTTCTGTAGATCCTTCTTTGGTCCTTTGTGAGTAGTCTTCACTGGGTTCCTTGTCTTGTGATGTTGTCCGCAGAGGCTCTGTTAATGGTAACAGAGGTTCTGCGGTCTTGGTCTTCTGAAAGCGTCCTTCTGTAGTTTCTTCGGTCTTTGATTACTCTTGATCAAACTTCCTTTGATTCTTCTGAGATGCCCGGCAGAGCTTCTGTTGCACTCAGCAGAGCTTCTGTGGAAGTTCTTCTGTACTTAGCCATTTTTCAATACTTCTAATTTTTCAGAATATTGGAGCTAACAGAAAGTATCAAGATGCACAAAAGGTATACGAAAAAATCAATACACAAATAGGAAGAAGGGGAATTGGCTTCTATGATATAGATCCATACACTGGAACCAAAAGAGACAAGTCCCTGTCTTCTCTGTTTTGTATTGGAAGCACAAGAAAACCAGGTTTTCCAAATTTAATCTCCGTCGGCAAAAGGAAAAAACTCTCTAGGGAACCGCACAAGAGGAAACCTCTGAAGATGATAAATGTGTGGTATCAAAACGCAGATTTATCACCCTCAGCCTCTGTCACAAGAGACTCTAAACCTAAAAGGTATCTGAAAACCCAAGATCAGATAGGAATATTCAAGTTTGGTGACCCAGAAACTCAAACACAGGTTGCTTTTGTCTGCACTATAGATTCTGAAACGAAACTATCTGCAGAGGCACCTGAGTTCATGCCTACTTCTTCAGATGAAAAACCGAAACATATTCTGAAAATGAGTTGATGGAAATCGGTAAAAACAACTTTTATGAGAACCTCTATACATCCTCTGACGAACAAAATCTCTCTGAGGAAATCTTGATAAATACATCTGTTGACTTGGAAGATAGTCCCAAAGAAAAGGAAGAAAGCGAGTATGGCACATGCTCAGAAAGTCCAGCCTCTGTCGATAGAGATCTGAATGACTCAACCTCTATATACAAGGACGATTCATCCTCTGACAAATCTGAGACTGATTCAATTGAGTCAGAGATAGTTCCTTGTGCATCAGAGAGATTTAAACTTCCCTCTGGAATTCTTAACAGAACTGTTCCTATCTGTCCGGACTTTTTAGACATGTGTATACAAGCCAAAACTTCTCTTGAGCTTGAGAAAATTAAACAAGAAAAGGAAAAGTCATCTCAAAGTTTAAAAGCACCAAAATCTCTAAGGCCTTTTCAAGAAAAACTAACTTGGCAGCAAAAGGGAAAATGGGTGGAAAATAACAAGTCTTTTACTTCTGTGACAGTGAAACCAGCAGAAGTTCACCACAGAGGAAGGGGTCTACAGAAGGCTGCTCAACAGAGATTTTTCAAAAAATCAATCTAGCCTACATAGGTCTTCTTGTAATAGGAAGTCAAATGCTAGGGTAGACTATAATAATAAAGCCTGTGTACCCTTATTCAGTGTTTTTAATGAAAAGTTCAAGCAAATTTCTTCGCATATTCATTATTGTCATTGTTTTGATCTTATGCATCAATTGAACCAACACTTCTCTAGTCCGCACTGTTTCCTCTTTAAACCCAAAAAGAATGCAAAATTCAAGGGTAAGAAGAAACAAACTGGTTCTTCATCAGAAGTTAAAACCAAACCCAATGATGCTAAGGCAACCTTGAAGCCCCCTAACAGAGTTGGACCCATTTGGAAATGGGTACCTAAAAATCTCTAATTGTGTTACAGAAGCAGTATGTGCCGATCTGGAATATAGACTCTGGGTGCTCGCGGCACATGACTGGCGACAGAGGTCTACTATCCTCTTACAAAGATAAACTCGATGGAGGATGTGTAACCTTTGGCGACAACAAGAAGGGATATATAAAAAGCTATGGAGTCATCAAAAAGGAAAACGTAACCGTTTGCAAAGTTGCATATGTGGATGGCCTTAAGCACAATCTTCTCAGTGTTAGCCAACTTTGTGATACGGGTTTCGACGTTATGTTCAAAAGAACTTTCTGCTCTCTGCAAGGGGAAGATACAGGAGTGGTACTTTTGCGAGCTGAACGAAAGGCAGATCTGTATCTCATGAACTTTAGTGTCAAGAACAAGAAGGACAAGCTCTGACTTGTTGCTTGTAAAAAAGAAGAAGCTTGGTTATGGCATAACAGGTTCTGCCACTTAAACTTTCATACTCTAGATAAGCTTGTTAAACTTGATCTAGTCAAAGGTCTGCCAAAGGTCAAATTCAGTAAAGATCATTTGTGCTCTGCCTGCGAAATGCATAAGATCAAAAGAGCTTCCTACAAAGGCAAGATTGATGTGTCTTGCCCTAGGCCTCTGTACATGCTTCATGTTGACCTCTGCGGTCCTATTGCTACACCGAGCCTAGGTGGCAAGAAGTACATACTAGTGTTGATTGATGAATACTCGAGATATACATGGGTAGAATTTGTCAGAAAGAAATCAGATGTCCCAAACATTCTGATTAACCTAATGAAAAGAATCCAGGTTCTATATGAGTGCAGGATTCAAAAGTTAAGAAGTGACAATGGCACAGAATTCAAAAACTCGGTCATTGAAGCTTACCTTACAGAAGAAGGAATATCTCAGAACTTCTCTGCTGCACGCACCCCACAACAGAATAGCGTAGTTGAACGAAAGAACCGCACGTTGGTGAAGGCTGCAAGAACAATGCTAACAGCATCTGGATTGCCCATATCTTTCTGGGCAGAAGCTGTGTTAACCGCTTGTTACACCCAAAATCGATCAACAATAGTAAAGAGACACATCAAAACACCATACCACTTGATCAACCAAAGGCAACCAAATATCAAGTTCTTCCATGAATTTGGATGCAAGTGTTTTGTTCTGAACGACATAGAGAATAGAGGAAAGTTTGATGTGAAAGCAGACGAAGGCAAGTTCATAGGGTACTCTGCCACCTCAAAGGCTTACAGAGTTTACCTTCTGCAGTCTTGAACCATTGTGGAGAGTATCAATGTCTCTTTTGACGATTCTTTTCAGAAGACTTCTGAACAAATCAGTTCAGAACTAGGACTGAAAAAGGAATCCTCTGGCATCTCCAAGACAAGAGAAGCATAACTGAATCTGCTATTTGAAGAGATGTTCCATGATGATATTGATCCCTCTGTTGGAGCCATCAGAGCCTCTGGAGAAACATCTTCTGCCAACCAGACTGAGTCAGGTATATCTCTAACTGGTCCATTAAATACTTCATCCTCTTCTGTGAATCATGCAGATGCAAGTGCTGAGGGGGAGCGAGCAGAAGATGATACAAGCAAAGATACTACTATAGAGGTACTGGAAATACCGACTCCAGCTACAACAGAGGAAAATGAGGATTCTGCCTCAATATCCTCAGAGGAATCAATTCCAACTCTTATCGAAATACCTCGACAAGCTGAAGAACCGAGTTCAAGCACAGAAGTACCATCTACTACAGAGGTTGCACTAGAACTAACCAGTGCAACCACAGAGGTTCAACTAGATGCTCATAATGACCATCTTCCAAAAATGACCAAGTGGACGAAGATCCATCTTCAGAGCCAAATCATCGGCGATCCTTCTGAAGAAGTCAAGACAAGATCAGCCACTGCTAATTTTTGTTTCTTTACAAACTTTATCAGTGTGATTGAACCCAAGCGTGTCTCTGAAGCCCTAGATGATCCAAACTGGATAGAAGCAATGCAAGAAGAGCTTTTCTAGTTTGATAGAAACAAAGTGTGGACCCTAGTTCCTCTGCCAAAAGGGAAACAAGCTATAGGGAAAAAATGGGTCTTTAGGAACAAGAAGGATGAGGATGGGGTGGTCATTAGAAACAAGGCGAGATTGGTGGCCAAGGAATACTGCCAAGCAGAAGGCATTGACTACGATGAGACTTTTGCCCCTGTTGCACGACTTGAAGCGATAAGGATCTTCTTAGCCTTCGCAGCGCACAGGGGTTTTAAGGTTTTCCAAATGGATGTCAAATCCGCTTTTCTGAATGGTCAAATCCAAGAAGAAGTATACGTCCAGCAGCCACCAGGGTTTGAAAGTGCCAAGTACCCAAACCACGTCTATTATCTCGACAAAGATCTGTATGGACTGAAACAGGCTCCAAGAGCATGGTACGAACGCCTTTCAACCTTTCTTCTCGGTAATGATTTCAAAAGAGGTACAACCGATACTACTTTGTTTTTAAAGGAAAGGTATGGAGATTCTGCTTGTGCAGATTTAGGTGGACGACATTATTTTTGGTTCTACAAATGTACAACACTACACAGATTTTGAAAAACTCATGCAGAGTGACTTTGAAATGAGTATTATGGGAGAACTAAACTTCTTCCTAGGACTCCAAGTCAAACAATCATCAGAGGGAATTTTTATCAATCAAGCAAAATATGTCTCTGACATTCTTTCTAAGTTCAAACTCCCTGATGCCTCTGTCATGAAGACCCCCATGTCAACTGCAAATAAGTTACACTCAGATCCAGGTGGTAAATCTGTAGAGTGCAAGCTCTACAGAGGCATGATTGGGTCTCTTTTATACTTAACTGCCAGTAGACCTGATATAATATATGCCACATGCCTCTGTGAAAGCTATCAAGCTAACCCAAAGGAATCCCACCTTCTTGCTATAAAGAGAATCTTTAGATACCTAAAGGGAACCAAGAATTTTGGCCTCTGGTATCCAAAGAACTTTGGATTCCATCTCATGGCTTATACAGATTAAGACTACGGAGGATGTAAACTCGACCTAAAAAGTACCTCTGGGAGTTGCCAATTCTTTGGTGGTAAATTAGTCAGTTGGACTTCAAAGAAACACAATTGTGTGTCGACATCTACAGCAGAAGCTGAATATGTTGCTACTGCTAGTTGTTGCTCCCAGGTTCTGTGGATGCGAACTCAACTAAAGGACTATGGTCTTGACGTACAGAAGATCCCAATCCTCTGTGACTCAAAGAGTGCCATTGCGATCTCTGCCAATCCAGTACAGCATTCTAAAACGAAGCATATTGACATTCGGTACCACTTCTTAAAGCATCATGTTGAACAAGGCACAATTGAGATGTACTTTGTGTCCACTGAATTCCATCTTGCGGACTTATTCACCAAGGCTCTTTATGAGAAAAGATTCCTTTTCTTGGTGGGTAAGTTAGGTATGTTAAATATGAGTTGATACCTCTGTAAGTGAGACTTGATCTTCTTGTAAAAATGTGTATATTTAAACTCTTTCGTATGTAAATTCCTTATCATCAAAAGTTTTGTACCCAATAGAGCTTCTGTGAGATTGCTCAGAGCCTCTGACGATCTTCACAGAACCTCTGGTGAGTTTGACCTATGTTTCATGCTTTTCATATCACATTTGATCCAAGCATAGGTCAAGGGGGAGCAGAAGGAGACCTTGAATTAATATACAGAAGTGGATAATTCAAGGGGGAGCCAAAGAAGAGTAGTGGTAAACCAAATCCACATAAGTCAAGAAATTACTGACTTATCATAGTTGATCTTTGAAGGTCTGATTATTGGGTATCTAATATGACTGCTATCTTTAGTATGGGAATAGGACTCCGTTCTGGTCAACGCCCAGTGTCTGGGTTTGGTCCAGGTGAAGGTATCCCGAATACGGTCGTCAGCTCATCCCTAGTTATAGATAGAGCACTCGGTCTGTCTCTTTGACTGTGCTGCTTCGAATGATCGGGTTTCAACGGCTTCCCTAGCTGTGCTGATCTATCTGGCAGTTCACTACGCGCCGAATGATTCTTTGTTATTTCCTCTCTCTCTCTCCTCTCGGTCTGCCTGAAAAGAGTTCCCGGGACAGTCAGAACAAGATGATGATTTTCGGTTTACTTTGCCGAGCAAAGGAGAATCAAAGGAACAATGTCTCGCACAAAACCTTTTTCAAAACAGTTTTCTAGGACACCAATTCCCACATACGTCCTAAAAACACAGTTTAAAACAATTAAATCTTTGGATGATCAAAAAGTTTTATGAATTTTCCGCCATTAGAAATTTTCACTCATAGAGCCTCTGCTGAGCTCAACAGAGCCTCTGTGAGCCAGAGCCTCTGTGAATGCAAACTTTGTACGAAAATTCTATCGATCACTTCCACTGTATTTTTCTAATGTTTTTGGTAATGGTGCAAGCTCAGAGGAGATGAACAGAGGTTTCAGATCACAGAGCTCATTCCACCACAGAGCTTCTGTCGATTCTGATACTTGGCTTTTTATGGAAATTCTGTAATATGCGGGTTATTTCTGAAAGTGACAGACATCTGGAAGTAGAAATGCCCACGCGCCAGCCATTAATGGGCGCCGCACGACGTCTCATCGTGTTCTGACACCTCTGACGTGGCATGTTTTAACTGGACGTGCATGCCACACGTTCCTCTGAAACGTGCATACAGGTGTAGTGACCGAGTGCAGACCCCAAAGGTTATTCAATCTTACCTATTTACCGCTTCAGATTCTATCTCTTTTACATCCATATAAAACCCCATTTACCTCTCCTTCCTTATTTTATGAATTCTTTCTCCTCATAATCTCCGGCGAACCTTGCAAAACCTGCAACTTCTACTTTCTACTCATTTCTTCAAATATCACAAGCGATGGCTTCCACCATAAACTCTCCGGCGAACTCCCAAGCTCAATCCGAGCACTCTTAGCAACAATCTATGGACCGAAACCTTGAGCAAGAACACTCAGGTAACTCAGTGGACTTTGCTCCGACGACCCACCTGCAAGACTTTTTTTACCACGACCAGTATGAGAATATCCTTCCTCTCAAACCACACAACCATTATTTGGTTCCCTCAAGAACTGCTTTTGGGGATGAACATGCCATATTGTTAAACATCCTGGAAAACCACTACTTGAACCCTCTGCTAACCAAGAATGTCACAAAGATCCCTGCCAGATATCTCAACCAGTCCTGGCAGAGCTGCTATTACGACCAAGAAAATAGACAAATGAAAGGCTATATATCCAAACCTGACAACTCAGAAAGCATTGAACCAAAGTTCAACAGAACCATGCTCTCCCTCGAATTTGGCCTACCCACTAGAGGACTTCTAGGCATCAAGGATTACGCAGAGGTCCCCTCGGACAGAGAGCTCTGTGATTTCGCAGAGATGTTGGGATACAATACCAAATTTAAGAAAAGAAACGACTTCAGAAGAAACAGGTTTCCCCCGTTGTGGAACACACTCTTTTCCATCCTTAACAGATGCCTGACTGGAAAAGTGGGCAGCCCTGATCAAACCTCTCACCAGATTATGGCATTCATGTACGGGGTGTACTATGACTTGCCTCTGGACTACGCCACACTAATGATGCAGGAGCTGATAAACACCATTGACCACAGAATCTTCACCCAAAAGGCAAAGGGGCCCAGAAGCAAAGAACTCACTGCTCTGCAATTTCAGAGGACCATAGGAGTAATTCTGGAACCTCTACTCCTTATAGAAAAATGGCCAATGGAGGGACCAGTTGTCAAAACCTACCCTATGGCAAAGAATAGCCCAACAGAGCAGGTGGACGGATATCAGTTTTGCAGACCTCTACCATCCTCCCTTCTATCATATGCAAGTGATGAGGAACTTAGGTTAGCTTATACACGCGATCACAGGACTCCAGAACCGAGTCCAATGACACCCCCGCGTAGCGGCCTTAGCAAAGCACGAGCAAGTACAAGCAAGATTTCATCTTCTGAGAAGCTCAATTGCAACTTCTGCTTCCAAGAGAAAAACCTCTGCCACTCCCCCCAAAACGAAGAAGGCTCCCAAACTAAAGAAAACAACAGAGGGTGCCTCTACAAGTGTCGCACCTCCCCAACAATCCCATCAATCACCAGCAGCAGAAACCATGGTTGGATCCTCTGTACCTCCTCCTCCTCCTAAAGAAAAGAAGAAGAAAAGAAAAACTAAATCTTCTGAGGATGGAGCCCCCAAACCCACACGCAAGAAAACCAACGAACCCAAAACACCTCTGCCGACCATCGCAGAGGAAGCCGAAAATGAAGATGTCCTTGAACCACCTCTGCAATCCCCCATTCCCATTCAGTATGCAGAGGAGGTTGACTTCTCTGCCTTCCTTGAAAGACCTGACATCGCAAAATCCTTAGATACCTCATAATGGAACGCAGACGCCCTCACTGAAAACCCATACGTCAGAATCTCAGAAGTTGATTCTGATATGGAAGAAGATGACAGAACCCCTGAGGGTATACATGTAAACACCCCAGAAGGACTTCTGCACCCACAACTACAGAGCTTACATGACTTCCATCCCTGCTACGACTCCCTACACCAAAGTACAAAAGGAATGGTAGAAGCCGAAGGCACTCGAGTAGAAGTAGAGACTAGGACAGAATCTCCTAGGTTAGGGTGTTTGACAGAGAGAGAAGCCCAAAAAGTTTCCGTAGATAGAAGAGGCACACAACCACAACCCCCTCCTAGTGCAACCCACATTTCTTACTCCGCCAGTCTAGTGGCATAGAGAGTCATTGAAAAAGAGCCTCACAGCTCGACCCCAACCCAAACAAATCGGGCAGAGGAACCTCTTTCCACCTCTGTGCCATTAGTATCTGGGGAAACCATTCCGAGGGAGTCCTCTCCAAAGGACTCACCTCTAGTTCGTGATCAATTGCCCCAGGTCATATCTGTAATCCCCACAGAGGAATTCGTTTCCTCTACTACACGCACACACATAGGACCAATCGGCTCTTCAGAGGAGCCTAGAGTGTACAGAGACGAAGGGACTCTAGACAAGTCCCCAAGTCAACTTAAGGATACTCCTGTACCCATCTCTGAAGTGGATCAGGACAATGTTCTTAACAGAACTTCTGTAGAGTATGAGGCCTCAAAAACCTCTGCTCAAGGATCAGAAGGAAATCCTTCCGCTCTCAACATCACTACAGGAGCGAAAGAAGGTGTCCAAGGAACAAGGACAAACTCTGGGGAAGAATATGTTCCCCCAGAGGTCACAACTGGTTCGTATGTCACAAGGGGTGAGTTCCAAACCCTTGTCACCTCTATGACCACATCATTGAAGGAGTTGAAAATCTCTTTAGATACTTTTGCAGGGGCTACCTCAAGGGCACTTACTGATCTGACAACCAAAGTGGACAACCTGTCCACAGAGGTGAAAAATGCCTGCGCCAAAATGACACCTGTTGCAACAGCCTCTGCAACAACCACACCGGCCTCCACTTCTGCTCTGGAAACTTCAATTGCCAATCTTTCAAAAGAGCTGAAGAAGGCCAGAAAAGCAACAAAGAACCTCCCACAAAGCTCTGCACCCGCCCTCACTACTGAAGATCTTCAGAAGGCCCTAGATAATGTCCAAGAGCATACACTCGATCAATCCAAGGCTCTAAAACCCACAGACTACATAACCAGAGCCCAACTCACGGAACTGGGTCAAGGTGTGTTTAATGAAATGACCGAATTCATCAAAGCCTTCACCACCGCCAATGCCAATTACGTGAAAGATTTTCAGGCAAGTGTGGGGATGCTAAGGTTCAACTCAGAGGCAGAGGTCGCTTACCTTCTTGGCATCTGCGATGACTTATGTGCCAAAATGCTAGCCGCAGGTGCCTCTCAACCCAAGAAGCTAGACACTACATGTCGGGCAGAGGGTACGAAAGAAAAAGGTCATGATGACTTTGATGATGATTCTAATGGATTATCAGGTCATCCTGAGGGGGAGAAGAGGAGACAAGACAGAGCTGCCACCAGAGGCTTACCAGCTCCACCACCACTCAACGCCGAACCAATAACCCAGGTACCTTCAACCACTCAAGATCAACAACAGAACAAAACCACAGAGGAAACACCCACCTCTGTGGAAATAACTCAACAAAAGGAGAACTCACCCTCACCCAAGCTAAAGACAGCCTCAAAGCATGTCCAAATCCTTACCTCTTCTGAAGAAGAAGAACCAACCCTAACAAAAAAACCAACTGAAGAAACCCAACTACCATCTCCCACACCCAAAAGAACAGAAGAGCCCAAAACCAAATCCAGAACCAAGACATTAGCTCAAAAACGGAAATATCTGAGCAAAACCACAGAATCTTCACCAACCAAACTCCAAACCAAAACCACATCACTAACCAAGTCCCCTGTCAAACCTACAGAGGCAACCTCGCCAAAAAGAACAGAAGCACCCCCATCAAAGCCCTCAAAAGCTCAAAAGACAAAACCAACAGAGGCAACCCAATCCCAACAAGCAGAACAACAAAAGCTAAAGGAAAAAGACAAGGGAAAGGGGATAGCGACAGAGGAACCGAAAAAGAAAAAGCAAAAGCATCAACCCACTGAGAAATTGATGAAAAGTGCTTTTGACGCCTTCATCACTCCAAAGCCAGAAGAAGAAGACTGGGCTTTCGGACTTCCCCCTCTATCTACCAAGCCCGTAATAGATCCTAAGGCTAAGTCATCAAAAGACCGGGTGGCCCAACTAATCAGCAATCTTGATGCTCTGCGGAAACCCATGCCACCACCCCCTGTTCATCAAAGACAAATGGAAGAAGTGGTGCACAAATACTTATACAGCAGAGCCGTCAACGATCCTCTGCCACCATCTATTCTGCAACCTGATATGCTCAAGCAGATGCGAGAAGACTTTTACAGAGATAAAGCCAAACCTATACGTGAAGTCTTCTCAAACTCAAAGATCGACAAGGTCATCTACTACAAGTTGTCCCATACCAGTGGTACATAGATTTACTACAACCTCTACCATGTCAAAAGGGTGGACAGATCCGAGAACAAGTTCTCAGATGCAGATCTGAAAAATCTAAACGTCTATGATCTACCTTATCTTCTGAGCTGGGCAAGGCAGAACTACAACCGCAGACTGGAAGTCCAAAGAGCTTACGATGAAATCAAAATGGCTATGCGCGAAAGACTTCTATTATATATCCTGACAGACTTCCAAGTGGGACTCGATCTAGGAGTACAAAGAATAAATCTCCCACCACCAGATGACCAATGCCCCTCCTCTGCGGACATTAGACCAAACTCCATTATCACAAGTCCTAAGGTTGGGTACGTCTTTCGTGATCCCTCTGGAAAGTTGATGTTGTTCCTAGAAATTGATTGCCAGAAATATGCAACAAAGACTCTGCTCGAGTTCAGAGCCAATCTCCTGGAACACAGAGGATCATAGTTCATGGATCGATCTCTCGCTGACAGATTAATAGAGGTCATTGACTCTGTCATCAACTTCAGAAATCTCTGCATCAGAATGTATCGTGAACTCAAAGATGGAGGACTCACAAGAAGAATCAATGACTTCCCAAACGCCAGAGTCTGACATCCACCACTATCTTACATATGCTTACTTTTCATACTTTGCAATGTAATCGAATGTAAGTGCCTTTGGCATATCCTTATATGAAAGTAAATCTTCTACAGAGGTCAAATACCTCTTGTCGTGTTCTTAGCTTAGAAAACCATGCAATTTTCAATTTTTTATTTTTCAATACTTAGGGGGAGATTGTTAGCTCCAACTACTATGTTCAAAGAAGTATTGAAAAATAGGCTAAGTGTAAAAACATCGACAGAGCCTCCACCAAGACACCAAGAGAAGACTCTACAGAAGACGTTCTTAGAGGACAAGGCCACAGAGCCTCTGTCACTCTTGACAGAGCCTCTGTGGTATGAAGACTTAGAAGAATGAAGAACTCTGAAGTTCAAGACAAAGACGATCGTGCCTCTCACGTGCCTCTGCTGTACGAAGATCCTAAAGATCGTTCATACAAGGCGTGCCCTGCACATTCCACGTGTCCACCTCTGATGGGTTACAGCCTTTGCAGAAAATGGCGCACTACATTAACGTTGTACCTAATACAGTCCCACGATGTTGTCTTTATACCCTTAGTACTTCTTGTCTAAAGCTTGTCCCCTGTAGAATAGTATAAATAGAAGGCTCTTGTAGAGCACTTCTATTAACTTTACACAACTTCATACACACCTGATTAGAGCTTATCTTATTGTACTTCACACACATTATGGTGTTCTTGGTGTCTTATAAAGAATCAATATACAGTGAATCTTTGAGCTAAACTCGTGTTTATTAATACTTCATTTGTTTGATTCTGTGTGAACTTTCTATCGAGCATCTCTTTAGTTCTTTAAAACGCTTCCGCATACTTATTTGTTCGAACTAATAGAGATTAATATCATTGTTGAGTAATATTGGGATCAACAAGTGGTACGGTGAGCAGTATACCAGAACTGCTGAAGTAAGTGACGGTGTGCTAGAGGTTTGATGGTCATAGCAGTGGCAAAGGGGCATGTCTTGATAAAGTTTACTGCATCAGTTAGATGAGGAGACGGTTTCTTCTTTGGGAAATCGAGGAGTGCGTAGGAGTTGTTGGTGGAGAAGGCGATCTGGTGAAGCTCGTGTTTCATATTATCAGCTTTCACCATTGTTGAAGGAGCAATAGTGGTAGTAGTAGCATCAGTGGTAGCAGGAAGGGTTGAGGATGCCATATCTGTTTGGAAACAATATTATTGAGAAGAATGTAAGATTATCTTAAATGGAAATGATTTTTCCAAAATGAGGGTTTTTGATGTTTTAGGGTTTTACAGTTTCTTTTTAGGGAAAGAATATATAAAAAGAGGGTTTTCTAGTTTTTAAGAAATTTAAAAACTAGTGAAAACATGTTTTTCAGTTTCCTTTTAGAGAAAAGGATTCTGGAAAAACGTATCAGGTTTAAGTTTATGATTTTTAGTATAAACTTAAAAGAAAAACTTATTTTTAAGTTTTGTTTTTATGATCATGAAGAAGATGATCATAAGTTTAAAAACACATTTGATTGATCTTTTAAAAACAAGAATAAGATCAAAACAAGATAAGAGAAGTAGTTTGGGGATGAAATATTAACCTCTTGTTTGATTGTTTGAAGATTCAAACACAAGATTTCACAAAATAATCCAAGAAAACAAGAATGCAAGGGAGTTCTTTCTGCTTTTGAGAGTTTAAGAGTGTAAAAGGAAACAATATAAACAAGAGTTGTTTATATAGTGAGAGTAGAGAGAGAAAGTGATGAGCGGGAAAAGTTACTCATCATGACACGGACACGTCCTACGAAGCTTATTGGGCAAGAATTCAAACAGACAAACGTGTCAGAGAAAAGGCGTGCCATAGGTTATCCATTTTGATTATGTCACACATGTCTTTTCATTTCTAAAAAGCCTCCTTGAATGGTTCAGGGATAATTTAGATGAAGGATCACTGAAAAAAAAATTCAGAGATGATTTTGTATTTTCAAAAGAGCACTGAATAAAATAACATAATGAGCGACCAATTTTATTTGAAAAACAACATACTGAAGTAAACTTCAGCATTTTTAGGAAAAGAAAAACATACCTTAGTATCAGCGAATCATTTTATTCAGAGATTAGATGATGAATAAGGATATAGAATTTCCTTTATCACTGATCTAATGTGTTACCACTGAAGAATTATTCTTCAAGGTTCAGCATGCCAAGCTCGCTGATAAGAAAGTTGAATCTTGTCTCATCAAGAGGTTTGGTGAAAATATCAGTTAACTGAAAGTCAGTTAGAATAAAGTGAAGTTCTATATCACCATTCATTACATAATCTGTGAAAAAGTGATACCTGATTTCGATGTGTTTGGTCTTTGAGTGTAGCACTGGATTATTGGCTATAGCGATGGCACTGGTGCTGTCACAATGGATTAGGATTTTGGAGAGCTGACGATCATAGTCTAATAGTTGATTTCTCATCCATAAGACCTGAGCACAACAGCTTCCAGAGGCTACATACTCAGCGTCAGCGATAGAGGTGGACACTGAACTTTGCTTCTTACTTGTCCAACTCACCAGCTTTCCACCTAGAAGCTGACAGCCTCCTGTGGTGCTTTTCTTGTCCAGCTTGCAACTTGCAAAGTCACTATCTGAATAGGCAGTTAGATCAAACTCTGAGTCTTTGGGATACCAAAGACCTAGGTTGGGAGTACCCTTCAGATATCTAAAAATTCGCTTTACAGCGATCAAGCGAGATTTTTTGGGTTCGAATTGATATCGTGCACATAAACAAGTAGCATACATAATATCAGGACGGCTAGCTATGAGATAAAGAAGAGAGTCGGTCATCCCTTGGTACGCAGTGACATTGACAGGTTTCCCTGAAGGATCTTTGTTAAGTATCAGTGGCGGTGCCATAGGGGTTTTCATCGCTGAGATTTGAGTAAGATCAAATTTCTTCAGCATATCTTTGACATACTTACCTTGGTGGATAAACGTACCATTATCATTCTGCTTGATTTGGAGTCCAGGGAAGTAGGTCAGCTCACCCATCATACTCATCTTATATTCAGATTTCATTCTTGTTGAGAAACGAGTACATAATTCAGGGTTAGTGGAACCAAATATAATGTCATCGACATATATTTGAACAAGAATAATATGACCTTTTACTTTCCTAAAAAATAGAGTGTTGTCAATTTTGCCACGCTCAAATTTTTCGATGAGAAGAAAAGAGGATAGAGTGTCATACCATGCACATGGAGCTTGTTTCAGTGCATAGAGTGTCTTTTCCAGTTTATAAACATAACCTGGATGCTTAGGATCAATGAATCCAGGAGGTTGTTCAACGTAGACTTATTCATTCAGCCTTCCATTTAGGAATGTTGATTTCACATCCATTTGAAACACTTGGAAGTCTCAATGAACAGCGTAAGCTAGAAATAGACGAATAGCTTCGAGTCTTGCCACTAGGGCAGAGGTTTTGTCATAATCTATACCTTCCTCTTGTATGTATCCCTGAACAACTAGACGAGCTTTATTGCGGGTTACAATTTCATTTTCATCTAACTTGTTAAGATAGACCCATTTAGTGCCTATTACTGATTTGTCAGATGGTCTTGGAACAATCGATCTTATTCCAGGAGTTGGCCCAGTTTCTAAAGCTCCATACCGTATGGCCCCGTCAGAGCTGAAAGAACTGAAGGAGAAATTGGAAGATCTATTAAACAAATGGTACATCCGACCTAGTGTATCTCCATGGGGCGCACCTGTACTCTTTGTAAAGAAGAAAGATGGTTCCATGAGATTGTGTATTGACTATCGCGAGTTAAATCGTCTCACTATTCGGAACAAATACCCTTTACCTGGGATCGATGATCTATTCGATCAGTTACAGGGTGCCAGTTGCTTCTCAAAGATTGATTTGAGATCAGGTTATTATCAGCTCAGGATCAAGGATTCAGATATACCGAAGACTGCATTCCGAACTCGATACGGCCACTATGAGTTTATAGTTATGCCATTAGGGTTGACAAATGCTCCAGCAATCTTCATGGATATGATGAATAGAGTATTCAAGAATTATTTGGACAACTTTGTGATTGTATTCCATGATGATATTCTTGTTTATTCAAAGTCAAAGTCTGAACATGAAACATATCTCCGATTAGCATTGGATACACTCTGAAAGAAAAAGCTATACACCAAGCTATCAAAGTGTGAATTTTGGTTGGATCGAGTGGCGTTCTTAGGACATGTTATTTCAGCTGATGGCATTCAAGTTGATCTAGCTAAGGTTGAAGCCGTTACTACTTGGCCAAAACCAGTAAATGTTGCTGAAGTACGTGCATTTCTGGGTTTAGCTGGTTATTATCGACGATTCGTTGGGAACTTTTCTAGGATCGCACTCTTGATGACTCAACTCCTCCGAAAGGGAGTAAAGTTTGTATGGGGTGACGAACAGGATAAAAGTTTTGAAGAATTAGAGCGACGACTCGTAACTGCACCGATACTTGCCTTGCCATCTGGGTCAGGCGGCTATCAAGTTTACAGCGATGCTTCCAAATCAGGATTGGGTTGTGTATTAATGCAAAATGGACGGGTTATAGCTTATGCTTCGCGTCAACTCAAACCGTATGAAGTTAACTACCCAACACATGATTTGGAGCTAGTTGCAGTTATATTTGATTTAAAGATATGGCGGCATTACTTCTACGGTGAAACATGTGACATATTCACCGATCACAAAATCCTGAAGTATATTTTCACTAAAAAGAACTCAACATGAGGCAACGTCGATGGCTTGAGTTGTTGAAAGACTATGATGTTAGAATACAATATCACCCTGTAAGAGCGAATCTTGTAGCCGACGCTCTTACTCGAAAAGGTGTCGGATCTGTATCATGCTTTTCTGTTCAACCCCAAATAGCAACAGATTTGGAAAGAATGGGAATTGAACTACGTTTTCGAGTTGGAGACGGGGTGATAACTAATCTTACTGTTGAACCGACCCTAGTTTCTAAAATTAAGAAAGCTCAACGATCTGATGGGGAGCTTTGGGCTATACAACAAAAGATCCAAGGTGATTCTGAAACTAATTTTCATGTTGATGATAAAGGCGTGTTGTGGTTTCGGGAAAGATTGTGTGTTCCAGCAGTTCAGGAGTTAAAGGAAGAAATCTTGGCTGAAGCTCATAATTCACCTTTTTCTATTCACCCAGGTTCCACAAAGATGTACCATGATTTAAAATAACATTTTTGGTGGAACGGGATGAAAAGAGATGTAGCCGAGTTTGTTGCTAAATGCCTAACTTGTTAGAAAATCAAAATTGAACATCAACGAGTCGGGGGATTATTACATCCATTGGATATTCCCGTGTGGAAATGGGAGAATATGACGATGGATTTCTTAACCGGTTTACCGAGAACTTCCCGCAAGAATAATGCAATATGGGTTGTTGTCGATCGACTAACAAAATCGGCACATTTTCTCCCTATTAAAGAAACAGATTCTATCGGTAAGCTCGCAGATCTCTTTAATCGTGAAATCGTCCGACTACATGGTGCTCTTGTTTCCATTGTATCTGACAGGGATCCAAGATTCACTTCACGATTTTGGACTGGACTTCAAAATGCTTGGGGAACCCGATTGAGTATAAACACCGCATATCATCCTCAGACTGACGGCCAGTCCGAAAGAACAATTCAAACATTGGAAGATACTTGTAAAAGTTTTGAAGAATTAAAGCGACGACTCGTAACTGCACCGATACTTGCCTTGTCATCTGGGTCAGGCGGCTATCAAGTTTACAGCGATGCTTCCAAATCAGGATTGGGTTGTGTATTAATGCAAAATGGACGGGTTATAGCTTATGCTTCGCGTCATCTCAAACCGTATGAAGTTAACTACCCGACATATGATTTGGAGCTAGCTGCAGTTATATTCACTTTAAAGATATGGCGGCATTACTTCTACGGTGAAACATGTGACATATTCACCGATCACAAAAGCCTGAAGTATATTTTCACACAAAAAGAACTCAACATGAGGCAACGTCGATGGCTTGAGTTGTTGAAAGACTATGATGTTAGAATACAATATCACCTTGTAAGAGCGAATCTTGTAGCCGACGCTCTTAGTCGGAAAGGTGTCGGATCTGTATCATGCTTTTCTATTCAACCCCAAATAGCAACAGATTTGGAAAGAATGGGAATTGAACAATGTTGTCGAGTTGGAGATAGGGTGATAACTAATCTTACTGTTGAACCGACCCTAGTTTCTAAAATTAAGAAAGCTCAACGATCTGATGGGGATCTTTGGGCTATACAACAAAAGATCCAAGGTGATTCCAAAACTAATTTTCATATTGATGATAAAGGCGTGTTGTGGTTTCGGGAAAGATTGTGTGTTCCAGCAGTTCAGGAGTTAAAGGAAGAAATCTTGGTTGAAGCTCATAATTCACCTTTTCCTATTCACCCAGGTTCCACAAAGATGTACCATGATTTAAAATAACATTTTTGGTGGAACGGGATGAAAAGAGATGTAGCTGAGTTTGTTGCTAAATGCCTAACTAGTCAGAAAATCAAACTTGAACATCAACGAGTCGAGGGATTGTTACATCCATTGGATATTCCCATGTGGAAATGGGAGAATATGACGATGGATTTCTTAACCGGTTTACCGAGAACTTCCCGCAAGAATAATGCAATATGGGTTGTTGTCGATCGACTAACAAAATCGGCACATTTTCTCCCTATTAAAGAAACAGATTCTATCGGTAAGCTCGCAGATCTCTTTAATCGTGAAATCGTCCGACTACATGGTGCTCTTGTTTCCATTGTATCTGACAGGGATCCAAGATTCACTTCACGATTTTGGACTGGACTTCAAAATGCTTGGGGAACCCGATTGAGTATAAACACCGCATATCATCCTCAGACTGACGGCCAGTCCGAAAGAACAATTCAAACATTGGAAGATACTTGTAAAAGTTTTGAAGAATTAAAGCGACGACTCGTAACTGCACCGATACTTGCCTTGTCATCTGGGTCAGGCGGCTATCAAGTTTACAGCGATGCTTCCAAATCAGGATTGGGTTGTGTATTAATGCAAAATGGACGGGTTATAGCTTATGCTTCGCGTCATCTCAAACCGTATGAAGTTAACTACCCGACACATGATTTGGAGCTAGCTGCAGTTATATTCACTTTAAAGATATGGCGGCATTACTTCTACGGTGAAACATGTGACATATTCACCGATCACAAAAGCCTGAAGTATATTTTCACACAAAAAGAACTCAACATGAGGCAACGTCGATGGCTTGAGTTGTTGAAAGACTATGATGTTAGAATACAATATCACCTTGTAAGAGCGAATCTTGTAGCCGACGCTCTTAGTCGGAAAGGTGTCGGATCTGTATCATGCTTTTCTGTTCAACCCCAAATAGCAACAGATTTGGAAAGAATGGGAATTGAACAATGTTGTCGAGTTGGAGATAGGGTGATAACTAATCTTACTGTTGAACCGACCCTAGTTTCTAAAATTAAGAAAGCTCAACGATCTGATGGGGAGCTTTGGGCTATACAACAAAAGATCCAAGGTGATTCCAAAACTAATTTTCATATTGATGATAAAGGCGTGTTGTGGTTTCGGGAAAGATTGTGTGTTCCAGCAGTTCAGGAGTTAAAGGAAGAAATCTTGGTTGAAGCTCATAATTCACCTTTTCCTATTCACCCAGGTTCCACAAAGATGTACCATGATTTAAAATAACATTTTTGGTGGAACGGGATGAAAAGAGATGTAGCTGAGTTTGTTGCTAAATGCCTAACTAGTCAGAAAATCAAAATTGAACATCAACGAGTCGGGGGATTGTTACATCCATTGGATATTCCCATGTGGAAATAGGAGAATATGACGATGGATTTCTTAACCGGTTTACCGAGAACTTCCCGCAAGAATAATGCAATATGGGTTGTTGTCGATCGACTAACAAAATCGGCACATTTTCTCCCTATTAAAGAAACAGATTCTATCGGTAAGCTCGCAGATCTCTTTAATCGTGAAATCGTCCGACTACATGGTGCTCTTGTTTCCATTGTATCTGACAGGGATCCAAGATTCACTTCACGATTTTGGACTGGACTTCAAAATGCTTGGGGAACCCGATTGAGTATAAACACCGCATATCATCCTCAGACTGACGGCCAGTCCGAAAGAACAATTCAAACATTGGAAGATACTTGTAAAAGTTTTGAAGAATTAAAGCGACGACTCGTAACTGCACCGATACTTGCCTTGTCATCTGGGTCAGGCGGCTATCAAGTTTACAGCGATGCTTCCAAATCAGGATTGGGTTGTGTATTAATGCAAAATGGACGGGTTATAGCTTATGCTTCGCGTCATCTCAAACCGTATGAAGTTAACTACCCGACACATGATTTGGAGCTAGCTGCAGTTATATTCACTTTAAAGATATGGCGGCATTACTTCTACGGTGAAACATGTGACATATTCACCGATCACAAAAGCCTGAAGTATATTTTCACACAAAAAGAACTCAACATGAGGCAACGTCGATGGCTTGAGTTGTTGAAAGACTATGATGTTAGAATACAATATCACCTTGTAAGAGCGAATCTTGTAGCCGACGCTCTTAGTCGGAAAGGTGTCGGATCTGTATCATGCTTTTCTGTTCAACCCCAAATAGCAACAGATTTGGAAAGAATGGGAATTGAACAATGTTGTCGAGTTGGAGATAGGGTGATAACTAATCTTACTGTTGAACCGACCCTAGTTTCTAAAATTAAGAAAGCTCAACGATCTGATGGGGAGCTTTGGGCTATACAACAAAAGATCCAAGGTGATTCCAAAACTAATTTTCATATTGATGATAAAGGCGTGTTGTGGTTTCGGGAAAGATTGTGTGTTCCAGCAGTTCAGGAGTTAAAGGAAGAAATCTTGGTTGAAGCTCATAATTCACCTTTTCCTATTCACCCAGGTTCCACAAAGATGTACCATGATTTAAAATAACATTTTTGGTGGAACGGGATGAAAAGAGATGTAGCTGAGTTTGTTGCTAAATGCCTAACTAGTCAGAAAATCAAAATTGAACATCAACGAGTCGGGGATTGTTACATCCATTGGATATTCCCATGTGGAAATAGGAGAATATGACGATGGATTTCTTAACCGGTTTACCGAGAACTTCCCGCAAGAATAATGCAATATGGGTTGTTGTCGATCGACTAACAAAATCGGCACATTTTCTCCCTATTAAAGAAACAGATTCTATCGGTAAGCTCGCAGATCTCTTTAATCGTGAAATCGTCCGACTACATGGTGCTCTTGTTTCCATTGTATCTGACAGGGATCCAAGATTCACTTCACGATTTTGGACTGGACTTCAAAATGCTTGGGGAACCCGATTGAGTATAAACACCGCATATCATCCTCAGACTGACGGCCAGTCCGAAAGAACAATTCAAACATTGGAAGATACTTGTAAAAGTTTTGAAGAATTAAAGCGACGACTCGTAACTGCACCGATACTTGCCTTGCCATCTGGGTCAGGCGGCTATCAAGTTTACAGCGATGCTTCCAAATCAGGATTGGGTTGTGTATTAATGCAAAATGGACGGGTTATAGCTTACGCTTCGCGTCATCTCAAACCGTATGAAGTTAACTACCCGACACATGATTTGGAGCTAGCTGCAGTTATATTCACTTTAAAGATATGGCGGCATTACTTCTACGGTGAAACATGTGACATATTCACCGATCACAAAAGCCTGAAGTATATTTTCACACAAAAAGAACTCAACATGAGGCAACGTCGATGGCTTGAGTTGTTGAAAGACTATAATGTTAGAATACAATATCACCTTGTAAGAGCAAATCTTGTAGCCGACGCTCTTAGTCGGAAAGGTGTCGGATCTGTATCATGCTTTTCTGTTCAACCCCAAATAGCAACAGATTTGGAAAGAATGGGAATTGAACAATGTTGTCGAGTTGGAGATAGGGTGATAACTAATCTTACTGTTGAACCGACCCTAGTTTCTAAAATTAAGAAAGCTCAACGATCTGATGGGGAGCTTTGGGCTATACAACAAAAGATCCAAGGTGATTCCAAAACTAATTTTCATATTGATGATAAAGGCGTGTTGTGGTTTCGGGAAAGATTGTGTGTTCCAGCAGTTCAGGAGTTAAAGGAAGAAATCTTGGTTGAAGCTCATAATTCACCTTTTCCTATTCACCCAGGTTCCACAAAGATGTACCATGATTTAAAATAACATTTTTGGTGGAACGGGATGAAAAGAGATGTAGCTGAGTTTGTTGCTAAATGCCTAACTAGTCAGAAAATCAAAATTGAACATCAACGAGTCGGGGGATTGTTACATCCATTGGATATTCCCATGTGGAAATGGGAGAATATGACGATGGATTTCTTAACCGGTTTACCGAGAACTTCCCGCAAGAATAATGCAATATGGGTTGTTGTCGATCGACTAACAAAATCGGCACATTTTCTCCCTATTAAAGAAACAGATTCTATCGGTAAGCTCGCAGATCTCTTTAATCGTGAAATCGTCCGACTACATGGTGCTCTTGTTTCCATTGTATCTGACAGGGATCCAAGATTCACTTCACGATTTTGGACTGGACTTCAAAATGCTTGGGGAACCCGATTGAGTATAAACACCGCATATCATCCTCAGACCGACGGCCAGTCCGAAAGAACAATTCAAACATTGGAAGATACTTGTAAAAGTTTTGAAGAATTAAAGCGACGACTCGTAACTGCACCGATACTTGCCTTGTCATCTGGGTCAGGCGGCTATCAAGTTTACAGCGATGCTTCCAAATCAGGATTGGGTTGTGTATTAATGCAAAATGGACGGGTTATAGCTTACGCTTCGCGTCATCTCAAACCGTATGAAGTTAACTACCCGACACATGATTTGGAGCTAGCTGCAGTTATATTCACTTTAAAGATATGGCGGCATTACTTCTACGGTGAAACATGTGACATATTCACCGATCACAAAAGCCTGAAGTATATTTTCACACAAAAAGAACTCAACATGAGGCAACGTCGATGGCTTGAGTTGTTGAAAGACTATGATGTTAGAATACAATATCACCTTGTAAGAGCAAATCTTGTAGCCGACGCTCTTAGTCGGAAAGGTGTCGGATCTGTATCATGCTTTTCTGTTCAACCCCAAATAGCAACAGATTTGGAAAGAATGGGAATTGAACAATGTTGTCGAGTTGGAGATAGGGTGATAACTAATCTTACTGTTGAACCGACCCTAGTTTCTAAAATTAAGAAAGCTCAACGATCTGATGGGGAGCTTTGGGCTATACAACAAAATATCCAAGGTGATTCCAAAACTAATTTTCATATTGATGATAAAGGCGTGTTGTGGTTTCGGGAAAGATTGTGTGTTCCAGCAGTTCAGGAGTTAAAGGAAGAAATCTTGGTTGAAGCTCATAATTCACCTTTTCCTATTCACCCAGGTTCCACAAAGATGTACCATGATTTAAAATAACATTTTTGGTGGAACGGGATGAAAAGAGATGTAGCTGAGTTTGTTGCTAAATGCCTAACTAGTCAGAAAATCAAAATTGAACATCAACGAGTCGGGGGATTGTTACATCCATTGGATATTCCCATGTGGAAATGGGAGAATATGACGATGGATTTCTTAACCGGTTTACCGAGAACTTCCCGCAAGAATAATGCAATATGGGTTGTTGTCGATCGACTAACAAAATCGGCACATTTTCTCCCTATTAAAGAAACAGATTCTATCGGTAAGCTCGCAGATCTCTTTAATCGTGAAATCGTCCGACTACATGGTGCTCTTGTTTCCATTGTATCTGACAGGGATCCAAGATTCACTTCACGATTTTGGACTGGACTTCAAAATGCTTGGGGAACCCGATTGAGTATAAACACCGCATATCATCCTCAGACCGACGGCCAGTCCGAAAGAACAATTCAAACATTGGAAGATACTTGTAAAAGTATTGAAGAATTAAAGCGACGACTCGTAACTGCACCGATACTTGCCTTGTCATCTGGGTCAGGCGGCTATCAAGTTTACAGCGATGCTTCCAAATCAGGATTGGGTTGTGTATTAATGCAAAATGGACGGGTTATAGCTTACGCTTCGCGTCATCTCAAACCGTATGAAGTTAACTACCCGACACATGATTTGGAGCTAGCTGCAGTTATATTCACTTTAAAGATATGGCGGCATTACTTCTACGGTGAAACATGTGACATATTCACCGATCACAAAAGCCTGAAGTATATTTTCACACAAAAAGAACTCAACATGAGGCAACGTCGATGGCTTGAGTTGTTGAAAGACTATGATGTTAGAATACAATATCACCTTGTAAGAGCAAATCTTGTAGCCGACGCTCTTAGTCGGAAAGGTGTCGGATCTGTATCATGCTTTTCTGTTCAACCCCAAATAGCAACAGATTTGGAAAGAATGGGAATTGAACAATGTTGTCGAGTTGGAGATAGGGTGATAACTAATCTTACTGTTGAACCGACCCTAGTTTCTAAAATTAAGAAAGCTCAACGATCTGATGGGGAGCTTTGGGCTATACAACAAAAGATCCAAGGTGATTCCAAAACTAATTTTCATATTGATGATAAAGGCGTGTTGTGGTTTCGGGAAAGATTGTGTGTTCCAGCAGTTCAGGAGTTAAAGGAAGAAATCTTGGTTGAAGCTCATAATTCACCTTTTCCTATTCACCCAGGTTCCACAAAGATGTACCATGATTTAAAATAACATTTTTGGTGGAACGGGATGAAAAGAGATGTAGCTGAGTTTGTTGCTAAATGCCTAACTAGTCAGAAAATCAAAATTGAACATCAACAAGTCGGGGGATTGTTACATCCATTGGATATTCCCATGTGGAAATGGGAGAATATGACGATGGATTTCTTAACCGGTTTACCGAGAACTTCCCGCAAGAATAAAGCAATATGGGTTGTTGTCGATCGACTAACAAAATCGGCACATTTTCTCCCTATTAAAGAAACAGATTCTATCGGTAAGCTCGCAGATCTCTTTAATCGTGAAATCGTCCGACTACATGGTGCTCTTGTTTCCATTGTATCTGACAGGGATCCAAGATTCACTTCACGATTTTGGACTGGACTTCAAAATGCTTGGGGAACCCGATTGAGTATAAACACCGCATATCATCCTCAGACTGACGGCCAGTCCGAAAGAACAATTCAAACATTGGAAGATACATGTAAAAGTTTTGAAGAATTAAAGCGACGACTCGTAACTGCACCGATACTTGCCTTGTCATCTGGGTCAGGCGGCTATCAAGTTTACAGCGATGCTTCGAAATCAGGATTGGGTTGTGTATTAATGCAAAATGGACGGGTTATAGCTTATGCTTCGCGTCATCTCAAACCGTATGAAGTTAACTACCCGACACATGATTTGGAGCTAGCTGCAGTTATATTCACTTTAAAGATATGGCGGCATTACTTCTACGGTGAAACATGTGACATATTCACCGATCACAAAAGCCTGAAGTATATTTTCACACAAAAAGAACTCAACATGAGGCAACGTCGATGGCTTGAGTTGTTGAAAGACTATGATGTTAGAATACAATATCACCTTGTAAGAGCGAATCTTGTAGCCGACTCTCTTAGTCGGAAAGGTGTCGGATCTGTATCATGCTTTTCTGTTCAACCCCAAATAGCAACAGATTTGGAAAGAATGGGAATTGAACAATGTTGTCGAGTTGGAGATAGGGTGATAACTAATCTTACTTTTGAACCGACCCTAGTTTCTAAAATTAAGAAAGCTCAACGATCTGATGGGGAGCTTTGGGCTATACAACAAAAGATCCAAGGTGATTCCAAAACTAATTTTCATATTGATGATAAAGGCGTGTTGTGGTTTCGGGAAAGATTGTGTGTTCCAGCAGTTCAGGAGTTAAAGGAAGAAATCTTGGTTGAAGCTCATAATTCACCTTTTCCTATTCACCCAGGTTCCACAAAGATGTACCATGATTTAAAATAACATTTTTGGTGGAACGGGATGAAAAGAGATGTAGCTGAGTTTGTTGCTAAATGCCTAACTAGTCAGAAAATCAAAATTGAACATCAACGAGTCGGGGGATTGTTACATCCATTGGATATTCCCATGTGGAAATGGGAGAATATGACGATGGATTTCTTAACCGGTTTACCGAGAACTTCCCGCAAGAATAATGCAATATGGGTTGTTGTCGATCGACTAACAAAATCGGCACATTTTCTCCCTATTAAAGAAACAAATTCTATCGGTAAGCTCGCAGATCTCTTTAATCGTGAAATCGTCCGACTACATGGTGCTCTTGTTTCCATTGTATCTGACAGGGATCCAAGATTCACTTCACGATTTTGGACTGGACTTCAAAATGCTTGGGGAACCCGATTGAGTATAAACACCGCATATCATCCTCAGACTGACGGCCAGTCCGAAAGAACAATTCAAACATTGGAAGATACTTGTAAAAGTTTTGAAGAATTAAAGCGACGACTCGTAACTGCACCGATACTTGCCTTGTCATCTGGGTCAGGCGGCTATAATTTATTTCGCTTGTACTTGTAATCTTTCTGTTCTTCATTGTAACCTGATTCAATATTTTAAAGAAAGATTTCAGCGAACGTACTTTACTCCATCAGTACTGAAAAGATCCCAGAAAACAGTAAAAGGGACAAATATTTTATGAGTTCTTTTTATCCTTATTTTTTCATTAAATAGCAATTTTCTTTGTTGCTATGTCATAATCAAATAGGGGGAGATTGTTGATCCAAACCCTCAGTGATTTGATAATGACCCTCTCTTAAGTACTTAGTGAAAATTGTATGTAAACAATATGTATCAGAGTTTCACTATCGCTGATAATGTACTAAGATCTTACAGTACCGCTGATAGGAACTCTCGCTCTTTCAAATTAAACACTCAGCGAACACTGTTCACCATAATGCTCTGAGCCTGTTCAGTCCTTATGGTGATCGCTGATAAGTTAGTTGTTTACTTATGATCCCTGAAGACAAGTTTCACGTCAACAAAGGTTCTACGTTGAAGTCGAAGATCAAGCTCAAGAACCAGCGACAAGTCTCCTAATGAACTGATGCGGATCAGCGAAGACTCAGAATTGTCAACTCAACGTGAAGTATCAAGTACAAGACTTCAGCTATCGCTGAACTTTATCATCTGCTGAATAGTAAATGATAATCGCTGAATCAACGAAAGCTGATCATGAAGTCCTCCGTACAAAGTACTTTTGTCTTAACCACCCTTGCACGCCTCCGTACAAATTGTCAGAAAAGAACCTCCGAATATCTGAAATCGTACAACCACTCTGATACTACACTGTTCATCCTTACGGCTACTAAGGTTGTCAACCGAGGTCAATGACATGCAACCAACCAGCTGATGACATGTGTAAAGTATATACTGATTTGCATTAAATGCATGCAGTATATAAAGAGATGAACTCACTTCTTTTGAAGTAACTTGCTAACTCTGGACAAGTTCAAATCTCTCTCAAGATAGGATTTTATTAGTAATCTCCTTATCTTTCTTAGTGCAAGAAACCTTAGTGTTCCAACTTGTTTAGATTTAGGTTTATCCTTAATCTTGTTTCCGCAACAAGCTGTAAATTGTTAATGATTTATCAATAAACAATTTAGAAAAGTAAAATAGTGTGTTTGTATTCAACCCCCCCCCCCCCCCTTCTACAAACTTGTATAGGCCTTTCGGGACCAACAAAATTGCTTGATTCTAATTATTCCATCTGATTCATATTAGTAATATTAGAGTTTCTGCAATTTTTAAGTGTCCAATTCAATCGATTGAGTGAGTTTTAAGCAAATTCAGTTTTCAATCTTTTGGTCTCTAGTCTTGAAAAAGTCACAATTTTTGCATAAAAATCATTGCTTTTTGCTTAGAAATCGATTTGGGTTTGTTTGTTTTCGTGTTTTGGTAGATATCTAATCTTTCAGGAAAGAAATCGAGCAACCTTAGTGTTTCATCGATCCATTTTTCAGTCCAGCCGCCATTTCTGGATGCCTGCAATCTATCCGGGTAAGTTTCCTTTCTCGTCACTTTCCGGACGCCACTTGTCTGGATTGTAATTTGTTCCCGGTAACTTCCTAAGTTCCCGGTACATCTCAAAGTTTCCGGAAACTCCAAAGTTCCCGAAAGTCAAAAGTTTCCTGTATCCTCCATCTGTCCGGATTTAACCACGTCCGGACTCCTATCCGGATTGTTCAGCTATCCGGTCAATCATTTTCCCGGTAACTTCTACTCTATCCGATAAGTTTTTCTTCCCGGTTAGTTTATTTTATTCGATCACTTTAATTTATCCGGTTACTCCATTTTTTCGGTAAGTCTGTTTTACCCGGTAAACTTATTTTTATCCGGATACTCTAATTGTTCGGACACTTCACTCACAATTCTGATCCGGACACTTCCTGATCAGACACGTTTATCCGGATTCCTATCTGGTAAGTCTGATTTAATTCATTACCAGTTCTAGTTTAAGTCACTCTTAGATCCTGTGTTAGGACTGTCACTCGTAGTGCGTTGCGTTAGGATTTCACCTTGAATCGACCCTACTGTCTGACGATCACGTTAGTGCATACTTCACGATGTCTCGCGACGCGCTAGCAATCGGTACCGACTCCAAGCCTCCAACTCTCTATCGAGGCGAATACAGTCAATGGCGAGACAGATTCATTATCTTTATCGAATCTAAAGATAACTTCGAATACATCTAGAAAGCTCTCACTGAAGGCCTACAAGAAACCCCAATGCAAGTTGTTCCTGCCCAAGTCGCAGGTGGTCCTCCACAGCAGGCAAAACCGAAGACATTCGCCATGATGACCGAAGATGAAAAGAACCGATTCACTGGAGAGCAACATGTAAAGAGGTATTTGGTTCAGGGTTTGCCAAACGAGGTCTACACGGCCATTGATAGATTCAAGCATACCTCCAAAGGCATGTGGTATCAAGTCGAGAAGATGATGAGCGGGAGTAAAGTGGGAAACCAATTGAAGGACAACAACTGCATCACCAAAATGATGGATTCTGCCTTCTTCTGAACGAACTCCACAAGAACAAGATCACTCGATCTAACACGGAGAACGACCTCAAGTTCTTAAACAATCTCCTGCCATAATGGAAAGTGTTCGCTTCTCATATCAAACACAACAATCTGATTGAGAACGTTCCAATCCATGAACTTTACGAGATTCTCATGCAAGACGAGGATGAAGTTATGGAGACAATGAGCACTCAGAAATCTCAAGCCGATCCCCTCGCTCTTGTATCTTCAAAAAGCGGCAAGCCATCCAGCCGTCACTCCAAGAGAGCCCAAGTGTCCAGTGATTCAGAGCCTGAAACTGAAGAAACAGAGGAAAGCGACTATGACCCTGAGCTGACTGAAATAAAGAAAGCAATGGCCCTGATCACCAAGTCCTTCTAGAAAAAGAAGTTCTTCAAGAAACCTTCTTCTAATAATCAGCGCTACTCCACTACTCCCAACAAGCGCCATGATTATAAGGAGAAATATGAAGGAAAGAGAAAGTCTGATGAGCACAAGCATACATATCATAAGGAGAAGAACGAATGAAAGCCTGATTCAAAGAACAAAGATGAACCAATCACGTGCTATAACTGCGGAAAATTGGGCCACTTTTCCAAAGACTGCCAAAAGCCCGTTGTACGTAACGTGGAATACTACAAGGCAGAACTACTATTAGCAGAACCGAAAGCTGCAGGAAATGCACTATTAGTTGAAGACGACCACTAGCGAACTCGTTCCGACGATGAAAGCGATTCTGAAGATGCTGATGCTTTCATGGGCAACCACTCTCCTCCGCCAAAACAAGGAGATCTTTGTCAGGTATGTACCCCTATCCATCAAGGCTTAGTCGATCAGATGCAACCACTTGTTCAAATAATAGACTCCTATAATGCTTTCACTAACGAACAACTGCTTGAAATTAATTCTTTAAAAGAAAAGGTAGATGTTCAAAAGTGAATCACTGAAAAGTATAAGTCCGACAATGCTAACCTTAAAAAAATGTACAAATCATTCAATATCACCAAAGGACCTTAGGGCCAAGATATCTGAGTTAAGTTCAAAGCTTGATCAGTGTGAGGATGAGAAAGCAGAGATTATCTATCAATGATCCTCTCTTCAAATTCAACACAAAGAATTTGTTGCTAAAATAACTGATCTTGAAACCAAACTCCATAAACGAGGTCAAACTGATCAAACGATTCACATGAACAAACCTAAGAAATTCACTTATTTCAATAAAGAATGGGGAATTGGGTATGACAACCCACATTATTTGAAAAAGGTTTTGACTATGTGGCCTACTCTATACGAGTTTAATTTCTTTGGCTTTGATAGAAAATACCCCGAATACAAAATCAAATGGACCGGACCTCTCGAGGAAAAGGAAGAGGAAACTGAGGAATACAAACGCGCACACACCACTAAAATGCAATTACCCTTTGCGTATGAAGTTCTTAATTATTCTTATACGAAAAATAAGTCCAAGTACCTATCAAATGATTACTTTGATGGCTACAAAGTTGCATAGCCCGAGGATTCCTCCAAAAAGGATGAGGTCCCTGCAACTAGGGGTGGCAAAAAGTGACCCAACCCGCCAACCCAACCCGAACCCAACCCAATAGTAGCAGGTTGGTAACTGACGAAACTCACTTTGATTCATCGATTACACATGGGTTTCGGTAACTGTACCCTTCGACGGTTCACATTCCGTCGATTTTGGTTGTTTTTGGCTATGTTATTGCTCGATAATTACTTCAATACTTGTTTATTTCATTCTAGTATAGTTAGATCTATGGTTTAATTGATATTTTGGCCGAATCGAGTTTAACCGGACCCGTCCGGATAGTCTCAAACTATCCGGACACATTCAATGTTACCCGGACACCAACATCACCCGGTTAGATATTTTATCCGGTAACCATCTCATCCGGTAAGTCCTCTATCCGGAAAGCATCTCACCCGGTAACCCAAGTTGTCCGAAAACCTTCATGGTTTCCGGTAAGTTCAACTATCCGGGTAAGTTCCTTGTGTCCGGTAAGTTCAATTTGTCCGGTAAATTTTATGTTGTCCGGTAAGTCTGTGTATCAGGATACCTAATGTACCCGATAACTTATGTTATCCGGTGACCATTGTATCCGGACACCCCATTTTCCCGGATACTTCTAGTTTCCGGACATATTGGCCATTCCAGTACCCTGTTCTTCACTGCCAACACTCAATCCATTCCAGATTGAGCCGATTATCGCCAAGGTACACACTGACACTTCTCAACCGCCTATATTCTAATATCATGTCTTTCAGGTACACACATGGCGGATCAACAACCACAAGGCAACCCTCCTCATGAAGAGTTCATTAACGAGGAGGTCGACTATGCTTTAGTCTCACCCGACCACATTTCTGAAATCGAGGGCAACAATCATCACCTCGACGCTGCTGAGTGTAGACCACAACATCGTGTGGTCGTGGACATCCTCCTCGGTCAACCACTCTGATACGCACTCACGACGACTACCGACGTCTTGGTCCTCTACTTACAGCAAGTCTGGAATACTATCCCAGTAGTCACCGGCGACACCACTCAGGCGATTACTGCAACAATCGATCACCATCCGTTCGTCCTAACTCCCGAATCTTTCCGATGACTTCTATCTTTGCCAGAAGCGACTGCCGGTGGCTGAGCTGCTTACGACCCAGCCATCGACGACGACACCCTCTGTGCCATTATCCGGGCACTCGATTACAACCATGTGCTGAACCGCCCTTCCGCCTTTAACCGAAAGTACTTAGCACCGATCTGGTACACTTTGTTCACTATTCTGAATAGGTGCCTATCTTCAAGGTGGAAGAAAATCGACCAGTGCACCGGAAACTTTCTACGCCTATTTCATGCGGTCATCTACGACCGTCACGTGGACTTCTCCATGATCATCTGGCGCAAACTAGTACAGACCATACGCGCCATCGGCGGAACAAAAGAACGCAAGTTCATTCCATACCTCCGATTCCTTCAGCTTGTTATCCGTCAACACATGGACGCGAACCCGAACATCCCACACCGCGCTAATCACCCGGTATGTCCACCCTTTAGTTTACATTACCTTGTCATTCGCAACCCTTCCAACGCACATACGCGAATCCGCAAGCACCGAGTGTGATATAATATAGGCAAGCGTTAGGTGCTCATGTGGTCCAGCCAGAGCCGGAGGGACCTCCCCAAGGAGCTAGGCCCGAGCAACGCCAGGGTCCTAGGACAAGAGGCGGTAGGGTCCGGGTAGCTGGGGCTCCTGGACGGGGCGTGGTGAGAGTACTTTCTGTGAGGGGAAATGAAGCGGGCGGTGCTGAGGATTCGCAAGCCGGTACAAGCCATACCTGACCTTCCTCAAGCCAACCTTCCCGACCATCTAGAAGCCGACCACCTACTCCCCCATATATTCCCTCTACCACCCGTACCACCGATGACACCGGACTGTCGACTACTCTACACGAGATCCCGGTCGCCACTGCCCCAATGCTTGACCAAGACCCCGGAACTGACACCACTGAACCCATATCGCCATACACCCAAACAGACGTCCTAGATTCTGAAACAACCGACTCCGATACGGAACGAGCCATCCGTATATCAATGATACCACCCCGTATCGGGCGTCGCCTGCCTATGACCGAGGAAACTCTGTTAACACCAGATCTATTAGGTAAATGTCATCATCTTCATTGATCTTGAGATTTCTAGATTATTACATGAGAATTGAATACTTTCTCTCTCTAGATTCCCTCACTAAGACTCTCTCTAAGATATTACAATCAAGCTTCCTTACCTTGCTTAACAACTAAGCAAAGTATTTATACTTCCTAATTACAACTCAATAAACTCTAATTACATTGACTTTATACTAAAACTACTTTGACTTTGACTACTTTGACATTTACTTTGACTTTACAATGGTTGACTATTACAAGACTTTACAATAAATCTTGAATACAATTCAACGCTCTAACATTCTCCCCCTGTTCTTCAGTATACTATTCCTCCCCCTTTTTGATGATTGTGAGCATCATGATCATCAAAACCTTTATCAATTCCAGCACGCACTTTGTTCACCACAAGTAACATTCTCCTCATTTTTGATCTGATAAATTGTCAATTCCAAAAGAATTTATCCGAATCTTTTCAAATTCAGATAGAAAGAATGTGGTAATCCTGAAACAACGGATGAATCAGTTAAAATGCCTGTAAGTAGCATGGATCCACTTAGTACAATGGATGTACTTTGTAAAGGAGTTTTTTGATGTTCACTCCCCTAGGGCTTCCATTCAATAATCGAAAAACCACAAAGGAATTTCTATGAACGTTATGACAAGCAAACATATTCCTTGTGTGTACGTGCATGTGTAGAAAGAATAAAGCAACATATGCTTGAATAATAGGCTCAAAGCGTGTAAACTGTTGAGACGGCAACAATTTTCCACGGACTCAATGTGCACGAATGAAGAGCGAAGGTGGGGCAAACTTCCTTCCTTTTCAATATCCAAACCTTCCGAATGAAGATTAGATAGATTATATGTTGCGTCCCCAATGATGGTCACCAAATAATGTAAACCAATCAGTAATGTGGCTTCCTGGCTCAGAAAATGGTTGGTGCAGAGTTCTCTTATTCTTTTAACTCTGTTCTCACACCCTCTTTTTGTTTTTAATCCGCTCACTTCTACCCAAACTCTCATTTACATTTTACCTCAGCACAATGAGATTACTCAACTGGATGAGTTATCTCCCCCACTCTTTGATGTAGACCCCTCACCCCTCAATCACTCAAGGATAACTTCTTGGGTAGGAAACACTGGTTAACGTGAATCTATAGAAGTTCTGTAAGCTCACACACTGATCCCATAAAATTTTGTCCTAAAAAGTTTTGTTGTTCAACAGTTTAACTTGAACAATTATGAATTTCAACATTTTGACATTGTCATCAGAATGTATGCTCCTCAGTGTTTGAGCATTTCAACGATGAAATTTCTCAAAACAAGGATAATGAATGAATGAAATGAATTCGAAAGACTTGTTTGAGAATCTGACAATGTATCAATTAGATCAAATATCTTGAGTGATTATAAATGGATAGGGTATCAAAGAATTGAAATTTGTTTATATGATATAAACAATCTTTGAATGAAACGGTTAAGTTCTTACGCTGAATGAATGTATGATGCTCAACAAAATTAGAATACAAACGGGAGTATTTCCATCGAAAAAATTGTTTCGTTTTGAGACATGGTAATAACAAAATCAATATGAAGTTGTACCGGTGTGTATGAATACTTAGAATACAAACGGGAGTATTAATCTTTGAAAACACACGATCAAAAATAATGTTACGATAATCCGAGATATATATATATATATATATATATATATATATATATATATATATATATATGTATATGAAAAACATTTAAAATCACACTTCTAAAATTATAAAATCTGTTTGAATTAGAGAAGTGGTTTGAACATTTAAGAAAACGTTTTTCATGCTTGAAAGTTGTTCTTCTTTCAAACAATCTGGGATTAAGATCAGAAGATACTTACAGTTAGAAATGTTTGAGCTCCCCCACAAATAATTATACAATGATTTAAGAATTTATAAGCTCCCCCTTAACATTTGCAAAAGATCTTTAACTTGACAAAATCTGCAAAATAACAAGACTTGGATCAAAATATCCTTAATCATGAAAACGAGTTCTGAATTACCAGGATTGAAGTATAATAAGAACTCATAGTCATTGAAGACCGAGTCCTGATCTGATATGATCAGAAGTCAAAATCATTGAAGTACGAGTTCTGAACTAAATTATTCATAAGCCATTATCTCTTTGAAGTACGAGTCCTAAACTAATATGTTTAGAAGTCATAAATCTCTTTACTCCCCCTTAAAAGTACATGTACTTTTCTTCATAAGTCTGGACAACTTCTCTTCTGTTTTCCAGTCATGTGTGTGATATACATCTAACAATCAGCACTACACATGATGAACCTGCAAAACAGATTAAGTAGATTTTGGTACCCAACGGAACTTGGGTCCTGACTTGTTAGGTGCAGTTTTATTTGAAGAAATTTTATAAGTACCATACCAATACGAAACATAATTCTTATGGACAAAATCATTAGTTCCACAGTAAGAACAACAAATTTTCTTTTGTGCGAACATGATTAATTGATTTACAGAATAAACTAAATCATGTTTGACAAAAGATTTACCTTGATATGCTTTGTTCTTGTTGTAAGTACCGTACCAATACGAAACATAATTCTTATGGACAAAATCATTAGTTCCACAGTAAGAACAACAAATTTTCTTTTGTGCGAACATGACTAATTGATTTACAGAACTTGGGTCCTGACTTGTTAGGTGCAGTTTTATTTGAAGAAATTTTATAAGTACAGTACCAATACGAAACATAATTCTTATGGACAAAATCATTAGTTCCACAGTAAGAACAACAAATTTTCTTTTGTGCGAACATGATTAATTTATTTACAGAATAAACTAAATCAGTTTGACAAAAGATTTACCTTGATATGCTTTGTTCTTGTTGGCATTTGGAGTGGGAACCGTTGATTTTGGAACTTCTTTGGTAAGAGTTATACCTTTCACTCTCCATTCCATCTTTACTCTTTTGAAGACTTTATTACCTTTAGGCTTTGAAGAAGTATTAACTTTGGGCACATTCAAATTATTATCTGAATTGTCAAATAGAGGATTATAGAAGAGATTAGAAGAACGAATCTTATCCTTGGAGAAACTATTTGATCTGTTAAATTCTTTTGAAAAATGTCTTTATTGATTGAATTTGAAGCCGTCTTAAACGAACATTCAGAATCAGTTGAGTCTACAAGTGGAGTCTGAACAATCATATCAGGACTAACTTATTTTGAAACCTCAACCTTAAAAACAATGTCTTCAAGTTCTTTAACTTTGTTGATTAAAACATTTCTCTCTTCAAAAATTAGATCATATTTCTTTTGAAGATCAGATTTTACCTTTTGCTCCTTCATAATATCTGTTGATAAACCAGATAACTTCATTGTCAGCTTCTTTATTTCACGTTGGAAAATCTTTCTTTCATCTGAAAAAATATCTTTCACATTTTTTGCTTGAAAACTTTCAACTTTTCAAGCTCTTTTCTATCTATATCTAATTCTTTCTCCAAATCGGATATTTTCGATGAAAGTTCATTACTTTTTACTTCAAAAGATTTTCTTTCAGTTTCAAAAACTATTCTTTCCTTTTCAAAATTATCTCTTTCAATGATCAAAATTTTCTCAAAATCAGAAACTTTTCTTGAAAGTTTAATATTTATCGTTTCACAAGAATTTAATTTTCGTTCAAGAAAAAGATTCTTATCCTTCAGATTGACATTCTCATCTTTCAAAGATTTTGCTTTGTCTTGAAGCGTCTTGATTTGATCCTGAAGAGTTGAGTTGTCAAGTGTCTTATTCTTCTCTTGTGTAGCTTCCAGAACTGCAATCTTTCTTCCAAAATCTTCCATCACCAAATATTGGTGATAAATGTACTGATCATCAGATTTAGACATTGTTGGAAACCTGAAAAAATATCAAACACAAAAATTAGACGTAATATATGAAAATAAAAAAAATACCTAATAGAGTGATCGCCAATAGAAACTTTGCTTAGAAGTTAAATTATAAGCACACTCGTAAAAATAAAATTAGAAAGACAATTAAAGTCAGAAAGATTTTCAAAAATAAAATCTGAAAAACAAATTGTAAATTTGTTTTCCAAAAAATAATTCTGAAAAATCAGCGCGAAAATGTTGAACTTTAATTGGCAAACCTGCACAACAAGAGAAAAATATATCAGTTACGAACAAAAGTAGGTAAAATAAAAATTTGACACTAATATGACTAAAATATAAAAAAATACAAAATATAGGGACTAAAATCGACAAGAAATGAAACTAATACGAAAAACAAGGACTAAAAGTGAAAAATACTAAGACTCGACAAAAAACAAGGACTAAAAATGACAAAAATTGAAACTTAAGACTCTAAGGACTAAAGGTGTAAAAACCTAGAAGATATAACTACAAGGACTAAAAATGTAAAAATTCTAATACTGAAAAGTCTAGGGACCAAAACTGACACAAATTGAAACACAAACTATAGGGACTATAAATGTTAAACACCTAGAGACTCAAATTACAGGAACTAAAATTGTAAAGAAATGAAAACTAAAAAGTACAAGGACCAAAATTGTAAAAACACGAAACTAACAACTACAGGGACTAAAACTGTAATAAACGGAAACTCTCTAACTGACTTAACAGAAATGGACCATAATTGTTAGAAAACTAACGAAAAAACTAATGGAGAGGTTAACTAAAAGACTCTAACTGAACTAACTGAAAACTAACAGATAAAGGACTAAAAATGTTAAACTTTTAACGACACTAACGGAACAGACTAATTGACTCTGACGGCTTTAACGGAAAAAGGACCAAATTTGTCACAAACTTAACGGAACTAACGGACTAAAAATGTTAAACTTTTAACGACACTAACGGAACAGACTAATTGACTCCGTTAAGTTACTGTTCATCATCATCAACCTGACGACCAGACCTGTAAACCACGTTATGGTACCTTCTTTTTCGACCGAAACTCTTCGTTTATGATCCCTTAAGCTCCCTCAATTGATTAGAAGTCGAAAATCGCTCCGAATCTCTCGATATTTACAACCGAAAATACCGAAAAAAAAATTCGAAAACTTCTCGTATGCTTCTGTTTCTTCGAACGATACTTTTGTTTAGGCTCCAAGAAGCTTCTTTCAACCTTCGTAATCGACTATATCACAATAGAACCTTTCAAATTCTCGAACGAAGCTTCCGAAAATACCGAAAAACGATCAAAAATTGTCTAAAAGTCGTGTTCTGTTTTCTTCCACCGGATGAAACTAAATCCCGGACAAATGTTTTTCCTGATTGAAACTAACTGAAACTTCCAGGATGAAGAATTTTCCCGGATAAAAGTGATTACCGGATGAATATGTTTCCCGATAACAAATCAATTACCGGAAGAAAAGTTGTTTCTCGATAAAAAATGATACCCGGATGGAAATGAAATTCGATCCCCGGATAAAAAATGTTTCCGTATGAAAAGGTTTTCCCGGAAAATTTTGTTTCCGAACAAAGCTTGTAACTTACCGGATAAAGTTTCCGGTAGAGATGACTTCCCGAATGCAAATTTATGGAGTAAGCTTTCCGGATGAAATATGGATACCGGATGAAATCTGGTTGATTACTGCTGCGCAAATGTTCCACGTGTACATCAAAAAAAAATGTAATTCACACTTGAATTTGAAGACTACACGGCTCACACACATCACATTATGAGATGTTTGACTATTTTTCATCTTTTTTGACTCCAAATGTGATTACGTGGACAAAGCAATCAAATTTAAAAAATTCATTTACTTCTTCCTTCAATTACAAGACCTGCACATTTATAAACTTCACCAACAATTGTTAATCATTGATTTTTAAGATCAAATATCATGACAAACACATTTTTAAAAAAATTGATCAAAAAATATGGATCAAAAATCAAGATCTAAACTTTTTTGCTCAAGAATATTTGAAAATCACCAACAACACTTTCAATCCAAAATTTTCAAAATTGATTTTTATGGATTAAACCTTGAAATCTTTGATCAAATCATGTCAAAAAACTCTTTTTGGACCCAAATTTGCACAAAAATCAATCAATTCAACATTAAATTGCAAAATCAATGTTCTAAAAATTTCATAGAAAGCTTTTTCTCAAGAACACAAAAATTCACTAAATCTTCAAATTCCACAAATCTTGATTCGTTTTTGAAAATCTTTTGATGAAAAACAGATTTAAAACAATGGAGACACACTTTGCAATCAAAATCAAACCAACAAACGAACAAAAAATGCATAATCCATTTGTGTTCTTCAAATCTTCAAAAATGGAGATTTTCTTCAAAAATCTTCAAATCTTCATGAAATTTGAACGAATTTGTGATCATTGAGTCTAGAGCCACTTGATACATTATTACATTCTTTGGCTAGGACACGGATTGAGACTACTAACATCGGTGAATTAAGTGAACCGATCGGAACATCCGTAGTAAGTCTGTCGTTGAGCGGATTATGAGGATCGGATGGAAATCCTACCATAGTTAATGCCACGCCAGCAATGAACGTAGGTGGCACTTCTGTTGATTCAACAGTTGTGACCTCAATGGGTAATCTAAGTGATCTCGATGGTGACTTACCCGACTTTGTGTCAAGGAAGTACTTGGACGGCGCCTTAAAGGCTATCCGCGAAGTGATGACACATGAGTTCAAAACGGAGCTCGACAAGGTCAAGAGCTTACTAAAGGGAAGGAGAAAGTGGTAAAACCCGAAACCGCAACAACACCTCCACCGGCACCTGCTCAGCAATCCTATTCGGTGGATGACCTAAAGACCATGCTCCTAGCCCAACTGCTCCAACACACCAACACCGACTCCTCAACCGAAGCATATCTAATTCCCGTGCTCCGATCACAAGGATATGCTCAACCATCATCCGACACAACCAGATTGGACCAGCTTGACACGACCCTGAAGGACGTTCAGAACGCCCTTACAACTTTGTCCGACAGTATGGATCCCAGATTAGTGCAATGTAGAAGAAATAAAAAACAAGTAATCAATAAGAACAATGATTTCAATTCGTCATCCATATCACATTCATAAACTTCAGAGTGTTTACAATGTATTAGCAATTAATAATATGACGATTAACCTAAACTAAAGGTTAACAAAACTTATTTATACCTAGGCTATTAGACTAAGGCCCATGGCCCATTACATGATTAAAACCCATAAACAAAGTTACATATTATTCCCTTGAACTTCCATTCAATTAGAATTTATTCCCAACAATCTCCCCCTTTGAATCGAATTTCAATCTCGCGCCAGTTCGAAACGTATTGTAACAACCCAAAACATTAACAGGAAAAACATGGATAAAATTCCCAAAATCGGGTCCTAATTACATAAAATAAATTGTCATTAACTGAATATTAAAGTCTGAACTATTCAAAATTTGGCAGCGAAAGACATCCTATCCACAGCCGAGACTTTCTATCTACGCAATCCGTTAAAAGAACTATAGGACTTCGTGTTAAGTCTTCCATCTTGGTACGTGCGAAATATGTGTTTTAATCGCAGTGGGTTGCAAACTGTCCACAGCGGGAAGTGCAAGTGTACACTGTCCACTATGATCGTCACAGCAAGTAATAGTTGGTAAAATACCAGAATCGAATCCACAGAGACTGGGCAATCAAGACAATACGGTTCTCATGAGCTCCTTTTACAGGTTTCAATAACAGAAGAAAATAATACTTTGGTTTGGTTGGTGAAATAGCTACTTTTAACGAGTTACTAAAGATTTAAAAGAAGGAATGTAGGTTAGATTTTCCCTAGATTTTATACTAAATACTTGGTCTTTAAAGTGATCCTTGTATTCGAGGTGGGCATTTTCGCTAGAAAAGCCCGGTTACAAAATACTCACACCGTTTAGATAAAATTCCCATACTCTTAGTATTTATTGTTTTGTTAATGGTAATCTCAAAGATAGACCTTTTCAGGCCTCGGTGGAATGTGTAGAGACAAATACTCTAAGTGTTTTTAGACACACCAACTAGCTTGCCTACTACTCCAGTGGGATGAGATTAGCTCACTGTGCCGACCTCACTTTCGTAAGTGTCATAAGAATTCTTTCGAATCCCCTAGCATCATCCAAGCTCGTGTCACTGCGTTCTACTCATTTCTGAGTTAAGAACTAGATATTAGATCCTTGCAAGTGATCGGCTTGTTCGCATCCTTGGGCATGAATCGAGAATGAATGACCAAAACAACAACTATTCCAAGTATAAAGATTACTCAAGCATTTTTAATAAAATCCAGGTACTTCTCCTTCCTACATCCCTAAGGATGTTTAGCCCATAACTAAAGTAAAGAAAGCAAAAGAGTAGAAGTTGCACATAATAAAACTGAAAGTGACTTGAATTTAGCCCACAGTGGGGAACGAGAATTCGCCCCTATCACTGTGTTTTACGAATTACAAGAAAGAAATACAGAAATTTAAAGTTAACTAATGCAGTAAAATAAAGAACTAAAGTTACACTAATGTAGTAGTTGAGATAATTCAAGACTAAACAATATCTAGAAAAAACTACTACTTGACTTGAATTCTAAGAATATAAAAACATGATACTTTGAATGGCACCCCAAGGCCTCATTAAATACTAGGAGGAAGGTATGGGCATGGCACAAAACCATGGTTTAGTCCCATGTTTCAGATCTGCAGATTTGCACACCATGCCTTGAATAGTAAACACATTTTCACCAAATGTTGCTTTATAGTACAAGGTTGTTGTACTTTTCACTATTCCTTTTTAAGGAAGGCATGTCCTCCTTTATCTTCATTTGACCTGCTCTTTGACCCATTCTTTTCTCCAGAAATGTTTAAATCTCAGCTGCTACTTTCTTTCTCTTTTTCCTTTTCGTCATCTCAGGAGTGGGGAGCGGAGTGGGCACTCCGCTAGTCACTGTGGATAAAAATCGTGAAAAACACCCAAACTCCACCAAATAATTTATTAAAGACCATGGTTCACTCCTTTTGCTCGTTTTCATGAAATATACCAAGAATGGGGGTTTTAAGAAGTGAAATGGCTAAAATTGACAAAATAAAATGGAAAATAAAAGGAAATAATAACTCTAAAAATAGAGTTATCAAAACCTCAAACTTAAATCATTACTTGTCCCCAAGTAATAAAAAGAAAGAAATAAAAAGAAAAACAATGAATTTGAACCTTGAGGGACTTACATACTTCTTGACTTGAATGGGCGTTGATCTCCTTCCTTCGATACTTCCTTCGGTCCCAAACTTAAAAACTTCACTTTTGTACTTGACGAAATCTTTCTCTTGTTTATCATTTGATCAATAGGGCTTTCTTGGGTTTGAAGGGTTTATGGCTTTGAATCTTTTCCCAAGGGTTTTGGCAAGAATTTCCAAACATGGACCGAAGATCTCGCTTTGAGATTTTATTTCAAGAAGTGGGTGTTTAGTATTTTGCAATGATACGTACACTTTCAGGCTTTATTTGGGTATGGCTGTTTTTTCTTCTGATGGTCCAGAATAGGCACACCATCTTTTTCTAGGAGTGAGCACTTTGATAGTCCAGAAAAGCACACCATCAATTTTGTTAGTGACACTCCGATTTTTTTTCTGTTTTTGTATTTTTGTGTTTTTTTTTTGGAGGTGGGTATGGCTTACCCACCTCAAACTTAGACTTGACAGTGTCCCCATTGTGGGCAGACTGCAAGTTACTCTGGAAGTTCCCACCTCAAACTTAAAATCTCACAGTGTCCCCACTGTGACCTGGAATAAAAGAGCGTAAGAGGTGGTTGGGGGTACAAAAAGGCTTGTGTTTGGGATTGGAAAAATGTCCTATATCATTTCACGGGACAAGTTGAGATTTTGTACTTACAAAAGGGACCTTTTTAAGTCGGAAGCCAAAAGTTGTACCTTGAAATGGAAACGAAATCAACAAGCATTCAAACAATAAAAACGTTAGTACCCAAAAGTACCTACCTAGCGGTAGGATTTCATGCATTCACAATAAAAAGAAATATGTAGCAAACATTGTCAAAGCCTAGCCATAGGCACAAAATATAAAACAAACAGAAATTAAAATTGTTTTAGGGAGCAAACGAGTGAAACCATTGTTTTTAACAAACCAATCAGGGAGTCGGGGTTGCATCTGGTGAACTTGCGGCGTCGTCCTCTTCAAACTCGTCATCATTGGCATATGTCGGGCAGATATCTTCTGGAAATTCTGGGAGTTGAGCTGCTAACACCGAGTTGGCCTCTTTCATAATCTGGCCTATCACCTTATCCCGCTCTCTCGTATACATCCAAAATTTTTGGGTGGCCCTGTTTTGATACCTTTGCTCACCTTCCAGCAAATCGATTCGGTACGTGAGCTTCTTTAAAGCTCTCAGGATCTCAGCCATTTGGTTGTTCGAACTTTCTGCAGCGGCTGGACGGAGTGGTGTACGAGGTGTTCGCACAATGCGCTCTTCAGCAATGCCCACAGTGGGGCTAACAGTCCCCACTGTGGGAATATCTTCAGCAGGCTCGTTGGGAGTAGTGGTGATGCATCTTCCCATTTTTCGGACTGTTGCCACACTGATCCTCCACAGTTGAGGGTACACATGCTTCTATCATCAATAAAGTAATAAGGCAAGGTAGGGGCAAGATTACCTTCTTTCGGGTTCGTGCTTGATCAATGGCCGCATGCATGACAATTCCTACGTTAATCCTTTTCTTAGTGAGGATGCAAAATAACAGAGCACACTTATGCATTGACAAAGTTGTATCGTGTGATGTCGGGGACAAAGAGGCACGGAGAAATTGGAACCAAACAGCGGCCTCGGTAGTGAGGGAGCTAGCGTTTGGACACCTTCTCTAGCCATCTTTATTCCATGGCTTCCCCTCGGCTGCTATCTCTCGTAAAATGAGATCCTCATCCGCCGGGGTCATCTTCTTTAAAAACTGCGCAAACTCACAAACACCCGGGCTCCTTCTTCCCAATACCCGGTTAATCGCTCCTGGATTATAACTAACTTGTTTTCCCCGAACCATCACAGTGGGGTCCTTAGCTTGAGAGGCCTCGACGTAAAATTCACGTACTAAAGAGGCATTGGCGCGTCTATTGGCAGCGGCTAATATCGACCAGTCTTTCGCCACAATTCTATCCTTAACAAATGGGTTGGCCTCAATGAAATCGGAGTCGAAACCCCTCTCTAAGTTCAGTTTCTGTTTTGAAATGCATTCATAGTGGGCAGCCACTTCTGGAGTGGTGAACTGCCTGGGCACCCCACTGGGGGCATGCTCAGTGCCCACTGTGGATTGATGTGGGTTTTTGGCTTGGATTTGTTCATCCCCAACATCAATTTCCATAGAGGATGAACTCAAAGAGGGTTCAAGATTTTTACCTTTTCGTGATGCTTGTCTTTTTGGCTTCTTGATCGGTTATTTCTGTGCCATGGTCACCTTAGACCTGGTGACCACTCCCTTCTTTCTCATGGCTCGAAGAACGGGGTTCTCCCCACTCTGGTCATCTTTCAGAACGACATCCTTCTCTACATCATTTCCAAGTTTACTATACTGTTCCTGATAATCTTCCTCAACCTTTCTCTGTAATTCCTCTTCTTCAGCAAATACCTCAGCCTCAGCCCTCTTTCTTTCCTCTTCAAAAATCTTCTCTTTTTCAGCCCTAATCCTTGCTTCCTCTAGTCTTCTTTCTTCCTCTTCTTTTCAGATTCTTTCCTCCTCCTCTCTTCGGATTCTTTCCTCCTCCTCTCTTCGCCTCTTTTCGACTTCCTCTTTTCGTTTTCGAATGGCAGCCATTTTCTGATTGAACTCCTCCTCTAACCTTCTTTCTTCTTCCTCGGCTTGTAATGCCTCGGTATCGAAATGGATGGTGCTGGTGTCCGAGACTCGTGAAGAAGACATAGCCTTCGGGCTTTCGTGTTTAGAGGAACTTGCGTCCGGTGCTTCAGAGGTTATCGGATTGTCGCCGGAGACTGATGGCGGTTCGTTCAGGTCGTCGGTGACAGTTTCCGGCTGGTGGTCCTCGGTGGTTCTGCGGCGGACCGCCGCACGGGTGGTTGCATCCGGGTTTGTGTTCAATTTCTTACTCCTGGACATTGTTAGGGTTTGGGAAGGATTTGTGATTTTGGTTCGTGAGAGAGCAATGGAGAAGAAGAGAGAGTATTTTGAATTAATTAGAAGAAAAGTGGTTTTTAGGAGTTAAGTGGTTTTAGGATTTGAAAAGTTTTGTTTGGCTATTGGGTATGGAGGGAACGGTTGAGTGAGAGAGAGAGAATGATGATGGCTTTTTTTCTTGGAACAAGGCAAAAGGGACAAGTGGCAGCAAAAGGTGACATCTTATGTAAGAAAAAGGTGATGTACGTCAGTCATTAGGCCACCAAACTTGTCCTTTCATGAGCCAGATTGGCAGTGGGGAACGCAGGGACTTGTTCCTGCCCACTGCGCTGCTTGTTGTTGGCCTTTTCATCAAAAATCGACAATCTCTCCTACACACATGCAAAACAAACTACCATGCAGAATTAAAAAGACCAAAAATAATAAAAAGACAGCAAACAACTGAAATAAAATATTTACAAGTGGTCCCGATGTTGCTTAACCATAGTGGGGTGGAGAGTGGGATGGAATGTGGGCACTTTCATTCAGAAAATGCTTCACTCTCTGCCCATTGACTTTGAATATTTGATCAAACTGTGGGGACTTTAACTCCACTGTTCCAAAAGGACTAACCTTGACCACGGTGTACGGTCCCGTCCATCGGGATTTTAGCTTACCCGGAAAAAGTTTAAGACGAGAATTGAACAATAAAACATGTTGGCCTTCCATGAATTCCCTATGGTTGATTCTTCGATCGTGCCACATCTTGGTCTTTTCCTTGTACAACTTTGCGTTTTCATAAGAGTGGTAACGCAACTCTTCTAACTCATGCAATTGCAAACATCTTTTAATTCCCGCAGCACCCTCACTCATGTTAAGCTCTTTAAGGGCCCAAAAAGCCTTATGCTCCAATTCAATCGGTAAATGGCACGCTTTGCCAAAAACTAATTTAAATGGAGACATTCCCAAAGGAGTTTTGTAGGCCGTGCGATAGGCCCAAAGAGCATCATCAAGTTTGGTTGACCAATCTTAACGATGTGGTTTAACGACTTTCTCTAAAATACTTTTGATTTCGCAATTTGAAAGTTCGGCTAAACTGTTGGTTTGCGGGTGGTACGCGGTGGCCACTCTATGATGTACATCATATTTAGCAAGGACCGAGGCCATGACTTTGTTTACAAAATGGGTGCCCTCATCACTAATTAATGCCCGTGGTGTTCCAAATCGGGTAAAAATATTTTTATGCAAAAATCTCACCACGGTGTTGGCATCATTAAAATGACAAGCAACGGCTTCCACCCATTTCGAAACATAGTCTACCGCTACCAAGATATAAAAATTATTGTTTGAATTTGGAAAAGGTCCCATGAAATCGATCCCCCAAACATCAAAAAGTTCTACATCTAGAATGTTGTTAAGAGGCATTTCGTTCCTTTGTGAAATGTTCCCGGTGCGTTGACATTGCTCACAATTTTTCACAAATGCAAAAGAGTCTTTAAACACATTGGGCCAAAAGAACCCACTTTGTAAAATTTTTGCAGTAGTGCGGTTTCCACCAAAGTGGCCACCGTAGTGGGATGTGTGACAACCTTGGAGTATATGATTTTGCTCACTCCCGTGGACACAACGTCTCAATATTTGGTCCGTCCCTATCTTATATAAGAAAGGATCGTCCCAAACATATTGACGAGTATCATGTAAAAACTTTTTAAATGGTTGTCCACTCATCCCGTGGGATTTTAGTCCACTTGCTAAAAAGTTTGCAATGTCAGCATACCAAGGAATATTATTTTCGTGATGTTGAGCTGCTAGCAATTGTTCATCGGGAAAATTCTCTTTGACCGGAGTGGGATCAACAGTGCCCACTATCTTCTCGAGCCTGGACAAGTGGTCAGCTATTTGGTTGCTTGTTCCTTTCCTATCAACGATCTCAAGGTCAAATTCTTGCAACAATAGAACCCACCTAATCAACCGAGGCTTGGAATCAGCCTTGGTGATCAAGTATTTTATCGTTGCATGATCCATGTGCACTATTACCTTCGTCCCTATCAAATATGACCTGAAACGATCAAAAGCAAACACCACCGCAAGTAATTCTTTTTCAGTGACAGTATAATTAATCTGAGCTTCAATCAGTGTTTTACTTGCATAATAAATGGGGTGAAAAATTTTGTTCTTCTTTTGCACGAGAACTGCCCCCACTGCCCAATCGCTTGCGTCACACATGACCTCGAAGGGGAGTGACCAGTAGGGAGTGGTCACTATGGGTGCAGTAACTAAGGCCTCTTTGATTTTTTCAAAAGCATCTCAGCATTCTTGGGTAAAAATAAATTCTTTTTCAAGCTGCAACAGGTTACATAGGGGTTTGGTAATTTTTGAAAAATCTTTGATGAACCTCCTATAAAAACCTGCGTGACCCAAAAAACTTCGTATGCCTTTTACAGTTGTGGGTTCGGGAAGTTGTGCTATTACTTCAAGCTTGGCTTTGTCAACTTCCAACCCTCTTTTTGAAACAAGGTGACCTAGGACAATACCCTCTTCTACCATAAAATGGCATTTTTCCCAATTCAAAATAAGGTCGTGGGTCTCACATCTCACTAGGATTTTTTCTAAATTTCCAAGGCAGTTGTCGAACGATGTCCCTATCACAGAAAAGTCATCCATAAATACTTCTATGGTGTCCTCTATCATGTCGGTAAAAATGGCCATCATACAACGTTGGAAAGTGGCGGGGGCATTACACAATCCAAATGGCATTCTCCGGAATGCAAAAGTACCGTAGGGACAAGTAAAGGTGGTCTATTCTTGGTCCTCGGGGGCGATATGGATTTGGTTGTATCTGGAGTATCCATCTAGAAAACAGTAAAATTCATTTCCCGCTAACCTATCAAGCATTTGGTCGATGAAAGGTAAGGGAAAATGGTCTTTCTTAGTGGCCAAGTTGAGTTGTCTATAGTCCATGCATATTCGCCACCCCGTGACAGTCCTAGTGGGGATGAGCTCGTTCTTTTCGTTTTTCACTACGGTTGTCCCTCCCTTTTTAGGGACACATTGGACGGGGCTCACCCAACTACTACTAGCAATGGGATAGATAATACCGGCATCTAACCACTTCAAAACTTCTTTCTTAACTACCTCCTTCATTATGGGATTCAACCTTCTTTGAGGTTGAACTTTTGCATGGTGGTCACTCTCCAAGTTAATCTTATGTTGACATAAAGAGGGGCTAATACCTCTAATGTCCGCTATGGTCCAACCTATTGCCTTCTTATGCTTTATCAACAAATCAATCAGACGTTGTTCTTGGTTCTCGCTAAGTTTGGAAGAGATAATAACGGGAAGTTTATTATCCTTAGCGAGATAAGCATATTTCAAGTGGGAAGGCAATGGTTTAAGCTCTAAGGGTTGAATATTTTTGTCCTTAAAATCCAAAGGTTCAAAGGCTGCCACTATTTCGTTACACTCATCCTCAAAAGTGTCATCACTCTCAAGGTCAGAGTGCTCACTCTCACTCCCCACTGTGGGCACTGTACTTCCCACTGTGGGCACTGTGCAAAGACTGTAGGATCCATAAATCGAACTTAAAGCAAAGCAGTCTTCGGTGTCTATATACTTAAGGGATTTAAATACATTGAATGTTACCTCTTGGTCATTAACTCTCATTGTGAGTTCTCCTTTGTGCACATCAATCAAAGTTCGTCCGGTTGCAAGAAACGGACGTCCTAAGATGATTGGGATCTCTTTATCGGCCTCATAATCTAGAACTAGAAAATCGGCAGGGAAGATAAATTTATCCACTTGGACCAAAACGTCTTCTATTTTACCCTTTGGGTAGGCAATGGACCGGTCGGCTAGTTGTAATGTCACGGTTGTGGGTCTAGCCTCTCCAATACCTAACTTGTTAAAAATAGACAATGGCATCAAATTGACACTAGCTCCTAAATCACAGAGTGCTTGACCTACTTCTTGTCCTCCTATTGTGCACGGAATGGTGAAACTACCCGGGTCTTTCAACTTAGGTGGGATCTTGCTAGTTAGGAGGGCACTACATTCTTCGGTCAAAGCCACAATCTCAAACTCACCCAACTTTCTTTTTTTGTTCAAAATATCCTTTAAAAATTTAACATAGCTTGGCATTTGCTCGAGAGCTTCTACCAAGGGTATGTTAATGTGAAGCTGCTTAAAATGTCTAAGAATTTTTTAAACTGAACATCGACATTTTTAGGCTTCATTCTTTGAGGAAAGGGAATGCTTTGTGGGTCAATCTGAGATTGTTGTGGTATTGGCTTTGGAACAGTAGGCTTTGGAACAGGTCCAAGAGTGGGAAGGTCAGGGATGTCGGTCCCCACTGTGGGGATCATAGTGACTTGAGGAGTGCCCAAGGTGGTGACCACAGTGGGTATTTGAGGCGAATCATCAGACTCAAAAACGATATCTTTCAGATCCTTTCCACTCCCCAGAGTGATGGACTTGACGTGCTCTTTTCCTATCACCTTAGCGTGCTCGGTGTCACTAGGTAATGTCCCTAGTGGTCTATTCTTAACTTCAACGGCTAGTTGTCCTACTTGACTTTCTATGTTCCTAATGGCTGCTTGAGTTTGATTCATAAAACCTTTGAGAATAGATTCAATCGATCGTTGAACCTCAGCTGGTTGATTGGATCGTGGTTGGTATGGTTGTGAGGACTGTCCTTGGTGAAAGTTCTGTGGGGACTGCCCACTGTGGTGTTGTTGAAATCCAGGGGGATTGTGTGGTCTTTGCTGAGTATGACTCGCCCCGTGGGGTTAGAGTCCTGGATTACCAGCCCAAGAGAAATTTGGGTGGTTTCTCCAACCTGGATTATAAGTCTGCGAATATGGATTGTCCCTCGGGTTGGTCCCTATAACATTAACGGCTTCGGGATTTGCTGGACAATAGTCAAAAAGATGCTCCTCTCCACAGAGGGAGCAGTTTTCGGCTAGATGAGTTGCAGAATTAACTTGGCCTCTATTTTGATTCAAAACGATTTTTGTTAAGGCCACTATGTGAAATCCCAAATCTAGAAATATGTAAAGAACAAATGTAGAGAGAATCTAGATAGCAAACTTGTCATCCATATATTGATCTCTGAAGTACAAATGACAAAATGCTCAAGAGATTTCTAAAGGGACACTAGCTAATGATCTAGACAAGCCTATTTATACCCATAACATACAAGGTATAAAGGCAATTACAATACAGTATAGACTGATACAGAACATTGAATTTATAGTAAATCTTGAATACAATAATGCTCTAACAATCTCCCCCTTTGGATTCAAGATTTAAAAAAATATGACATCAGTCTTCAGCTCTTTGTAAAGTCAATCTTCTCCAACATACACTTTGTCAAACCATCTTCAAGTCTTGTATATGAAAAACAGATCTTTGCAACTTTATCAGCCTTTGATAAACTTGGAACAAGAAGGATGCGAAACCATCAGATCTCGGACCTAGAAGGATATGAAATCATCTATATTGTTGAACTTTTAGGTGTAAGCGCATTCCGACAATCACTCAGAACTAAGATAACCAAATTCAGCAACATTTGGACTTCACATGATCCTTCTCCCCCTGATCTTCAGTCTTTGTTCACGAATCTTTGACTTGAAAGCTCTTTGACATGAAATATCTTTGACTTGAAATATATTTGACTTGAAAGCTCTTTGACATGAAATTGAATTAAACATTTCTCCCCCTTTTTCGATGAAAGTGAGCATCATTATCATCGAAAACCTTCTTCAATTTCAGTCGCGTCTCTTAGTATTACTAACAATCTCCTCCTTAGTGGATAACCTTGCTCCCCCTCAAGATAAGAATTCTGGAGCAATTTGTTTTCTCCCCCTGAAAGTATGCATATATTTCAATAACGCACAATATACAAATTTTAAAAAAATTTACACAAGGAAAATAAAATTCATTGAACTTCATTTTATAACTACTAACATTTGATCATTTGAATGCTTTACAAAAGAAATTCAACTTAATGAAATTTAACAATATTTCAATCAAATGAAATTAAATGCATGTGTTTGGATTCAAAAACAAGACATCATTGCATATCAAGTTACAAACGTTCAGTTTCAACCCCTTTATTAAATCTATTTGGTGTGCTAGCATGCGAAATATGATTAGCATCAAGCGTATGCAATTCTAAAACATATAAGAATACTTTGCTCTACTCACACTATTTGTCCAAAATCAGAATTTCACAAATTTACGGGTTTATCGCGACTTTGTATTTTCCCCAAGTTTCAAGAGATGTGTGCTCTTTGGCATCTTTTGATTTTGTGCACATTGGCATCTTTTGATTTTGTGCTCATTGGCATCTTTTGATTTTGTGCACATTGGCATCCTTTGATTTTGTGCTCATTGGCATCTTTTGATCAAAAAGTTTAGTAAGAATAAGATACACCGTTAAACATGACTTTCTATCTGGTTCTATAGCAGGATTTGGGTTAGCAGATCCCAGACCAGTTGGCCTTAGGTGCTAGGTGACGAGCACCCCTTAGAACTTAATCTCCCAAACCAGAAAGGCCACATCGATATATCTTAAACCCATTTGTACCAGTAGAACATGGCTTTCTATCTGGTTCTATTGCAGGATTTGGGTCAGCCGATCCCATACCAGTTGATCTTAGGGACTAGGTGTCGAGCACCCCTTAGGACTTACTCTCCCAAACCAGAAAGGCCACAGGAACAAACTTTCAAACTAAATGATAGTGCAACAATTTTAACTCAATCACTTGGTTCTAAAATATAGTGCTTCTCCCATATTTTCATTTCCATCCATCATTCTGACATATAGGCTTTTTGAGCATTATATTCTATATAAGTCCAGATTCACATAACTTTGAGCATTCAGCATAATTTCATTCATGTTTTGCTGACCTTTCGATTTATTTCAGAGGTGAAAGTTGAAACAAATATAACTCGGATAAAACAAAAATACTTGTAAAATCATCTTTTAGCACATATTTAATTCATTGAATGAAAATTGAAAATTTCATCTCATTGAATTAAATTTGTAAAGATTCAAGTTTTCAAAGCAGTAGAAGCAAAATATAATCCAATGTTACCTTTCACCACCTGTTCCTTGAACTAAAAAGATATAACAGTTAAGGATATCACCTGAGAAGTGTGAGTTCTAAACTAATTTGTTTAGAAGTCTTAGTCTTTGAAGTACGGGTCCTGAACTGATTTGTCCAGAAGCCATAGTCGTTGAAGCACGGGTTTTGAACTAATATGTTCAAAAGCCAAAAACATTGAAGCACGGGTCCTGAATTAATGTATTCAGAAACCAAAGTCTCTTTTAAGTGCGGGTCCTAAACTGATATGTTTAGAAACCATAATCTCTTGTCTCCCCCTTAATGGTACAAATACTCTTCTTAAAAAAAATTCACCGCTTCTATTCTGTTTTCACTCATGTGTGTGGTATATATGTAACATTCAGCACAACACATGAAGAACCTACAAAACAGATTAAGCAGATTTTGGTACCCAACGGGACTTGGGTCCTAGTGTGTTAGGTGTAGATTTCTTAAAAGGAATACTGTAAGTACCGTACCAAAAAGAAGTATACAAAATCATTTGAACTACAATAAGAACAACAGATTTTCTTATGTGCCAACCTAATCAAATGATTTACGGAATGAATAGGATTAGGTTTAGCATAAGATTTACCTTTCGGCGCATTGTTCTTCTTTGCATTTGATGTGGATACAAATGATTTTGGCACATCTTTCTTTGGAATTGTTGTGCCTTTGACTCTCCATTCCATCTTCACCTTCTTGAAGGCTGGAATTTCTTCAGATTTGGAAGTATTAATTTTAGGCACTTTTGGTTTGTTATCTGATTTATCAATCAAAGGATTATAGAAGAGATTTGTGGAACGAATCTGATCTTTTGAGAAATCTGTTGATCTATTAAATTGTATAGAAGGAATGTTTTTAAAACTTGAACTTGAAGCAGTTTTAAAAGAACATTCAGAATCATTTGAATCAACAAATGGAGTCTGAAAGATAGAATTATGACTGGTCTGCTTTGAGACATCACATTTAAAAATGACGTCTTCAAGTTCTTTGACTTTGTTTATCAAAACATTTTTCTCTTTAGAAATTAGATCAAATTTCTTTTGGAGATCAGATTTGAACTGTTGATCCTTCATAATATCAGCTGATAAACCAGATAATCTTTTGGTAAGATTAAGAATCGTATCTTCAAAATATTCGCGTTCTGATTCAAAATCTTTTTCCAAAAACTTTCTTTTATCAGTAATCTCTTTGAAAATTTCCATATTTTATTTTTAAGGGTTTTACTTTCCTTTTCAAAGAGATTTTTCTTTTCCGCAAAATCTTTTCTTTTTTTTAAAAGATTTTCTAAATCAGAGATTTTCACGGAAAGTTCAGAACTTTTAATCTCAAAATGTTTTCGTTCAGTGTCAAAAACAACTCTTTCTTTTTCGAGCTTGTCTTTTTCTAAAAATAAAACTTTCTCAAAATCAGAAACTTGTTTCGAAAGTTTTATACATTTCAGCTCAATTACTTCCTTTTCTTTAAGAACTTTCATTGAAGAAAGTGACTCTCTTTCACGTTCTGAAAGCATCTTCTTCAATTCAACGTTTTCACCTTCCAACGTTGTTCTTTGCTCTTGAACTCCTTTTAATTGAGCATGTAACTTTAAGTTCCACTTCACTTTCTTTTCTTCCCTACTCTTCATATCATCATTTTCTCTTTGAAGAGTTGTTACTTTCTCTTGAAGATTCTCGATTTGATCGTGCAGACTTGAGTTGTCTTTCTTTGTTTCAAGATCTGCAATATAAACTTCAAGATCAGTAACTCTTTTAAAAAGTTTATCATTTGAAGAAGAAATGTCTAAAATTTGTCTTTTCAGATCAACATTTTCTTCCTCCAATGCTTTATTTAAAATAGGAACTGAAGGATTTGAAGTATTGGTTTTAACAGATATAGATTCATTGATTTTGAAATCAGATGTTTTAGCCATAGATTCATTAGAAGACAACGAACTAAATCCAGTTGGTTCAACCATTTTAGTTTTGTAACTGGAATTTAATTCATCATATTTAAAATTTGTCGTGTTGTATCTAGGCTTTTCTTCTGAACCTTTGTCTGTTTTTACTTCATCTTTCTTTGAAATAGGAGTTGAAGAATTTGAAGCATTGTCTTTCACAGGAGTTTGTGATATTGGAGATGTTTCTGTTAAAAGAACTTGTTGCAAAATTCCATTATTTGACTTAACAGGAACATGTGTTTTTGGAGGTGTTTTTGTTATAATGATTTGTTGCAACATTTCATTATTTGGTTTAACAGAAACATGTGGTTTAGGAGGTGTTTCTGTTATAATAACTTGTTGCAACATTTCATTTGTTGATTTAACAAAAACTTTTGCAATTGGAGGAATCTCCTTTATCAGAGTTTGCTTCAAATCTTCACCACTGATTTTAACAATAACTTGTTGTAAAACCATCTTGAATATTGCTAGAAATTGATCGTTCAGAAGATCAAGCAGTAAGTGTAAAAAATACACTTAAAAGAATTCGAATTCAACAGATGCTAAGTATATAATTCGAATTCAACTACCACTTCCAAGAATTCGGATGCACTTAGGTTCGAAATCAACAATCCAAATTCGAAATTCTAACTCAGCTTGGTACGAACTCACTCAATTCGGACTTAACTGAATCCGAAATCCCCCAATTCGAACTTAACTGAGTCCGAAATCACCCAATTCGAACTTAACAGGGTTCGAAATCACCCAATTCGAACTTATCAGGGATCGAATTCTATACTTGGAAAATCAAAACCAACTCAGATTAATCCACAACTTCTCAATTCGAATGATCAATGATTCTAAATCAACTCAATTCTTATGTAGACTAATCCGCAACTAGCAGAATTCGAACCTAACAGAGTTCGAATTCAATGAATTCGAAAGCTTCTCGAGTCGAAATCTACACTTGTGATGACCAAGAACACTCCGAATTCCCTTGAATAATCCGAATTCCGTATGAATGATCCGAATTCACCAAGAATAATCCGAATTCTTCACTTTGAACACGAAAATCACTGATTCTGCCATAACTCTTTCAATTCTTGATCAAATGAGATGAAACTTATATCGATTTCTTTGTTATCAAAATCCGCACACTTTTCTTGTTGATCATAACTCGCAATTCGATCGATTTAAACGAATTATGATCCAAAATAGTGAATTTTGAGTTTTCGAACAACAATCCAAAATTCGATCAAATTGTGTGAATCTGTGCAGTAAATGATGATAATCCAAGAATTAAAAGTTTTCAGTGATCAATTCCGAGTGCAGTAATGCTAAGAAATGATCCAAGAAATCAAAATCTAGAAAAACTGTATGTCTGAATAATAAGTGTTCAGATGAACAGTGATGAACAAAAGATCCGAATTCTTCAAGGTCAGTGCAAAAAATCTTCAATTTGGTCTTTGATCTGCTTGAATCTCCTGTTAAGCTCTGATACCAAATGTGAAATCCTAAATTTAGCAATATGTAAAGAACAAATGTAGAGAGAATCTAGATAGCAAACTTGTCATCCATATATTGATCTCTGAAGTACAAATGACAAAATGCTCAAGAGCTTTCTAAAGGGACACTAGCTAATGATCTAGACAAGCCTATTTATACCCATAACATACAAGGTATAAAGGCAATTACAATACAGTATAGACTGATACAGAACATTGACTTTATAGTAAATCTTGAATACAATAATGCTCTAACACACTAACTGCGCATTCATGGTTTTGAGCGCTACGGAATCGATGGTGTTGGTCTTTGGTACTACCGCTCTAGGATTGGACCACTCGGTATTGTTGTTGGACACTTTTTCTAAGATTTGATATCCTTCATTGTAGGTTTTACTCGTGAATGTTCCACCGGCTGTTGCATCTAAGATGATTTTGGCTGCATTGGAAAGACCATTGTAAAAGGTCTCCAATTGGATGCAATGTGGGATGCCATGATGTGGGCACTTTCGAAGTAAATCTTTAAATCGTTCCCATGCATCCGAAACAGCCTCATCTTCTTCTTGCCTAAACAAAATTATATCATTTCGAAACCTTACATTCCTCGTTGGAGGAAAGTATTTTTGCAAAAATTTATCGGCAAGTTCTTGCCAAGTGGTTATCGAGTGAGGTGCATGCGAGTTCAGCCATGACTTCGCCTTATCCCTTTGTGAAAAAGTAAAAAGTCTTAGTCTTAATGCTTCATCACTCACACCTTGTAACTGAAAGGAATCGGTCATTTCCAAAAAAGATATTAAGTGTGAGTGCGGATCCTCAGTTGGTGATCCTCCAAACTGACCCATGGCTTGGATCATTTGAAACATTACCGGTTTAAGTTCAAAATGGTTTGCTACAATGTTGGGCCTTAGAATCCCGGAGCTTAAATCACTAGCTCCGGAAGTAGCATAGTCCCGTATTTTTTGATCTTTGCTATCGGCAATCGTTATTGTGGTCTCCATGACAGGTGGTCTATCGGCCATGTTCACAGTGGGGATCACAGGGGGTTGTCGATTTGTTTTCTTGCTTCTTCGTGTTTTTCGCAACGTTTTTTCTATTTCAAGATCTATTGGAACCAAATGTTCGAGTTGTCTCCGTGGCATACAACACGAACAACTTAGAAAAACGAGTTACTCGGGCTCGAACAAAAACTAATGTCTTGAGATTAAAAATCACGCCAGTCCCCGGCAACGGCGCCAAAAACTTGGTACGTGCGAAATATGTGTTTTAATCGCAGTGGGTTGCAAACTGTCCACAGCGGGAAGTGCAAGTGTACACTGTCCACTATGATCGTCACAACAAGTAATAGTTGGTAAAATACCAGAATCGAATCCACAGAGGCTGGGCAATCAAGACAATACGGTTCTCATGAGCTCCTTTTACAGGTTTCAATAACAGAAGAAAATAATACTTTGGCTTGGTTGGTGAAATAGCTACTTTTAACGAGTTACTAAAGATTTAAAAGAAGGAATGTAGGTTAGATTTTCCCTAGATTTTATACTAAATACTTGGTCTTTAAAGTGATCCTTGTATTCGAGGTGGGCATTTTCGCTAGAAAAGTCCGGTTACAAAATACTCACACCGTTTAGATAAAATTCTCATACTCTTAGTATTTATTGTTTTGTCAATGGTAATCTCAAAGATGGACCTTTTCAGGCCTCGGTGGAATGTGTAGAGTCAAATACTCTAAGTGTTTTTAGACACACCAACTAGCTTGCCTACTACTCCAGTGGGATGAGATTAGCTCACTGTGCCGACCTCACTTTCGTAAGTGTCATAAGAATTCTTTCGAATCCCCTAGCATCATCCAAGCTCGTGTCACTGCGTTCTACTCATTTCTGAGTTAAGAACTAGATATTAGATCCTTGCAAGTGATCGGCTTTGTTGGTTCCCAGATTCACGTTGTATCATATTAATGGTAGTGAAATAGACAGCGGAAGCATATTAAATAAAGCCATTAAAATGAGTGATTGTGTAAACGATAAATGAACTATGAGAATCATATATTGAACAGTAAAATGATAACAAGATCAGATATAAAAGCTGCTCATATATTGATAATGAATCACACCAAGAACATGTTCAATGTGTTCGGAAATCTCATAGGACAACAATATCGTACGGAGGTAGTGCTCGGGATTGCTGCAGTGTGTGCTTAAACAATTGTGGAAAAACTACTCTTCCCAAAGCTTACAATTGTTTGTTCCACCACCTCTCTATATATAGCCCTGAAAAAGTGAAGGCAGTGTACTATCGTACCCTAGAATGACACGTGGAAAGTGTGTCTCCTATTTTAGGGCATACGTGGAAAGTATGGACACTTGTCTAACACTTGGGATTTCCTACGAGACTTAGGCTGACAGAGGTCTTCACTTCACCAGAGCTCTGTTGAAAGAGCTCTGTTGGTCTTCTTTTAAATACTTGTTCTGTTGGAAGTCTTCGACAGAGCTCTGTTGAGCTCTGTTGGATCCGACAGAGCTCTGTTGAGCTCTGTTGGATCCGACAGAGCTCTGTTGAGCTCTGTTGGTCTTCTTGATGAACTCCTTCCAAGTCTTCTGTCTGATCTCTGTTGGTCTTCTGACTTGAACTATTTTCAATACTTTTACATAACAGATACTTGGGGCTAACAATCTCCCCCTAAGTATTGAAAATAAAAATTTACAATTGACAAGAGATTAAACAAAAGAACAGAGAACTTTTACCTCTATCGAAGCCTTGCACTAATCTTTTGGAATATTACAAGAAGATTAAAAGATCAGTACATTTAAGCATAATTATCTCCCCTAAGAATTCTGTCGAATCTTCTGATTAGAGTACGGAAGTCTAGCATCAGATCAATCTGGTCGATGAAGAGTTTCTGCTGTTCTTCTGGACACTTGTTTCTTGGGAGATCTTGGATTATGTTCTTGAGGTATACTAGCGACTCACTTGAGTACTTGTGGGCTTCAGCTGCTCTGATGGCCTTCTTTATGCCCTTCTGTCGACAGACAAAGACTGAAGGATCTTCTACTACGGTTCCAGTTCTGTGATGGCCATAACCCTCAAGGTTTTCATTTGGTGGAGCAATCGCTAGTTTCTCTACTTCAAACTCTATGCCTAGCTGATAATCAATCTGTATTCTGAGATTGATGTGCTCTTGCATAGCGAATCTGACTTCTGGTAGTGCAGTTCTGGCCGGTGTGTATCTTTCTGAGAAGTTCAAGCAATATGCGTGGAGTAAGATCAGGTCATATGGGTTCAGAAGGACGAGATCATTGTCATTGAAGATTTCATTTCTGCCTTCTGTTGATTCCACAGTATACTCATGGTATGTGACCCTGTCGTGTTGAAACTTCTTGTGCTTGATGTCCAGAATTCTGCGGATACCGAAGTTTATATTGATGGCTCTGTTCTGATTTGACTTGGTTTGGATGAACTTTAGCCTTGCATCAGAAATGGTGTTTATTCTGATTGGGTTGAGGTATGGGTTAATGGGTACGTCATTTACAGGGATGATGTCTCTGTCAGCATATAGAAATGCAAATACCGTTTCTAAGGCAGGTTTTTCGGTGTGAGAGGTAGAGGTTTCAGGGTTCTGTTCTGTTACCGTTGGGTTTGGGTCATCATGGGTTTCTGCCATAAGAATGTCGATGTGAGCAGATTTCTGAGTAGCTTGAGGTTGGGCTTGACTTATTTGTCCTTCAGCAGAGGATGGGTCTGTCCTCTCTGGTTCTTTTGTTGGAGAAGTAGGAGGGGTATCTAGGCAGATGATCTTTGGTGGTTCTTGTGTTGACTCTTATGTCGGTTTGATGACTCTGTTTTTGAACATGTAGTCAAATGCCACTTCAGTCATATCTGTCATGATTTCCTCTGTTATCCCCTTTTCTCCTTCTGTAGTCTCTTCCTCAGCTGCTTCTGTGATTTTCCCTTTACCCTTGGCTTCTCTTTCTTTTTCAACCTCTTTCTCCTTCTCTGCCTCTTTCTTCTTCTCTCTCTCTTTCTCCTTCTCCTTCTCCTTTTCCTTCTCCTTTTCCTTTTCCTTCTCCTTCTCCTTTTCCTTCTCCTTCTCCCCCTTTTGTTGTTCTGAGGACTCACCCAGTTGATCGTCTGATTGACCTTCTTGAGCATCCTCAAAATCATCATCATCGCCAGAGGAGTCAATTCGAGCTTTTGGTGAGGACTGAACAACAAACTTCAGACCAGCTTTGTGTCTCTTGCTTGATGGTTCATCTGTGGGTGCTTCTTCTGCAGGTCTTTTTGATGTAGAGGTGGCCTGTAAAATAATATCAGTAAATGCTGAGGCTGCCTTTGTCATCACATCTTCTACCTCTGTTGCAACACTTCTGATCTCTTCTACTTGAGCCTTGAAGTTGACCTTGTGAGTATCAAGAGACGCTTTCACATGTTGTTCTGTTGCCTTAGCTTTCATTACAAATTTTGATGAGATCGTCATCATTCGGCTAAGAATTGATTTTCTGAAGTCTCCCATTTGTCCAACTGTCATGGGTAGGTCATTTGGGTTAGGGCTGGAGATGTTCAGTGGAGTAGCAGATGAGGTGGTTGCTTCTTTTATGGATTCCTTAACAGAGTTGGTAATTATATCTGTCAAGGTTCTGATATTAGATTCTGAAAGAATAACCGTGGGGATGGGAAGGGTTCTGTTCATCTGCGCTCTGTGGTTCTCTGTTATGAGTCGCTTTAGGTCTGCAAGATTTGTCGAAGTCTTTTGAACTTCCTCTGATCTGACTGATCTTAGGTCGGCTATTTCTGTTGTCACCTTTCCAATCTCTTCTCCTCTGACCCATTCAGACTCTGTTCTGAGTGCTTCAGCTTCGGCATATTTTCGAGTTAATTCAGCATGCTGGTTTGAGATGTTCAGCAGTTCTTCCCTAAGAGAAGCATTTTCATTGCGGATCAGCTCCTCCTTTTGTTCATTGATAAGTTTATACTCGTTCAAAGAGTTGTTGATACTGTCACAGAAGCTTTCGAACTCTGCTCTTGTGACAGTGTCAACGGGGGTCTCCTTGGTTCCAACATATGGATCCAATTCTGCCTCGAGTTCAGAGACGCCTCCGTCAAAAGTTGTGTTAATGTTGGCTCTTGGAGGACTTCCACCCGATCCTTGATGTTCCCTTTGAGGGGAAACAACTACAGGTGTTCTGACCAAAGTTTCCTCTTCCAGCTCAGGTTCTGAAGAAGGAAATCTGGTGTGATGGGAAGCATTTGGATCAAGCAATGTCTTCCCTTGTTCTACTATGGTCTCCCATTGTCCCTGAGTCGGACAGATACTACGTGAGATTACAAAGATCTCAGGTCTATTTTGTGTGGACTCTAAATGAGCCACAAAGGCATCATCGTGTGGAGGTGACCTATTGATGTTCTGGGGCGAATGAACATCACTATCAAAGATAGTTTCCCCGGCTTCGTGCATACCAGAGGCATGAAGAGGTGCCTCTGATGGTATAGGCTGGTTGGGGTTCGAGGTGTGCACCTCTGTTTCAATAATCCTTTGGTCTTGATCACCAGGATTAGATTGTGTGGAAGCACTAGGATTTTGGTTAAGGTTACCCTCAGATGTGCTCTGATGAGCATCTTTTTCTATTCTTGCAATATTCTCGGCTCCTATGGCTGTAGAACTCTCTGGATTCTCTCTGATGTTTCTCTCTTGCTCATCATTATCAGAGGAGATAGTTTCTACCTCTGGTGTTTCTTGTACTTCCTCATGGACAGCCTCTCTAGGAGATGCTCTGTCCTCTACTTCCTCTCTTCTAGAGGAAGACCCCACTTCGGGTACTCTTGCCTCTGGTCCGATAACTTCCTCACCTATTTCCTCACTCAAGCTCTCAAAAGAAGGCTCAGATCCTAAGTATGCTGGGGTTCTCACCTCAGGTTCTTGAGGTTGAGCAGCACTCTGATAGTTCTGGATAGAAATATGGTCACGGGCGATAAGGGCAAGCATTGTACCTGGAATTCTCCTTATGAAAGGGTATTCGCCTGATCTAGTGGGGAGGAATTTGGACATCGTCCAGACGGGTGTTGAGCGACCCTGATGAGTTAGTTCCAGTCTGTGGAAGGCTCTTCTGATCACTGGACTGATAAAGTGTGGAAACTTGATCATCTTCAAGAATTTGTGGGATCCAACGACTCCTCCTTTTGCGATGGAAGAGGTTTTTGTGTTGACAGCTGAAAGAAGATCGTTGTAGAGAATGCTGGCGTAGTCAAAGTTTCGATTGAAGAACAATCCATACATGATTTGTAGGATTTCTGTTGTGGCTTGGTCTTGACTACCAGATTTGCTGGTAAGGGTTCTGTTTAAGGTGGAGAACATGAAATTCCACATAGTGGGTAGATTCTATCGCTTGAACTCTCCAATCCTATTCAGATCCTTGTTGTAACCCAGAAATTTAATGAAAGCAAGAAGAACAGCTGTTTTTGGTGGTTTCTCATAGGCGTCTATTCCTAGCTGTCTCTTGGTTTTCATTCTGAAGATTCTTCTTAAGGTGCTAGCTCTTATGCGGATTGTTCCCGCTCCTCCATTACTTGCGTTGACGCTCCCAACTATCCCGTCTTGTTCTTCGATGTATTGGCATGTAGTCCACCATTGTTGGACATAGATTGCAGGAAGATGGTCGTCGAACTCTGTTAGGGCTCTAAAGATGTCAGAGTTTCTGAAGAACTCAATAAAAACATGATACAGGGGTAAATAGAGTCCTGGAGTGGGATCAAATCTGTAGTTGTTGTCAGCAAACTCATATGGAAGAACAACGATATCATAGTGGGTTCTATTCGGCTAGAGTCAGCAGAGTTCTGGGGTTCCGCCATTGTTGCAGGTTTGGGTTTTCTTGAAGAACACTGAGGATTTAAATAAAAGAGGGAAAGGTGAAAGGTTTAGGAAGTTTTAGAAAAGAAATGGGTCAAGGTTTTGGATATTTATAGTCAGAGCTTGTGGCTGGGTAATCGCCGTAGATACTGTAGGCACTCGAGTGTCAGAAGGTGGAGTGGCCTGAATTGTGTATCGTGGGGACAACTAGTGGTTTAGCTTTCAATTAGAGATTGCCACGTGGATTTGTTCTGACCACTTTTTTGCAAGTAAACCGTCGCGGTTAGAGATGTGTGGGTAACAAGTGGTTGACGCTTAGAAATAACCCGCAACTCTGATGACGTTACTTCTGATGACGTGTTCTGATGACGTGGCAGAACAAACTAACAGAGCTCTGATGGAGCTTTGTTAAGTTGCCTCTGTTGAGTGAACTCTTCATTTCTTATCAAGTAACCCAAGATGTTGTACCTTTACCTTAAAAACATTTAAAATTCTGTTCTGATGTGAAAAGAAAAGAACAGACAAAACTTAGACAGACAACAGAGCTCTGGTGAGAACCAACAGAGGTTCTAGTGAGAAGTCAGAGTTCTGGCAGATTCTTGACATTATCATAAAGATTTTCATCAGAACAGGTTTTCCTCCTTTCTTCAAAAAGATTTGTCAATGAGGATCAAAAAGCAGAGTCAATTTGGATTTGGACGATTGAGTACTGACTTGCTCCCCTTAAAACCATGCATTATTTTTCTTTTAAGCTCCCCCTAGAAAATTGAGCTCTTTTTTTTATATATACACAGAATGTTCACTGAGTGTTGAAAAATATATGCTTAACAGAGTTCTGGTGAACTACAGAAGCTCTGTTGAACTATCCTACCCAACTATTTGATAGAGCTCTGGTAGGATCATCAGAGGCTCTGTTGAATTTGAACAGAGTTAGGAGGACAAGTTCAGCATACCCAGTTTGCTGATTAAGAAGTTAAATCTCCTTTCATCAAGGGCTTTTGTAAACAAGTCAGCAAGCTGGAAGTCTGTTGAAACAAAGTACATTTCAATAGTCCCTTTTTCAACATGATCCTTTATGAAGTGGTACCTTATGTCGATGTGCTTAGTCTTCGAGTGCTGAACTGGATTGGCTGTTATGGCAATGGCACTCTTGGAGTCACACAGAATTGGAATTTTACCATACTCCAGACCATAATCTTTGAGTTGTGTTTTCATCCATATCACTTGAGAGCAACAACTAGCAGCAGCAACGTATTCTGCTTCTGCTGTAGAGGTTGAAACACAATTCTGTTTCTTGGATGTCCAACTCACCAACTTTTCTCCAAGCAGTTGGCAGCTACCAGAAGTACTCTTTCTGTCATTCTTGCATCCTCCATAGTCTGAATCTGTATATGCTACAAGCTCGAAACCAGAGTTAAGAGGATACCAGAGACCCAAAAATTGAGTCCCTTTCAGATATTTAAAGATACGCTTGACAGTTGTTAAATGAGTTTCTGTAGGATTTTCTTGAAATCTGGCACAGAGACAGGTTGCAAACATTATATCAGGTCTGCTGGCAGTTAAGTACAGAAGTGTTGATCCAAACCCTCAGTGATTTGATAATGACCCTCTTCATTCTACTTAGTGAAAATTGTAAGTAAACAATATGTATCAGAGTTTCACTATCGCTTATAAGTACTAAGATTTTACAGTACCGCTGATAGGAACTCTCGCTCTTTTAAATTAAACATTCAGCGAACACTGTTCATCATTAATGCTCTGAGTCTGTTCAGTCATTATGATGATCGTTGATAAGTTAGTTGTTTACTTATGATCCCTGAAAACAAGTTTCACGTCAACAAAGGTTCTACGCTGAAGTCGAAGATCAAGCTCAAGAACCAGCGACAAGTCTCCTAATGAACTGATGCGGATCAGCGAAGACTCAGATTTGTCCACTCAACGTGAAGTATCAAGTACAAGACTTCAGCTATCGCTAAACTTTATCATTCGCTGAATAGAAAATGATAATTGCTGAATCAACGAAAGCTGATCATGAAGTCCTCCGTACAAAGTACTTTTGTCTTAACCCCCCTTGCACGACTCCGTACGAAATGTCAGAAAAGAACCTCCGACTGTCTGAAATCGTACAACCACTCTGATACTACACTGTTCATCCATGCGGCTACTAAGGTTGTCAACCAAGGTCAATGACATACAACCAACCAGCTGATGACACGTGTAAAGTGTATACTGACTTGCATTAAATGCATGCAGTATATAAAGAGATGAACCCACTTCTTTTGAAGTAACTTGCTAACTCTGGACAAGTTCAATCTCTTATCTCAAGATAGGTTATTATTAGTAATTTCCTTATCTCTCTTAGTGCAAGAAACCTTAGTGTTCCAACTTGTTTAGATTTAGGTTTATCCTTAATCTTGTTTCCGCAACAAGCTGTAAATTGTTAATGATTTGATCAATTGGGTGATTTATAGTCCATCGCTGAGCCGGAGCGTGAGACGCTGACTCAACTTGAACCGGAGGAGCTGAAGATGAAGCTTCAGCGACGTCGGGAGTATCAGCCAAGAGAGGAATGGATGCAGTTGTCATTATATTCACTGATTGCTGAGAAGTAGATGGAATGTCTGAGACATTTGGTTCAGCGTTAGGTATAGTGTTTATAGGAACAGCTGAGACCCAAGAAGTTTCAGCTTCACTGTTCTGCATATTTGGAATGATAGGAGGACTATCATCTTCTACTGGATGAGCATGAGTAGTGGGAATAACTTCTGAATCACCAAGATGAGAAAACATCCATTGATTAAGTTCTTCAGTATCAGCGGACGGTTTAGAGTTCGCTGAACGGGATTCGTCAAACGTGACGTGAATAGTTTCTTCTACAGTTTGTCTTCTACGATTGAAGACTCTGAAGGCTTTGGAAACTGAGGAGTATCCAAGAAAGATTCCATCATCAGCCTTAGGATCAAACTTTCCAAGAGCATCTCTGTTGTTCAGTATAAAACACTGACATCCAAAGATGTGAAGAAAGCTGATTGAAGGCTTTCTCCCATGAAAGAGTTCATAGGCTGTCTTTTTGAATCTTTTGACTATCAGCGGCCTGTTTTGCGTAAAACAAGCAGTGTTGACAGCTTCTGCCCAAAACTGAGTAGGCAGGTGAGAATCGCTGAGCATTGAACGTGCAACTTCAATAATTGTTCTATTTCTTCTTTCAGCGACTCCATTTTGTTGCGGTGTTCTCACTGAAGAAAAGTTGTGAGAAATACCCTTACTCTCAAGGAAGGAATCAAGAGAACTGTTTTTGAATTCAGTCCCATGATCACTCCTTATTGAGCGAACGGTCAGATTGTTCAGGGTTTCCATCTTCCGAACAAAATTGATGAGTTCTTCAGGGGTATCACTCTTAGAAGGGAGACACATTACCCAAGTGAAGCGAGAGAATTCATCAACTATGACCAGCGTATATTTCTTTCCAGCGATGGATTGTTTGTTAACAGGGCCAAACAAATCCATATGGAGTAGTTGTAGAGGAGATGACACTGAAGAAACTTGCTTTGACTTAAACTTGCTTTGGTCTGCTTCCCTTTTTCACACGCTGAACATAACGACTCTTTGGCGTATGAATGCTGAGGTAGACCAGTGACTAACTCTTTTGATGAAAGAGTGTTCAGTGTCTTGAAATTTAGATGAGATAGCCTATTATGCCATAGCCAGTTGACATCAGATGAGGCCTTTGAGAAGAAACAGGAGTTCTCAGTGGTTGTTGAGTCCATGTTTATTACATAAACATTTTCCAAACGATAACCGCTGAGAGCTATCTTCTCCTTTTTGTCAGTGACAAAGCAGGATTCCTTAGTAAAGATTACTTTGTTATCCATGTCGCAAAGCTGACTGATGCTTAGAAGATTATGCTTCAGCCCTTCAACATATGCGACTCTTCTGAAGGAGGTTGTACCATTTGAAAGTACACCATACCCTCGGGTATGTCCTTTTCCATTTCCACCTCAAGTCACAGAGGGTCCCTTCTCTTCCTTGTATTCATCGAGCAGGCTTTTCTTTCCAGTCATGTGTCTAGAGCATCCGCTATCGAGATACCAGATACCCTTCTTAACCTGCAATACAAAGGAAGATTAGTTTTTCTTGGGTACCCACTTTACCATGTATACATATTTGTCAGTGGAAGTAGTTGGAATGGAAGATTCAGCAGTCTTCGCAGCATTTGAAGATTCAGCTTTGTCTTTCTTCACTTTGGTTAATTTCTTAACTTTAGTGGTAGGATTCACCTTGACCTGATTTGCACCAGGGTTGGTCTTCTTTGCCTTGGGGGCAATCTTCACCTTAGCTATCTTTTCAGCTTTGGTGGCTGTGGGGCACTTACTAGCAATATGATCGGTAAGTCCACAGTAATAACATTTCCTATAACTAAAAGTAGTTCTAGGACCATTTGAATGCTGAGCTTTTAATTTCAAATTAGAATTGCCAGCACCAAGTAAACTATTGGCTTTAGAAATGGGACGAACATTCAATTCTTCAGATTTCTTACCAAGGACATCCAATCTGAGTCTAGGAGTAGATCGCTGAATAGATCCAGAGATCTGCTTCCTTGATCCAGAGGGATGAGCCACTGAAGCTTTAGAAGCATTCAGCTTTGGTACTAAGGTACCCTTCTGAGGATTCTAGTAAATAACAATTCCTTTACCTTTGTCTTTAGAGACAGAGGTAGGTTTTGAATAAACCATTTTCTCCTTGCCTTTTGAGGAGGTAGGAGTTTCCTCAGGGATTGGTGTAACGGACGAGGAGCACTGAGAAGATGAAGTATCAGCGACTGAGGATACGAACGTTCCAAATTTAAGCATTGAACGCTCAGTGGTTGGTTTTGGAGTTTCATATTTGTAACCCAAACCACGTTTATCACTCAGGGGAATCTGAGACTTTATTATCTCAGTGATCTTTGTTGAAGAATTACACCATCCTTCAATAGTAGCTTTTTCAGCCTTTAATGTAGCGATAGCTTCTGCTCGTTCGATTTTGACTAGCTGATTTAGATATACTTGATCTTTAAAATCTTCTTCAATTTTAGAAAGCTTTTCTATTTGAAGGTGGCAGTTTTTAAGTATTTCAGCGAGATCAAGATTTTGGTTTTCAACCACAGTTTTGCCGTTCATGGCTTCGTATAAACTTCTAGTCAAGAGATCGATCTTATGGAGACTATCAGCTTCATCAATATTTGCAATATTGGTAAAGAAAGAAGGTGATACCTGAATAGCAGATGTTGAAGTGGAGGGAATGTCTGAACTTTCTTCCTCTTCTTCAATCTTGGCCATAAGACATAGATTTGCTTCATCATCTTCAGAGTCAGATGATGATACTTCTTCATCAGAAGCAGCCCAATCATAGTCAGCCATCAGGCCTTTATTCTTCTTCTTAAAGCTTTTCAGCTTTGCATATTTTTCTTTCAACTTTGAATATTTGTCATCTTTATTCCTTGGAACAAGGGGTTTCTTTGTAAAAGCTGAGGGTCTAGAAACTTTCTTAGACCTGCACTCGTTAGCGAAATGTCCTGTCTTTTCGCAGTTAAAACAAGTAGCAGTAGCCTTATCAACAAAAGCTGATGATCTAGGCTTGTCAGTTATGGAAAGAGGTTTGTTCTTTCTAAACATTTTCTTTTTGGCAAATCTCCCGAACTTCTTAGTTAGGAGAGCCAAAGATTCATCATTTTCTGAATAATCAGAATCTGATGACCTTTCAGAGTTACTTTCTAACTCAGTGATAGTGACCGAGGGTCGCTGAGTAGAAGGTTCCTCTGAGATTAAAGCAACAGGGGTGCTTTTGGAATCTTTTACAAGATTCTTCTTAAGATGGCTCGATTGCTCATGATCAGCAGCGTGCCATATAAGGTTGAAAGGGTCATTGATTTTAGATCCTTTGATAGCTTGAGACACATAGCATAATTGTCCCAGCTTTCAGGTAAACATTCTAGAAACTTTGTCAGTACTTCAAAGTTAGAATATTCTTTACCAACAGTTTTCAGATCTATAATTAAACAATTAAAACGTTGGTGAACTTCAGAGAGAGATTCATTATTACCAGAAATGAAGCTTTCGTATTGTCTTACCAGGTTGATCTTTCTTGACTCCTGGACTTCAGACGTTCCTTCATACTGAACACATATTGTGTCCCACATGGCCTTTGATGTTTTCAGATTCATGACGGAATGGTAGACTTCGTTAGGAAGAGCCATGGATAGTATGGATCTGGCTTTTGTATCTATAGCCACTTTCTTCTTATCTTCGTCAGTCCATTGAAAGATTTCCTTAGGTACCAGCCTTTCTGGAATAGCAGGTCTATTCTCAGCGGCTGGAACAGCAGCATCAATTCTTACAGGGATGAATGGACCATTCTCTAGATAGTAAGGCATAGTAGGGTCTACACCTTCTAAGAAGAGTGTCATCCTATTTTTCCATAAGTTGAAGTTATCTTTGGAAAATCTAGGGGGTTTAGTAAGAGAACCATTGTCTATATAATTTGTGTTTGTGTTGGTGGCCATTTTCAGATAATAGCAAGGAAGAGAAATATCTTAGATTAGATCTTGTTTATGAGATTAAACAAATCCGCTCTGATACCACTTGTTGGTCCCGAAGGCCTATACAAGTTTGTAGAAGGGGGGGGGGGGTTTGAATACAAACACACAGATTTTACTTTTCTAAAATCTCTATATAAACAAATTCTTTGTTTATATTTTTCTTTTACGCGATCAATCTTCCTCCGCAAGAAAGAATTCACTGTTGCATTTGTGATTTCAAAAACTTCAAGAACTGTTCATCATCTTCTTCATCAAACATCAAGGTTAATATGTTCTTATTATTTACCGAATGCAAATAACTTGTTTCTGATCTACTCTTTGTTTTAACAAGATCAAACCAAAGAACTTCTTAAAATGAAATCATTTTCTTTCATGATTTTATAAACACAACCATTTCATGGTTGTTCTTCAAGTTTAAATGCAAAAATCTTAAACTTGTTCTTCACACATTCGTTTTTCCAGAATCTCTTTCTTCATAGAAAACTGGATAACAAGAATAAATGGGTTTTATATTTTGTTTCTTAAAATCAAGAAAAACCCTAATCTTCATTAAGACATTTGTGTCTGAATGAAATGGATAAAATTTGAACCATCTTAATGAAAATTCTTTCCACATTAAGATAATTCTTATTTGTTAACATCTTTGGTTGAACTGATAATACAGAGAAATGGCTTCATCTGACATTCCTGCTACCGCTGAGAACATCTCCGCTGATTCTGAGGAAGTGGACATCCTCAAGGCTCCTCAAGTCAAGTTTGCCCTTGATAAACTGGATTGGACTAAGGTGAACAACCTCTATGCGCTTTTCGAGTTTCCTCCTCGAAAGCAAGTCACACATCTAGATGATGCTGTGAATTTTCTAAAGAATTGCTGCATCTCCACAGCCCTGACCATAACACCTCCTGCACATCAGCTTTTGCTCTCACAATTCTGGTACTCAGCCAGACACTCTCAACTACCTTCAGCCAAAGACCCCTCCAAAACAATCGATTGCATCCTCTGCGACATCGAATATGGCACGATGAAGATCACCCCTGCCATTATTCGCAAAGCTCTCAGCCTTCCAATAGCTACCAAGGAAAAACCTTTCGTTCCCCTCCCTGACCCCAAGAAAAACTCAGACAGGGAAGCCATCATTGCATTTTTCGATGCAATGGGCTATGTATGGGAAATCGGCAGAGACCTGAAGGCCGAGAAGAAGCTGACGATTATCAAGAAATCGAAAATGCCCAGCGAGATGAATTTCATCTTCGCTCATCTTATCAGCTGTATGACTGCAAAGAGCGACTCCTCTGACCAAGCAGCTAAACCTCAGCAAGCAATGGGTTATGCACTGCTGAAAGGTCTCAACATAGACTGGGCATCGATTATCTATGATGACCTAGTTCTAAGGGTGGACACCGTCGCTGACAGACCTCCATGGGTTCCCTACCCCCGATTCATCAGCGCCATCTTCCAATATGGCCTAAAGGAGAGCTACCCAACTGAAGGTGACCTGAAACTCTCTCAGGTCGACCCAAAGATACTCGACTTCAAACCGATGGTGAATGAGGTACGTCTCTCTAAACTCTTGTCTTTTCTCAACCCTTCTTCTTCTCATTATGTGGCTCCTTCAGCGACAATACCCATCGCTGATACCCTGGCCACAAAATCCTCTCCTTTTAAGAAAAGGAAACATTCATCTACCCCACTTGGTTCTAAAAGGATCAAGAAAACAAAGGAGCAACCCCAGCAATCTCTTGCTGAAGACTCCTCAGCTCTTTCTGCAGAGCTGAAGGAACGTTAAGTGGTACGCTCTGCCACACCTGAACAAGCCATCCCTTTTATCCCAACTTGAGCGTCTCTAAACGCTGAGGTTACAAACTTGGAACCTACCCAACCTTCTTCAGTCTCTCAAAAGACTGATGAAGTGATTGTCAGCGAATCCAACGCTGAACTCATAACCCAACCCCCATTCTTATCCTTTGCTCCTCCCTCCACTCATTTGGTCTCTACTCCAGATCTAATTGGAGCTGCCATCATTTCCTCGGAACCTAAAGCTGATTCTCTAGGAATGATGAAGACAGGACCTGCAGAAAAATCCATGGGCACTTTTGAAGATGACATGGAACTTTACTCAGGAACCCGTGATTTCGATGAATTCACCAATCCTCCTGCAGGTAAACAACAACCCATAAACACTGTGACTAAACCCCAAACTTCTGAGCTTTCCTCTGTTCACAAGTTTTTATATGTTACAGGTCCTAATTTGGGAGATATCAACGCCTCTCTGAAGTCCATGGAGACAAAGCTGACAGGTCTCACCACTACTCTCTCCAATAACTCTACAGCTGTAACAAACGCTGGAGAGAATCTGAACAAGCTGACAACGGTGGTGGAGAAGAAGGCTTCCACAGATGACATGAAGCAGGTTGATAAAACTCTCAGCGACTTCGCCAAGGTGCTCGTTGACATCTACACAGACTACACCTCTCTCAAAAACTCAGTTTCGTCCATGTCCAGCGAATTTACATCGCTGAAGACATCGGTTGGACATCTAGAGGGGGATATGTCTACTATGAAGACGGACTTAGGCTCTGTTAAGACCGATGTTGGTTCGATGAAAACGATGATCAAGCAGCTGCTACACAAAGCGAATACTCCTGATCCTGCTCCTGCCCCCGTCCCTGCATCTGACAACTTTACAGCGGAAGATCGCACTGAGCTGAAGAAAATCAATCCTGCTATTTCTGGCCTTGAAGACAGATTAGCAAAGATTGAAGTTTGTGTAGGTCTCTCTGGCCAAGAAGACAGAGAACCTACCAACGCTGCTGAATCTACCCATTCCTCCCCCAGTCATCATGAAAAAGAAGAAGCTGAGAAAACTGAATCCGAAGCAGAAGATGATGAAGCCGTCGACATCCCTGATGATGAACCATCTTCTTCTCCAAAGAATGATGATGATGATGACGAAGATGACGATGATTTCTTTATCGTCAAACCTGCTTCGAAGATCAAAGCTCTTAAGGGAATCTCGATAAATGAACCTTCAGGGGAGCGGACAAAGACAAAGCCCTCAGCCTCTGGAGCTGAGAAAGGCAAAGGCAAAAGAGTCGCTGAAGATGACAATCTGATGATCTTGCTTGAAAAGACGGTTTGTCAGGTATGCTAAACATCTCTCACTCCATCCCTCCTCTATCATACACTATCAGGTCTACTACCCAAGCCTATACACTTGAACCAATTCTCTCTATCTGATTCTACCCAAGTTCTTACTCGTAAGATCACTGTGTTTCAACTAGTCCTCTCCCCTGTTTGAGGATATCGCTGAAGGCTCCACAACTGCGACTTCACCAATAATACCAGCTGCTGCTGAAGAAATAATCCCAGTCTTAGATTTAATCTCTGAGACTGATGAACCAGAAGAACAGCTACTCTCGCACAGAGGCAGACCTTCCTTAGCTCCTCAAAAGCTAAGTGAAGAGGATCAGAAAAGAAGAGAGGAAATAATAAAGCGATTCGAGGATCAGCGAATCATTCTGAGGCGTGATCAACTTCTTTCAGTTCCTCCAAAGTTCAGAATTTCCAAAAAAGAAATACAAGGAACACCTCAGAGCTGAACGTCTAATCGCTGAAAGAAAAGAAGCTGAAAAAAGACAGAGAATACGCCATCCAGCTTTCTAAACGATCAATAAAAGACCCCAAGCTGAAAAGAGTTCCCATTGATGTTCAACGTCAGCTCTGGGAAAACGACAAGAAGATAACTGAAGAAAAGAGAACTGTGTCTCAGTCAACTTTAGCCTGGTGCAAAGAAAAGGTCAACTACAGAGACCCTCCTGCCAAAATCAACAAGGTATTCATCTCTGGAAGAACAACCCTTGTTTCAATTGTTGAAATCGAGATATTCAGAGAAGATAAGAAGTACGAAAAATTCTATGCTGAAGCCATAACGAAGTACGGTCTCTCTGAATGGTTGGAGATCAGGTTAGCCATCCAGAAGTCCAAGTCGAAATACAAGGAACATGTTGAAAAGCTGATCAACAAACCAATCGACTTAGTCTACTCCTGTGTGGATATTCCTCCTCATCCTCCTCTCGAAAGTCAGAAAAGAAAGGCCTCAACGAAGAAGAAAAAATCTATATCTTCAATTGATGGCCCTGTCATTCGAAATGAAACAGGTATTGGTTTTTCACGTGCTGAAGTCCTTGGTCCTGATCCTGATCTTTCCATGCTTGACACATCTCTTCCTCCTGGTGAGACTTTCATCCCTGGCAAAGTCATAAGCGAACCCTACGGGATATTTTTTTCATGACTACGATGGTGGAAAGCGTTTTCAACGCATCTCTGAACTTCACATCACTCCCATCGAACAACTGTGAGATCTCATCTACTGGTGTGACTTCAGGAATGACCCTCAGGCACGACATTTGAAACCCTTGATTTTTGAAGAAGCGCTGATCAAAAGAAAACAAGGTGTAACCGTTCCTGACTGGATGATTCCCACCACATCAATGACCCTTGATGAACTTCTCATTAAGGAAGAACCCTTTACAAGCTGATATGATCGCCTTTTTCTCTATTGTATCAGTTATTCTTCTGTACTTGTAATTTATTTCGCTCGTACTTGTAATCTTTCCATTTCTCTTTGTAACCTAATTCAAAGTTTTAAAAAAAGATTTCAGCGAATGTACTTTACTCCATCAGTACTGAAAAGATCCCAGAAAATAGTAAAAGGGACAAATATTTTATGAGTTCTTTTTATCCTTATGTTTTCATTAAATAGCAATTTTCTTTGTTGCTATGTCATAATCAAATAGGGGGAGATTGTTGATCCAAACCCTCAGTGATTTGATAATGACCCTCTTCATTCTACTTAGTGAAAATTGTAAGTAAACAATTTGTATCAGAGTTTCACTATCGCTGATAAGTACTAAGATCTTACAGTACCGCTGATAGGAACTCTCGCTCTTTTAAATTAAACATTCAGCGAACACTGTTCATCATTAATGCTCTGAGTCTGTTCAGTCATTATGATGATCGCTGATAAGTTAGTTGTTTACTTATGATCCCTGAAGACAAGTTTCACGTCAACAAAGCTTCTACGCTGAAGTCGAAGATCAAGCTCAAGAACCAGCGACAAGTCTCCTAATGAACTGATGCGGATAAGCGAAGACTCAGATTTGTCCACTCAACGTGAAGTATCAAGTACAAGACTTCAGCTATCGCTGAACTTTATCATTCGCTGAATAGAAAATGATAATTGCTGAATCAACGAAAGCTGATCATGAAGTCCTCCGTACAAAGTACTTTTGTCTTAACCCCCCTTGCACGACTCCATACGAAATGTCAGAAAAGAACCTCCAACTGTCTGAAATCGTACAACCACTCTGATACTACACTGTTCATCCATGCGGCTACTAAGGTTGTCAACCAAGGTCAATGACATACAACCAACCAGCTGATGACACGTGTAAAGTGTATACTGACTTGCATTAAATGCATGCAGTATATAAAGAGATGAACCCACTTCTTTTGAAGTAACTTACTAACTCTGGACAAGTTCAATCTCTTATCTCAAGATAGGTTATTATTAGTAATTTCCTTATCTCTCTTAGTGCAAGAAACCTTAGTGTTCCAACTTGTTTAGATTTAGGTTTATCCTTAATCTTGTTTCCGCAACAAGCTGTAAATTGTTAATGATTTATCAATAAACAATTTAGAAAAGTAAAATCTGTGTGTTTGTATTCAACCCCCCCCCCCCCCCCTTCTACAAACTTGTATAGGCCTTCGGGACCAACAAGAAGTGACCCTATCATGCCTCTGTAGTGCTTGACATCTGTTGGTTCACCCTTAAGATCTAAGTCAAGTTTAACTCCAGTGGCAATAGGAGTTTTCATTGGTTTTGAATCATTGAGCTTATACTTTTTCAACATATCAGAGATGTATTTAGACTGACTTATGAAAGTCCCTCTGTCTGATTGTTTAACTTGTAAACCAAGGAAGAAAGAAAGTTCTCCCATCATGCTCATTTTGAATTCGCTTTTCATTAAACTTTCAAACTTATCACAGTACTCCTGCCTTGTAGACCCAAAGATAATATCATCAACATATATTTGTACCAGAAGTATATCATTCTTATACCTCCTAAAGAATAGAGTTTTATCGACGGTACCTTTCTCGAAGTGATTGATCAACAGAAATTTGGACAAAGTTTCATACCAGGCTCTGGGAGCTTGCTTAAGGCCGTACAGAGCTTTGTCTAACTTGTAAACGTGGTCTGGAAACTCTGAACATTCAAAACCAGGTGGTTGCTGGACATAAACTTCTTCTTGCAGTTTGCCATTCAGAAAGGCAGACTTGACATCCATTTGGTAGACCTTGAAACCCTTATGAGCAGCATAGGCTAGGAAGATTCTGATAGCTTCTAGCCTAGCCACAGGTGCAAAGGTTTCGTCATAGTCAATTCCTTCTTCCTGTCTGTATCCCTTTGCAACCAGACGGGCTTTGGTTCTGATGATAATCCCATCTTTATCTTTTTTGTTTCTAAACACCCACTTGGTTCCAATGGCCGTTTTGCCTTTTGGGAGTGGTACCAAGGACCAGACTTTATTTCTTTCGAATTCCAGAAGCTCTTCTTGCATATCTTTGATCCAATTTGGGTCCTCTAGGGCTTCAGAGATCTTCTTCGGCTCAATCATGCTTAAAAAATTTACAAAGAAGGCTTCATTGAATTTGGCCGATCTTGTCTTCACACCATCTTCAGCAGCACCAATAATCAGATGATGAGGGTGATCCTTTATCCACCGTGTCATGGGAGCATGGACAACAGGCGGGGTTTGTGCTTCTGATGGGAAAAGACGAACTTCAGCGTCAGAGCTCTGTAGGTTGGGACCAGGGCTCTATGGCACACAACTCTGAAGAGTGGCCTCATTGCTCTGAGAGTCATTAACAGGGCTCTGTGAAGGTGAGCTTTCAAACAAGGAGTCTTTGCCAATATTAGTTAGCAAAGGTGATGATGGCTCTTGTTCAGGTTCTCTCTCGCTCTGATGTGGTTCCTCATTTCTCTGAATTACTCCTGTAGACAGAGAAGTAGATGGTGAAATATTAGAGGGACCAGTGAGAGATGTACCTGTCAGATTCTGTTATGTTGAGTTCTGAGCTTGATCTCCTCTGTTGATGATATCAGAGGAGTCATCATCATTGAAGAAATCGTTGAACATGAGATTGATATCTTCTTCCCTTGTCTTTGAAGAACTTGTCTCCTTCTGCTCTGTATGTGTCCCCTCTGTTGATTTTCGATCAGAGAATCTTGAAGTACTTTCATCAAAGGACACATTCACACTTTCTTGAATAACCCGACATCTGGAGTTGTAGACTCTGTAGGCTTTAGAGGTTAAGGAATAACCAATAAAGATTCCTTCGTCTGCTTTCTTATCAAACTTTCCCAGTTGATCTCTGTCATTCAATATGTAGCAATTGCAACCGAAAACATGAAAGAATTTCACGTTTGGTCTTCTATTGTTGATGAGTTCATAAGGAGTCTTCTTAAATCTTTTCACTATTACAGCTCTGTTTTGGGTAAAACAGGCTGTTGAGACTGCTTCTGCCTAGAAGTTCATTGGAAGGACAGAGCCAGCCAACATGGTTCTGGCGGCTTCTATCAGAGTTCTGATCTTTCTCTCCACAACTCCATTTTGTTGTGGAGTTCTTGCTGCTGAGAAGTTTTGGGAAATACCTTCCTCTGTTAGGTAGGCATCAATTTTGGCATTCTTGAATTCTGTCCCATTATCACTTCTCAACTTCTGTACCTTCAGATATAACAGAACCTGTATCCTTTTCAACAAACTTATCATAATCTCTGGGACATCAGATTTTACTCTGATGAACTCAATCCAGGTATATCGAGAATATTCATCAATTAAAACAAGAATATACTTCTTGCCCGACAGACTTTGCACATAGATTGGACCACAGAGATCCACATGAAGCATGTGCAAAGGTCTGGGACAACTATGATCACTCTTTGTTCTGTGTGAAGATCTTTTCATCTTACCTAGCTCACAAGCAGAACAGAGATGGTCTTTGTCAAACTTCAGAGAAGGAAGTCCTTTTACTAACTTTAGTTTAACGAGCTTATCAAGATTTTGAAAGTTCAAATGGGCAAATCTTTTATGCCAGAGCCAGGCATCTTCTTTTTTTAAAGACACTAAACAGAGTTACTCTGTTGTAGAGTTTTGGTTTGGTTTAAAATTCATTTTATAAAGATTGCCTTTTCTGTCGGCTCTTAAAAGTTCTTGACCAGACTCTGAAAGTAGCAAGGAACAATATTTCTTCCTGAAATTGACGTCGAACCCGTGATCACAGAGTTGACTTATACTGAGAAGATTATGATTTAATCCTTCAACATAAGCAACTTCAGAGACTGAAACATCACCATTTACTAAAGTACCATAACCCTTAATCTGTCCGCCATTGTCTCCTCCGAAGGTTACTGCACTTCCCATCTTGTTTTTAAAAGAAGTTAACAGCTCCTTATTCCCCGTCATGTGCCTGGAGCATCCAGAATCCAAATACCAGATCTGCACATGAGGTTTCTGCAAGACAGATTAATTCCTTTTAGGTACCCACTGCATAATGGGTCCTTTCTTGTTAGGCTTTGGTGGATTAACAGACTTTCCTTGGGATTTTTCATTCTGAGATGGTGTGCCAGAGGTTTTCCTCTGTGTATTCTGAACAGTCTTAAGAATTTTCTTTTGAACCGACTTATTCAGAACACAGTGGGGGCCATTCAGATGATTTTGCAATTTTAGTAACAGTTGAATACAATTGCAGTTTATGGAGCATGACTGTTGCACATTGTTTTTATTCAAAAACTGTTTGAATGGTGCTTGATTTTGAAAGGTTTTAGGACCAGATGTCTTTGCATACAATCTGTCCTGATTTTGTTTATTTGAAACAGACTCTGTTGACATGAAGTTCTTTGGATTTGACTCTTTTGACCAGACAGAATTTCCTCTTTGATTTACACCAGAATTTGGAATAGATCTGTTGTTTGCTATCCATTTTCCCTTCTATTCTGGTGTGAACTTTACTGGTTTGAAAGCAAGAGGAACATTTTGGTTTACAAAAACACTTTTGTTTTTCTCTCTCTTCTCTACTTCTACTGCATTAGAAGCAAGAATCTTAAAACCTTTGTTGTTAAACTCAGTTACCGGTATAAACCTTGATTGTTTCTTGAAGAAAGAAACATCATCTTTTAGATCCGTAGATTTTATCGGTGTCTGCTTTAACTTGTGTAAGATTTTCTTTTGACCACAAAAGATCTGTTCATCTACCTCGGAGTCAGAGTCACAGTCAGAGGCTAGAAAGTCTCTGGTGGCTCTGTTGGAGGTATTAGGCTTGATTGGTATAACAGAGATGTTTGGCTTAACAGTTTTGAACCTTCTCAACTTGGGTTTTAAGGAATCTAAAACAACATTTTCTTCGATAACTTTCAACAAATCCTCCTCGAAAGATGTTCTTGTAGATTCAGAGGTAGGAGAGAAGGCTGGGACTTCTGGATTTAGCTTGCTCTGTGTTATTTCAACAGAGGGCTCTGTCAAAGAAGTAACAGACTTCTGTCCTAAGAATGAGTTGAAGTTAAAAATCTCTTTTGTATTCAAGTTCTTGACAGAGTTAGGAAGTATGATTTTAGCTCTTCCTTAATCAAGAATAAACTCTGAGGATGGTTTTAAAACCTTCTTATGATCAGAGGAGTCATAGATGACGTTCCTAAAGTCAAGATTTCTTTGTTTTGAGAAAGCATCTGAAGTTTTGGTTCTTTTGAAAACAGCATTACTAGATATCACGTCCTCTTGGATTTTCCCAACACAAAAGGCAGAGGACAGATATGTCTTCTTCCTTTCGTCATAGGGAGCAAGGTCAGAGAAACCAAGACCTTGCGTGTCCATCTGTGAATTTATCTTGATGTGCACATCTTGTGCGTCCTGGTATTTTTTAATCTGAATTTCTTTTCTCTGTAGAGATTGATGCAGAATTTCCCTTACTCTTTGAAAATAATCAGTTAGAGCAACAGAGTTAAGTCTCTCTGTTTCAGACTTTTTCAATTTTTCAGACTTCTGTTTCAAAACGTTTTCATATTCGTTAATTCTGTCAGAAAACAGGCTCTCTTTCTTCCTTTGCAAGATTTCTAGCTCAGATTTTTCTTTGAAGATTTCTTCCTTTTCTTGTTCTAAGAGAGTTTTCTCTCTCTTGTACAAGGGCAGATCCTTCTGAGCTAGCTTTCTAAGTTCCTTTTCTTCAGAAAGTTTTTGTTTCATAAGTTGAAATTCCTCATTCAGCATAGAAACATGCATTTCTAACTCTGAGTCAGACTTAGATTCAGATGAACATACCTTGGCACTGGGTCTGGTGGTCTCCAGTGCTCTGTCATCAGACTCTGTCGTGGTAAGAGCAAATGCATGATCTAGATCTTCTTCTGTTGTTCCCTTCGTTATTTCTGGTTCTCCAGTCATCCAGTCAACAGCTTCTTCTAAACTTTCATCATCCACAGCAACTCCACAGAAGTTGGCTTGTTCTGGTTCATCATCAGAGGATGAATCAGAAACCCAGTTCTCCATTTCAGCCACGTAGCTTCTTTCTCTGTAGTTGTACTTGTATTTGTTCTTGTAGTAGTCCTGGTCTTTACCAGTTTGCCTCTACAATTAACAGAGAAGTGCCCAGGTTTGCCACATCTGAAGCAACGTCCATCATTCTGATTGATGGGTTGAGCAGCATCGGCCTTCTGTTGTGCTGGTGGATTTTCTCTTCTGTTTTGTGGAGGTTGTCTTTGTTCTGTGGTAACTCTGTTGTTACTTTGTTTCGGTGCAGCGTATTCTCTTCTGTCTTCTTTTCTCTCATATCTACCTCTTCTGTCAAACTTATTGCCAAATCTCTTGTTAAATTGCTGAGTTATTAGAGCAAGAGATTGAGCAAAAGCTTGAATGTCATCATCCTCTGATGAGCTTTCCTCTGTATCACTTTCTGCAACTAAACTTTTCTTTCCTTTCTTTTTAACCGACTTATCTTTCTTTTTCTCTCTGTTTGACTTTTCTGACGTGGTTTTCTTAGAATCAGAAACTAAAGCGATTGGGCCTGCAATGGTGGATTTGTCTTTTTGCTTGACAACATCCTTCTCTTGTGCGGCCAAAGTGCCATACACATCTGTTAGAGACCATGCATCTAAGTCCTGGTTAGCTTGTAAAGACATGGATAGATTTAACCACTCATCATTCAAACTTTTCAAAAACAGAACATTGTTATCTTCCTTCGACCTAACAACTCCACATTTTTTGCATTTGTTGATCAACACATTAAATCTGTTGTAGGTTTGTTGTAAGGTTTCCTCAGGAAGTGCTTTGAAATCGTTGTATTCATTTATACATTGGGTCCTTCTATTCTTTTGGGTCTTGATACCACCCTGAAGTTGATTAAGAAGTTGATCCCAGATTTCCTTAGCAGTAACACATGAATCTAGTTCTTGAAATATTTCGTTTGGAATGGCCATTATCAGTAGTCTAACTGCTTTAAGATCATTTTCCATTTTTAGATTTTCCTCATCAGTAAAACCTGAGGTTTTAATCTCATAATGAGCTGGAATCTCAGCAGTAGTTCCTGTTGCGGGTACACGAGGAACAAAAACCATGGGTTGGAATGGTCCGTCCGTGACAGATCGCATTAAGTCTTTATCCATGCCATCGAAAAAGTTAACCATCCTGATCTTCCACTGAGCATATTCATCTCTCAGAAGAGTAGGAGGTTTTGTTAAAGAACTAGCAGTATAGATAGCATTTATACCGTTGTTCGCCATTTTGAGAAAAATAGAGTACAGTTGTTGCAAAAAGAGTTTCAACAAGAAGATGAGTTTAAACAGTAACCAATGGAACCGTAACTTTTGAGAGAAACGTTTAAACTACACTAGAAAGCTTTAAACACAGATATATGAGCTATGAAAGCTTGTTTAGACTAGGAAGCAGTAAAAACAGAGTATATAATGAAGCTTATACAAACACAATCAACAACAGTGAGTCAACCTTGGTAGATTGGATCGTTTGGTTTAAGAAAACCAAAGAAGCTCTGATACCAATTGTTGGTTCCCAGATTCACGTTGTATCATATTAATGGTAGTGAAATAGACAACGGAAGCATATTAAATAAAGCCATTAAAATGAGTGATTGTGTAAACGATAAATGAACTATGAGAATCAAATATTGAACAGTAAAATGATAACAGGATCAGATATAAAAGCTGCTCATATATTGATAATGAATCACACCAAGAACATGTTCAAGTGTGTTCGGAAATCTCATAGGACAACAATATCGTACGGAGGTAGTGCTCGGGATTGCTTCAGTGTGTGCTTAAACAATTGTGGAAAAACTACTCTTCCCAAAGCTTACAATTGTTTGTTCCACTACCTCTCTATATATAGCCCTGAAAAAGTGAAGGCAGTGTACTATCGTACCCTAGAATAACACGTGGAAAGTGTGTCTCCTATTTTAGGGCATACGTGGAAAGTATGGACACTTGTCTAACACTTGGGATTTCCTACGAGACTTAGGCTGACAGAGGTCTTCACTTCACCAGAGCTCTGTTGAAAGAGCCTTGTTGGTCTTCTTTTAAATACTTGTTCTGTTGGAAGTCTTCGACAGAGCTCTGTTGAGCTCTGTTGGATCCGACAGAGCTCTGTTGAGCTCTGTTGGTCTTCTTGATGAACTCTTTCCATGTCTTCTGTCTGATCTCTGTTGGTCTTCTGACTTGAACTATTTTCAATACTTTTACATAACAGATACTTGGGGCTAACAGGCTTGTTCGCATCCTTGGGCATGAATCGAGAATGAATGACCAAAACAACAACTATTCCAAGTATAAAGATTACTCAAGCATTTTTAATAAAATCCAGGTACTTCTCCTTCCTACATCCCTAAGGATGTTTAGCCCATAACTAAAGTAAAGAAAGCAAAAGAGTAGAAGTTGCACATAATAAAACTGAAAGTGGCCTGAATTTAGCCCACAGTGGGGAACGAGAATTCGCCCCTGTCACTGTGTTTTATGAATTACAAGAAAGAAATACAGAAATTTAAAGTTAACTAATGCAGTAAAATAAAGAACTAAAGTTACACTAATGTAGTAGTTGAGAGAATTCAAGACTAAACAATATCTAGCAAAAACTACTACTTGACTTGAATTCTAAGAATATAAAAACATGATACTTTGAATGGGCACCCCAAGGCCTCATTAAATACTAGGAGGAAGGTATGGGCATGGCACAAAACCATGGTTTAGTCCCATGTTTCAGATCTGCAGATTTGCACACCATGCCTTGAATAGTAAACACCTTTTCACCAAATGTTGCTTTATAGTACAAGGTTGTTGTACTTTTCACTATTCCTTTTTAAGGAAGGCATGTCCTCCTTTATCTTCATTTGACCTGCTCTTTGACCCATTCTTTTCTCCAGAAATGTTTAAATCCCAGCTGCTACTTTCTTTCTCTTTTTCCTTTTCGTCATCTCAGGAGTGGGGAGCGGAGTGGGCACTCCGCTAGTCACTGTGGATAAAAATCGTGAAAAACACCCAAACTCCACCAAATAATTTATTAAAGACCATGGTTCACTCCTTTTGCTCGTTTTCATGAAATATACCAAGAATGGGGGTTTTAAGAAGTGAAATGGCTAAATTTGACAAAATAAAATGGAAAATAAAAGGAAATAATAACTCTAAAAATAGAGTTATCACATCTCCTAGCTCAAGTCGTCTCCTTACCCTTGCTTGAAGCACCACCAACGCGCTTCCCTGAAAATGGTTTAGTTTTGGAAAGCGAGGGTTAGACCAAACGGTCTAGTGAATTCCCTCCGAAAACAATCTTTAATTACGAAATATAAATCATTTCATTACTAAATCATACATCTCAACATATAGCATCACACAAGGGTACTTTCACAGTGTTCAAGGATTATACAAACCAAAACCGCGATCGGGGCACAAGCAGACTCCCCTCTCGCCTCATATCGGGGCCCAAGCAAACTCCCCATTACCCGAATAGGAAGGAAACGAGTTCCATCCCACCGGTTCATAACAAACTCCCAAGAGATCATTGGATCCCGAGGTACACTGATCCCACAGTCCAACCCGACTCCACATAGCATTTACATAAAGTTTACGATAACTCAAAATGCGTGAAGTCTTTATAAACAGTTTAATCATGCTGACTATGCATTTATTGAAACATGCATTCATAAGAGATTGATAAGGCTTGTAAGAAACTGAACTCATAAACATACCATGATCAGTAAAAGAAATTAACATCTTGTTTCACAATAAGGGTTTAGGGGAACTCACCTGGTTGTAGTGATCTTCCTAAACACGTGTCTCAAACCGAACCGAACTCACACCTAAAGCATACAATACATTTCGGTTAGTGACACACCCTAAAGAAGGAAGGGAAATCCAAATTCTGACCTCTGAACTAACTCCGAGTCCGGAATCCCCTTCCGGAATCCCCAATTCCGGGATCCGGTCTCCACTTCTGGAATCTCCAAACCCGGGATCCGGTATTCAATTCTGGAATCCCCATTCGGGATCCGGTACCCTAAGTCCGGGGTCCTCAAATCCGGAACCCCACTCCGGAAATCCCAATCCGGAGATCCCAATCCGGAATCTGGTACCCTAAGTCCAGAGTAGGCGATTTCCGGACTGTCGAACCAAAAACCCAAATTCCTCTCAACTAGATTAAATCCAAAGCTTTTGTCACGAAATCCTTTTAATAAACTGCTAAGATTACTGCCTAAACCTCGTATACTCCCATAATCAAACGATCCAACCACTTAACAGTCCGAATTAGAAGTAAATCACCATTTTCGTTCTTTCATAAAATATACAGTTCAGCCACTAAGACACTCAAAACCTTTGATTAAAACGATAACCACTAGACAGAACAAAGGAAAGGAATCGAGGCTTACCAATTCGGAGCTTTCCTGATCGAAATTGATGCTGATTGAAGTTCTTCCCTCTCCCTTTCTCGTTTCTCTTCTCAGCCGCCAACACAAAGAATGAAGGAATAAATGAGGGAACCTAGGGATTTGCTCCCTTAAATATCTTTCATTATTTGCCAAATGGTCCTTCCTCATATTTTACTTTATTACACTTTGGCCACAAGACTTCCAAACATTTGATTGATAACCAGTTGTTACAACACTCCCCCCCCCCTTAAAAGAATTATGTCCCCAGAATTCCTTGATGGAAAAGATGCGGGTACTTCGCCCTCATCTCCGACTCGAATTCCCAAATTGCCTCTTGACCTTTATGATATCGCCATTGAACCTTTACAAGACTGATCTCCTTGTTCCTCAATTTCCTCACTTTAATGTCCGAAATGGCATCGGGTTCTTCCACGAAATTTAGCTTTTCGTCTACCCTTACGTCCTTTAGCGACATGGCCTTATCCACATCCGCCAGACACTTCCTCAGATTTGAGACGTGAAACGCATTGTGTATACCTCGTAGCTCTTCGGGCAGGTCCAATCTATAAGCCACTTCCCCAATTCGTTCCGTGATTTCAAACGGCCCGATGTAACGCCCGATCAACTTTCCCCTTTTTTCGAAGCGTAAAACTCCTTTCCATGGAGATACCCTTAACAGCACATTCTCCCCGACCTGAAACTCTATGTCCTTCCGCCTTTTTTCCGCGTAACTCTTTTGTCGATCACGAGCCACCTTCAACCTTTCCCGCACCTGAACTATTTTGTCCGAGGTCATTTGTACGATTTCTGGCCCAGTCAACTGCCTTTCTCCCACCTCTTTCCAACACAAAGGTGTTCGACATTTCCTACCATAGAGTGCCTCATACGGTGCTGTCTTGATGCTCGAGTGATAACTGTTGTTGTAGGCGAACTCGATTAGCGGTAAGTGTTTCTCCCATGAGCCTTGAAAGTCCAGGGCGCAAGGACTTAACATATCTTCCAACGTTTGGATTGTCCACTCGCTTTGACCGTCGGTCTGAGGCTGATACGCAGTACTCATCTTGATTTGCGACCCCATTTCCCTTTGGAAGCTCCTCCAAAATGCAGAGGTAAACGTGCTATCTCGGTCTGACACTATTGACGATGGTATACCATGACAGGTTACCACCTCATCAATGTACAGCTTTGCTAGCCTTTCTAACGAGTAAGTTTCTTTTATGGGTACAAAGTGTGCCGATTTCGTAAGCCGATCCACGATCACCCGTATTGCGTCATAACCCTTTGGGGTCCTAGGCAAGTGGGTTACGAAGTCCATCGTAATCTGATCCCACTTCCACATAGGTATCTCTAATGACTGAAGCCTTCCATATGGTCGTTGATGCTCGATCTGTACTCGCAAACATGTCATACATCTTTCTACAAGATGGGCTATATCCTTCTTCATCCCAGGCCACCAGTAATCCTGAAGTAGATCCCCATAAATTTTATTAGTTCCTAGATGGATCGAATACTTTGATTTGTGTGCTTCTTCCAAAATCACATTCCTAAGCTCCCCAAGTTTCGGGACCCAGATCCTCCCACTGAGACATTTCTTCCCTCGACTATATTCCACTAACGATGTTGTTTATCCTACCATCCTTTCTTTCTTGAGATTTTCTGTTGTGAGTGCTTCAGCTTGACATTTCTTTATCTCGGCTAACAAATTAAACGTCACCTCGGCCCTCATGGCCACAATTCCGGGAGTCTCGTTCCTTTCGTTTCGACTCAAAGCGTCGGCCACCACGTTAGCCTTTCCTGGGTGATACTCAATCTTGCGATCGTAATCTGTCAATAACTCTATCCACCTCCTTTGGCGCATATTCAACTCTTTTTTATCAAAGAGGTGGCAAAGACTTTTGTGATCCGTGAAGATCTGACACTTTGTTCCATAAAGATAGTGCCGCCAAATTTTCAAAGCGAAAACTAGGGTCGCCAATTCCAAATCATGGGTGGGGTACCGAACTTTGTGATCCTTCAATTGTCGGGAGGCATACACGATCACCTTTCCACGTTGCATTAGTACACAACCCAATCCCAGCTTCGACGCATCACTTTATACCACGAAGTCATCCGAACCGTCCGGTAATGACGACATCGGCGCGCTACTCAGCATATCCTTCAGCTTCTGAAAGGCTTCTTCTTCAGCCTCTGACCAGGCGAACTTAACACTCTTCTTGGTCAAAGAAGTCAACGGTTGGCGATACGTGAAAAGTCTTTAATGAACTTTCGATAGTATCCCGCCAATCCGAGGAAACTTCGAACGTCTGACGGATTCTTAGGCTGCACCCAAACTCGGATGGCCTCAATCTTAGACGGGTCTACCATTATCCCCTTACTAGACACCACGTGTCCGAGGAACTGCACTTCCCTCAACCAGAATTCGCACTTGGAGAACTTCACATACAGTTTCTCTTGCATCAATAACTCTAGAATCGTCCGAAGATGGCCTTCGTGCTCCTTCTCTGATCTTGAAAACACTAAAATGCCGTCTATAAACACGATCACAAACTTGTCCAAATAAGGTTGGCACACCCTGTTCATCAGATCCATAAAAGCCGTCGGGGCATTGGTTAGCCCGAATGGCATCACCAAGAACTCATAGTGTCCATATCTAGTCCTGAAAGCAGTTTTTGGTATGTCATCCTCCCTTACCTTGAGTTGGTGGTAGCCTGACCTCAAGTCTATCTTGGAGAAATAACTGGCTCCTTGTAGCTGATCGAATAGGTCGTCGATCCTCGGTATAGGATACTTGTTCTTGATTGTCACCTTGTTGAGCTCACGGTAATCTATGCATATTTGCATAGTACCGTCCTTCTTTTTCACAAAGAGTACTGGCGCTCCCCACGGAGACGTACTCGGTCTAACGGATCCCTTGTCTAGCAGCTCTTGCAATTGAGTCATCATTTTTTCATCTCGAAAGGCGCCAACCTATAGGGTGCGCGGGCGATTGGTGCAGCTCCAAGCACTAAGTCGATTCTGAACTCGGTCTGGCGATCCGAAGGTAGACTTGTCAAGTCATCCGGGAATACCTCCGGGTATTCACTTACCACTCGCACATCCTCCACCCCACGCTTCTCCTTCTTAGCGTCCACTACGTACGCTAAAAATCCTTGGCAACCCTTCCTCAAGCATCTAGTAGCCTTAATCATCGAGATAAGGCTAGTCTTCCTGTTTTGACGATTACCATAGATCACTATTGAACCCTTATGGGGTAACTGAACCCGAACAAGCTTCTTGTTGCAAACAATACTATCATTATTCCTAGCTAGACAATCCATACCCAACACCACATCAAACTCTCCCATTTCCATAGGATATAACTGCATAGGCACCAGACTTCCCTCTATGTCTATGACACAATAATCTACCACATCCCTAATGCACACTCAGTTATCATCAGCAGTTTCTACCTCTAATGCTCTCTCCAAGCGCCTAGGTTTTATCCCCAAGCATTTCATAAAAGCATTTGATACAAAAGAGCGATTTGCTCCCGATTCAAACAACACTTTGGCACATAAAGAGTTCACCAGAAACGTACCTGTCACAATATCCAGGACTTCCTCCGCCTCCTTTGCCGTCATGTGGAACGCACGCCACTTCAGACGCGCCTGCTCTGCTCCCTTGTCATTCCCTTTTCCCTTATGACGTTCACCATACTGAGTTGGTCCTCCCTTCTTCAACTGCGGACAATCATACCGCTTGTGACCAGTAGACCCACAATGAAAGCACGATTTTCCACTAGGATAGTCCTTCGACATGTGACCGGGCAATCCACACCGGTAACAAGATCTAGAACCCGCCATAAATTCTCCTCGATGCACCCGATTACACTTCCCACACTGTTTGTTGAACATCTCCCGGTTCCCACGGTTCTCTGGCCGAAACACTTTCCCTCTTCTCGCATCGTTTCCCTGCCCATCCCACTTGCGTTTTTCCCCGCTTTTCTCAAAAATCTGACGGTTCGTTTCCTTCTCAGTCAACTCGGCCGAATTGATGGCCGCTTGAAAAGTAGTGGGGTTTCTTGTCAGGACCAGTTCCCTGATGCTACCCTTCAATCCATAAATGTAGCGTTCCACCCGTCGCTCCTCCGTCGGCACATACAATTCCGTGAAACGGGATTTCTCGATAAACTTCGAAGTGTACTCCTGCACCGACAAATCTCTCTGCTCCAAACCCAGGAATTCTTCCTCCAGTTTCTTTACTGCCACCAGCGGGCAGAACTGTGCCCTAAACTTTTCCCCAAAAGTCCCCCAGTTCATCTCCTTAGCCGTTGACGACCCCTTCCCTCCGGTCTCAACGTCCCACCAGTACACTACATCGGACTTGAGCATGGATAGAGAAAACATCACTTTATCCCCGTCCATACACTTGCAAGTATCAAAAACTAGCTCCATCTCTCTGACCCATTTCATTGACAAAACAGGATCGTACTCCCTCTTGAACGTAGGAGGCTTACACGAGGCAAACGCCTTGTAGTTGCATCCTTTAGCTGCAGACTCATTCACCACCAGCGGGATCGACTGCGAGCGACACCCCGTACCAGTTACCAATGGGCTTGACAACTCCGCGCTTTCTTTGTTCTCACTTGCCTCTTTACTTCCAGACACCGACTGATCCTGCTTGGCAAGGGGGCTTGCAGAGTTTCCTAAATCTTACCCAGTTCAGCAGCCAGATTCTCCCGAGTCACAAATACAGATCCGCGGACCCGACCGCGTACCCTCGGCTGGTTACGCACCCTTGCTGTAGCCGAACACTCCTGCTGAGATGCTTCCTGATCAACTGGGATCTCCACACTCCTCGCCCTACGGATAACTCGCGCCGTCCTTAGGATTGGGTTTCCCCCATCCCCTTCCAATTGAGTGGCGGCTCGACAGGGCGTTCTCCCACGGCCTCTACCACGACCCCTACCTCTTCCCCGAGTGGCAGTCGGCCTTGGAGGCTCCAGCGGTCCGTTAGCGAGGACCTCCTCATTCTGAATCCTCTGACTAGCAGGTAGAGACCTGCTCCTTAGCGTTCTTCCAACCATATTGAGAACTGAAAGAAACCAGCGATTAACCTTTGCTTGACAAGACACAACAAGATTCACTATATAAGGCATTTTAAGCATGTACATGTACCTGTAAATTCACAATTACACTGGCCAGGTGTAATCCAAAATTTACCTTACATGCCTGTCCTTGATACCTTATTCCTAAGTGCATTTAGAGTGAGCTTTCCTAGAGGCAATCCTATATCTCGATTGTGTTCCTCATCCTACAGTTTAAGTTTAGGCCCGATCGGTCACCTAAATCCCTTAAACTATGGCTCTGATACCATTTGTAACAACCCAAAACATTAACAGGCAAAACATGGATAAAGTTCCCAAAATCGGGTCCTAATTACATAAAATAAATTGTCATTAACTGAACATTAAAGTCTGAACTATTCAAAAATTGGCAGCGGAAGACATCCTATCCACAGCCGAGACTAGAAATCTACGCAATTCGTTAAAAGAACTATAGGACTTCATGCTAAGGCTTCCATCTCCTAGCTCAAGTCGTCTCATTACCCTTGCTTGAAGCACCACTAGCGCGTTTCCCTGAAAATAGTTTAGTTTTGGAAAGCGAGGGTTAGACCAAACGGTCTAGTGAATTCCCTCAAAAAACAATCTTTAATTACGAAATATAAATCATTTCATTACTAAATCATACATCTCAACATATAGCATCACACAAGGGTACTTTCACAGTGTTCAAGAATCATACAAACCAAAACCACGATTGGGGCCCAAGCAGACTCCCTTCTCGCCTCATAATGGGGCCCCAAGCAGACTCCCCATTACCCAGATAGGAAGGAAATGAATTCCATCCCACCGGTTCATAACAAACTCCCATATGATCATTGGATCCCGCAGTATACTGATCCCATAGTGCAACCCTACTCCACATAGCATATACATAAAGTTAACGATAACTCAAAATGCGTGAACTCTTTATAAACAGTTTAATCATGTTGACTAGGCCTTTATAAAAACATGCATTCATAAGAGATTGATAAGGCTTGTAAGCAACTGAACACATAAACATACCATGATCAGTAAAAGCAATTAACATCTTGTTTCACAAAAAGGGTTTAGGGGAACTCACCTGGTTGTAGTAATCTTCCTAAACACGCGTCTCAAACCGAACCGAACTCACACCTAAACCATACAATACATTCCGGTTAGTGACATACCCCAAAGAAGGAAGGGAAATCCGAACTCTGACCTTTGAACTCACTCCGAGTCCAGAATCCTCCCATCCGGTATCCCCTTCCGGAATCCCCAAATCCGGGATCCGGTCTCCACTTCTGGAATCTCCAAACCCGGGATCCGGTATTCAATTCCGGAATCCCCATCCGGGATCCTGTACCCTAAGTCCGGGGTCCTCAAATCCGGAACCCCACTCTGGAATCCCAATCCGGAGATCCCAATCCGGAATCCGGTACCCTAACTCCGGACTAGGCGATTTCCGGACTGTCGAACCATAAACCCAAATTCCTCTCAACTAGATTAAATCCAAAACTTTTGTCATGAAATCCTTTTCATAAACTGCTAAGATTACTCCCTAAACCTCGTATACTCCCACAATCAAACGATCCAACCACTTAACAGTCCGAATTAGAAGTAAATCACCATTTTCGTTCTTTCATAAAATATACAGTTCAACCACTAAGACACCCAAAACCTTTGATTAAAACGATAACCACTAGACAAAACAAAGTAAAGGAATCGAGGCTTACCGATTTGGAGCTTTCCTGATCAAAATTGATGTTGATTGAAGTTCTTCCCTCTCCCTTTCTTGTTTCTCTTCTCAGCCACCAACACAAAGAATGATGGAATAAATGAGGGAACCTAGGGATTTGCTCCCTTAAATATCTTTCATTATTTGCCAAACGGCCCCTCCTCATCTTTTCCTTTATTACACTTTGGCTACAAGACTTCCAAACATTTGATAGATAACCGGTTGTTACACGTATCTCTTCCGGAGTGCAAAAAGAATCTCGAAGCTTTGGATGGCTTTACAAAACTCAATGCGGTCTTCAACAATTTCCAAGGCTTCTCGGGCATTTGTTTCGTTTAGATTTGCAGCAAACGAAATCTGGAGTTCTTTTTCCTTGGTGATTATGTCTCTTAGCGCATCTCTGACCTTTAGCAGTGTTCCGTCGCAGAATCTTTCAACTTAACTGAAGCGGATAAACTTCTTTTCATTCTGTTCGTTGATATAGACGATTCCGAATTCTGGTTGTAGCAGCAGACTGTTGACTGGAAACATTTTCAATTCAGGGGATTTCTGATCAGGTTTCAGCAGGTTGATCTTTTTCGTTCGATGCTCGACTCTCATCTGAAAATTAGTAATGTATGACGTCATTACCTTGTGTTTCAAGAATCGCTTTATAGCTGCAAACGCTTTGGTGATATGGAGCGGTCGGATCGTTCGAGTTCGGAGGTCTTTGAGGATCGGGTGAAAGTCGTTCAGTCGGAGATTCTTGAAGTCGGCTTCGGAGAATATCCATTCTTTCCCATCTTCTCTTTTGACGGTAAAGACTGGGTACCAGATCTTCAGAATTCGGTCAGATCGGATATTGATGACTTCGGTGACCTTGTGTTTGGTTCTGACCTGACTGACCGGTAAACACCTTTTCATTACCTCAAGATATTGTTTCTTGTAAACATCGTCGAACTTTGCTAATCCAAGAAAGAAGGCTGGATCAAGCACACGCAGTTTATGGACGAACAACCACTTCAAAGAATCCTCTAGGAAGGGGATGAGGACAATGATTTTCTCCCATCTGACAGGTTGTGGTGGTTGATCAGAAGCGGTTTGTTGCTGAGGAGATGTCGGATGTGCTGGTGTAGAATTCTCGGGAATCAGATTAGCATAGGCAGGTGTACTTTGAAAGGACTGCAGCAAGAACTGATCGTAATCAAAGTCGTCGTCGGCATCGGTAGGAAAGATCAAATTTACCTCGGAGTTTATAGCACTGGCGTCTTTTTCATACCATGCATTTTCCTGTTTCAGGGTCAATCTCCGAGTCAAGATCAATCATTTCAAATTCAGGCCTTTCCGGTGCGGTGTAGACGATCAATTCTTGGGATTCTCCCTTGGGATTTTCAACCATTGGGTCTTCATCATCTAAGATGTCCATATCGATGACCATCTCGGCTAGACTTAGTTGTGTTTGTGGCTGATCTTCTGATAGTGCCACAGTGGTTGACGGTTCCGGTTGAACCGTTGAAGTAGAATCGATGTTGATTGGCTCAGACTCTATTACTCTTTGACGCTTATTCTCCCCCTCACAGTGATAAGGGTCATCCTGGTCATCGTGGGAGCGTTTGAGTCCGTTGGCTTGACTCTTGCAAGTACTTTCGAGAGAGGCGACCTTGTCGGACAGAGTTCTAAGGGCATTCTGAACGTTCTTTAGGGTCATGTCAAGCTGATCCAATCTGGTGTTGATGGATGACGGTTGAGCAGATGCTTATGATCGAAGCACGGATATGAGATCTGCTTCGGTTGAGGAGTCAGTGTTGGTGTGCTAGAGCATTTGGGCTAGGAGCATGGTTTTTAGATCATCCACCGAATATGATTGCTGAGCAGGTGTCGGTGGAGGTGTTGGTGTGTTTTTGGGTTCTACCACTTTCTCCTTCCCTTTGAGTAAGCTCTTGACTTTGTCGAGCTCTATTCTGAACTCCTTTTCCATTGCTTCGCGGACAGCCTTTAAGGCGCCGTCCAGATATTTCCTTGACATAAAGTCAGGTAAATCACCGCCGGGATCACTTAGATTACCCGTTGAGGTCACAACTGTTGAATTAATAGAAGTGCGACCTACGTTCATAACTGGCATGACATTAACTATGGTAGGATTTCCATCCGATCTTCGTAATCCGCTCAACGGCAAACTTACTACGGATGTTCCGATCGGTTCACTTAATTCATCGATGTTAGCAGTCTCGATCTGTGTCCTAGACAAAGAAGATGTTATAATATCAAAGGGCTCTAGACTCAAAGGTGCACAGAAAGAAGTCGAGAACGGGGGAGGCTATTCTCTTATTTCAATATCAAAACTCTCCGAGTGAGAGAACGATAGACTTTGTGCTAAGTCCCCATGAGAAATTGAAACAACCAGTTGTTGAGAGGTGGTTGAGTGGCTAGGGAGGTCATGCAATTGCATCGCTAGGTCCACGACGACTTCTTCAATGTCTCGTTCCAACGGATGAGACGAGGCAACAGATGTGTCTACCTAGGCGACACGGGCTCGGTTACGCTCATTTTCTGCTCTATTTGTAGACTCACTCTCTCGTTATTCTTTTTCGATCTCCATTCTCTCCGCCTCACTTGTTCTAAATTTTCAACTAATTCTCCCTCCTCTCTCCTTATGTCTCCTGTAATAGGCTTGGATGTAGGAATTTCGGAGGGTGTGGGTGAGTCGGATGGAGTTTTATCAGTCATAGGCGGGAGACGTCCGATACGGGGTGGTATCATAGATAAAAGGATAGCACGGTCTGTATCGGAGTCGGTGGTTTCAGAGTCCAAGACTCCGGTTTGTATCTCCGATGAGATCGGGTCAACTGTGTCGGTGTCGGGATATTGGTCTAGTATAAAGGCATTGACGACCGGGACCTCGTAGTCGACGGTCCGGCCTCAGAGGTGTTACGAGTGGTAGAGGTGGTGTGTGGGGGGTGGGTGGTCTACTTGTAGACGGTCGGGAATGTTGGCTTGTGGAGGGTCGGGTGGCATGGCTTGTACTGGCACACGAATCCTCTGCACCGCCCGCTTCATTTCCCCTCATAGAGTGTACTCTCAGCACGCCCCGTCCGAGAGCCCCAGCTACCCGGACTCTACCTCCTCTTGTCCTTGGACCCTCACGTCGCTCGGGCCTAGCTCCCTAGGGAGGTCCCTCCGGCTCTGGCTGGACCATAGGAGCACCTAACGCTCGCCTATATTCTATAACACTCAGTGCTTGCGGATCCGCGTATGCCAGTAAGGCTTCAGGTATACGCATGGCTTGTACGTTGGACGGGTTGTGAATTACAAGGTAATGTAAGCTAAATTGAGGACATACCGGGTGGTTTATGCGGCGTAGGATGTCCGGGTTCGCGTGCATGTGTTGACGGATGGCAAGCTGAAGGAATCGGGGGTATGGAATGAACTTGCGTTCCTTTGTTCCGCCGATGGCGCGTATGGTCTGAACGAGTTCGCGCCAGATGATCATGGAGAAGTCCATGTGGCGGTCGTAGATGACAACGTGAAATAAGAATAGAAGGTTGCCGGTGCACTGGTCTATGCCTTTCCATCGCGAAGAGAGACACCTGTTCAGGATCATGAACAATATGTACCGGAACGGAGCGAGATACTTCCGTCGCAAAGACTCCGGTGTGAGTTCGAATGGATACTGATCGATCATCGCAGTGATCGTCTGAGTGTTGTCGCCGGTAACTACTCGAATGTTGTTCTAGACTTGCTGTAAGAAGAGGACCGGGACGTCGGTAGTCTCCGTAAGTGCATGACGTAGGGGTGGCCGAGTAGTATGTCCACGACGACACGATGTTGTGGTCGGAATTCAGCAGCATCGAGGTGATGATTATTTTCCTCGATTTCAGAAACATGGTCCGGTGGAACTAATGCGTTGTCAGCCTCTTCGTCAATGAATTCCTCATGGGGAGGATTGCCTTGTTGTTGTTGATCCGCCATTTGTGTACCCGAAATACACAGAATTAGACGATAGGTGGGTGAAAAGTGTCGGTGCGTACCTTGGCGAAAATCGGCTCAATCTGGAACAGATTGAGGAAAGGCAGTGGAACAGGGTACTGGAATGGCCAATTTGTCCGGATAAAGAAAGTGGCCGGGAAGCATAGTGTCCGGGTACAATGGTCATCGGATAACACAAGTTACCGGGTACATTGGTATGCAGATACGTATGGTTACCCGACAAATTAAGGTTACTGGACAAAAGGAAGTTACCGGACAAACGAGACATACCAGACAACTAGGTTACCGGACAAGCATTATCTACCTGGATAGTTGAACTTACCGGATACCAAAAAGGTTTCCGGACAACATTGGTTACCGGGTGAGATGCTTTCCGGATAAATTGACTTACCGGATAAAATATCTACCTATGGAGGTGTCCGGATAATTTGAATGTGCCCGGATAGATTCAAACTATCCGGACGACATCCGGTCAGATCTAATCTGTTAAAAATAGCATTTAAACCACAAACATGACTATACTAGAATGATCGAAACACATACAGGAGTAATATTGAACCACTGATGGACTCAAACCATTTTTAAATCGTGGGAATGCGAACCGACTCCGGGTCGAAGTTCGAACGACCCAAAACAATCGACAAATCGGTCGATTTGAGTGTCGAGACGTGTGTGACAGTGTACGGTAATCAATATATGATCGAAATCGATTACGTACCTGAGTTGTGAAGATGAAGAACGACTGAGATGATCGAAATTCAAGCTCACCGAGGGTTTTGATGATGGTTTCCGGAAAAAAATTTATAAATGAATAGTCCGGGTTTAAATTGGGCCGAAGTTACCGGGTTGGGTTTCCGGAAATCTATCCGGTCCGAATAGGTATCCGGTCCGGAAACCTATCCGAATAGATAGGTTACCGGATGCCTTGTCCGGGTAGCTTATCCGGGAAGTTTGTGCATTTTCAAAAAAACTGACCTTTTAAAGACATTCCTTTTAGCCCCTTTCCGAAAAAACTTTTGTAAAAACAACTACTCCCCCTCGAGTTTTGCAAAGTAGATTCCCCATCGGGTTTTGCAAATGAGCACAATGCTCCCCCTCGATTTGATCAAACGATGAACATTTGAAACGAAGACTTTGAAATAATGAACGCACACACAAAAAAAAACTTTAACTTTTTAAGACAAAAATTATGTGACGCATCCCCTCAAATATTGAAAAAACTTACCTGGTGTGATTTAGGCATATGTGCTCCCCCTGAACACATAAACAAAGTTGCGAAACACACAGATGAATCAAAAAATAATTCAGACGACAGTAAGTGAAAGAAAGGAAAACACAAATTAATTGAAAGCAAACAAACGAAATCTATCTAGTTAGTACAGAGATTTAACGGAAATATGTGTACGATACAAGTAGAATACAGATGCGAGGAAGTGTGTACTCGATCATCTGGAGTTTAAACAACAGATGATGAATAGGCAGTTCCTCGTAAGTGTATGGAACTTGTATCGGGTGCACGGGTTGTTTTAATCATCAGATTTAGCATACCAAGCTTGGACACAAGATTGTTAAAACGTTTTTCGTCCAAGGGTTTTGTAAAGAGGTCTGCTAACTGATGTTCAGTATTAACGAAGTAGAGTTCGATTGTACCTCTTTTGACGTGATCCTTGATAAAATGGTACCGAACGTCTATGTGCTTCGTCTTAGTGTGCTGGACCGGATTGCTGGAAATGGCAATTACGCTCTTTGAGTCGCAGTAAATGGAAACCTTCGAGTATGTGAAGCCATAGTCTTTGAACTGTGTGCGCATCCAGATGACTTGAGAACAGCAGCTCGCGGCGGCCACGTACTCCGCCTCAGCAGTAGATGTGGAGACGCACTACCGCTTCTTGGATGCCAAGCTGACTAAGCTATCGCCCAGAAACTGCACATGACCCGATGTGCTTTTCCGATCCAGCATTCTTCCTGCATGGTCCGCGTCTGAGTACGCCGTGAGCTCAAAATCTGTCTCTTTCGGGTACCACAAGCCAAGATCAGCAGTACCTTTTAAGTAACGAAAAATTCTTTTTACCGCAACTATGTGAGACTCTTTTGGTTTTGACTGAAAACGGGCGCATAAGAATGTCGAGAACATGATATCCGGTCTACTCGCCATCAAGTACATCAAATAACCTATCATCCCTCGTGTTGATCCAAACCCTCAGTGATTTGATAATGACTCTCTAAGAAACACTTAGTGAAAATTGTAAGTAGACAATATGTATTAGAGTTTCACTATCGCTGATAAGTACTATATCTCTACAGTACCGCTGATAGGAAACTCGTGCTCTTTAAATTAGACATTCAGCGAAACTGTTCATCAGCAAGCTCTGAGCCTGTTCAGTCTTACTAATGATCGCTGATAAGTTTTAGTTGTTTACTTATGTAACGTCCCAAAAATTACAATAAATTTTAACTTTAAAAATAGGCATTTTAATAAATAAAACCTTATTAAATATCCAACACCGTTTCGTTTGCAAATTCAATAATAAATATTCTCAGTAAAAATAAACAGCGGAAATTAAATCGTATAATAATAACTCTAATCTCATGATTATAAAAACTCTTCACGCGCGCCAGTGTGTACCCGTCACGCCTTGGAGCCACAAGCACCTGAAACCACATTAAAATAGGAAAGGGTAAGCACAAGGCTTAGTGAATTCCATCACATGCGCAGGTAGAAACTATATACACATCACTCCTATTCGCACATGAGCAACAACACCACAGTTACATAATGTAAGTAAACACATACAAGTAATTATGTACCCAACTCCTCGGTCCCACCGAGTTCCCGGTCCCACCAAGTTCACACAACGTTTCCATACACTTCCTCGGTCCCACCGAGTCCTCGGTCCCACCGAGTTGTAATGTAACACACTCATCCCACCGAGTTCCCACAACATTTCTATCCACTTCCTCGGTCCCACCGAGTCCTCGGTCCCACCGAGTCCTCGGTCCCACCGAGTTGTAATGTAACACACTCGTCCCACCGAGTTCCCACAACATTTCTATCCACTTACTCGGTCCCACCGAGTCCTCGGTCTCACCGAGATGTAATGTAACACACATTTATACTAAGCATTTAACCCAAGCAAATATTACACACCACAAACAACTAGTTCACACCACAAGTACAGTAGTACATACAAACTACCATAACATGCATACAATTCCTATCTACACAGTGAGAGAACTCACCTCAACGCAAAGTAGATGTCCTCAACAGCAAAACGAGCCGGACAACACCAACTCACCTTTTTCCACCTAAATAAGTGATAACAAACGTCACAACGAAGTCCTAGCCCAAAGTCACAACTATAAGCTTACACACGAAAAATCCAGCTTTTACTCTAAGATTTACCGGTCTGTTCGGGACCTGTTTAGCCCCTCTTAAACTCATCAACCCAGAATTATTATACCATAATCCGTTAGTTCTATGTATTAGGGTTCCAGGGACATATCGTACGCGTTCTAACGATTTTCCTACAATTTAATACGAATTTTCTAAAAACAGGACACGAAGCTGTCATAACCAGACCTGCTGTACAAACAGCCATTTTACGCCTAGTTAGAGGCCGAACCAGACTTCCTCTAAAACACGAAAAGTGTGTCCGACACAGAATGTTAACCGTGGGCACCGGATTCGCCCCAAACCGAGCTACGACGAGAAAGTTACGGGCGAAATACGAACTGGACAGAACCCTTTTATTCACATAAAATGATAACTTTAAAGGCTAAGGTTTTCGGGTTTCGGGTTTACGCGATCGGGTCACGGATTAGAGTTTTAGGTTACTAAAGTCTGGGCTCACGCGCGCACCACCCACTGCCACCTTCGGCAGTGGTGGTTGCCGCCGCCGCCGGCGATCGTGGTGGTTTTCCGGTGACAAAAATAGCAAAACGAAGAGACAAAGGAAAGAGAGGTTTACCTCACGACGACGACGACGCCGCAGCAGCAGCCCCTCGGAGGTCCGATCACCGCTGCTCCTCCTCCTTCTCGCTACTCTCTCTCTCTTCGCTAATCTCTCTCTCTCTCGCCGCTGCTCTCTCTCTCTCTCGCCGCTGCTCTCTCTCTCTCTCTCTCGCCACTGAAACAGCAGCGGCGGCGGCGGCTGGGCGCTGCTGGTGGTGGTACGGCGGCAGCAAGGGGGGTGTAGGGTTGTTGCTTGCGCGAAAAAGGAATCGAGAGGGAGAAGGGGTGTAGGGTTTTGTTTTCTTTTCCTTCTTCTCGTTTGCTCACCACGAAACCCAAACAAAACAATGTGGGGGCTCGGTTTAGAATTGCATGGGCCGACCCCCCCCCCCCCCCCCCCCATGCTTAAGACTTTCACTTGCTTGCCACAATTGGTCCCTGGGTTTATGAGATTTATCCAAACTTCCCCTCCTATCTTAGGATTTAGCAAATGACCATATAACCCCACACATAAAACGTTTTAGGTCTTTGACACCTAACCCCGTTAAAAGATTCGCTAAAAAAACATTATAACTAAATATAAAAAAAATGTATATCGGGACACGGGCTTTACAACTCTCCCCCACTTGAATTAGACTTCATCCTCGAAGTCTATGCCTGTGAATAGCTCTAGATGGTTCTCCCGCATCTCAACCTCAGGTTCCCAAGTCCGCTCGGAACCCTTTCGGTGCTTCCACCAGACCCTCACTAACTGGAATCTAAATTTCTCACACCGCCTAAAATTGCTCGAATACTTTTCTTACCAATAAAACTCCTTCAATAACACTGAAATTATGATCGGAAGAACACTCCAACAACTGGATTCATTCCTAGTCAAACGTCTTCGGTCGTTCTCCCAACCTTAGATATTCCATACCCCCCGATTCAAATTTCAAGCTCTAACCATTCTAAAGGTGCTCACCAATATACCCCACAGGATACTCGAATCCTGTCATTCCTATCATTAACTGTCAATTAACTTTCACAAGTTCTAATAGCCTCCCAAAATTTATTTCACATGAATCATCAAACCAGTAAATTTATAATCACCCACGAAGGTCATTCCACCATAACCACTCATCACAAGTAAGCATCTCAGGGTTACTACTACCATCACCATAATTACCTTAAAATCGGCTACAAATCTCCGATTACACTAAAGATGTTTGGCCTCAAGCCCGAAAGTCGACACCTAAATATACTACTTACCTCAAAAAGGTTACTGCGCTATTATGCTCTTAATTACAAAGGGCATCATTCCCTTAACCGATACTATTCGGCCTACAGTACCAACACGCGTGGAATGCCCAACCTTCCACCGTCTACTTATCCTCCACGCTCGCTCTAGGAAGCCTAGTTACACCGTATCAAGATACACCTTAACGTCTACCTCCCATGTACGTCTCAAAGCCCGGCACATCGGAATTACCTCCCAAGTAAGTGCTCAAGACTATATCCTCTTAGTGCCTACTGGAAAGTCAAGGTCATAACACATGAATACCGGGGTCCCACCCCGAGACCCCCAACCGACCATTACCAACGACTGACTAACGTGACCAAGGATCCAAAATGCAAAACAGTCTACCAACAACATGCCTATCTCGGAATGACTCACTCACCCAAACATGTAAATACTCAACGTGCAAAAAAAATGTAAAACTGTGCAACAAAAACAACCCATCAACAAGACTCCCCATCGAGCCATTAGAACCGTGCAATTGACCCATGACTATCTCAAAGTCAAAACCGAGCAAAATGCTCCACGCTTGCTAGACCCATAAGTCGGTCAAAACGCGATTAAATAAAGTTTAAGCAAGCAATACTCTAAAATCAACATTAGTCCCAAACTCAACACGGTTTAAACAAAAGAGTTTTCCAAAAGGACTCACACCCTTAAAATTCTCAAGATGACACAAAACACTTAAAAGCGCATTTCCCAAATGGTTTACAAAACCATTTTCAAAATATTTTCAACGTCAAGATTTTTCATCTCAAAAAGATCGTATGCAATAAAACTACTATTACCAGGTCGGTAGTTACGCAAAAATTGACACGCTCGTCTCCTATAGTAAAATCATGTTGAAAATCCTCCCATTGCAGCTCTGTTTACTCAAAAAACGCAAAGCGAAATAAATGATTTCTTTAAAAATGAACCGTCACGGTTCTAGTATGGGTTGGCTCATGACCTGTACTTAAAATAACCACTCGACCTTACACAGGGTGCGACAAAAGGGTGCACATATATTTCAAAATCAGTTCCACGACGTTTGACCCCAAAATTTCTCTTTTTAAATCATAAAATGTCGTGGCACAGGGTTCAGCAACAATTTTTTTTTTCGCGCGCCGGCTAGTCCTACAAAACGATGAAACGGTTTACAAATATATTTTTGTTAAAACGCAACTGACTCGTGCAAGTTTCAAACTTAAAGATAGAAACCAATCCGTTTCCATCATTTGAAAATATCGACTAAAACCTCATAAAATCTCAAAAGGTGGGGTTCTTTAAATTGATTTCCAAGTTTTCCCCAAACGGTCACATAAACAAATAAGATATGCACCTCGTGAAATTAAACCCACACGACTCAACATGCCGTAAAACAAAACTTATTTTACCCAAATCACTCAAATAGTTTTATACATACATCGTGGAATGTAACTTTCCGTCTCAACTCTAACATATGTGGAGGAGTTCCAATGTTAAAGTCACAAGCCGTAGTCACTTGCCCAACATTTAAAACACCACAAAACACGGATATCATCTTACCCGAAAGAACCGTTGGAAAATAACGAAATGAGACAATTTCTAACAAAGTTTGCAACTCCCGTGATAAAACGGTTTCATGCACTTTCAAAACCATAATTCGAAATCTTGCGTGTGTGCTAAACATTTCTCAAAATTCTAAAACACAATCCACATAAGGATTGGAAACACAAGAAATAGATAATGCAATTTTATTTCAAAATCAAACTTTGTGCATGACTTAGTCGGCATCCTACGTCTCGACTCAAATGGTCTACTTAAAACAAACATCACATCAGCAACCTCAACCACAAGTGGACAGCATAATCGTCCTATACTACGGCCCAAACGCTCACTACAAGTGTGAGGCACGAAATAATGGGTAGCCCTGCTATCAAACATCACTACAGCAGACACCGAATTAACTAAGAACGTACTTAATCAAACAGCTTAAGCAAAAAGCAACTACATACAATAACCAATAAAAGAAAACAAGTGATGAAATATACCTGTCACCACTTTAGGCGTAGCCTGTGCCTCCTCCACCGACATTTGATGAATTCTACCTCAGGCCGCCTCGGGTCCAGCCTGGCCCACACGACCATCAGTAATACGCAAGGGAGCAACCGCAGGAGCTTCTTGTGCCCCACTCCCAACAGTAATCCTCGGATTCGGGCAGTTGGTCTTCACGTAGCCCGTCTGTTTGCAGTTAAAACAGACCACCAGTGGTACCCTGCAATCCCGACCGTAGTGTCCTACCTGGCCACACTTGAAACAATTGTCGTTTCTCCTTCCGCTACTATCCTTGGTTTTAAACCCACCGCTCCTTCGATTCAAGAGTGAGTCCGAAAACCTCGTTTTCTTTGGGACTGCCGATTCTGGTGCAACGGCCTGCGCCGTTTTCCTCTTCTTAGTCCGTTCCTCTAACTCAGGTTCCTGTCTCCGAGCAGCCTCCATCATCACTATTACTTCATCACGAACGGTGGTAATAATCTCGGGGATTACCTCCCTAATAGCATGCTTTACTTCCGCCGCGATCAACTCACGTATCTGCTCAGTAGTGAGTTCAATACTAACATTCGGTTCAACATCGTTGTTCCTCCTTGTGATGGTCATCCTAGGTAATTAATACAACGAGCTATTAGCACATAATAACTCATACTAACAACGCTCACCCTCAACTCCTCAGATTCCTCGTGACTTTCCCCGACCCGAGCATTGATCCTGTGCTTCCGATAGTAGGAGCTATACTACTACCTTCCACACCTATCATCACTCGTTCCGAGTTCCATCCGATGTGTCCAAGTAGTTTGTCGCCGATAACTACACCCATATGCCCGTACCAGCATATGTATGCACCTTTCCTAGCTCCCTAGGAATTTCATCTCATTCCACTACCCTTGCTAGGACGGAATCCCCACTAGTCCTGGCGAGTCGCCTCGCAAATGCATAGTCGCATACAGTGGAAACCAGATAGACATTCAAATATAAGATTCTATCCTACAACGGTTGGACTCAAACAAGAGCTGCGTAATAGAACTAAATCCAACATTCTAAGGCTATTCGGTTCCTACTGCATACAACCTATAGTGCATTCGTTTAACAACATATCAAGGCTAGCATAAAATTCCTATTAGCATGCGGTAACCATACAATACCATGTAACCCACACAAGCAATCTAGCATGCATACCCTATTATCCAGAAAGCGATAAATACACCAAGTATTGTACCTTTTCCTTTAGCTCCGGCTGACTATACACACTGCGCCCTCGATCACCGTTTCTCAAACGGGTTTTCCTTTCTTTTATTTTCCAAAGATTTTAAGAGAAGAATTTCATAGCCGCGACTTGAGATCAAACACACCGAGATGTGTTTGATTCACTCAAGCTGTGCTTTGATACCAAGTTGTAACGTCCCAAAAATTACAATAAATTTTAACTTTAAAAATAGGCATTTTAATAAATAAAACCTTATTAAATATCCAACACCGTTTCGTTTGCAAATTCAATAATAAATATTCTCAGTAAAAATAAACAGCGGAAATTAAATCGTATAATAATAACTCTAATCTCATGATTATAAAAACTCTTCACGCGCGCCAGTGTGTACCCGTCACGCCTTGGAGCCACAAGCACCTGAAACCACATTAAAATAGGAAAGGGTAAGCACAAGGCTTAGTGAATTCCATCACATGCGCAGGTAGAAATTATATACACATCACTCCTATTCGCACATGAGCAACAACACCACAGTTACATAATGTAAGTAAACACATACAAGTAATTATGTACCCAACTCCTCGGTCCCACCGAGTTCCCGGTCCCACCGAGTTCACACAACGTTTCCATACACTTCCTCGGTCCCACCGAGTCCTCGGTCCCACCGAGTTGTAATGTAACACACTCGTCCCACCGAGTTCCCACAACATTTCTATCCACTTCCTCGGTCCCACCGAGTCCTCGGTCCCACCGAGTTGTAATGTAACACACTCGTCCCACCGAGTTCCCACAACATTTCTATCCACTTACTCGGTCCCACCGAGTCCTCGGTCTCACCGAGATGTAATGTAACACACATTTATACTAAGCATTTAACCCAAGCAAATATTACACACCACAAACAACTAGTTCACACCACAAGTACAGTAGTACATACAAACTACCATAACATGCATACAATTCCTATCTACACAGTGAGAGAACTCACCTCAACGCAAAGTAGATGTACTCAACAGCAAAACGAGCCGGCCAACACCAACTCACCTTTTTCCACCTAAATAAGTGATAACAAACGTCACAACGAAGTCCTAGCCCAAAGTCACAACTATAAGCTTACACACGAAAAATCCAGCTTTTACTCTAAGATTTACCGGTCTGTTCGGGACCTGTTTAGCCCCTCTTAAGCTCATCAACCCAGAATTATTATTCCATAATCCGTTAGTTCTATGTCTTAGGGTTCCAGGGACATATCGTACGTGTTCTAACGATTTTCCTACAATTTAATACGAATTTTCTAAAAGCAGGACACGAAGCTGTCATAACCAGACCTGCTGTACAAACAGCCATTTTACGCCTAGTTAGAGGCCGAACCAGACTTCCGCTAAAACAGGAAAAGTGTGCCCGACACAGAATGTGAACCGTGGGCATCAGATTCGCCCTAAACCGATCTACGACGAGAAAGTTACGGGCGAAATACGAACTGGACAGAACCCTTTTATTCACATAAAATGATAACTTTAAAGGCTAAGGTTTTCGGGTTTCGGGTTTACGCGATCGGGTCACGGATTAGAGTTTTAGGTTACTCTCTCTCTCTTCGCTAATCTCTCTCTCTCTCGCCGCTGCTCTCTCTCTCTCGCCGCTGAAACAGCAGTGGCGGCGACTGGGCGCTGCTGGTGGTGGTACGGCGGCAGCAAGGGGGTGTAGGGTTGGTGCTTGCGCGAAAAAGGAATCGAGAGGGAGAAGGGGTGTAGGGTTTTGTTTTCTTTTCCTTCTTCTCGTTTGCTCACTACGAAACCCAAACAAAACAATGTGGGGGCTCGGTTTAGAATTGCATGGGCCGGGCCAACACCAACTCACCTTTTTCCACCTAAATAAGTGATAACAAACGTCACAACGAAGTCCTAGCCCAAAGTCACAACTATAAGCTTACACACGAAAAATCCAGCTTTTACTCTAAGATTTACCGGTCTGTTCGGGACCTGTTTAGCCCCTCTTAAGCTCATCAACCCAGAATTATTATTCCATAATCCGTTAGTTCTATGTCTTAGGGTTCCAGGGACATATCGTACGCGTTCTAACGATTTTCCTACAATTTAATACGAATTTTCTAAAAACAGGACACGAAGCTGTCATAACCAGACCTGCTGTACAAACAGCCATTTTACGCCTAGTTAGAGGCCGAACCAGACTTCCGCTAAAACAGAAAAAGTGTGCCCGACACAGAATGTGAACCGTGGGCATCAGATTCGCCCTAAACCGATCTACGACGAGAAAGTTACGGGCGAAATACGAACTGGACAGAACCCTTTTATTCACATAAAATGATAACTTTAAAGGCTAAGGTTTTCGGGTTTCGGGTTTACGCGATCGGGTCACGGATTAGAGTTTTAGGTTACTCTCTCTCTCTTCGCTAATCTCTCTCTCTCTCGCCGCTGCTCTCTCTCTCTCGCCGCTGAAACAGCAGCGGCGACGACTGGGCGCTGCTGGTGGTGGTACGGCGGCAGCAAGGGGGTGTAGGGTTGGTGCTTGCGCGAAAAAGGAATCGAGAGGGAGAAGGGGTGTAGGGTTTTGTTTTCTAACCCCACACATAAAACGTTTTAGGTCTTTGACACCTAACCCCGTTAAAAGATTCGCTAAAAAAACATTATAACTAAATATAAAAAAAATGTATATCGGGACACGGACTTTACAACTCTCCCCCACTTGAATTAGACTTCGTCCTCGAAGTCTATGCCCGTGAATAGCTCTAGATGGTTCTCCCGCATCTCAACCTCAGGTTCCCAAGTCCGCTCGGAAACCTTTCGGTGCTTCCACTGGACCCTCACTAACTGGAATCTAAATTTCTCACACCGCCTAAAATTGCTCGAATACTTTTCTTACTGTTAGATCTGAGTTTTGTCAATAAACTAAGTGTTAAAGGTCTGATGAGAAGACTCAGATGTTCTGATATGAAGAGTCAGAAGTCTGAGAAGAAGAGTCAGAAGTAGAGCCAGAAGTTCTGAGAAGCCTTATCAGAAGAACATTCAGAAGTTCTGAACTACCTGTTCAGAACTTATAACTAGATATTTTCCTTAGTGTTTAGTTAACTAATTAGGACACGTGTATTGTTCCTATTAGTCATTCATATTTGTAATGTAGCTTTAATATTTCCGTTGCAGTATATATAGTAGTTAGCACTACATTGCTAACTGATTTTCCCCGAATATAATTGTATTCTCTTTTTGTAATCTTTGAGATTCTCTCTCTCTAAGATCTGTAATTCTGTTCTTCATTGAATACAATTGGGCTTGATCATATTACTTCTCAATTACTGTTTCATACATTGTTGTATTGACTGTAAGAGTAAATCCTGGACTTACAATTGGTATCAGAGCCACTCAACAAACAAATTTATTCAAGATCGTGATCGCGAAGGTTTATTGATCAGTTTCTTGAAGAATTATTGATTCGTTCAAAAATCGATTCCGCTGCTAGTTCTAATTCTTGAATTCTTGGCAATTCTTGAATTAATTGATTGTCTTTCGATCAAGAAATTCAAATTTGTCTCTCTGTTGAAAATTCTTACAATCATGTCTTCTAAAGAATATCTCGCTATAGGATCTGAAACAAAGCCACCTGTTCTAATTCCTGAAGAGTACCAGCAATGGAAAATACGAATGATCCAATTCTTGGATAACATAGATGAGAATCTGATGGTCTCTATTCGAGAAGGTCCTATCGAAGTCTACATTGATGTGGAAGCAACTCCTGAAACAGAAACAACTCCAGAAATTCCGGCAACAAGGGTGAAGAAGAACTATTCTCAATACACAGCAGAACAGAAAAGTAGGCATGCAATAGACAAAAGAGCGATCACATTGATGACACTTGCAGTTCCGAATGAAGTTCTTAACAGAATTGATAGTGGTTCATCAGCCAAGGAAATGTGGGATGAACTGGAAAGACAAATGTTAGGAACTGTCAGATCGATACAAGCCAAGTTAAATCAAAGCATAAATGCTTATGAAAGGTTCAAGGCTAAAGAATCTGAAAGCTTAACTCAGACATATAGTAAATTCTGTACTATACTAAATGATTTGAGAAGGAATGGACTGAAAAAGACAAAGTCAGAAATTAATTACAAATTTCTGAACAGTCTAAACTCTGAATGGTCATCATTTGCTATAAGTCTACAAATGAATAAGGATATGTGTGAAGAAGATCTAAATGATCTATTTTGTGTTCTTAATCAGCATGAGGACTATGTTAAGATTGTGGTTGAAGAAAAGAAAATTGTTGCAGAACAATTAGCTTTTCTGTCAAAGTCCAAAAGTGTGAAAACACCCAAGAAGGCAGCATATCTATCTGAGATACCAAATCTGGAGGAGTCTGATAAGGAAGAGGGATCAGAAGAAGATGAGGATATCAAAATGATTGCTGAAAAGTTGGCCTTGTTGACTAATACTTTCAACAAGAGGTATGGAAAAGGAAAATATCAGGGCAAGTTCAGGAAAGAGCAGGGAAGTTCAGATTTCAAGAAAAGAGAAGAGAGAGGAGAAAGTAAGTATGAAAAGAAGGAAGAAAGAAGGGAAGAAAATAGGGAAGAGAAGGAAGAAAGAAAAGAAAAGAATATGTGCTTCAAGTGTGGAAAGTCTGGCCACTTTGCAAAGGATTGCAAAGTGAAAATTGTGAAAGATTATGAGTACTATACCAAAAAGGCTCAGCTGGCGAAGAAAAGAGATGATAAAGTGGCATTGTTAGCTGAACAAGAAAACTGGTTGTACTACACGTCAGATGAAGATGACTGCATAAACTTTTCACAGATGCAGAGTTATATGGCAAAGATGAAGAATGAGGATGATTCTGACTTTGAAGATGCTGATTCTGAGTCATCTACTGAGGTACATTTTGCACTTGAAATAGACTTAATGACACAGATTGGTGAAATGAAAACTGAATTTGTTAAACTAAGAAAATAAATTAAAGGAGAAAGAAATTTAGTTAACAAATTCAGAATTGAAAAAGAAGTAATAAAAGAACAATTTGAGGAATCTGAGATTGAGAAACTGAAAATTAAAACTGAAAATTCTGAGTTGATGAAAAATCTTTCTGAATTAAAAATTGAGTTTTCAAAAGTTAAGGATGAAAAGGGTGATTTACAAATAAAGTTTAATATGCTATTTGAGGAAAGAAAGAATTTATACACCAAAATCATCTAATTCATTTTCTAACAAAAATAAGTTGAATTTTCCAAAAAAAGAGGAAAGCAAAAGGAAAGATGATCTGAAAAGAGTTCCTGAGAAGACTGAATTGAATTCTGATTCTGTACCAAAAGCTCATAGTTTCTGTAATAAATGTACATGTACTTTGAAAAATAGAAATAAAAATGAAAGGACTTATGGTACAGACTTGTTGTTACTTGCACAGAAAAATCTGACTTGTGTTCAATGTAAAAGTGATTCTTTTCAATATTCTCAGAAATGTCCAATAACAATAACATCTGTTTCATTCATAAGAAAAGATATTCAGAATACAGAAAAAAGAATGATTTTGTTCCTCAAACTCAGAGAAAAGAAAAGATAAAAGAAGTGAATCATCAAGTTAAAGTCAAAACAAAGTATGAGAAAGTGAGAAATGTGAAAGAAAAGAAAGTTGAAAACATTGCAAAATCAAAAGGTACACCTTTCAAGATAAAATTGAATAAATTTGTGAACAGAAAATGTTCTGACTTCATAAAAGTGCAAGGCAAATGGTGTTTAAAGAAAGATTTTGAATGGAAAGTAAAAGGCACTTTTGTTAAATCAAATGACAAAGCTAACAAAGAAGGACCCATTCCAAAATTGGTACCTAAAACTAACTGACTGTTGTTGCAGGGCTGTCATGTGTGGTTTTTAGATTCAGGAGCTTCAAGACACATGACAGGTCAGAAGTCTTTTCTATCAAACTTCACAGAAAAGGCTGGAGGAGCAGTAAACTTTGGAAATAACAGCAAAGGTCAAGTTAAAGGTTATGGGGATTTAACAAAATGAGATCTGACAATTCAAAAAGTTTTTTATGTTGAAGGATTAAAACATAATCTTTTCAGCATAAGTCAGTTTTTAGACCGTCTTTGTCAAATCAAGTTCCAAATAACAGGTTGCATGATTTTAACTGAAAAGGATGTTAAAGTCTTCTGGGCCAAAAGACATATGGATTTATTTGTGGTTAACTTTTCAAAATTACAAACATTAAATCATGTTTGTCTTTTATCAAATTCAACTGCAAATGAATGCTGGCTATGGCACAGAAGATGTTCTCATCTAAATTTTAAAGATCTTAATAATCTTGTGGCAAAACATCTGGTTAAAGGTCTACCAAAGATTAAATTTGAAAAAGAATCATTATGCTCAGCTTGTGAAATGGGCAAGATGAAAAAGAGTTCTCACAAATTAAAAATGGACTCATCTTGCAAAGCACCATTAGAAATGATTCATACTGATCTTTGTGGTCCAATTTCAGTTCAATCAATGGGAGGAAAGAAATACATGCTTGTAATTGTTGATGAATATTCCAGATACACATGGGTTGAGTTCTTGAGAGCTAAGTCAGAAGCTGCTACTACATTGATAAACTTTATCAAAAGAATTCAAGTTCTCTTACAACTTACAGTTCAGAAAGGAAAAACAGAAGCTGCTACTACATTGAGAGCTAAGTCAGAAGCTGCTACTACATTGATAAACTTGTTGAAAGGAAAAACAGAACTCTAGTTGAAGCTGCAAGAACCATGCTGGCTTATTCAAATCTTCCAACCTTCCTATGGGCTGAAGCAATTGCAACTGCTTGCTTTACACAGAACAGAACTTTAATCAATGAAAGATTAAATAAGACTCCTTATGAACTGATAAATAAAAGAAAACCATTAATCAAATTCTTTCATGTTTTTGGTTGCAGATGCTATGTTCTTAAAGATAGAGAAAATCTTGCCAAATTTGATAAAAAGGCAGATGAAGGATACTTTGTTGGTTATTCATTAACTTCCAAAGCATTCAGAATCCACAATAGAAGAACCAAGAGAATGATGGAAAGCATCAATGTAACATTTGATGAAGCCAGAATGAAGACTTCTGAACAAGACAGTTCAGAACTCATGCAGAACAAGACAAAGATGACTTCTGATACAAACTCTAATCCTATTTGTTCAGAACTCAATTTATTGTTTAAGGATGCTTTTCTAGAACTAATTTCTGATTCTTATGCAGAATATGAAAACCCAAAGATGGTAAAAGAGATGAAAAATAGAACTTCAGAAATAGTTCAATCAACTATAATTTCTGATAACGGTCCATCTGAAAATGTCCAAATCTGATAAATACAAGTGGTGAAAACTCTGAACCTTGTACTCAGAATTCTGATCCTTGTGTTCAGAACTCTGAACAAGCCACTCAGAATTCTGACTTCACTGCTCAGAATCCAAACTTGGATACATCTCCTATACATGTATCAGAACAAGGGGACAACTCAGAATTACAAGCAATCATTGATGAGAATGATACAAACAATAACTTTTCAGAGATTGATGTGCTTCCCAGTGCAAATAAATGGACTAAAAATCATCCTATTCATCAAGTAATAGGTGATCCATCAGCAGGAGTAAAGACCAGATCAGCTACAGCAAATGAAGCAATGTTTGCTGGTTTCTTAAGTGTGATTGAACCAAAGAAAGCTAATGAAGCCCTAGAGGATCCAGATTGGATTTCAGCAATGCAAGAGGAATTGCTCCAATTTGAAAGAAATAAAGTTTGGAGACTCATTCCAAAGCCTGAAGGTAAATCTATCATTGGAACTAAATGGGTATTCAGAAACAAAAAGGATGAGTCAGGTGTTGTTATCATAAACAAGGCAAGATTGGTTGCTAAGGGATACTGCCAACAAGAGGGAATTGATTATGATGAGACATTTGCACCAGTGGCAAGAATAGAGGCAATCAGAATATTTTTGGCCTATGCTGCACACAAAAATTTCAAGGTGTATCAAATGGATGTCAAATCAGTCTTTTTAAATGGCAAACTTAATGAAGAGGTGTATGTTCATCAACCTGAAGGTTTTGTTGATCCAGAATTTCCTGATCGTGTTTATATTTTAGACAAAGCTTTATATGGTCTAAAACAAGCACCAAGAGCCTGGTATGACACTCTTACTCAACACTTGTTAGTTTCAGGTTTCAAGAAAGGTAACATTGACACAACTTTGTTTTTAAAGAAACAAGGTGATGATTTAATTCTTATTCAGATTTATGTTGATGACATAATATTTGGTTCTACCAGTCCAGAATTATGTGATAATTTTTCTAAAATCAAGTCATCTGAACTTGAAATGAGCATGATGGGTGAGCTGAATTTTTTCCTTGGTCTTCAAGTCAAACAATTACCAAAGGGTATTTTTATAAATCAAGGAAAATATGTCAGAGATATTCTGAAAAAGTTCAAAATGTCTGATTGTGCTTCTATGAGAACTCCAATGGCAACAAACATAAAGTTAGATGCTGATCTCAAAGGAGTTTCAGTAGATACCAAACTCTATAGAGGCATGATTGGATCATTACTTTATCTGACTGCAAGTAGACCAGATATTATGTTTTCTACTTGTTTATGTGCTAGATTTCAATCTAACCCAAAAGAATCACATATGTTGGCTGTCAAAAAGATTTTAAGATATCTCAAAGGATCACCTGATCTAGGTTTATGGTATCCAAAAGAAACTGACTTCAAATTAACTGCTTTCACTGATGCTGATCATGCAGGAAGTAGGTTGGACAGAAAAAGTACTTCTGGTGCTTGTCATTTTTTGGGGGATAAGATAGTGAGTTGGGCATCTAAGAAACAGAATTGTGTGTCTACTTCAACTGCTGAGGCAGAGTATGTTGTTGCTGCTGCTTCATGCTCTCAAACTTTGTGGATGAGAACGCAACTCATGGATTATGGATATCAGCTCAACAAAATTCTCATCTATTGTGACTCAGAAAGTGCAATTGCTATTACTCAGAATCATGTTCAACATTCAAAGACTAAACACATAGATGTGAGGTATCATTTTATAAAAGACTATGTGGAAAAAGGAACTATAGAGATGCACTTTGTGCATACAAAGTATCAATTGGCTGACTTGTTCACAAAGCCACTTGATCACAAAAGGTTCTCTTTTCTCATATGTAAAATAGGAATGCTTAATCTGACCAATTGAAAATATTTGTGTTTTTAAAAAAAATGATAAATGTTTCTAAGTAAAATTGTCTGAGTAGTGTATTCAGAACTCTGAGTCTTAAGTTCAAAAACTCTGACTCTTAAGTTCAGAACTTCTGAGTCTTGAGATCAGAACTTCTGAATCTTGAGATCAGAACTTCTGAGTCTTAAGTTCAGAACTTCTGAATCTTGAGTTTAGAAATTCTGAGTCTAGAGTTCAGACCTTCCGAGTCTTAAGGTCAGAGATTCTGAGTCAATACTTCAGAAATCTAACTTTCAAGAATTTATTTTTGAGACAAACAAATACTTCAAATGTGCGGATTATGTCTTTTCTATTATCTTTTTATCTCATCTTTATGTATCATATTTGGTCAAATACATGCTAAAGTCAAGGGGGAGCATCAATATCTTCTGGAAATTATTTCATGATGCTTAAAAGGTTTGTTGTCATTTCTTATCTCTAATCATTCTAAGAAGAACAAGCTTTTTAATGATAAAATTTTTATCTTGTTCAAACTATATCTGAATTTCAAACATTTTCATATTCAGATATAAGAGTTTAAATGATTTTTTTTAAATCATCATTCTATGAACAGAATTCTGATGATAAAATGTGTTTCTATCTGTTCAAACCTCTTCTGAATAACCAAAAGTTTTACATATGTCAGAAGTTGATTTTAAATAAATTTGTTACAAGGTAAAATTCTTCTGAATAATGGGATCAAAACTTTGAGTAGAACAATCAGATATCTGATAAAGGAAAGTCAAATCTTCTGAGCGTGTTATTCAGATCTTTGACTTGAGTCAATATTCTATCCAATAACACGTGCCAGCTTCATATTTGGTTGATTATGCCACGCATTTCATTTAAATCCTCTGTGGCATTTCAAATGTGTTGACTCCGTTATAACATTGATTTTGCTTTTCCGTCAAACCTTTCAGCTTCGCGAATTTTAAATAGGTCTTAAAATTCCTATTTCCAATTCTTTCAAATTCCAGAGCGAAAAGTGAGATACGAATCAATCCAGAGTTCTTTGAGTTTGTTTTCTTCTTAAATCATGTATGGATTTCGAAGAAGTGGTCAAATTTCTCTACATTCTACTAAGTCTTTGATGGATTCATCTGATGTAATAACCAGGTATTTTATCTAAATTAAAAATTGGAATTTTATAAGTCTTGATTTTTGTATTTTATGGAGTTAAGAAATTAAGGGATAAGTTTTTATTGTATAGTAGAAGCTTAAGGGTGTGTTTTGTCAAGTGAAGCAAGTTTAGGGTTTGTTTGGTATTTTACCCAAACCTTGTTAGCCAAAACCGACTCAGTAGTTTAAAGTATAGGAAATATCCCAATTTGAGATATTAAAGCAAAAACCCAAATAGTGTGTGTGTGTGAATTTGTTCACGGCAGAGAGAGAGAGAGAAGAAGAACCATCGAAGAAGAAGAAGAAGATTAAAGTTACTCAGCTGGGATTTTGTGTTTGGTGCAGTAACATCAAAGAGGTAATTTTCTGATTTAAACTCTCTTTTATGAGAATTAGGTTTCTTTTGGAATTTGAAGTGGGTTTAAGTAATTTTAGAAGAATTTGTGAATTTTAGTTACAATTAGGGTGTTAAAAAGAGTTTAGAACACTTTTGTGCAAAATCTAGGTAACAGATGGATTCCTGCAAATGAACTGAACTTTTCTGAAAAAGACGATGAACAGTGTTTTTGCGAAAAGTAGGAATTCGCAAGCCTTGGTTGCGAAAAGTCCACTTTGCGCAAGTAGCTAAAACGCAAAGTTAGGATCTCGCAACAGTTGGTTGCGAAAAGTAAGGAACTCGCAACTATGGATTGCGAGAAGTGAGGTTTTCGTAATAGTGGATTGCGAAAAGTGAGGTTTTCGTAATAGTGGATTGCGAGAAGTGAGGTTTTCGTAATAGTGGGTTGCGAAAAGTGAGGTTTTCGTAATAGTGGGTTGCAAAAAGTGTGAATTACCTGTTTACGTGTTAAAGAGTATGTACATTTTGATTTGTTTCAGATACTAAGGATCGGGGTTAAAAGTTAATCTGTTTTGAGGAAAGTTTGAAGGACCTTTGCTAAAAAGATCAGGTGAGTTTTACTTTAAAAAATATTTTACTGGAATGCATTATGTGAATAACGAATATTTGATAAAGTGTTCATAATATGTCATACGTGGGTGATTATAATATATTGAGATATTATAATTACGTGAGTATTATATGAAATTATAATACGTGGCCGGGCTTTGGACCGGTGTGATAAATTGGCTCGCAACCAATTGATATTGGCCATTGGTGGAGGGATAAGGTGGAATGAGACATGTATGATACATAAATGCTAGTTGGTATTAACTTACGTGTGATGTATGTGTATTTATATAAAGAGTGTTTTTATATAAATGAATTTTTAATGAATTACAAATGTCAGGGATTTACTCACTAGACCCTTAGGTCTAACCCTCATTTTCTGTTTTAAAAATCATGTATTCCAGGTGGCGGATCCGGTAGGAGCAAATAAGTAGGACTATTCAAGGATAACTTTTGTGAAGAAGTCAGTTTAGAAGTCATGGATGTATTTTTGTACTTGAGCCTTCGTTGTTATTAAACATGTAATTCAATTGTAAAAGTTTGTACTGAATTATCTACTATGTTTTGCTAGACTATGGGACCGAATGTGAAATATGATGTACCTTTTTAATGATATCATGATATGGAATGTATGTTATTTGTATATATTTTGTTAGCGGGTTGTTACAGATGGTATCAGAGCCCTAGTTTAAGGGATTTAGGTATTAGTATCTGTACCTAGACTTAAACTGCATGTGAAGTAGGATGTCCCTATTATCTTAGAACCTGGGGATGCTAAGTATAAAAGGTAGAAGGAACATCATGTAAGGTAAGTTCAGATTACACCTGGTCAGTGTAATTATGATCTTACAGGTGCATGTTTGAACTGGAATACCTTGTTATATAGGGTATGTGCTTATGTGTATATTAACTTTGTTTGAATCAACAGAATGGCAAGTGGCACTAGACAAAGGAACCAAAGAGGAGGAAGGAATTCGGGTGGAGGGAATCCACCAATAGGAACAGGGGGAAGAGGAGGAGATCGTGGTAGAGGCAGAACCGGAAGGGGAACTGGGGGCCGAACTGGAGGTAGAACGCAACCGCAAGGTACAGAGTTTGTTACACGGGATGATTTGACCGCTGAAATGGGGAGATTACAGGATAGCATTCAAGCCATGTTCGAACGTACTCGACATAATGAAACTGAAAGACCAGATCCGGAACATGAAGTGGAGATGCCACTTACCTCTACTGTTTTACCGGTAATGAAAAGGTGTGACTATAAAATGTTTCTCAGTTGTAAGCCCCCTACATACTCAGGAGATCGGGATCCGGTAAAAGCTATGAGATGGCTGAAAGAAATCGAGGCTATCTTCAAAACGTGTAAATGTGTTGAACAAGATAAAGTACTTTATGGAATTGCAATGCTAAAAGGTGATGCTCTGTATTGGTGGGAGGCTCATATAGAGTCGAGAAGAGCGGATGTATATTCTACTATTTCATGGGAGGAATTCGTGTTAGCTTTCACAACACACTTCTGTCCACAAGCTGCTGTCAGACAATTGGAAGAAGAATTTATGAATCTACAGCAAGGGAACTTGTCAGTCAGAGACTATACTGCACGATTTTTAGAAAAATCTCGTTTTGCAGGATATTATGTGGCTACGGAAAAGATGAAAATGGAGAGATTTATTTATGGATTAAATGCAGAGGTCCGAAGGTTGGTGACTGCCACGGGGCCAAATACTTTTACAGCTGCGGTGGATGCTGCAGAAAATGTGGAAAGAGATAATAAAAGAGATGCTGGTGACAAGAGCTTGGGGAAAAGGAAATGGGAAGGACCATCACAGGATTCAAGGAAGCCTAGATTTCAAAGGTTCGATAATCGTCCGTCGTTTCGACCAGTAGATAGACCATGTTCAAGATGTAATCGCTACCATCAGGGAAATTGTCAAGTGAAGTCGCGGGTTTGTTTTAAGTGTGGGAAAACCGGTCATGTTGTTAAAGATTGTCGAGTAACACGGTTTTGCTTTTTGTGCAACTCTCCGGATCACCTCCAATCTGATTGTCCGCGAGGTAGAATACAACAAGGGGGTACATCCGGGAAGCCGGCCATTACTAGACCAGTGGCTCCAAGAATAGAACCGCCCAGAACGAGGGGTCGTACATTTCAAATGACAGCTAAAGAGGCGGAGGAAACTCCGGATGTGGTCACAGGTACATTTTTCATAAACTCCACGCGTGCTAAAGTGTTATTTGATTCTGGTGCAAACCGATCTTTTGTGTCTCCCTCCTTTGCTGCTCACATGCATTTAGAGCCTAAAATGTTAAAACATGCCTTATTAGTAGATACTGCAAATGATAAACAAGTGTCAGTTAAAGAAGTTTTTGATTGTTGTATGATAAACATAGAGGGGTGTGGAGTACCGATACAACTATTCCCAATAGAGTTGATCGAATTTGATGTGGTAGTAGGAATGGATTGGTTAGCTGAGAATCGGGCTAACATAGTTTGTGATAAGAAAATAATCAACGTTGTTTTACCTGATAAGAGGGCAGTAGTGATCTATGGTGATCGAAAGAATCATCAGTCCAATCTTATATCTATGATAAAAGCCCGAAAATGTGTTAGTAAGGGTTGCTCGAGTTATTTAGCCTATGTGATAGATAGTAGGCCTGAAAAGAGTAAGCTGGAAGATATTTCCATTGTTAATGAATATCCTGAGGTTTTTCCTGAAGACTTGAATAGTCTTCCTCCTGTTAGACAAGTAGAATTTGGTATTGACTTAATCCCTGGAGCCGCTCCTATTGCTCGCGCGCCGTATCGATTAGCACCACCAGAAATGAAAGAAATGATGGCACAGCTTCAAGATTTATCTGATAAGGGCTTCATCAGACCTAGCTCTTCGCCGTGGGGTGCACCAGTTTTATTTGTGAAGAAGAAAGACGGTTCAATGAGAATGTGTATCGATTACCGGGAGCTGAACAAGCGCACGATCAAGAACAAGTATCCACTTCCAAGAATTGATGACCTGTTTGATCAATTAGTTGGAGCTTGTTACTTCTCCAAGATTGATCTCAGATCTGGCTACCATCAGTTGAAGGTTAAGGAAGAGGATGTTTTAAAGACTGCATTTCGCACAAGATACGGCCACTACGAATTTTTAGTAATGCCTTTCGGATTGACGAACGCTCCAGCCGCTTTTATGGATCTAATGAATCGGGTATGTAAGCCTTATCTCGATAAATTTGTCATTGTGTTTATCGATGATATACTTATTTATTCCCGATCCAAAGAGGATCATGCGCAACATCTTCGTTTGATTTTGGAGTTATTGAAGAAAGAAAAGTTGTACGCTAAGTTCTCTAAATGTGAATTCTGGTTGCGGGAAGTTCAGTTTTTGGGTCATGTAGTTTCAGAGAAGGGTATACAAGTCGATCCAGCGAAAGTGGAAGCAATTGAAAGATGGGAACCGCCGAAGACGGCAACCGAAGTACGTAGTTTTCTGGGTCTAGCTGGATACTATCGGAAATTTATAAAAGACTTTTCTCGAATCGCGACGCCATTGACTAAGCTAACTCGGAAGAATTTAAAGTTCGAATGGAAAGCAGAGCAAGATGAGGCATTCAGAATATTGAAGGAGAAACTCTGCAGCGCGCCGATATTAGCATTGCCAGAAGGTTCCGATGATTTTGTGGTCTACAGTGACGCTTCTAAGCTGGGTTTGGGATGTGTACTTATGCAACGTGGAAAGGTGATTGCCTATGCTTCTCGTCAGCTAAAGGATCATTAAAGACAATATCCTACTCACGATATGGAACTTGCAGCGGTTGTGTTTGCATTGAAGATTTGGAGACATTATCTTTATGGTTCTAAATGCCAAATTTTCACTGACCATAAGAGTCTCCAACATCTTTTCGATCAGAAGGAACTGAATATGAGGCAAAGAAGATGGTTGGAATTGGTAAATGATTACGATTGTGAAATCCTTTATCACCCCGGAAAGGCGAACGTAGTAGCAGATGCCTTAAGTCGTCAAGAAAGAAGTGGAACAATAAAGGCGATATCGCTACGAGCTGAACTCCTCCCAAATATATTTGACGAATTACTGAAGTGCCAGATAGATGCTTATCAGGAAGAAAGTTTGAAATCAGAACGGTTAGTGGGAATATCAGTATTGCTTGGGAAAGATGATCGTGGGTTATGGTGTATGGGAAACAGAATTTGGGTGGATTACGTGATCGTGTACTACAAGAAGCACATCAATCTCGATTTTCTATTCATCCAGGTACAAATATAATGTATAGAGATTTGAAACAATTCTATTGGTGGCCGGGAATGAAGAGAAGTGTTGCTAAGTATGTGGAAGATTGTACTACCTGCAAGAAAGTAAAGATTGAGCATCAGAAACCGTTTGGTCAGTTACAACGACTAGATATACCAATGTGGAAATGGGATCAAATCACTACTGATTTTATTACCAAGTTGCCTAGAACTTCAAAGGGATTCGATTCTATTTGGGTGATTGTGGATAGATTGACGAAGTCTGCTCATTTCTTGCCGATAAAAGAAACTGATTCCTTGGAACGTTTGGCCAAATTGTACATTAATGAAATAGTAACTCGACATGGAATACCAATCTCGATTATTTCTGATCGAGATAGTCGTTTTACTTCTAGATTTTGGAGAAGCTTTCAAAAAGAGATGGGAACACAAGTAAGGTTAAGTACAGCATATCATCCTCAGACTGACGGGCAGAGTGAAAGAACAATTCAGACTTTAGAAGATATGCTTTGGGCTTGTATAGTTGATTTTGGGGGATCGTGGGATAAACATCTGCCTTTGATAGAGTTTGCCTACAACAACAGTTATCATTCTAGCATTCAAGCGGCACCGTTTGAAGTATTGTATGGTAGAAAATGCCGAACGCCTCTGTGTTGGAATGAAGTGGGGGAGAAACAATTAGCGGGGCCAGAAATAGTACAGTTAACAGCGGATAAGATTACTCAGATTCGGGATAGATTGAAAACAGCTCAAGACAGACAGAAAAGCTATGCTGGTCGACGTCGAAAACCGTTAGAGTTTCAGGTTGGGGATTTTGTAATGTTGAAAGTATCGCCCTGGAAAGGAGTCATACGTTTTGGGAAGCAAGGTAAACTCAGTCCGAGGTATATTGGTCCGTTTGCAATTACCGAAAGAATTGGGGAAGTGGTTTACCGACTAGATTTACCTCCAGAATTAAGCAGGATTCACAACGCGTTCCATGTATCGAATTTTAGGAAATGTTTGGTGACTTCAGACCAGGCAGTTTCTCTACCAGATATCCAGGTTGATGAAAAGCTGAACTATGTGGAGGAACCGGAAGCTATAGTTGATCACAAAGTCAAAGTATTGAGGAACAAAGAAATCAGACAGGTAAAGGTTCAGTGGAAACATCATAAAGGTCAGGATGCGACGTGGGAATCGGAGTCAGAAATGAGAGCCAAATACCCTCATTTGTTCTCTTAACTGAATTCCGGGACGGAATTCTTTTAAGGGGGAGATGTTGTAATAACCAGGTATTTTATCTAAATTAAAAATTGGAATTTTATAAGTCTTGATTTTTGTATTTTATGGAGTTAAGAAATTAAGGGATACGTTTTTATTGTATAATAGAAGCTTAAGGGTGTGTTTTGTCAAGTGAAGCAAGTTTAGGGTTTGTTTGGTATTTTACCCAAACCTTGTTAGCCAAAACCGACTCAGTAGTTTAAAGTATAGGAAATATCCCAATTTGAGATATTAAAGCAAAAACCCAAATAGTGTGTGTGTGTGTGTGTGAATTTGTTCACGGCAGAGAGAGAGAGAAGAAGAACCATCGAAGAAGAAGAAGAAGATTAAAGTTACTCAGCTGGGATTTTGTGTTTGGTGCAGTAACATCAAAGAGGTAATTTTCTGATTTAAACTCTCTTTTATGAGAATTAGGTTTCTTTTGGAATTTGAAGTGGGTTTAAGTAATTTTAGAAGAATTTGTGAATTTTAGTTACAATTAGGGTGTTAAAAAGAGTTTAGAACACTTCTGTGCAAAATCTGGGTAAAAGATGGATTCCTGCAAATGAACTGAACTTTTCTGAAAAAGACGATGAACAGTGTTTTTGCGAAAAGTAGGAATTCGCAAGCCTTGGTTGCGAAAAGTCCACTTTGCGCAAGTAGCTAAAACGCAAAGTTAGGATCTCGCAACAGTTGGTTGCGAAAAGTAAGGAACTCGCAACTATGGATTGCGAGAAGTGAGGTTTTCGTAATAGTGGATTGCGAAAAGTGAGGTTTTCGTAATAGTGGATTGCGAGAAGTGAGGTTTTCGTAATAGTGGGTTGCGAAAAGTGAGGTTTTCGTAATAGTGGGTTGCGAAAAGTGTGAATTACCTGTTTACGTGTTAAAGAGTATGTACATTTTGATTTGTTTCAGATACTAAGGCTCGGGGTTAAAAGTTAATCTGTTTTGAGGAAAGTTTGAAAGACCTTTGCTAAAAAGATCAGGTGAGTTTTACTTTAAAAAGTATTTTACTGGAATGCATTATGTGAATAACGAATATTTGATAAAGTGTATGAATATGTCATACGTGGGTGATTATAATATATTGAGATATTATAATTACGTGAGTATTATATGAAATTATAATACGTGGCCGGGCTTTGGACCGGTGTGATAAATTGGCTCGCAACCAATTGATATTGGCCATTGGTGGAGGGATAAGGTGGAATGAGACAAGTATGATACATAAATGCTAGTTGGTATTAACTTACGTGTGATGTATATGTATTTATATAAAGAGTGTTTTTATATAAATGAATTTTTAATGAATTACAAATGTCTGGGATTTACTCACTAGACCCTTAGGTCTAACCCTCATTTTCTGTTTTAAAAATCATGTATTCCAGGTGACGGATCCGGTAAGAGAAAATAAGTAGGACTATTGAAGGATAACTTTTGTGAAGAAGTCAGTTTAGAAGTCATGGATGTATTTTTGTACTTGAGACTTCGTTGTTATTAAACATGTAATTCAATTGTAAAAGTTTGTACTGAATTATCTACTATGTTTTGCTAGACTATGGGACCGAATGTGAAATATGATGTACCTTTTTAATGATATCATGATATGGAATGTATGTTATTTGTATATATTTTGTTAGCGGGTTGTTACATCTGATTCGGATAATGATGAAGTACAAAATAGAGCTGTTGGGGAAGAAGCAATAAGGGATGATGAAATAAATGAAGAAGATGAACAAATGGCTGAATCAGAAGGAAATGCAGATGAGGTAAATATAAATGTTGGACATGAACAGAGTGCTGCAGGGTCGATTATGTCGAATAGACCAATCTTAGTGGAAAGGGTTGTTCCTGAAGGAGAATGGTTGAAATTATCAGAAAACAATTGTGTTTTGTTCTTTGAGGAAAGTAGATTTAAGCCTGAACACAGAATCATCATGGAGTTATTCAAATATCATCCTTACAGAAAGTGGTTTACAAGACACAAAACAGTTCCTGTTCAGTATATTCAACAATGGTGGAAACATCTTAGGTTAGAAGACAACAAGTTTGTATCCGAAATTGGAGGAGTCACAATTACCTTATCAATCACTGCACTAAGAGAAATGCTGAATTTTCCAGAGAAAGATGATGTACAAAGAAGGACAGATTTTGAAGACTCACCATTAACAGAGGGGTTAATTGCAGAGTTTATGAGATTAGGATATAATGAAGGATTGAGAACCCTTAGTTTGTTCAGAAGGAACAAATTGCCACCTATTTGGGCTTGTTTCTTTCATGTGGTGAATAAGTGTTTGTCAGGGAAAAATAGCTCAGCAGATCAAGGTTCAAAACAGATTCTTCAGATCTTTCAGGGTTTAGTGAGGAATAGGCATTATGATTATACTGCTATACTTTGGGAAGACATGAAGAATACTTTTGAGAAAAATCAGAAAGCTATTCAAAAGAAGACAAAGGATACTCCTCTGGCATACATACCTTACATAAGGTATTGGCAGATTGTAATTTGGTATACAATGCAAGAAAACAGAACCATTTCAAGAAGATCAAATGAACAGCATGGTCCTACTTTCTATTTGGGTAAGATGTCTTCTGTTACCAAACTTTAGAATTATCCTAATCATAAACTGTTACCAAAATCACTTAGGAATTACATACCAAGGGAGAGTGAGATTTTAAAAGCATATTGCACCTCTATGGGAATTGAAATACCTCAAATCCCTACCCATTAGGACCAACCAGAGAAGAGAGGTGAGGGGTCTAGTCCAGTAAGAGAGGGGGAGGATGTTCAAATGGGTGAACATTCTGAGAGAAATGAGGGGCAAAATTCTGAGAGCTTGGTTAGAATAAGTGAGGAAAAACAGAATGAGGGTGGTGAGGATGAGATATTGTCAACAGAGGTTCAAACAGAAAGAGATGCCTCTGAACCAGGTAACCACAACTCCTATTGGTTCACATTTCTTGGTGTCCAATATTGAAACAAACACCATGGACCTAGTGGTGGATCTTGAACAACCCATCCATACCCACTCAGAAGCATTTCAACATGCTACTGTTTCACATAACTCAGGGGAACCATCCCAAACTCATTTGGAGGGAGGTGATAAATCCCAACCTATTTTTCAACACATTGAGTCTGAATATCACAGTCCTATTCAATTTTAGCCTGAAATTCTTTCTAACACTGGCACAAATCAGGAATTTCGTATTCCTGACACAACATTCATAGACATACCTAATATTGGGTGTCGAGGATTGGATGGAAGTCCTGGTGAGGTGAACATTACAAAAGCCTCATTCAAACGTGCATCTGTTGTACATGATGACTTTGTGTTATCTACAGGCCATGAGCCCTCTGGGCACATGAAAACTGGACCATCTGTTGGTTCAGGTTCACAGTTAGACCATTATGAATTTGAAAAGATTCAGAATCAAAACAAGGTGATGGGGGAAAAGGTTGAAAAATTGGAGAAAAAGGTGGATGATTTGAATGCTGAGGTGACAGGATTAAAAGATATGTTGGAGGGTAAATTGAAATCTGTTGAAACTAAAATAGATACTGTGAAGGCATCCTTGGAATCTCATGAAAAGGAGATCAAGGATATAATGTCTAAATATCAAAAAGATCTGTTGAAACAAATGCAGAGTATGCAGGAATCTGTAATGAAAGCACTGAGTGTATCTATGGCTTCTACTTCAAAACCTCTTGATCTTGTTCCACTTGCAGAAGCTGAACCTGAAGGTGTTTCTGGTCAGAACTCTAAAAGAAAGTTTGATGATAATGAACCTCATGATCATCAAAAGGGGGAGAAAAGGCAAAGTTTGAGTTCTGATGATGACATTTGCATAGAGGATTTTGAAATAGCAGATATGCACTTAGTCAGTACAAAGAATACAGAAATTCAGATAGTTCAGATTGAGAGTTCAGATACAGAGGAAATGGAGGTGGAAAGCATAGATGGTGGTGATTCAGATAAAACTGAAGAATTGAATTTAGACACAGAGATGGAAATCAATTCTGATGAAACTGAAGCAATTGAGGAACCTGTGTTGAGGTCAGAGGAAACAGTGGAAAGTTTAATTGTTGACAACACTTGTACAGATATTGTTCTTTATGATAAAGATAGTGTGATGGATTCTGAATCAGAAGAAAGAAGATTAAATGAGAATTTGATCAGAAGGATGCAAAATGAGTTAGTTAGAGCAGTTAATGTCCAAAATATTCAACAAAGTGTAAAACTGATAAGGCCTATTGATTTATTGGGAGGAGAAGATAGAACTGTTGATTATTCTCATAAATTTAAACATGAGTTTCGATTTAACTATGCTGATGAGATGAATACAGAAGAAGAATATGAGAGAGTGGAAGATTACTTTATGCCTTCTGAGTATATATTCATAAAACCAATTGAGATTCCTAAGATTAACTTGCAAATTTTGGAGGAGCCTGTGTGTGATTTTATCCTGGAATTGAGTGGTGTACCACTTGCTAGACAATTTCATGATGACATTTTTCCTGAGGAAATATATGAGAATCTCTATCACACAGAAGGAGATTATGAGCTATTGGAGAGCAACATTGATGGCTTCATGGATAACAGATCTCAGATGATTTATACAGAAGCCTCAAACAGATTCAGAATTCCTGATTCAAGACTACACATTCAGAAGAAGATTGAGAAAGTATTGATGTTTAAACCAGAAGAATTCAATGGTCTGATGTTTGTTAGATTGGAAGTGCTGAAAGAAAGAAGTACAAAGGTTTCCATGTCAAGTTTTGATTTTCACAGATTAACTCTTGATGATCAGATCTTTCTAGTTAAGTTCTTTGCCAGTACTGAAGAAACCTTGATAGAGATTGAGTGCAGAAGAATTCTGGGGATTTATGTCAGAAATATGTACATGTATGATTTTCTATTGGCAATTGAAGGAAGAAAAGAGAAATGTAACTTGAAATGTCCAGCAATGATTTCAGGGTTTGGTGTATATGTGAAGGGATTTATAAATGAAGGAATGGAAACTGAAGGGTTTGCATATCCAGTTCAAGGAAGACTTGAAATGTTCAAACTGAAGGAATTGGTGAAGTATAGTGATGCAACTTTGAGTTGGTTACTAACTGAAATGAAAGTTAATGTTGCTACTGAAAGAGAAAATCTAAAGAAAAAATGTGTAAACTCTGTGGAAAGAAGATTAAATCTCAGAAGAAAAATCAGAAGCTGTGGTGAATGGTTATTATCAGAGGTTAATCCTAAAAGGATGTTGCACAATGACTTTGTGTTTCCTGCTGAGTATGAAGTGAATGAAATCCTTTCAGATGAAGTTGAAAAGGTTCAGGACACAACTCCTCAGAATGTGCAAATAACAAGTCTTGATCAAGCTGAACAATCTGAATCAAAAGAAGATGAGATGTCAATTGATTTGAATGGATACTTTCTTGAGTTTGATCTACCTGAGTTTTTCAAGCCTAAAGAGATGCAATTTCTGAATGTATATTATGATAGACCAAAGGAGACTCAGATCTGGTTGGCAGAGAAATCAAGGTGTCTTGGGAAATCAAAACAGGCTGTATATTCAGACTTCTTAATCACAGGGATCAGAGAATTAAAAGTTAAACAATTCAGAAAGATGGAATACTTGTCTTTGGAAGTTTTGAGAGAAGATGGCAAAGTATACTATTTCACTGATGCAGATTTTGAAAAGCTATCAGTAGTGGATTTCTACAGATTACATTGTATGCTGTGCTTCAAGGAATAAAGCAAAGATAAGACTGAAAGGAAGGCAAGAAGTGTGGTAATTGAAGCTATGTTTTACATCCTAAGATGGCATGGTTATACAGATTTTCAAATAGCTCTGTATTTGCAAAGGCCATGTGTTTATCTGGCAAAACCCAACACAGATCATGATCAGAAAAAGGTGTCAAAAACTGGAAGTGTTCTTAAATATCCAGATTTGGGAGTCTTTTTGAAAAACAAGAGTGAAAAGATCTTCTTCAGAGCAAAGGAGACTGCAAAATACTGCTCTGGAACTTTGAGATTCATCAAGCATAATTTGGAGAAAAAGATGTTGAAAATAAAGCAATGCAACATAACTCAGGAAGTGATGACTCAGCATATTGAAACTGTTCAAGAAATTATTGTCAAGATCGACAAAAGGCTTAATCAAAGAAATGTGCTCTTACAGAAGATTGCTCCTGCCTTGAAAGATTTGGATGATGTAAAGTATCAGTTTATTTGACAAAAAGGGGGAGATTGTTAGATCTGAGTTTTGTCAATAAACTAAGTGTTAAAGGTCTGATGAGAAGACTCAGATGTTCTGATATGAAGAGTCAGAAGTCTGAGAAGAAGAGTCAGAAGTAGAGCCAGAAGTTCTGAGAAGCCTTATTAGAAGAACATTCAGAAGTTCTGAACTACCTGTTCAGAACTTATAACTAGATATTTTCCTTAGTGTTTAGTTAACTAATTAGGACACGTGTATTGTTCCTATTAGTCATTCATATTTGTACTGTAGCTTTAATATTTCCGTTGCAGTATATATAGTAGTTAGCACTACATTGCTAACTGATTTTCCCCGAATATATTTGTATTCTCTTTTTTTTGGAAAGGAGGCGGCACTCCTGGCAAAAAGAACGGAAAAAAGCAAAATACACCTAAATGGCAAGGGACTCCCTCCCAAAAAGGAGCCACTCCCACCATAAAGGATAGACCCAATATGGAGGAGAAGGCACCACTACGAAACAGATAATTCTACATCTCAAAATATACCAAACAACAAGCAACCAAAAAAGACAAAGAGTAGTAGAGCTAAAAAGCATAATACGAAAAATCCTCAAAGCTCTAAAAACCCCACAACCCCAACGAGACCAAGCATAAAACATCCACATCATGGAATATTCACTGTCATCCGAAGCCTAGCACCCCTGTAATCTTTGAGATTCTCTCTCTCTAAGATCTGTAATTCTGTTCTTCATTGAATACAATTGGGCTTGATCATATTACTTCTCAATTACTGTTTCATACATTGTTGTATTGACTGTAAGAGTAAATCCTGGACTTACACTTACCAATAAAACTCCTTCAATAACACTGAAATTATGATCGGAAGAACACTCCAACAACTGGATTCATTCCTAGTCAAACGTCTTCGGTCGTTCTCCCAACCTTAGATATTCCATACCCCTCGATTCAAATTTCAAGCTCTAACCATTCTAAAGGTGCTCACCAATATACCCCACAGGATACTCGAATCCGATCATTCCTATCATTAACTGTCAATTAACTTTCACAAGTTCTAATAGCCTCCCAAAATTTATTTCACATGAATCATCAAACCAGTAAATTTATAATCTCCCACGAAGGTCATTCCACCATAACCACTCATCACAAGTAAGCATCTCAGGGTTACTACTACCATCACCATAATTACCTTAAAATCGGCTACAAATCTCCGATTACACTAAAGATGTTTGGCCTCAAGCCCGAAAGTCGACACCTAAATATACTACTTACCTCAAAAAGGTTACTGCGCAATTATGCTCTTAATTACAAAGGGCATCATTCCCTTAACCGATACTATTCGGCCTACAGTACCAACACGCGTGGAATACCCAACCTTCCACTGTCTACTTATCCTCCACGCTCGCTCTAGGAAGCCTAGTTACACCGTATCAAGATACACCTTAATGTCTACCTCCCATGTACGTCTTAAAGCCCGGCACATCGGAACTACCTCCCAAGTAAGTGCTCAAGACTATATCCTCTTAGTGCCTACTGGAAAGTCAAGGTCATAACACATGAATACCGGGGTCCCACCCCGAGACCCCCAACCGACCATTACCAACGACTGACTAACGTGACCAAGGATCCAAATGCAAAACAGTCTACCAACAACATGCCTATCCCGGAATGACTCACTCACCCAAACATGTAAATACTCAACGTGCAAAAAAAATGTAAAACTGTGCAACAAAAACAACCCATCAGCTTGCTAGACCCATAAGTCGGTCAAAACGCGATTAAATAAAGTTTAAGCAAGCAATACTCTAAAATCAACATTAGTCCCAAACTCAACACGGTTTAAACAAAAGAGTTTTCCAAAAGGACTCACACCCTTAAAATTCTCAAGATGACACAAAACACTTAAAAGCGCATTTCCCAAATGGTTTACAAAATCATTTTCAAAATATTTTCAACGTCAAGATTTTTCATCTCAAAAAGATCGTATGCAATAAAACTACTATTACCAGGTCGGTAGTTACGCAAAAATGGACACGCTCGTCTCCCATAGTAAAATCATGTTGAAAATCCTCCCATTGCAGCTCTGTTTACTCACAAAACGCAAAGCGAAATAAATGATTTCTTTAAAAATGAACCGTCACGGTTCTAGTATGGGTTGGCTCATGACCTGTACTTAAAATAACCACTCGACCTTACACAGGGTGCGACAAAAGGGTGCACATATATTTCAAAATCAGTTCCACGACGTTTGACCCCAAAATTTCTCTTTTTAAATCATAAAATGTCGTGGCACAGGGTTCACCAACAAATTTTTTTTTTCGCGCGCCGGCTAGTCCTACAAAACGATGAAACGGTTTACAAATATATTTTTGTTAAAACGCAACTGACTCGTGCAAGTTTCAAACTTAAAGATAGAAACCAATCCGTTTCCATCATTTGAAAATATCGACTAAAACCTCATAAAATCTCAAAAGGTGGGGTTCTTTAAATTGATTTCCAAGTTTTCCCCAAACGGTCACATAAACAAATAAGATATGCACCTCGTGAAATTAAACCCACACGACTCAACATGCCGTAAAACAAAACTTATTTTACCCAAATCACTCAAATAGTTTTATACATACATCGTGGAATGTAACTTTCCGTCTCAACTCTAACATATGTGGAGGAGTTCCAATGTTAAAGTCACAAGCCGTAGTCACTTGCCCAACATTTTAAACACCACAAAACACGGATATCATCTTACCCGAAAGAACCGTTGGAAAATAACGAAATGAGACAATTTCAAACAAAGTTTGCAACTCCCGTGATAAAACGGTTTCATGCACTTTCAAAACCATAATTCGAAATCTTGTGTGTGTGCTAAACATTTCTCAAAATTCTAAAACACAATCCACATAAGGATTGGAAACACAAGAAATAGATAATGCAATTTTATTTAAAAATCAAACTTTGTGCATGACTTAGTCGGCATCCTACGTCTCGACTCAAATGGTCTACTTAAAACAAACATCACATCAGCAACCTCAACCACAAGTGGACAGCCTCTCAGAACGGACATCCGTTTTGTCCAGAATCGTACAACCAACTCTGATTCTACACTGTTCATCATGCGGCTACTAGGTTGTCTACCAAGGTCAAAACATACAACTAATCAGTTGCTGCCACGTGTAAAGTTGTACTGTTGTGCATTAAATGCATGCAGTATATAAGAAGAACCCTACTTCAGAAATGAAGTGCTCGGCCATTCCTTCTCCTTACTACTTTGTGTTAGAATATTATACTTAATCTTCTTATCTCCTTTCTAGCTTAATTCTAGTGCAAGAAAACTTAGTGTTTCTCTTAACTTGTTTAGATTAGGTTTAATTCTTAATCTTGTTCCGTAACAAGCTGTAAATTGTTTGATAAATATCAATAAACAATTTAGAAAGTAAAAATCGTGTGTTTGTATTCAACCCCCCCCCCCCCCCCCCTTCTACAAACTTGTATAACCCTTTCGGGACCAACAACTGGTATCAGAGCAGATTGTTTAAACTCATAAACAAGATCTTGCTTATACTAATCTTTTCTCTTCCTTGCTATTTCTCACAATGGCTACCAACACAAACACAAACTATATTCACAATGGTTCTTTTGCAAAACCCCCTAGATTTTCCAGAGATAACTTTAATCTGTGAAAAAATAGGATGATACTCTTCTTAGAAGGTGTAGATCCTACTATGCCTTATTACATCGAAAATGGCCCATATATTCCTGTTAGGATTGATCCTGAAGTTCCAAGCACTACTACTAGAGCTGCTATTCCTGAAAAAATCATTCCTAAGGAACCTCACAATTGGTCTGATGAAGATAAGAAGAAGTGGCTATCGACACTAAAGCCAGATCTATCCTCTCTATGGCTTTTCCTGACGAAATCTACCATTCCGTCATGAACCAAAAACCTCCAAAGCCATGTGGGACACAATCTGTGTTCAATATGAAAGTACGTCTGAAGTCCAGGACTAAAAAAAGATCAACCTGGTAAGACAGTACGAAAGCTTCATTTATGGTAAGAATGAATCTCTCTATGAAGTACATCAACGGTTTAACTGTTTAATTATTGATCTGAAAACCGTTGGTAAGGAATATTCTAACTTTGAAATTCTGACAAAGTTCCTAGAATGTTTACCTAAAAGCTGGGACAATTATTCAATGTGTCTCAAGCTATCAAAGGATCTAAAATCTATGACTCTCTCTACCTTATATGGCACTATGCTTAATCATGAGCAATCGTGTCATCTTAAGAAGAATCTTGTAAAAGATTCCAAAAACACACCTGTGGCTTTACTCTCAGAGTCACCTTCCACTCAGCGATCTACTATCACTGTCACTGAGTTGGAAACTAACCTGAATGCTCATCAGATGCTGACTCTTCAGATCTTGATGAATCTATGGCACTCCTATCTAATAAGTTCAGGAGATTCGCCAGAAAGAATAATTTCAGAAGGAACAAACCCCTTGCACTTACTAACAAGACAAAAACGTCAACCCCTGTTGATAAGGCTACTGCTACCTGCTTTAACTGTGAGAAAGTAGGACACTTTGCTAGTGAATGCAGGTCAAAGAAAGTCAATAAACCCTCAGCTTTCTCTAAGAAATCCTCTAACCTCAGGGCTAGAGATGACAAGTATTAAAAGCTGAAAGAAAAGTATGCAAAGCTGAAAAGCTTTAAGAAGAAAGGCAAAGGCCTGATGGCTGACTTTGACTGGGCTGCCTCTGATAAAGAAGAATCATATGACTCTGAAGATGATGATGATGCCAATCTCTGCCTGATGGTTAAAATTGAAGAAGACGAAGAAATTTCTGACATTCCCTCTACTTCAGCCTCTACTACTAAGGTATCAACTTCTTTCTTTACTAATATTTCAGATATTGATGAAGCTGATAGTCTTCGAAAGATCGATCTCTTGACTATGAATTTATATGATGTCATGAATGGCAAAACCGTCGCTGAAAATCAAAACCTTGATCTCGCTGAACAACTTAAAAACTGTCACCTTCAAATAGAAAAGCTTTCTAAAATTGAAGAAGATTTAAAAGATCAGGTTCATATAAATCAACTAGTCAAAATCGAACGTGAAGAGGCTATTGATGCATTAAAAGCTGAAAAGACTACTGTTGAAGGATGGTGTAAATCCTCAACAACGATCACTGAGATCATAAAGTCTCAGATTCCACTGAGTGATAAAAGTGGACTTGGTTTTAAGGCTGATACTATAGAACCAACCACTGATCGTTCCATGCTCAAATTTGGAACTTTCATATCATCAGTCCCTGATACTTCATCATCTCAGTGTCTCTTTTCTAAAAGTCCCATCCCTGAGGAAAATCCTACCTTAATCTCTAAAGATAAAGGTAAAGAAAAAGTTTTCAATCAAAAACCTCAGAAGGGTACCTATGTACCAAAGCTGAATGCTTCTAAGGCTTCAGTGACTTATCCCTCTACTTCTAAGAACAAGATCCCTGGATTTATTCAGCGATCCACTCCTAGAATCAGAGTGGATATTATTGGTAAGAAATCTGAAGAACTGATTGTTCCTACCATTTCCAATGCCAAAGGTATACTTGGTGCTGGCCCTGCTCATTTAAAATTAACGGCTAAGCATGCAAATGGTCCTAAAGCTACTTTTAGCTATAGGAAATGTTATCACTGTGGACTTACCGATCACATTGCTAGTAAGTGCCCCACAGCCACCAAAGCTGAAAAGTTAGCTAAGGTGAAGATCAATGCCCCCAAGGTAAAGAAGACCACTGAGGTTAAGAAATTAACCAAAGTGAAGACTAGTTCTGAAGCTGAATCTTCAAATGCTGCGAAGATTGCTGAACCTTCCACTTCCTCTACCACCACTGACAAATGTGGGCCCATGGTGAAATGGGTGCCCAAGTCAAACTAATCTTCCTTTGTTTGCAGGTTAAAAAGGGTATCTGGTATCTCGATAGCGGATGCTCTAGACACATGACCGTAAAGAAAAACCTGCTCTCTGAGTATAAGGAAGAGAAGGGTCCCTCAGTGACCTTCGGTGGAAACGGAAAAGGCTATACCCGAGGGTTTGGTGTACTCTCAAATGCTACAACAACCTTCAGAAGAGTTGCATATGTTGAAGGACTGAAGCACAATCATCTAAGCATCAGTCAGCTGTGTGACAAGGATAACAAAGTGATTTTCACTAAGGAATCCTGCTTTGTCACTGACAAAAAGGAGAAGATAGCTCTTAGCGGATATCGTATGGAAAATGTTTATGTTATAGACATGGACTCTACAACCACTGAGAACTCATGTTTCTTCTCAAAAGCCTCATCAGATGTCAACTGGCTATGGCATAAGAGGCTCTCCCAATTAAACTTCAAGACACTGAATACTCTTTCTTCAAAAGAGTTGGTCACTGGTCTACCTCAACACTCATACGCTAAGGAATCTTTAAGTTCAATGTGTGAGAAAGGGAAACAAACTAAAGCAAGCTTCAAATCTAAGCAAGTTTCCTCAGTGTCATCTCCTCTACAACTTCTCCATATGGATTTGTTTAGCCCCGTTAACAAACAATCCATCGTTGGAAAGAAATATACATTGGTCAGAGTTGATGAATTCTCTCGCTATACCTGGGTAATGTTTCTCCGTTCTAAGAGTGACACCCCTGAAGAACTCATCACTTTTGTCAGGAAAATGGAAGTCCTGAACAACATGACCGTTCGCTCAATAAGGAGTGATCATGGGACTGAATTCAAAAACAGTTCTCATGATTCCTTCTTTGAAAGTAAGGGTATTTCTCACAACTTATCCTCAGTGAGAACACCGCAACAAAATGGAGTCGCTGAAAGAAGAAATCGAACTATTATCGAACTTGCACGTTCAATGCTCAGCGAGTCTCACCTACCTACTCAGTTTTGGGCAGAAGCTGTCGACACTGCTTGTTTTACTCAAAACAGGTCGCTGATAGTCAAAAGATTCAAGAAAACAGCCTATGAACTTTTCCATGGGAGAAAGCCTTCAATTAGCTTTCTTCACATCTTTGGATGTCAGTGTTTTATACTGAACAATAGAGATGCCCTTGGAAAGTTTGATCCTAAGGCTGATGATGGAATCTTTCTTGGATATTCTTCAGTTTCCAAAGCCTTCAAAGTCTTCAATCGAAGAAAACAAACTGTAGAAGAAACTATCCACGTCACTTTTGACGATCCTGTTCAGCGAACTCCAAACCTTCTACTGATACTGAAGAACTGAATCAATGGATGTTTTCTCATCTTGGTGATTAAGAAGACGCTCCTACTCCTCCATCTCATACTCATCCCGCTGTAGATGATGATCCTACTATCATCCCAAGCATGCAGACTAGTGAAGCTGAAACATCATGGGTCTCAGGTGTTCCTATAAACACTATGCCTGCTTCTGAACCTTCTATCTCAGACATACCATCTAATTCTCAGCAATCAGTGAATGAAATGACATCTGAACCTCTTCCTCACTTGACTGATATACCAGAAGTTGCTGAAGCCTCATCTTCAGCTCCTCCAGAAGTTCAGGTTGAGCCAACGACTTATGCTCCGGCTCCGCAATGGACTATAAGTCACCTTATTGATCAAATTCTTGGTGATCCAAACGCTGGTGTTCAGACTCGACGAAGTGCAGGTAATATTTATTTATTTGTTAACTTTATTTCTCTGATTGAACCAAAGAAAACAGATGATGCCCTCAGAGATCTAAACTGGGTCAGTGCTATGCAAGAAGAGCTGACTGAATTCGAAATAAACAAAGTTTGGAAGCTCGTTCCTCGTCCATCCGACAAGTCAATGATAGGCACTAAATGGGTCTATCGAAACAAGTTGGATGAACATGGAACTGTAACCCGCAACAAAGCTCGACTTGTTGCTCAGGGATACAGACAAGAGGAAGGTATAGATTACGACGAAACATTCGCTCCAGTGGCAAGACTAGAAGCCATTCGTCTATTCCTAGCTTACGCAGTACACCGAGACTTCAAAGTTAATCAAATGGATGGTAAGTCAGCGTTCCTCAATTGAAAGCTGAACAAAGAAGTCTATGTGGAACAACCTCCAGGATTCTCAGATCCTAAGCATCCAGGTTATGTTTATAAACTGGATAAGGCACTTTATGGCTTAAAGCAAGCTCCTCGCGCATGGTGTGACACTCTCTCCTCTTATCTCCAAATCGAAAAATTTGACCGAGGTAAAATCGACAAAACTCTATTTTTCAGGAAAGTAAAAGGTCATATTATTATTGTTCAAATATATGTCGATAATATTATATTTGGTTCCACTAACCCTGGCCTTTGTACTTGTTTCGCTGATAGAATGAAAGTTGAATATAAAATGAGTATGATGGGTGAGCTAACATATTTCCTTGGTCTTCAAATCAAACAGAATGAAAAAGGAACTTTCATTCATCAGGGAAAATATGTTAAAGATATGCTGAAGAAATTTGATTTAACTCAAAGCTCAGCTATGAAAACCCCTATGGCACCACCGCTGACACTAAACAAGGATGCTTCTGGAAAACCTGTTAATGTCACGATGTACCGTGGGATGATCGGCTCTCTTCTGTATCTTATAGCTAGCCGACCTGATATTATGTACGCAACATGTTTGTGTGCACGATATCAAGCTGAACCTAAGGAATCTCATTTGATCGCTTTAAAGAGAATCTTTCGTTACCTAAAGGGTACTCCTAACCTAGGTCTTTGGTATCCCAAAGACTTAGGGTTTGATTTAATCGCCTATTCAGATAGTGATTTTGCAGGTTGCAAATTGGATAGGAAAAGCACCACAGGAGGCTATCAGCTCCTGGGTGGAAAGCTGGTGAGTTGGACAAGTAAAAAGCAAAACTCAGTGTCTACCTCAACCGCTGAAGCTGAATACGTAGCTGTTGGAAGCTGTTGTTCTCAGGTCTTGTGGATGAGAAATCAACTACTGGACTATGACCTTCAGCTCTCAAAAATTCCATTCTATTGCGACAGCACAAGTGCCATCGTTATAGCCAATAATCCAGTGCTACACTCAAAGACAAAACACATCAAAATCAGGTATCATTTTATCAGAGATCATGTGATGAATGGTGATATAGAACTTCATTTTATCCCAACTGATTTTCAGTTAGCTGATCTGTTTACCAAACCTCTTGATGAGACAAGATTCAACTTTCTCATCAGCGAGCTTGGAATGATGAACTTAGAAGAGTAAAATCTTCAGAGGTTCACATTTGATCAGGGATAAAATAAACTTGTATAACCCTATTAATCATCTACTCTCTGAACAATTTGATTCGCTGATATCAAGGTATGTTCTCTCTTACTCGCTGACGTTCACATAAATGAAAGATTTCAAAACAAACTGCATCGTTGAATATCTCTTCCTTTCAGCGATACTTTGAAATTTCTAAAACTAACACTGATACTTCTATTCAGTGCTTCTATTTTTCAAAATGTCCCTGAGTTTTTCAAAAACCTCAGAGACACTTTAAAATATGAAAGGACGTTTGTGACATCATCAAACGGATAACCATGGCACGTTTTCTCTGACACGTTAGCCCGTTTCGTCTTCCTTGTCCAATCAAATTCAATGGACGTGTCTGTGTCATCATGAAAAACTTTCCCGCTCATAGTTTTTCTCTCTCTACTCTCACTATATAAACCCATTTGAGTTTATATTTTTACCTTTTTACGCGAACATCATCTCCTTCAAAGCAAGAACTCTTTGTTGCAATCAAAATATTAACTCAAGAACCTGTTCATCTTCATCTTCTTCAACACCATAGGTTAATATTTCTTTTACTTTGCAACAAATAAACTTGTTTTTGATCTTATTCTTGTTTCTAAAAGATCAAACAAAAGAACTTTCTAAAAATGAAATCACTTCTCTTCATGATTTTATGAACACAGTCTTCATGATTGTTCTTCAAGTTTAAAACAAAAAATCTTAAACTTGTATCTTCATACGTTTTTCCAGAATCCTTTCTTTAAAAAGAAACTGGAAAATAAGACATTCACTAGATTTTGAATTTTTTTTGTCAAAAACTAGAAAAATCCTAATTTCTATTTATTTCTCTAAATAGAAATTACCAAAACCCTAAAAACCCTTCGTTTGGAACTTTATCCATTTTAAGAAACTTCTGTTCATATTCTTCATTCTTATATTATATACACAGAAATGGCATCATCTACTGAAGCTCCTTCAACTCAGTCTCCTACTACTTCTACAAAGACTGTACTCACTCCTGCTCCTCAGGTTGGTTTCAAATTCGAGCAAATCAACTTTCAGGGCAACAACCCTTATGCCCTCTTCAACTTCCCTCGGAGAAAGCAAATCACACATCTAGACGACGTTGTGAATTTTCTTAAGACATGTCCTCTATCCACAGCTTTGACCATCACTCCTCCCGCCAATAGACACTTACTCGCTCAGTTCTGGTATACTGCCAGACGAGCTATGATCACCTCCACCAAAGACCCCAAAAAGGAAATCGAGGTCATCCTTTTTGACACTGACCATGGTACCTCCAAGATCACACCTGGTAATATCAGGTGAGCCCTAAACCTCCCCGCCGGCACAAAAGAAAAACGCTTTGTCCCTCTACCAAATCCCAAGAACCCCACTGACATAGACGCCATCATTGCATTCTTTGATGCAATGCAGTATGTGTAGGAAACAGGGAGAGACAAGCTTCCTAAGAAGAAGCTGACCATGATCAAGAAATCCAAAATGCCCAGCGAGATGAATTTCATCTTCGCTCATCTGATAAGCTGCATGACAGCTAAAGGTGGTTCCTCTGACCAAGCATCCCAACCCCAGCAGGTTATGGGGTATGCATTGCTGAAGGGCCTACACATTGATTGGGCCAAAATCATTTTTGACGACATGATTCAGAGAGTTGAAGAATCAAAGCGACAAAAGACTGTTCCATATCCTCGATTTCTCAGGGATCTCTTCCTACAAGGGCTCGGGGATAAATACTCGAAGGTGGGCGACCTGAAACTCTCACAGGTTGGCACCAAGATCCTCGAGTTCACCCCCATGCCAAACGAGGTACGTCTCTCTACTATCTTATCTTTTCTCAAACCTCCTACTTCTTCTACTTCTGCAGCTACCTCAGCGGTAATCCCAACCCGTTGATACCCAGGCTAGAACCTCCACTCCTTCTAAGAAAAGGAAACCCTCTAAATCCCCACTTGGCGCCCCTAAGCCCAAGAAGTCCTCCCAGGAGCAACCCCCCAAGCCTTTCCAGACTGAAGACTCCACGGCTCACTCTTCTCAAGAGTCGTTGGATAGTTCAGTGGTACGCTCTGCCACAGCTGATGAAGCCACCCCTTCCATACCGACTTCAGCGTCTCTAAACGTTGAGGTTATAAACTTGGAACTATACCCCCCTCCTTCAGACTCTCTAAGGACTGAAGAAGTAATTCTCAGCGGATCCAACGCTGAACCCCTCACCCAAACCCTCTTCTCAACCATCATTCCTCCCACTCTCTCTTTGGACACTCCACCTATTTTCCCCCATTCTCTGCAACAAACATCATCCTCCACGATACATCTGCTGAAACTTTAAAGGGGATGATGGATAAAAACACAGGACCGGCGGAAACTTCCAAGCGTCAAGGCTCTCTGGAAGGTGACATGGAAACTTTTTCAGGTTATCGAACCTTTGATGAATTCGTCAACCATCCCGCAGGTATACACAACATCCTAAACACTCCTCTCTCAAAATCCCCAACTTCTGAGCTTTCCTTTGTTCATAAGTTATTAACTGTTGCAGGTCCTAATTTGGGAGATATCAACAACTCCCTGAAAGACATGGCAACAAAGGTGGAATCTCTCACCACCACACTATCTAAAAACTCTTCAGTGGTTACAAACACTGGAGAGGATCTCAAAAAGCTGATGTAGTAACTCTCTATTTGTGAGCCAATTTCTTTTAAAGTAAACAATTTTTTTTGGCCACATATAGATGATGTTTACCTCATTTCTTGCGTCAATTAAAAAGATGGAGTAAACTTCATTTTGATGTTTTGCGTCAACCAATCAAGGATCTTTCTGTTTTGAGTCTTCAACATCAGCTCAAGAATATCTGATTTTTGCGCCACTCACTGTACAAGGGAATTTCAATTTGCGCCAGCTTAGTTAGAGAGTTTCAGACTTGGAATTTTTCTAAAGTTCAGATTGCGCCACCTTCTTGGCGCATTTTCCATTTTGCGCCATCGTCTTTGGCGCATTTCGAGATTTGCGCTACCCTCTTAAGCGCGTTTCTCACTTAGAAATTTTTTCGAGTTTTGCTAATTGTTAATTGTTTGAATTTCTCAGATTATATTTTCAAACATGAATCTACCTCCGGCGTTGGTCAAAGATTCACATTTTGAACGATGGACAGTTGCATTCATCGACTTTATTGCAAGTAGAGAAAATGGTGAATATATGATAAAATCTTTCACCGAAGGTCCAATGATCAGATATAAAATGGAGAATGATTTTACAGAAGAAGAGATTAAAAGAAAGAAAGCTGACAAGGAAGCTTCATCCAGCTTGATCTTTGCACTGAATCAACTTCCGCAACACATTTACAAACGCGTTGAATGTTTCAAACACAACCCAATGCAGATGTGGCATGCGTTATCTAAGCAAATGCATGGATCTGAAGTTGCATTTACAAAGAGAAAGGAAGAAGAAAAGAAAGTCGAGAAAGAGGACAAGGAACAGAACATGTCAGAAGCTGAAAATAAAGATCTTAAGGAAAAGGTCATTGAGCTTACAAAGAAGTTATCTAACATGGAAAAGCTGCTCAAAGTAGAAAGAGAGGATTTCAGAAAAGAAAGAGCTAATCGTTTAAATGACAAAAATTGCTATGCAAAGCAAATTCTTTCTCTTTCTCAGAAAATTTCTGAACTTGAAAAGACTTCAATTTCTGAGAAGAAAGAAAATGAAGAAAATAAAGCTCTTGAACTCTGATGCATAAAACTTTCGAAGCAAAATTCAGACTTTGAGAAGGTTTTATTTCTTGAAAAGGAGAAATTAGAGAAGGAAAGGCTTGAATTTGAAAATAAAAGGAAAGTCTTTGAAGCGAACAATGAGAAATTGTCAAAGCAAATTTTTGAGCTTCAAAAGGAATTAGATGAAGAAAAACAAGAGCTAGAAAAGAGGAAGAAAGCTGAATTTCAAGCTAGGAGCGTTAAAGATGAATTTTCTGTTGAACGGAAGATATTTCAGCAAGAAATACGTAAGCTGACAAGGAATTTGGCTGTGTTATCAACTAATATCATGATAGAAAAGAGGGTTAAGTGTGATATTCTGAAGAAGCTTGATTTTGTGACCAAAGAACGGAATGACTTAGCTTACAAAGTGAAGTCATTTAACAAATCCAAAAGCTATTCAGAAAGTCCGATTCGACCTTCTAATCTCTTATATGATCATTCAGTGGATAATTCTTCCAAGTATCAATCTGCCGATCTTCCTTCATATAAGAAAGTCAACATGCAATGGAGAGTGAAAGGTACGATTCCTCAAAAAGATGTACCAAAATCATATGTTCCCAACAAGAACACTAACCTGAAAGGTAAATCTTTTGCTAAACCTGGTTCATTATATTCCACAAATAATTTAATCAGGTTTGCACAAAAGAATATTTGCTGTTCTTATTGTGGAACTAATGATTTTGTTAAAAATAATGATGCACAATTTTGGTATGGCACTTATCATTTTCCTTCCTATAGAGCTCCGCTTAACAAGTCAGGACCCAAGACGCGTTGGGTACCAAAATCTACTTAATCTGTTTTTGCAGATTTAGAAGCAAAGCGTTGAACTCTCGGAAGAAGATGTATCTGTGCATTTAACATAATTGGTTTCTGAATACATCAGTTCAGGACTCGTGCTTAAACGTTTATGGCTTCTGGACAAATCAGTTCAGGACCCGTACTTCAATGGCTAAGACTTCTAAACAAATCAGTTTAGAACTCGTACTTATCAGGTTAAATCTTTTACCGCATGATCATACTTCTCAGGTGATATCCTTAACTGTCACATCTTTCTATTTAGAAGCAAAGCATTGAACTCTCGGAAGAAGATTACTTGTTCCATTAAGGGGGAGTAAAGAGAATTGGTTTCTAAACACATCAGTTTAGAACCCGGATTTCACAGTTAATGGTTTCTGGACAAATCAGTTCAGGACCCGTGCTTCAACGACTATGGCTTCTAAACAATTCAGTCCAGGACCCGTACTTCAAAGACTAAGACTTCTAAACAAATCAGTTTAGAACTCATACTTATCAGCTGATATCCTTAACTGTCACATCTTTATGGTTCAAGGAACAAGTGGTAAAAGGTAACATTGTATTATACTTTGTTTCTACTGCTTTGAAAATTTGAATCTTTACAAATTTAATTCAATGAGATGAAATTTTCAATTTTCATTCAATGAATTAAAAGTGTGCTAAAAGATGATTTTACAAGTATTTTTGTATTATCTGAGTTACATCTGTTTCATCTTTCACTTCTGAAATAAATTGAAAGGTCAGCAATACATGAATGAAATTATGCTGAATGCTCAAAATTATGGATTTCTGGACTTATATAGAATATAATGCTCAAAAAGCCTAGATGTCAGAATGATGGATGGAAACGAAAACATGGGGGAAGCACTATGTTTTAGAACCAAGTGATTGAGATGCTCTAAGTTTTAAATCTAATCATTTAGTTTGAAAGTTTGTGCCTGTGGCCTTTCTGGTTTGGGAGATTAAGTCCTAAGGGGTGCTCGACACCTAGTCCCTAAGGCCAACTGGTCTGGGATTGGCTGACCCAAATCCTTCTATAGAACCAGATAGAAATCCATGTTCTACTAGTACAAATGGGTTTACGATATATCGATGTGGCCTTTCTGGTTTGGGAAAGTAAGTTCTAAGGGGTGCTCGACACCTAGCACCTAAGGCCAACTGGTCTGGGATCCGCTGACCCAAATTCTGCTATAGAACCAGATAGAAAGCCATGTTTAACGGTGTACCTTATTCCTACTAAACTTTTTGATTAAAAGATGCCAATGAGCACAAAATCAAAAGATGTCAATGATGACAAAATCAAAAGATGCCAATGAGCACAAAAGAAAAGATGTCAATGAGCACACATCTCTTGATACTTGGGGAAAATACAAAGTCGCAATAAACCTGTAAATTTGTGAAAATCCTGATTTTGGACAAATAGTGTAAGTAGAGCAAAGTATTCTTATATGTTTTAGAATTGCATATGCTTGGTGCTAATCATATTTCGCATGCTAGCGCACCAAATAGATTTAATAAAGGGGTTGAAACTGAACATTTTTAACTTGATATGCAATGATGTCTTGTATTTGAATCCAAACACATGCATTTGATTTCATTTGATTGAAAAATCTGTTAAATTTCATTAAGTTGAATTTCTTTTGAAAAGTTTTCAAATGATCAAATATTAGTAGTTATAAAGTGTAGTTCAATGAATTTTATCTTCCTTGTATCAATTCTTTTAAATCTGTGCTAAAATTTCAAATACTGTTCATTAATGAAATATATGCATATTTTCAGGGGGAGAATACAACATGCTCCAGAATTCTTATTTTGAGGGGGAGCAAGGTTATTCTTTAAGGAGGAGATTGTTAGTGATAATCAGAGACGAGACTGAAATTGAAGAAGGTTTTCGATGATCATGATGCTCACTTTCATCGAAAAAGGGGGAGAAATGTTTATTTCAATTTCATGTCAAAGAGCTTTCAAGAAGATTCCGTCTCAAGATAGTAAAAGGGGGAGAGTTCTTCTTCAAGGGTTTAAGAAAAATCGATTGATCATCCTGTGATCTCTTTTTCTTAAACTTGTGCTACATTGTGAATACCATTACTGAAGTAAGAATTTCTCAAATCGAAGAAAGAAAAGGGGGAGAATTCTTCAAGAGTTTAGGAAAAATCGATTGATCATCTTGGTTTCTCAAGAAGATCTATTTTTCTTAGATTTACGCTACATTGTATCAAAATGCCTTGTGTGAAGAAACAAATTCTCCATATCAAAGAAAGAAAATCTCCGTCTGAAGATTTTGTGACGATTTGACTTTGACAAGCCTTGATAAAGACCGAAGTTTTGAAGATTCAAGAAGCCGAAGACCGCTGTTCTCAAATGTTTAAATCTTGAATCCAAGGGGGAGATTGTTAGGTCTAAATATTTCTTCAAGATTTAATATTATTGTCAAAGTCAAAGTCAATGTATTAAGTCTTGTGAGAAAGTCAAAGTTGCTTATTTGCCTTATTTAGTCCTTAGGTATAAATAGCTTTTGTTTAGTCTAATCTTGTAACAATTGAGAGAACAATTAGGGCATAACTCATATCTTGTAAACTTAGAGGGCCGACTTAATCAGATTACATTTTCTCTCTCTACTCTCTCTCTAGATCTTGTATGGATTTCATGGTTGCTTGATTGTTTTGGGATTAACAGGTCAGCACTGCCATCGGTTTATTGCAACAGATTCTCGACCGCCTGAATGCTCCGACTTACTCTTCGTCACACTTCACTCAGGCTGATCGAGAGGATCTTCAAAGAATCAGTCCTGCTATATTTGGCCTAGAAGACAGAATAGCAGTGATTGAAACCTACGTTGTAATCACTGGTCTAAAAACAGTGATCCAACAACTGCTGATGCTGCTGTTGCTGCTGAAATTCCAGTTACCTCCCCCATCCATCATGTGGAAGAGGGGGAGAAGAACCAAGAAAGTCTTCGCCATAATGTTGAGGGGGAGACAACTGCTACTGCTACTACCGAACAACCTCAGGGAGTTGAAAACCCTGAGGGAACCGAGAAACCTCCCTCTGAATTTGAGGGGGAGCATCTCGATGAAGCTGAAGCTGATGTCACAGAACCCTATGCTGATGAGGAAGAATCTAAAGAAGAAGCTGAAGACGATGAAGACGTCAATATCGCTGATGATGAACCATCATCATCTCCTAAAAATGATGATGATGATGACGATGATGACGACGTCGACTTCTTCGTCCAGCCCAGAAAGGCCGTTGCTCAGAAAGGGGTTGTCATCAGAGAATCTTCAGGGGAGGGGACAACGAAAAAGCCTGCAGCGACTGAAGCCGATAAAAGCAAAAACAAAGGCATAGTTGCATAAGACAATCTGACGATCTTGCTGATGTCACAAAACCCTGAGTGGAACCGAAAATGATATCATCAACATAGACTTGGACTAAGATTATGTGACCTTTTTCATTCTTAATAAACAAAGCAGTATCGATTTTACCTTTAGAAAAACCTGTTTTGATTAAGAATTTAAACAGAGCATCATACCAGGCACGTGGAGCTTGTTTTAGACTGTATAGAGCCTTGTCGAGGACATACACATGGTTTGGCTTGGAGTCTTCCACGAACCCGTTCGGTTGCGAGACGTATACTTCATCCTTGATGACGTCGTTGAGAAAGGCGGTCTTGACATCCATCTGGAAGACCGTAAAATTCTAGTACACGACGTATGCAAGGAACATATAAATAGCCTTGATTCTTGCTACCGGAGCGTATGTCTCATCGTAGTCGATTCCCTCTTGCTGGAGGTATCCTTTGGCCACGAGGCGCGCCTTGTTGCGAACAACGATGCCATTTTCGTCTTTCTTGTTCTTGGATATCCACTTCATGCCAATGATCGTCTTGTTGGCTGGACGAGGGACGAGTCGCCCTACTTTGAGGGCCTCAAACTGGTTGAGTTCCTCTTGCATCGCCATGACCCAGTCCGGATCATTGAGAGATTCAGAGACAGTGTTTGGCTCGATCTTGCTTAGAAAGCCGGAGAATAAGCAGAAGTTGTCAGATGCACCTCACGTCCGAACTGGAGTCGAAGGATCGCCGATGATCTGGTGTAGAGGGTGTGTTTTGGTCCATTTGGTGGTGTGTGGAAGCGGCTGATGAGTCGTGTGAGAGTTGTTCGGGTCCACATACTCACCGGGGGGAAGGTCTTGAACGACTTCAAGAGATGACGGACGGTTCCTTGGAGGAAACGGAGTGGGATTCGCCGTTGGTTGAGAAACTTCCGGTTCCGGGGAATTCAGAAGTTGATCCTTTTGAGTTATGGAGGATGAATCTTCAGGAGCAATCTCCGGAATTGGTATAGGTTCCTCTGAGGGATTATCCATTTCAGTAGTCGTGTCTGTTGAACTTTGAAGAGATTCCAGAGTAAGGGCTGGAGTGCTTGTTGAAGGCGGCGGACCGGAGAGATTCGCCGAGTTCTCGATTTGAGCAGCTTCATTCCTAGGTTGCACAATTACACGAGGATTAGTCATATTAAAGAATTCATCATAAAAGTGCTCAAAAAGTAAATCTAAATCAGAAATATGTGATTTTGACGTAGATGCATGATTTGGATTTACTGGGGTTTGTGTAGATCCCGAACGAGAGTGTTCGGAAGCTAACACGCCAGTTATAGCGGGTTCTGAACCGATTTGTTTAGAAGCCAAATCTGCGGCTTCGTCAAAAGTCACATTTACGCTCTCGATGACGGATTTGGTCCGTTTGTTGTAAACACGATAAGCATTAGACTGCATTGAGTATCCGATGAATACTCATTCATCTGCCTTTGGACTGAACTTGCCGAGGTCATCCTTGTCGTTTAAGACGTAGCACGTGCACCCAAATGCGTGGAAATACCTGATATTCGGGATGCGATTGTTGATGATCTCGTACGGGGTTTTGTTGAACCGGTTGTTGATGATGAACGGTTTTGTGTGTAACACGCAGTAGCAACCGCTTTAGCCCATAGAAAAAGTGGCAGCTTGTATTGTGACAGCATTGTGCGAGCAGCTTCGACAAGGGTACGGTTCCGTCGTTCTACCACTCCGTTTTGCTAAGGAGACCTCACGGTAGAAACGTTGTGCAAAATACCGACGGATGTCAGGTATTCGTTCAGCGTTTGGTTTTTGAACTCCGTCCCGTTGTCCGTCCTGATTGTCTGAACTAGTTGTCGGAGGTTCAGCTGAATGGTCTTCAGGTGGGTGATTATGAGTTCTTGGGTTTCGTCTTTCGTCTTTGGCTTGTGAGTCGCTCACTTCATTATGCCTATCTCGCATGCTCCACAGAGTCTGTCTTTCTCAAACTTGAGCTCGGGCATGCCTTTAACGTGTTCCCCTAGCACCAATTTGTTGATGTTCTTGAAGTTGAGGTACGAGAGTCGGCGATGCCATATCCACGCTTGTTGAGAGTTGGCCTTTGACATGAGGCAGACTGAATCATCGGTCTTTAGGGCAGAGAGGTCGATGGTGTAGAGATTGGTCTTCCGAGTTCCAACAAGTAGCTCCTTTCCGTCTTCTGTGCGGACGCTACACCTTTTAGCTTTGAAGTTGACCTTGAGATCTTTGTCACAGAACTGTCCGATGCTGAACAGATTATGTCCCAATCCCGCGACGTATGACACATTCTTGATTGTGATCTTATCTTGAACTATATCGTCGTAGCCCATAATCGGCGCTTTGTCATCGTTCCCAAACCTCACGTCTCTGCAGTATTTCTCTGTGAAGTTCGTGAGTAGCTCCCTCCTTCCGGTCATGTGCTTGGAGCATCCTAAGTCTAAGTACCACACATGACCGTCCTGCAAAAATGAGATTAAGGATTTTTAGGTACCCATTTGAAAAAGGGTCCTAGAGGGTTAGGTTTAACACCTGACTGGGGAACCCATTTTGAATTGGGCTTCCTTTTGGGCTTACGAGATTTACCCTTAGGCTTTGAATTAAAAACATGATAAGAACCAAACAAATCAGATGCATAACTATTATCATCAAAATCATTCAATCCACAATTAGAACAACACAAACAATCATGGGATAACTGAATCAAATGCTGAATTGAATAAAGTCTAATTGGAAAATTAACACTTTGTTCAACAAAATTATTCGAATGATTCAAACCACAATCATTAATGTTATTCCTAGAATTGAAAGCAGAATTAAATGACTTCGACTCCAACTTGTTCTTGATAGATCCTTTGGCTACCCACTTTGGTTTGTCATGTTTTGCCCGACCATTTTTATCTAAAAAGTCTTTAACGGCATGGTCAACAGAGTTTGAGTAGAAAGGATTTCTATCATTTGATCGATCGGTCTTTTGCCGCGGCTGTGAACGGTTTTGAGAATGAGAATCGGTTTTAGAAACTTTGTTTCACAACCGGGGTCTTGAGTTTTGAAGAACTCTCGCCTTTAAGAAATTTGACCGGATGATTTACTTCCTTAGAAAGAAATTCGGTGTGATTTGGAAGAGGTTTGTGAAATTCAAACTTAGTAAACTTTTCATCTGAACTTTCATCGGAATTCATGTATGCTGAAAAATCAATATCAGGGACAGATGGACCAAGAGTGGTTGAGGGAGGTGAGGAACACTTTGAGTCTGTGTTTTTGGAAGAATCTGGTGCGGAAGCTTTTTGAAATTCAGAGTTAAGATCCTTTTGAACACAGTCAGCTTGAGACTCTTTTCTTTTTCGCGAAGAAGTTTCGCCAATAAAGGCTTTACACGAAGATGTATCGGAGGAGTCTGAGGAAGTTTCGGGTGAAATCATCTTTTCGTTTTGGAGTTGGTCAAGTTTCTCTTGGAGTTGACCCTTACTCACTTGCTCTTGCATCACTTTAGTTGCCAAAGCAGACAGTTTTGATGTGAGCTGATTGATTTCATTCCGAAGAGTTTCCTTTTCCTCACCCGACACAGATTCGGTTTTGGAGGATTTGAGTTTCTCAAGTTATGTTAGAAGCTCTTGCTTTTCCTTTTGAAAATCAGTGCTTTCCTTTTCGAGTGTCTCCTCTAACTCGACAATTTTCGATTCCAAAATGAGAGGAGGAACATAGAGTTTAAACTCGTCCGTCTCAGTTTTGGGTATAGGTGTTGGGGCCTCATCCTTTTTCGAGGAATCCTTGGCCTTTGCAACCTTATAGCCATCAAAGTAGTCATTCGAAAGGTACTTAGATTTGTTTTTCTTGTATGAATAGTTAAGAGGTTCATACGCAAACGGTAATTGCATTTTGATGGTGTGTGCGTGTTTGTATTCCTAAATTTCCTCTTTCTTCTCTTCGAGAGGTCCAGTCCAATCGATTTTGTATTCAGGATACTTTTTGTCGAGACCAAGAAAATTAAATTCGTAAAGCATAGGTCTCATTGTCAAAATCTTTTTCAAGTAATGTGGGTTATCGTACCCAATTCCCCATTCCTTGTTAAAATACGTGAATTCCTTAGGTTTATTCATATGAATTGTCTGATCAGTTTGACCTCTTTTGTGAAGTTTAGTTTCAAGATCAGTTATTTTAGCAACAAACTCTCTGTGTTGAATTTGAAGAGAAGAGCATTGATAGATAATCTCTTCTTTCTCATCCTCACACTGATCAAGCTTTAAATTCAACTCAGATATCTTGGCCCTTAGGTCCTTTGGTGCTATTGAAAGATTTGTGCATTTTTCTTTTAGGTTAGCATTATCGGACTTGTACTTTTTAGTGATTCTCTTTTGAACATCTAGCTTTTCATGTAAAGAGTTAATTTCAAGCAGTTGTTCATTAGTGGATGCCTTATAGGAATCTATTTTTTGAACAAGTGGTTGCATCTGATCGACTAAGTTTTGATAGATAGGGGCACATACGTGACAAAGATTTTCTTTTTCTGACGGAGGAGAGTGGTTGCCCATGAAAGCATCAGCATCTTCAGAATCGCTTTCACTGTCGGAACAATTTAGCCAGTGGTCATCTTCGACTAATAGTGCCTTTCATGCAGCTTTCTGTTCTGCTAACAGTAGTTTCGCCTTATAGTATTCCACGTTACGCACAACTGGCTTTCGGCAGTCCTTGGCAAAGTGACCCAATTTTCCACAGTTATAGCACGTGACAGACTCGTCCTTCTTCTTTGACTCGGGCTTTCGATCGTTCTTCTCATTGTGATCAGATTGCTTGTGCTCATCAGACTTTCCTTTTCTTTCATATTTCTCCTTATAATCATGGCGCTTGTTAGGAGTATTGGAATAGCGCTGATTATTAGAAGAAGGTTTCTTGAAGAACTTGTTTCTCTGGAATGACTTGGTGATGAGGGCCATTGCATTCTTTATTTGAGTCAGCTCAGGGTCAGAGTCGCTTTCCTCTGATTCTTCAGATTCTGGTTCTGATTCGCTGGACTCTTGGGTTCTCTTGGAGTGACGGCTGGAAGATTTGCCGCTTTTTGAAGATACAAGAGCGAGGGGATCGACATGTGACTTGGAAGATGATTTTTGAGTGCTCATTTTCTCCATGACTTAATCCTCGTCTTGCATGAGCATCTCGTAGAGTTTATGGATTGGAACGTTCTCAATCAGATGGTTGTGTTTGATGTGAGAAGCGAACACTTTCCATTCTGACAGGAGATTGTTCAGGAACTTTAGGGCATTCTCCATGTTAGATCGAGTGATCTTGTTCTTGTGGAGCATGTTCAGAAGAAGGCAAAATCGTTCATATGCCTGAGTGATTGATTCGCCCTTGCGCTGCTTGAAACCGTCAAATTTGGTGATGCAGCTGTTGACCTTCAATTGGTTTCCTACTTCACTCCCGCTCATCATCTTCTCAACTTGATCCCACATGCCTTTGGAAGTGTCCTTGTAGCTGTCAATGGCGTGTAAATCTCGTTCGGTAGACTCTGGACTAGATATCTCTTGGCATGATTTTCACCATCAAATTTGTTCTTTACCTCTTCGGTCATCTGCATGTATGTCTTGGGCTCAGGTCGAGCTGCAGCACCTCCTGCTTGAGCTGGTACGGTAGTCATCGGAGTTTCTTGTGGGCCTTCAGTGAGAGCTCTCCAGATGTATTCGAAGTTATCTTTAGTTTCGATAAAGATGATGAATCTGTCTCGCCATTGGTTGTATTCGCATCGATAGAGAGTCGGAGGCTTGGCGTCGGTACCGATTGCTAGAGCGTCGCGAGACATCTTTGAAGTGTGCACTAAAGTGATCGTCAGACGATAGGTTTGATTCAAAGGTTGGAAATCCTAACGCAAGGCACTGCGAGTGACAGTCCTAACGTAGGTTCTAAGAGTGACTAAAAGCAAACTGGTAAGGAATTAAACTAATAGAACTATCGGATAGGAATCCGTAAAACTGAAGTGTCCGGATCTGGTAGTAACCGGATCCGGGTGTGTGAAGTGTCCGAATAGCAAAGGTAACCGGATAAGCCTGAGGTTACCGGATAACACAAGGTTACTGGATAGAATAGACTTACCGGGAAGAACAAGTAACCGAATAAAATAAGCGACCGAACAGAGGACTTACCGGAAAGAAATACTTACCGGAAAGATGAAGTGACCGAACGGGGTGTATCCGGGCACAGGAACTATCCGGATAGGAGTTGTCCGGAAACTATGATGATCCGGATATGGTCCAGACATAATGAAAAATCCGAGAAATCGTCCGGATAGATGGGTCTATCGGATAGTCTCGTCCGAGAAGTGATTAGAATATGGAAACTTACATGGAAAAATTACTAGCGTCCGGACACGGCGGCTGTGTTCAAAAACTTGACTCGGATGCGATTAGGGTTGCAAAATTTTACTCCTGAAAGATTAGATATCGACGAAAAACAAAAAACCAACCAAACCCTAATCGATTTATAGCAACATAACAAGATTTTTGATGAAATTTTTTAATTTTTGACAAGAACTTGTAGAATCAATTTTGCTCAAAAACTACTCAATCGGTCGAATTAGACTATGAAAAATTGCAGAAACGCTAATAACACCAATACTAAACGAATGGAATAAGCAAAAATACGCAATTTACCAGAAATCAAAAGATGATACTATTGATTTTAAGAACACAGTCGACAGAACCAAAAGGAAACTTACCAGAAACCTTTGAATACCTTAAATCGAATCGTCTGTATGCTCTGATACCAATTGTGGATCCCAGATTAGTGCAATGTAGAAGAAATCATAAACAAGTAATCAATAAGAACAATGATTTCAATTCGTCATCCATATCACATTCATAAACTTCAGAGTGTTTACAATGTATTAGCAATTAATAATATGACGATTAACCTAAACTAAAGGTTAACAAAACCTATTTATACCTAGGCTATTAGACTAGGCCCATGGCCCATTACATGATTAAAACCCATAAACAAAGTTACATATTATTCCTTTGAACTTTCATTCAATGAGAATTTATTCCCAACAGAGAGGGTCGCCTCACTCGAAGAAACCTGCAAGAGTCAAGCCGGCGGACTCAAACGCTCGCACGATGAACAGGATGATCATGATCACCATGAGGGGGAGAACAAGCGTCAGAAGTTATCAGAGTCTGAGCCAATCAACATCGATACTACACCAACGGTTCAACCGGAACCATCAACCACTGTGGCACCATCAGAAGATCAGCCATAAACCCAACTAAGTTTACCCGAGATGTTCATCGATATGGATATATCAGATGAAGAAGACCCAACGGTTGAAAAGCCCGAGGGAGAATCCCAAGAACTGGTCGTCTATACCACACCGAAAAGGCCAGAATTCGAAATGATAGATCTTGACTCGGAGATCGACCCGGTAACGAAAAATGCATGGTATGAAAAAGCCGCCAGTGCAATAAACTCTGAGGTAAACTTGATTTTCCCAACCGATGCCGACGACGATTTTGACTACGATCAGTTCCTTTTGCAATCCATTCAGAGTACACCCGCTTATGCTGAACTGATTCTCGAGACTTCTACATCAGCACATCCGACATCTCCTCAGCAAGAAACAGCTTCTGATCAACCACCATAACCTGTCAGATGGGAGAAAATCATAATCCTGATTCCCTTCCTTGAAGACTCCCTAAAGAGGTTGCTCGTCCATAAAATGCGAGTGCTTGATCCAGCCTTCTGCCTCGGATTAGCAAAGTTCGACGATGCTTACAAGAAACAATACTTAGAGGTCATGAAAAGGTGTTTACCGGTCAGTCAGGTCCAAACCAAGTACAAGATTACCGAAGTTATCAACATCAGGACCGACCGAATTCTGAAGATCTGGTACCCAGTCTTTACTGTCAAACGAGAAGACGGGAAAGAATGGATATTTTCTGAAGCATGCTTCAAGAATCTCATACTGAACGACTTCCACGCCATCCTCAAAGACCTCCGAACCCGAACGATCTGACCGCTCCACATCACCAAAGCGCTTGAAGTCGTCAAGCGATTCCTAAAATACAAGGTAACAATGTCTTACATTACTGATTTTCAGTTGGGAGTCGAGCACAGGACGAAGAAGATAAATCTACTAAAACCCGATCAGAAAGCCCCATAATTGAAGATGTGTCCTATCAACACTCTGCTGTTACAACCGGAATTCGGAATCATCTATCTCAACGAACAGAACGAAAAGAAGTTTCTCCGCTTCAGTCACGTTGAAAGATTCTGCGACGGAACTTTGTTAAAGGTCAGAGACGCGTTAAGAGAAATAGTTACCAAGGAAAAAGAACTCCAGAAATCGTTTGTCGTGAGCCTTAACGAGGTAAACTCCCGAGAAGCCTTCGAAACTGTTGAAGACCGTATGGAGTTTCGCAAAGTCATCCGAAGCTTCGAGATTCTTTTTGCACTACGAAAGAGATATGTTCCGAACTGGCGTAAGATTGAACTTCGATTCAAAGGGGGATATTGTTGGGAATAAATCTAGTTGAATAGAAGTTCAAGGATTAAATTGTAACATTATATATGGGCTTAATATTGTAATGGGCCATGGGCCTTAGTTTTATAGGCCTAGGTATATAATGTGTTGTTAGCCTAATAGTTTAGGTTAATCGTCCATTTAACCATTGTAAACATATTGTTGAATTCTCTGAATGGTTATGAAATAGATGGATGAAAAGTTGAAATCATATTGCGTTTATTGATTATTGTTCGTGATTTCTACTGTATTGCACTAATCTAGGATCCACAATTCTTGTGAGTTGGGGGTAGACAGTCAGTGCGTAAGCAATAGGCGAGTTTTGTAGGAAAGTAGCTGCTTCCACAAGGTGTGGTGAAGGCTTGGAATTAGGAAAAGGTGGCAGTAATGCACGTTCATTGTTGGATGTGAACTGGACAGTTGATAGTTTAAAGTTCACGTTCTTGGACTTTGTGAAGGTAGTTGCTTGGGATGCCATTTCTGTTTGTGAGAAGAAGAACAAAGAGAAAAAAATAGAAAGTTTCTTAGAATAGAAGGTTTTAGAAAGAAATTTCCAGAATAAGAAAATGTAGTTTTACCAGTTTCCTTTTTGGGAAAGAAATGGAAAAAGGTGGTTTTCTAGTTTCAAATAAGATGAAAATAGTAGAAAATGTATTTTACCAGTTTCCTTTTTGGGAAAAAAAAACTGGTAATTTACATTGAAGATGAGAGAGGAAAGTTTAAAAAGTTTTAAACCTTAAAAACCTTTTTTGGGTTTTTGAAAAAAAAAATCATGAAGAAGATGATTTTTAGAAAGAAAAACAAGTTTTTGATCTTATTTAGCAAAGATTTAGGATCAAAAAGAGGCTTTATTTACAATGTGCATGAATTTAAGAAGAAGAACCTGGAAGTTTGAGAGGTTTTGGTGTTTGAGTTCTTATGTTCTTTGAATGCTCAGAGTTTTCTTGCCTTGAGAGAGTTTGTGCGCGTAAAGAGTGAAAAATAAACGAGTGTGGTTTATATAGGGCTGAGGAGAGAGAAGGAATGATGAGCGGGAAAAAGTTTCATCATGACAAGGACACGTCCTACGAAGTTGATTGGTCAAGAAGTGTAAGGGACGAACGTGTGTCAGAAAAAATGCGTGCCATGGGTTATCATCAAGAATGACGTCACATAAAAGGGTGTCTTTTCATTTTTCACAAGATATCACTGATAGGAAATGTCAGTGATAGATTTTTGTTTTTAGAAGAATCACTGATGAAAAATGTCAATGATGAGTTTTTACTTTTCAAAACGATCACTGATAGAAAATGTCAGTGATTAATTTTATTTTGAAAAAGTCTTTTAATCATCCAAGGATAGTGAATGATTTAGTTTGAGATTTTTGAAAAACGTTTCTCTGAAGAAAACTTCATTGAGAAAGGATATTAGAACATACCTGAATATAAGAGAACATTACTCAGAGATGAAGAGATGAGTATCACATATACGAACATTATTACTGACGCAATACTTGACCACTGAGGAGATATTCTTCAGTGTTTAGCATTCCAAGCTCACTGATGAGAGAGTTGAATCTTGTCTCATCAAGAGGTTTGGTAAAGATATCAGCGAGCTGATAGCCGGGAATAAAATGAAGTTCTATATATACATTCGTCACATGATCTCTGATAAAATGATATATGATTTCAATGTGTTTAGTCTTTGAGTGTAGCACAGGGTTGTTTGTTATAGCGATGGCACTAGTGTTGTCGCAATTGATAGGAATCTTTGATAGCTGAAGGTCATAGTCTATGAGTTGATTTCCAATCCACAAGACCTAAGCACAACAACTACCAACGACTACGTACTCAGCTTCAACAGTTGAGGTGGACACTGAGTTTTGCTTTTTACTTGTCCAACTCACCAGCTTTCTACCTAGGAGCTGACAGCCTCCCGTGGTGCTTTTTCTATCCAGTTTGCAACCTGCAAAATCACTATCTGAATAGGCAGTTAGATCAAGCCCTGAGTCCTTGGGATACCAAAGACCTAGGTTGGGTGTACCCTTCAGATATCTGAATATTCGCTTGACAACGATTAAATGTGATTCTTTGGGTTCAGATTGATATCGTGCACAAAGACAAGTAGAATACATGATATCAGGTCGACTCACTATAAGATAC